>JAFJYI010000130.1:0-1200000 GCA_019022655.1 Acacia acuminata
GGGAAATTGCTCCCGGGGCTCCGATTTGCACGGAATCCCCCCTCCCCAACCCATTTACCACAAGGAATTCAAGATGGTGTGCGCTTTTACGAAATTCATTCGGTTCGGCCCCCAAATGGCCCTAGGCTCGTTTTACGGACGGTTTGGTGCTTTCTAGGGGAAATTGCTCCACAGGGCTCCGATTTGCACGGGCATCCCCCTCCCCAACCCATTTTCCACAAGGAATACAAAATGGTGTGCGCTTTTACGAAATTCATTCGTTTCGGCCCCCAAATTGCCCGAGGCTCGTTTTACGGACGGTTTGGACGCTTTCTAGGGGAAATTGCTCCACGGGGCTCCGATTTGCACGGAATCCCCTCCCCAACCCATTTTCCACAAGGAATTCAAAATGGTGTGCGCTTTTACGAAATTCATTCGTTTCGGCCCCCAAATGGCCCGACGCTCGTTTTACGGACGGTTTCGGCGCTTTCTAGGGGAAATTGCTCCACAGGGCTCCGATTTGCACGGAATCCCCCTCCCCAACCCATTTTCCACAAGGAATTCAAAATGGTGTGCGATTTTACGAAATTCATTCGTTTCGGCCCCCAAATGGCCCTAGGCTCGTTTAACGGACGGTTTGACGCTTTCAAGGGGAAATTGCTCCACAGGGCTCCGATTTGCACGGGCATCCCCCTCCCCAACCCATTTTCCACAAGGAATACAAAATGGTGTGCGATTTTACGAAATTCATTCGTTTCGGCCCCCAAATGGCCCTAGGCTCGATTAACGGACGGTTTGACGCTTTCAAGGGGAAATTGCCCCATAGGGCTCCGATTTGCACGGGAATCCCCCTCCCCAACCCATTTTCCACAAGCAATCCAAAATGGTAGACGCTTTTCCAAAATTCATTCGTTTTCGCCCCCAAATGGCCCGACGCTCGTTTTCCGGACGGTTTCGAGCTTTCTAGGGGAAATTGCTCCACAGGGCTCGGATTTGCACGGGAATCCTCCTCCCCAACCCATTTTCCACAAGGAATTCAAAATGGTGTGCGCTTTTACGAAATTCATTCGTTTTGGCCCCCAAATTGCTCGACGCTCGTTTTACGGACCGTTTCCCGCTTTCTAGGGGAAATTGCTCCATAGGGCTCCGATTTGCACGGGCATCCCCCTCCCCAACCCATTTACCACAAGGAATTCAAGATGGTGTGCGCTTTTACGAAATTCATTCGTTTCGGCCCCCAAATTTCTCGAGGCTCGTTTGACGGACGATTTTATCCTTTCTAGGGGAATTGCTCCACAGGGCTCGGATTTGCACAGGAATCCCCCTCCCCAACCCATTTTCCGCAAGAATTCAAAATGGTGTGCGCTTTTACGAAATTCATTCGTTTCGGCCCCCAAATGGCCCGAGGCTCGTTTTACGGACGGTTTCGACGCTTTCTAGGGGAAATTGCTCCCACGGGGCTCGGATTTGCACGGGAATCCCCCTCCCCAACCCATTTTCCACAAGGAATTCAAAATGGTGTGCGCTTTTACGAAATTCATTCGTTTCGGCCCCCAAATGGCCCGAGGCTCGTTTTACGGACGGTTTGACGCTTTCTAGGGGAAATTGCTCCACAGGGCTCCGATTTGCACGGGAATCCCCCTCCCCAACCCATTTTCCACAAGGAATACAAAATGGTGTGCGATTTTACGAAATTCATTCGTTTCGGCCCCCAAATGGCCCGGCTCGTTTTACGGACGGTTTTCCACGCTTTCAAGGGGAAATTGCTCCCACGGGGCTCGGATTTGCACGGGAATTTCCCGGGAATCCCCCCCCAACCCATTTTCCACAAGGAATTCAAAATGGTGTGCGATTTTACGAAATTCATTCGTTTCGGCCCCCAAATTGGCCCGAGGCTCGTTTTACGGACGGTTTGGACGCTTTCTAGGGGAAATTGCTCCACGGGGCTCCGATTTTGCACGGAATCCCCCTCCCCAACCCATTTTCCACAAGGAATTCAAGATGGTGTGCGCTTTTACGAAATTCATTCGGTTCGGCCCCCAAATGGCCCTAGGCTCGTTTAACGGACGGTTTGACGCTTTCAAGGGGAAATTGCCCCATAGGGCTCGGATTTGCACGGGAATCCCCCTCCCCAACCCATTTTTCACAAGGAATACAAAATGGTGTGCGATTTTACGAAATTCATTCGTTTCGGCCCCCAAATGGCCCTAGGCTCGTTTAACGGACGGTTTGACGCTTTCAAGGGGAAATTGCTCCACAGGGCTCTGATTTGCACGGAATCCCCCTCCCCAACCCATTTTCCACAAGGAATCAAAATGGTGTGCGCTTTTACGAAATTCATTCGTTTCGGCCCCCAAATGGCCCGACGCTCGTTTTACGGACGGTTTGGCGCTTTTCTAGGGGAAATTGCCCCACAGGGCTCGGATTTGCACAGGAATCCCCCTCCCCAACCCATTTTCCACAAGGAATTCAAAATGGTGTGCGATTTTACGAAATTCATTCGTTTCGGCCCCCAAATTGCGCGACGCTCGTTTTACGGACGGTTTCACGCTTTCTAGGGGAAATTACTCCACAGGGCTCCGATTTGCACGGAAATCCCCCTCCCCAACCCATTTTCCACAAGGAATCCAAAATGGTAGTGCGCTTTTACGAAATTCATCGTTTCGGCCCCCAAATTGCCTCGGGGCTCGTTTTACGGACGGTTTTACGCTTTCTAGGGGAAATTGCTCCACAGGGCTCCGATTTGCACGGGAATCCCCCTCCCCAACCCATTTTCCACAAGGAATACAAAATGGTGTGCGATTTTACGAAATTCATTCGTTTCGGCCCCCAAATTGCCCGACGCTCGTTTTACGGACGGTTTACGCTTTCTAGGGGAAATTGCTCCACAGGGCTCCGATTTGCACGGGAATCCCCCTCCCCAACCCATTTTCCACAAGGAATTCAAAATGGTGTGCGCTTTTACGAAATTCATTCGTTTCGGCCCCCAAATGGCCCGAGGCTCGTTTTACGGACGGTTTCACGCTTTCTAGGGGAAATTGCTCCAAGGGCTCCGATTTGCACGGAATCCCCCTCCCCAACCCATTTTTCACAAGGAATACAAAATGGTGTGCGATTTTACGAAATTCATTCGGTTCGGCCCCCAAATGGCCCTAGGCTCGTTTAACGGACGGTTTGACGCTTTCAAGGGGAAATTGCCCCATAGGGCTCGGATTTGCACGGGAATCCCCCTCCCCAACCCATTTTCCACAAGGAATTCAAAATGGTGTGCTTTTACGAAATTCATTCGTTTCGGCCCCCAAATGGCCCGACGCTCGTTTTCCGGACGGTTTCGAGCTTTCTAGGGGAAATTGCGCCACAGGGCTCGGATTTGCACGGGAATCCCCTCCCCAACCGATTTTCCACAAGGAAGTCAAACTGGTGTGCGCTTTTACGAAATTCATTCGTCTCGGCCCCCAAATTGCCCGACGCTCGTTTTACGGAACGTTTCGCGCTTTCTAGGGGAAATATCTACACAGGGCTCGGATTTGCACGGGAATCCCCCTCCCCAACCCATTTTCCACAAGGAATACAAAATGGTGTGCGATTTTACGAAATTCATTCGTTTCGGCCCCCAAATGGCCCGGCTCGTTTTACGGACGGTTTCACGCTTTCTAGGGGAAATTGCTCCACGGGGCTCCGATTTGCACGGAATCCCCCTCCCCAACCCATTTTCCACAAGGAATACAAAATGGTGTGCGATTTTACGAAATTCATTCGTTTCGGCCCCCAAATTGCCCGAGGCTCGTTTACGGACGGTTTTACGCTTTTTCAAGGGGAAATTGCTCCACGGGGCTCCGATTTGCACGGGAATCCCCCTCCCCAACCCATTTTCCACAAGGAATTCAAAATGGTGTGCGCTTTTACGAAATTCATTCGTTTCGGCCCCCAAATTGCCCGAGGCTCGTTTAACGGACGGTTTGACGCTTTCTAGGGGAAATTGCCCCATAGGGCTCCGATTTGCACGGAATCCCCCTCCCCAACCCATTTTCCACAAGAATCCAAAATGGTGTGCGCTTTTACGAAATTCATTCGTTTCGGCCCCCAAATGGCCCGACGCTCGTTTTTTACGGACGGTTTTCACGCTTTCTAGGGGAAATTGCGCCCACGGGGCTCCGATTTGCACGGAATCCCCCTCCCCAACCCATTTTCCACAAGGAATTCAAAATGGTGTGCGATTTTACGAAATTCATTCGTTTCGGCCCCCAAATGGCCCGACGCTCGTTTTACGGACGGTTTCGCGCTTTCTAGGGGAAATTGCTCCACGGGGCTCCGATTTGCACGGAATCCCCCTCCCCAACCCATTTTCCACAAGGAATCAAAATGGTGTGCGCTTTTTACGAAATTCATTCGTTTCGGCCCCCAAATGGCCCGAGGCTCGTTTTACGGACGGTTTTACGCTTTCTAGGGGAAATTGCTCCACAGGGCTCCGATTTGCACGGAATCCCCCTCCCCAACCCATTTTCCACAAGGAATCAAAATGGTGTGCGCTTTTACGAAATTCATTCGTTTCGGCCCCCAAATGGCCCGAGGCTCGTTTTACGGACGGTTTGACGCTTTCTAGGGGAAATTGCTCCACATAGGGCTCCGATTTGCACGGAATCCCCCTCCCCAACCCATTTTCCACAAGGAATACAAAATGGTGTGCGATTTTACGAAATTCATTCGTTTCGGCCCCCAAATGGCCCGAGGCTCGTTTTACGGACGGTTTGACGCTTTCTAGGGGAAATTGCTCCACGGGGCTCGGATTTGCACGGGAATCCCCCTCCCCAACCCATTTTCCACAAGGAATCAAAATGTGTAGATTTTACGAAATTCATTCGTTTCGGCCCCCAAATGGCCCGAGGCTCGTTTTACGGACGGTTTGACGCTTTCTAGGGGAAATTGCTCCCAGGGCTCCGATTTGCACGGGAATCCCCCTCCCCAACCCATTTTCCACAAGGAATACAAAATGGTGTGCGCTTTTACGAAATTCATTCGTTTCGGCCCCCAAATGGCCCGAGGGCCGTTTTACGGACGGTTTGACGCTTTCTAGGGGAAATTGCTCCACAGGGCTCGGATTTGCACGGGAATCCCCCTCCCCAACCCATTTTCCACAAGGAATTCAAAATGGTGTGCGCTTTTACGAAATTCCTTCGTTTCGGACCCCAAATGGCCCGACGCTCGTTTTACGGACGGTTTCACGCTTTCTAGGGGAAATTGCTCCACAGGGCTCCGATTTGCACGGGAATCCCCCTCCCCAACCCATTTTCCACAAGGAATTCAAAATGGTGTACGCTTTTACGAAATTCATGCGTTTCGGCCCCCAATTTCTCGAGGCTCGTTTTAAGGACGGTTTTGCGCTTTCAAGGGGAAATTACTCCACAGGGCTCCGATTTGCACGGGAATCCCCCTCCCCAACCCATTTTCCACAAGGAATACAAAATGGTGTGCGATTTTACGAAATTCATTCGTTTCGGCCCCCAAATGGCCCGACGCTCGTTTTACGGACGGTTTTGACGCTTTCTTTCTGGAAATTGCTCCACGGGGCTCCGATTTGCACGGAATCCCCCCCCCAACCCTTTTTTCCACAAGGAATCCAAAATGGTAGACCCTTTTTCGAAATTAATGCGTTTCGGCCCCCAAATTGGCCGAGGCCCGTTTTACGGACGGATTGGCGCTTTCAAGGGGAAATTGCTCCATAGGGCTCCGATTTGCACGGGAATCCCCCTCCCCAACCCATTTTCCACAAGGAATACAAAATGGTGTGCGATTTTACGAAATTCATTCGTTTCGGCCCCCAAATTGCCCGAGGCTCGTTTTACGGACGGTTTTACGCTTTCAAGGGGAAATTGCTCCACAGGGCTCGGATTTGCACGGGAATCCCCCTCCCCAACCCATTTTCCACAAGGAATTCAAAATGGTGTGCGCTTTTACGAAATTCATTCGTTTCGGCCCCCAAATTGCCCGGGCTCGTTTTACGGACGGTTTCACGCTTTCTAGGGGAAATTGCTCCCACGGGGCTCGGATTTGCACGGAATCCCTCCCCAACCCATTTTCCACAAGGAATTCAAAATGGTGTGCGATTTTACGAAATTCATTCGTTTCGGCCCCCAAATTGCCCGACGCTCGTTTTACGGACGGTTTCACGCTTTCTAGGGGAAATTGCTCCACAGGGCTCGGATTTGCACGGGAATCCCCCTCACAAACCCATTGTCCACAAGGAATCCAAAATGGTGTGCGCTTTTTACGAAATTCATTCGTTTCGGCCCCCAAATGGCCGGGCTCGTTTTACGGACGGTTTGGCGCTTTCTAGGGGAAATTGCTCCCACAGGGCTCCGATTTGCACGGAATCCCCCTCCCCAACCCATTTTCCACAAGGAATACAAAATGGTGTGCGATTTTACGAAATTCATTCGTTTCGGCCCTCAAATTCCCCCGAGGCTCGTTTTACGGACCTTTTTTACGCTTTCAAGGGGAAATTGCTCCAGAGGGCTCCGATTTGCACGGGAATCCCCCTCCCCCAACCCATTTTCCACAAGGAATTCAAAATGGTGTGCGCTTTTACGAAATTCATTCGTTTCGGCCCCCAAATGGCCCTAGGCTCGTTTAACGGACGGTTTGACGCTTTCTAGGGGAAATTGCGCCCCGGGGCTCGGATTTGCACGGAATCCCCCTCCCCAACCCATTTTCCACAAGGAATTCAAAATGGTGTGCGCTTTTACGAAATTCATTCGTTTCGGCCCCCAAATGGCCCGACGCTCGTTTTTTACGGACGGTTTTACGCTATCAAGGGGAAATTGCTCCACGGGGCTCGGATTTGCGCGGGAATCCCCCTCCCCAACCCGTTTTCCACAAGGAATCAAAATGCTGTGCGATTTTCCGAAATTCATTCGTTTCGGCCCACAAATTGCCCGACGCTCTTTTTACGGACGGTTTCGCGGTTTCTAGGGGAAGTTGCGGCACACGGCTCGGATTTGCACGGGAATCCCCCTCGCCAACCCATTTTCCACAAGGGATTCAAAATTGTGTGCGCTTTTACGAAATTCCTTCGTTTCGGACCCCAAATGGCCCGACGCTCGTTTTACGGACGGTTTCGCGCTTTCTAGGGGAAATTGCTCCACAGGGCTCCGATTTGCACGGGAATCCCCCTCCCCAACCCATTTTCCACAAGGAATACAAAATGGTGTGCGATTTTACGAAATTCATTCGGTTCGGCCCCCAAATGGCCCTAGGCTCGTTTTACGGACGGTTTGGTGCTTTCTAGGGGAAATTGCTCAACAGGGCTCCGATTTGCACGAGAATCCCCCTCCCCAACCCATTTTCCACAAGGAATACAAAATGGTGTGCGATTTTACGAAATTCATTCGTTTCGGCCCCCAAATGGCCCGACGCTCGTTTTACGGACGGTTTCGCGCTTTCTAGGGGAAATTGCTCCACAGGGCTCCGATTTGCACGGGAATCCCCCTCCCCAACCCATTTTCCACAAGGAATACAAAATGGTGTGCGATTTTACGAATTTCATTCGTTTCGGCCCCCAAATGTCCCGAGGCTCGTTTTACGGACGGTTTTGACGCTTTCTAGGGGAAATTGCTCCATAGGGCTCGGATTTGCACGGAATCCCCCTCCCCAACCCATTTTCCACAAGGAATCAAAATGGTGTGCGCTTTTACGAAATTCATTCGTTTCGGCCCCCAAATGGCCCGAGGCTCGTTTTACGGACGGTTTCGCGCTTTCTAGGGGAAATTGCCCCCACGGGGCTCGGATTTGCACGGGAATCCCCCTCCCCAACCCATTTTCCACAAGGAATTCAAAATGGTGTGCGCTTTTACGAAATTCATTCGTTTCGGACCCCAAATGGCCCGACGCTCGTTTTACGGACCGTTTCACGCTTTCTAGGGGAAATTGCTCCACAGGGCTCGGATTTGCACGGGAATCCCCCTCCCCAACCCTTTTTCCACAAGGAATTCAAAATGGTGTTCGCTTTTACGAAATTCTTCGTTTCGGCCCCCAAATGGCTCGGGCTCGTTTTACGGACGGTTTTGACGCTTTCTAGGGGAAATTGCTCCACGGGGCTCCGATTTGCACGGAATCCCCCTCCCCAACCCATTTTCCACAAGGAATACAAAATGGTGTGCGATTTTACGAAATTCATTCGTTTCGGCCCCCAAATTGCCCGAGGCTCGTTTTACGGACGGTTTACGCTTTCTAGGGGAAATTGCTCCACAGGGCTCAGATTTGCACGGGAATCCCCCTCCCCAACCCTTTTTTCCACAAGGAATAAAAAATGGTGTGCGCTTTTTACGAAATTCATTCGTTTCGGCCCCCCAATTGCCGGGGCTCGTTTTTTACGGACGGTTTGGCGCTTTCTAGGGGAAATTGCTCCACAGGGCTCCGATTTGCACGGGAATCCCCCTCCCCAACCCATTTTCCACAAGGAATACAAAATGGTGTGCGATTTTACGAAATTCATTCGTTTCGGCCCCCAAATGGCCCGAGGCTCGTTTTTACGGACGGTTTTACGCTTTCTTAGGGGAAATTGCTCCACAGGGCTCCGATTTGCACGGGAATCCCCCTCCCCAACCCATTTTCCACAAGGAATACAAAATGGTGTGCGCTTTTACGAAATTCGTTCGTTTCGGACCCCAAATGGCCCGACGCTCGTTTTACGGACGGTTTCACGCTTTCTAGGGGAAATTGCTCCACAGGGCTCCGATTTGCACGGGAATCCCCCTCCCCAACCCATTTTCCACAAGGAATACAAAATGGTGTGCGCTTTTTACGAAATTCATTCGTTTCGGCCCCCAAATTGCCCGACGCTCGTTTTACGGACGGTTTCACGCTTTCTAGGGGAAATTGCTCCACGGGGCTCCGATTTGCACGGAATCCCCCTCCCAAACCCATTTTCCACAAGGAATTCAAAATGGTGTGCGCTTTTTTACGAAATTCATTCGTTTCGGCCCCCAAATTTGGCCCGACGCTCGTTTTACGGACGGTTTGGACGCTTCTAGGGGAAATTGCTCCACAGGGCTCCGATTTGCACGGGAATCCCCCTCCCCAACCCATTTTCCACAAGGAATACAAAATGGTGTGCGATTTTACGAAATTCATTCGTTTCGGCCCCCAAATTGCCCTAGGCTCGTTTAACGGACGGTTTTACGCTTTCTAGGGGAAATTGCTCCACAGGGCTCCGATTTGCACGGGAATCCCCCTCCCCAACCCATTTTCCACAAGGAATTCAAAATGGTGTGCGCTTTTACGAAATTCATTCGTTTCGGCCCCCAAATGGCCCTAGGCTCGTTTTACGGGACGGTTTGACGCTTTCTAGGGGAAATTGCTCCCATAGGGCTCGGATTTGCACGCGAATCCCCCTCCCCAACCCATTTTCCACAAGGAATACAAAATGGTGTGCGCTTTTACGAAATTCATTCGTTTCGGCCCCCAAATTGCGCGACGCTCGTTTTACGGACGGTTTCTCGCTTTCTAGGGGAAACTGCGCCACAGGGCTCGGATTTGCACGGGAATCCCCCTCCCCAACCCATTTTCCACAAGGAATTCAAAATGGTGTGCGCTTTTACGAAATTCATTCGTTTCGGCCCCCAAATGGCCCGAGGCTCGTTTTACGGACGGTTTGGCGCTTTCTAGGGGAAATTGCTCCACAGGGCTCCGATTTGCACGGGAATCCCCCTCCCCAACCCATTTTCCACAAGGAATTCAAAATGGTGTGCGCTTTTACGAAATTCATTCGTTTCGGCCCCCAAATGGCCCGAGGCTCGTTTTACGGACGGTTTACGCTTTCTAGGGGAAATTGCTCCACAGGGCTCCGATTTGCACGGGAATCCCCCTCCCCAACCCATTTTCCACAAGGAATTCAAAATGGTGTGCGCTTTTACGAAATTCATTCGTTTCGGCCCCCAAATGGCCCGACGCTCGTTTTACGGACGGTTTGACGCTTTCTAGGGGAAATTGCTCCACGGGGCTCCGATTTGCACGGAATCCCCCCCCCCAACATTTTCCACAAGGAATCAAAATGGTGTGCGCTTTTTACGAAATTCATTCGGTTCGGCCCCCAAATGGCCCTAGGCTCGTTTTACGGACGGTTTGACGCTTTCTAGGGGAAATTGCTCCACAGGGCTCAGATTTGCACGGGAATCCCCCTCCCCAACCCATTTTCCACAAGGAATACAAAATGGTGTGCGCTTTTACGAAATTCATTCGTTTCGGCCCCCAAATGGCCCGACGATCATATTACGGACAGTTTAGCGCTTTCTAGGGGAAATTGCCGCAGAGGGCTCGGATTTGCACGGGATCCCCCTCCCCAACCCATTTTCCACAAGGAAATCAAAATGGTATGCGCTTTTACGAAATTCATTCGTTTCGGCCCCCAAATGGCCCGACGCTCGTTTTACGGACGGTTTCACGCTTTCTAGGGGAAATTGCTCCACAGGGCTCGGATTTGCACGGGAATCCCCCTCCCCAACCCATTTTCCACAAGGAATTCAAAATGGTGTGCGCTTTTACGAAATTCATTCGTTTCGGCCCCCAAATTGCCCGACGCTCGTTTTACGGACGGTTTCACGCTTTCTAGGGGAAATTGCTCCACAGGGCTCCGATTTGCACGGAAATCCCCCTCCCAACCCATTGTCCACAGGGAATCCAAAATGGTAGACGCTTTTTCAAAATTAATACGTTTCGGCCCCCAAATTGCCCGGGGCTCGTTTTTTACGGACGGTTTGGCGCTTTCTAGGGGAAATTGCTCCACGGGGCTCCGATTTGCACGGAATCCCCCTCCCCAACCCATTTTCCACAAGGAATACAAAATGGTGTGCGATTTTACGAAATTCATTCGTTTCGGCCCCCAAATTCGCCCTAGGCTCGTTTTACGGACGGTTTTACGCTTTCTAGGGGAAATTGCTCCACGGGGCTCCGATTTGCACGGAATCCCCCTCCCCAACCCATTTTCCACAAGGAATCCAAAATGGTAGCGCTTTTACGAAATTCATCGTTTCGGCCCCCAAATTGCCCGGGCTCGTTTTACGGACGGTTTGGCGCTTTCTAGGGGAAATTGCTCCACAGGGCTCCGATTTGCACGGAAATCCCCCTCCCCAACCCATTTTCCACAAGGAATACAAAATGGTGTGCGATTTTACGAAATTCATTCGTTTCGGCCCCCAAATGGCCGAGGCTCGTTTTTACGGACGGTTTTACGCTTTCAAGGGGAAATTGCTCCACAGGGCTCCGATTTGCACGGAATCCCCCCCTCTCCAGCCCATTTTCAACAAGGAATTCAAAATGGTGTGCGATTTTACGAAATTCATTCGTTTCGGCCCCCAAATTGACCGACGCTCGTTTTACGGACGGTTTCACGGCTTCTTGGGGAAATTGCGCCACAGGGCTCGGATTTGCACCGGAATCCCCCCCAACCCATTTTCCACAAGGAATTCAAAATGGTGTGCGCTTTTGCGAAAGTCATTCGTGTCGGCCCCCAAATTGCGTGACGCTCGTTTTACGGGCCGTTTCGCGCTTTCTTGGGCAAATTGCACCACAGGGCTCGGATTTGCACGGGAATCCCCCTCCCCAACCTATTTTCCACAAGGAATCCAAAATGGTAGACGCTTTTCGGAAATTGATGCGTTTCGGCCACATACTTTCTCGGGGCTCGTTTTACGGACGGTTTGGTGCTTTCTAGGGGAAATTGCTCCACAGGGCTCGGATTTGCACGGGAATCCCCCTCCCCAACCCATTTTCCACAAGGAATACAAAATGGTGTGCGATTTTACGAAATTCATTCGTTTCGGCCCCCAAATTGCCCGAGGCTCGTTTTACGGACGGTTTTACGCTTTTCAAGGGGAAATTGCTCCACGGGGCTCCGATTTGCACGGGAATCCCCCTCCCCAACCCATTTTCCACAAGGAATCAAAATGGTGTGCGCTTTTACGAAATTCATTCGTTTCGGCCCCCAAATGGCCCGAGGCTCGTTTTACGGACGGACGGTTTGACGCTTTCTAGGGGAAATTGCTCCATAGGGCTCGCATTTGCACGGAATCCCCCTCCCCAACCCATTTTCCACAAGGAATTCAAAATGGTGTGCGCTTTTACGAAATTCATTCGTTTCGGCCCCCAAATTGCCCGACGCTCGTTTTACGGACGGTTTCGCGCTTTCTAGGGGAAATTGCTCCACAGGGCTCGGATTTGCACGGGAATCCCCCTCCCCAACCCATTTTCCACAAGGAATTCAAAATGGTGTGCGCTTTTACGAAATTCATTCGTTTCGGCCCCCAAATTGCCCGAGGCTCGTTTTACGGACGGTTTTACGCTTTCTTAGGGGAAATTTCTCCACGGGGCTCGGATTTGCACGGGAATCGCCCTCCCCAACCCATTTTACACAAGGAATTCAAAATGGTGTGCGCGTGTACGAAATTCATTTCGGCCCCCAAATTGCGAGATGCTCGTTTTACGGACGTTTTCGCGCTTTATAGGGGAAATATCTCCACAGAGCTCGGATTTGCACGACCATCCCCCTCCACACCACGTTTTCCACAAGGAATACAAAATGGTATCCGATTTTTCGAAATTCATTCGTTTCGGCCCCCAAATGGCCCGAGGCTCGTTTTTTTACGGACGGTTTTACGCTTTCTAGGGGAAATTGCTCCACAGGGCTCGATTTGCACGGGAATCCCCCCCCTCCCCAACCCATTTTCCACAAGGAATTCAAAATGGTGTGCGCTTTTACGAAATTCATTCGTTTCGGCCCCCAAATGGCCCGGCTCGTTTTACGGACGACGCGTTTTACGCTTTCAAGGGGAAATTGCTCCACAGGGCTCCGATTTGCACGGGCATCCCCCTCCCCAACCCATTTTCCACAAGGAATTCAAGATGGTGTGCGATTTTACGAAATTCATTCGTTTCGGCCCCCAAATGGCCCTAGGCTCGTTTAACGGACGGTTTGACGCTTTCAAGGGGAAATTGCCCCATAGGGCTCGGATTTGCACGGGAATCCCCCTCCCCAACCCATTTTCCACAAGCAATCCAAAATGGTAGACGCTTTTCCAAAATTCATTCGTTTTCGCCCCCAAATGGCCCGACGCTCGTTTTCCGGACGGTTTCGAGCTTTCTAGGGGAAATTGCGCCACAGGGCTCGGATTTGCACGGAAATCCTCCTCCCCAACCCATTTTCCACAAGGAATTCAAAATGGTGTGCGCTTTTACGAAATTCATTCGTTTTGGCCCCCAAATTGCTCGACGCTCGTTTTACGGACCGTTTCCCGCTTTCTAGGGCAAATTACTCCACAGGGCTCCGATTTGCACGGAAATCCCCTCACAAACGTTTTGTCCACAAGGAATCCAAAATGGTAGACGCTTTTCGGAAATTCATGCGTTTCGGCCCCCAATTTGCTCGGGGCTCGTTTTACGGACGGTTTGGCGCTTTCTAGGGGAAATTGCTCCACAGGGCTCCGATTTGCACGGGAATCCCCCTCCCCAACCCATTTTCCACAAGGAATACAAAATGGTGTGCGATTTTACGAAATTCATTCGTTTCGGCCCCCAAATTGGCCGACGCTCGTTTTACGGACGGTTTACGCTTTCTAGGGGAAATTGCTCCACAGGGCTCCGATTTGCACGGGAATCCCCCTCCCCAACCCATTTTCCACAAGGAATTCAAAATGGTGTGCGCTTTTTACGAAATTCATTCGTTTCGGCCCCCAAATGGCCCTAGGCTCGTTTAACGGACGGTTTGACGCTTTCAAGGGGAAATTGCCCCATAGGGCCGATTTGCACGGAATCCCCCTCCCCAACCCATTTTCCACAAGGAATACAAAATGGTGTGCGCTTTTTACGAAATTCATTCGTTTCGGCCCCCAAATGGCCCGACGCTCGTTTTCCGGACGGTTTCGAGCTTTCTAGGGGAAATTGCGCCACAGGGCTCGGATTTGCACGGGAATCCCCCTCCCCAACCCATTTTCCACAAGGAATTCAAAATGGTGTGCGCTTTTACGAAATTCATTCGTTTTGGCCCCCCAAATGCCCGACGCTCGTTTTACGGACGGTTTCACGCTTTCTAGGGGAAATTACTCCACGGGGCTCCGATTTGCACGGAAATCCCCCTCACAAACCTTTTGTCCACAAGGAATACAAAATGGTGTGCGCTTTTACGAAATTCATTCGTTTCGGCCCCCAAATTGCTCGGGGCTCGTTTTACGGACGGTTTGGCGCTTTCTAGGGGAAATTGCTCCACAGGGCTCCGATTTGCACGGGAATCCCCCTCCCCAACCCATTTTCCACAAGGAATACAAAATGGTGTGCGATTTTACGAAATTCATTCGTTTCGGCCCCCAAATGGCCCGACGCTCGTTTTACGGACGGTTTCACGCTTTCTAGGGGAAATTGCTCCACGGGGCTCCGATTTGCACGGAATCCCCTCCCCAACCCATTTTCCGGAAGAATTCAAAAAGGTGTCCGCTTTTACGAAATTCATTCGTTTCGGCCCCCAAATTTCCCGATGCTCCTTTTACGAACGGTTTCGCGCCTTCTAGGGGAAATTTCTCCACAGGGCTCGGATTTGCACGGGAATCCCCCTCCCCAACCCATTTTCCACAAGGAATTCAAAATGGTGTGCGCTTTTACGAAATTCATTCGTTTCGGACCCTAAATATCCCGAGGCTCGTTTAACGGACGGTTTACGCTTTCTTAGGGGAAATTGCTCCCACGGGGCTCCGATTTGCACGGGAATCCCCCTCCCCAACCCATTTTCCACAAGGAATTCAAAATGGTGTGCGCTTTTACGAAATTCATTCGTTTCGGCCCCCAAATGGCCCGAGGCTCGTTTTACGGACGGTTTACGCTTTCTAGGGGAAATTGCTCCACGGGGCTCCGATTTGCACGGGAATCCCCCCTCCCAACCCATTTTCCACAAGGAATTCAAAATGGTGTGCGCTTTTACGAAATTCATTCGTTTCGGCCCCCAAATGGCCCGAGGCTCGTTTTTACGGACGGTTTGACGCTTTCAAGGGGAAATTGCCCCAGGGCTCGGATTTGCACGGGAATCCCCCTCCCCAACCCATTTTCCACAAGGAATTCAAAATGGTGTGCGCTTTTACGAAATTCATTCGTTTCGGCCCCCAAATGGCCCGACGCTCGTTTTACGGACGGTTTCGCGCTTTCTAGGGGAAATTGCGCCACAGGGCTCGGATTTGCACGGGAATCCCCCTCCCCAACCCATTTTCCACAAGGAATTCAAAATGGTGTGCGCTTTTACGAAATTCATTCGTTTTGGCCCCCAAATTGCGCGACGCTCGTTTTACGGACGGTTTCACGCTTTCTAGGGGAAATTACTCCACAGGGCTCCGATTTGCACGGAAATCCCCCTCACAAACCTTTTGTCCACAAGCAATCCAAAATGGTAGACGCTTTTCGGAAATTCATGCGTTTCGGCTCCCAATTTGCTCGGGGCTCGTTTTACGGACGGTTTGGCGCTTTCTAGGGGAAATTGCTCCCACAGGGCTCATTTGCACGGGAATCCCCCTCCCCAACCCGTTTTCCACAAGGAATACAAAATGGTGTGCGATTTTATGAAATTCCTTCGTTTCGCCCCTAAATTGCCCGAGGCTCGTTTGACGGACGGTTTTACGCTATTAAGGGGAAATTGCTCCACGGGGCTCCGATTTGCACGGAATCCCCCTCCCCAACCCATTTTCCACAAGGAATTCAAAATGGTAGACGCGCTTTTACGAAATTCATTCGTTTCGGCCCCCAATTTCCTCGGGGCTCGTTTTACGGACGGTTTGACGCTTTCTAGGGGAAATTGCTCCACAGGGCTCCGATTTGCACGGGAATCCCCCTCCCCAACCCATTTTCCACAAGGAATACAAAATGGTGTGCGCTTTTACGAAATTCGTTCGTTTCGGCCCCCAAATGGCCCGACGCTCGTTTTACGGACGGTTTCGACGCTTTCTAGGGGAAATTGCTCCACGGGGCTCCGATTTGCACGGGAATCCCCCTCCCCAAACATTTTTTTCCACAAGGAATTCAAAATGGTGTGCGCTTTTACGAAATTCATTCGTTTTGGCCCCCAAATTGCCCGACGCTCGTTTTACGGACGGTTTCACGCTTTCTAGGGGAAATTGCTCCACAGGGCTCGGATTTGCACGGGAATCCCCCTCCCCAACCCATTTTCCACAAGGAATCCAAAATGGTGTGCGCTTTTACGAAATTCATTCGTTTCGCCCCCAAATTGGCCCGGGCTCGTTTTACGGACGGTTGACGCTTTCTAGGGGAAATTGCTCCACAGGGCTCGATTTGCACGGGAATCCCCCTCCCCAACCCATTTTCCACAAGGAATACAAAATGGTGTGCGCTTTTACGAAATTCATTCGTTTCGGCCCCCAAATTGCCCGAGGCTCGTTTTACGGACGGTTTGACGCTTTCTAGGGGAAATTGCTCCACAGGGCTCCGATTTGCACGGGCATCCCCCTCCCCAACCCATTTTCCACAAGGAATTCAAGATGGTGTGCGCTTTTACGAAATTCATTCGGTTCGGCCCCCAAATGGCCCTAGGCTCGTTTAACGGACGGTTTTACGCTTTCGAGGGGAAATAGCTCCACAGGGCGAGATTTGCACAAGAATCCCCCTCCCCAACCCATTTTCCACAAGGAATACAAAATGGTGTGCGCTTTTTACGAAATTCATTCGTTTCGGGCCCCCAAATGGCCCGACGCTCGTTTTACGGACGGTTTCGCGCTTTCTAGGGGAAATTGCTCCCACGGGGCTCGGATTTGCACGGGAATCCCCTCCCCAACCCATTTTCCACAAGGAATTCAAAATGGTGTGCGCTTTTACGAAATTCATTCGTTTCGGCCCCCAAATGGCCCGACGCTCGTTTTACGGACGGTTTCACGCTTTCTAGGGGAAATTGCTCCACAGGGCTCCGATTTGCACGGGAATCCCCCTCCCCAACCCATTTTCCACAAGGAATTCAAAATGGTGTGCGCTTTTACGAAATTCGTTCGTTTCGGAGCCCAAATGGCCCGACGCTCGTTTTACGGACGGTTTCACGCTTTCTAGGGGAAATTACTCCACAGGGCTCCGATTTGCACGGAAATCCCCCTCCCCAACCCATTTTCCACAAGGAAATCAAAATGGTGTGCGCTTTTACGAAATTCATTCGTTTCGGCCCCCAAATTTCTCGGGCTCGTTTTTTACGGACGGTTTACGCTTTCTAGGGGAAATTGCTCCACGGGCTCCGATTTGCACGGAATCCCCCTCCCCAACCCATTTTCCACAAGGAATTCAAAATGGTGTGCTTTTACGAAATTCATTCGTTTCGGCCCCCAAATTGCCCGGGGCTCGTTTTACGGACGGTTTACGCTTTCTAGGGGAAATTGCTCCACTGGGCTCCGATTTGCACGGGAATCCCCCTCCCCAACCCATTTTCCACAAGGAATACAAAATGGTGTGCGCTTTTACGAAATTCGTTCGTTTCGGACCCCAAATGGCCCGACGCTCGTTTTACGGACGGTTTCACGCTTTCTAGGGGAAATTGCGCCACAGGGCTCGGATTTGCACGGGAATCCCCCTCCCCAACCCATTTTCCACAAGGAATTCAAAATGGTGTGCGCTTTTACGAAATTCATTCGTTTCGGCCCCAAATTGGCCGGGGCTCGTTTTACGGACGGTTTGGCGCTTTCTAGGGGAAATTGCTCCACGGGGCTCCGATTTGCACGGAATCCCCCTCCCCAACCCATTTTCCACAAGGAATACAAAATGGTGTGCGCTTTTACGAAATTCATTCGTTTCGGCCCCCAAATTGCCCGACGCTCGTTTTACGGACGGTTTCGCGCTTTCTAGGGGAAATTGCTCCACAGGGCTCCGATTTGCACGGGAATCCCCCTCCCCAACCCATTTTCCACAAGGAATCAAAAATGGTGTGCGCTTTTACGAAATTCATTCGTTTCGGCCCCCAAATTCCCCGGGGCTCGTTTTACGGACGGTTTTCCGCTTTCAAGGGGAAATTGGTCCATAGGGCTCTGATTTGCACGGGAATCCCCCTCCCCAACCCATTTTCCACAAGGAATACAAAATGGTGTGCGCTTTTACGAAATTCGTTCGTTTCGGCCCCCAAATGGCCCGACGCTCGTTTTACGGACCGTTTCGCGCTTTCTAGGGGAAATTGCGCCACAGGGCTCGGATTTGCACGGGAATCCCCCTCCCCAACCCATTTTCCACAAGGAATACAAAATGGTGTGCGCTTTTACGAAATTCGTTCGTTTCGGCCCCCAAATTGCCTAGGCTCGTTTTACGGACGGTTTGGCGCTTTCTAGGGGAAATTGCTCCACGGGGCTCCGATTTGCACGGAATCCCCCTCCCCAACCCATTTTCCACAAGGAATACAAAATGGTGTGCGATTTTACGAAATTCATTCGTTTCGGCCCCCAAATGGCCCGACGCTCGTTTTACGGACGGTTTCACGCTTTCTAGGGGAAATTGCTCCCACGGGGCTCGGATTTGCACAGGAATCCCCCTCCCCAACCCATTTTCCACAAGGAATACAAAATGGTGTGCGCTTTTACGAAATTCGTTCGTTTCGGACCCCAAATGGCCCGACGCTCGTTTTACGGACGGTTTAGCGCTTTCTTGGGGAAATTGCTCCACAGGGCTCGGATTTGCACGGGAATCCCCCTCCCTAACCCATTTTCCACAAGGAATTCAAAATGGTGTGCGCTTTTACGAAATTCGTTCGTTTCGGACCCCAAATGGCCCGACGCTCGTTTTACGGACGGTTTCACGCTTTCTAGGGGAAATTACTCCACGGGGCTCCGATTTGCACGGAATCCCCCTCACAAACCTTTTTTCCACAAGGAATCCAAAATGGTAGACGCTTTTCGGAAATTCATTCGTTTCGGCCCCCAAATTGCTCGGGGCTCGTTTTACGGACGGTTTGGCGCTTTCTAGGGGAAATTGCTCCACAGGGCTCCGATTTGCACGGGAATCCCCCTCCCCAACCCATTTTCCACAAGGAATACAAAATGGTGTGCGCTTTTACGAAATTCATTCGTTTCGGCCCCCAAATGGCCCGACGCTCGTTTTCCGGACGGTTTGACGCTTTCAAGGGGAAATTCCCCCACAATGAGGGCTCCGATTTGCACGGAATCCCCCTCCCCAACCCATTTTCCACAAGGAATTCAAAATGGTTTACTATTTTAAATTAACCGATCTATCTTTGCTGCCCAGAAACCGCAAGAACCGACAGATTTTCGTATAAGAAAGACTTAGGGTTTTTAAAATTCAGAAGGAGGTGATCCAACTTAAACCTACACAAAAAAACCCTCTGGACTCAATGGAAACCTCAAAAATACCAAAATACTACAGCAACTCCACGAAAATTACCATAGGGCAGAAGCAAGGATTCCAAGTTGTCGGTTAGGGGCTTACCTCGGGATGTCGGTTGCGGGTGCCTTCTTCTTCTCCTTGGACCAAGACCTTGCTGCCTAATCCTTCCTCCCTCACCATGAGCACGAAATAGGCAGCAGAAAATGGCCAAGGGAGTGTCCTATTTATAGGCCCCAAGTTCCAATCTTTGCCCCTAGATATTTTTAGTTGTATGTTTTAGGGTTAGGGTAAATTGGTCATTTTGCCTTGTTCACCTTCCAAAGCAAGGGGCCCACGAAATCAGACCTTCTAGAAGGATTCTAGGGCATTCCATGTTCAGAAAATAACGTTTTCCCATGCCAAAAATAAGTTTCCAGTTTTGCCCCTATGTGGCCTTAGTTGTAAGTTTAAGATGTAGGGGCAAAATGGTCATTTCGCGTCGTTCTTCTTCCAAGGCAGTGGGGTCCACGAAATCTGCCCAAGATATGCCATAATTAGTCATAATTACTTTGTCCTTCACCTTGTCACATCGATTCAAATATGTGGTCAGCATTAATCCGGATTATTTTATTCTTTCTCTCTCATCATAATGACTTGATGTGACATTTCTCTCTTTATAATTACATGACAAGATATTTTTTCTCTCCTCCGGGCCCACCGGAATTTCACCCTATCGTTGTCCCGGGCCCGGGCCCGACTCAGAAATCCCGTCCGGCCCCGCTCGCCTCCCGGTTCACGGCCCCACCTTACCTCGTGATGCGTGCCCTTCAACCGGACTTGTGTGGGCTCGGATCATCGATCACTTTTCCTGCACCGTGGACGGGGCATACTACCTTGGGGATCAAGAAACCTTTATTCCAAAGACCCCAGATCCACCTCGTAATGCGTGCTACCCGATAATCCAACTTCTGGCCCCGAAATGCCACGTGTCCGACGTAGCACTACTACTACTAACTCTTCCTTCCCTTCTGGGTCCAGATACACCTTTTCTCTCTCTTCCGAATTGTTTCCTTCAAAAACGCAGGGCTCTCATGACTACCCTGAAAATGCCGTATACTTACCTGTAGTGGCATATTTTTGCTCAACTAAGTGTCATATACCTCAGGACATAGTTGGGCAGCATCTTTTCCGACCAGACTTACACCATATACATCTTCTGTACCCATTTTACGTCAGTACCTTGTTCCACGGCTTCAGCATACTATGTCTACAGACCCGTATGGCTGAGTTACTTAGTCCCAGAGAGGCTTCCTATGCCTCGACCTTCTTGGGACTCTTCCCAAACTGGGCCTAGTCGTCCGCCTATTTCAGGCTTATTTTCACTTCTCAGGGTCCCAAAATTCGGGGTATTACACCCCAATTGCGCGAGGCTCGTTTGACGATCGGTTTCGCGCTTTCTAGGCGAAATTACTCCACAGGGCTCCGATTTGCACGGAAATCCCCCTCACAGACCTTTTTGTCCGCAAGGAATCCAAAATGGTAGACGCTTTTCGAGAATTCATGCGTTTCGGCCCCCAGTTTGCTCGGACCTCGTTTTACGGACGGTTTGGTGCTTTCTGGGGGAAATTTCTCCACAGGGCTCCGATTTGCACGGGAATCCCCCTCCCCAACCCATTTTCCACAAGGAATTCAAAATGGTCTGACATTTTACGAAATTCATTCGTTTCGGCCCCCAAATTGCGCGATGCTCGTTTAACGGACGGTTTCGCGCTTTCTAGGGGAAATTGCGCCACAGGGGCTTGGATTTGCACAGGAACCCCCCTCCCCAACCCATTTTCCACAAGGAATACAAAATGGTGTTCGATTTTACGATATTCATTCGTTTCGGCCCCCAAATTGCCCTAGCTCGTTTAACGGACGGTTTTACGCTTTCAAGGGGAAATTGCCCCATAGGCTCGGATTTGCACGGGAACCCCCCTCCCCAACCCATTTTCCACAAGGAATACAAAATGGTGTGCGCTTTTACGAAATTCATTCGTTTCGGCCCCCAAATGGCCCGACGATCATATTACGGACAGTTTAGCGCTTTCTAGGGGAAATTGTGCCACAGGGCTCGGATTTGCACGATAATCCCCCTCCCTAACCCATTTTCCACAAGGAATTCAAAATGGTGTGCGCTTTTACGAAATTCATTCGTTTCGGCCCCCAAATGGCCCGACGATCGTTTTACGGACACTTTAGCGCTTTCTAGGGGAAATTGTGCCACAGGGCTCGGATTTGCACGATAATCCCCCTCCCGAACCCATTTTCCACAAGGAATTAAAAATGGTGTGCGCTTTTACGAAATTCATTTGTTTCGGCCCTCAAATTACGCGACGCTCGTTTTACGGACCGTTTCACGCTTTCTAGGGGAAATTACTCCACAGGGCTCCGATTTGCACGGAAATCCCCCTCACAAACCTTTTATCCACAAGGAATCCAAAATGGTAGACGCTTTTCGGAAATTCATGCGTTTCAGCCCCCAATTTGCTCGGGGCTCGTTTTACGGACGGTTTGGCGCTTTATAGGGGAAATTGCTCCACAGGGCTCCGATTTGCACGGGAATCCCGCTCCCCAACCCATTTTCCACAAGGAATACAAAATGGTCTGCGATTTTACGAAATTCATTCGTTTCGGCCCCCAAATCGCGCGATGCTCGTTTAACGGACGGTTTAGCGCTTCCGAGGTGAAATTGCGCCATAGGGCTCGCATTTGCACGGGAATCGCCCTCCCCAACCCATTTTCCACAAGGAATTCAAAATGTTGTGCGCTTTTACGAAATTCATACATTTTGGCACCCGAATTGTGCGAGGCTCGTTTGACGATGGGTTTCGCGCTTTCTAGGGGAAATTACTCCATAGGGCTCCGATTTGCACGGAAATCCCCCTCACAGACCTTTTTGTCCCCAAGGAATCCAAAATGGGAGACGCCTTTCGGGAATTCATGCGTTTCGGCACCCAGTTTGCTCGGAGCTCGTTTTACGGACGGTTTGGTGCTTTCTAGGGGAAATTTTTCCACAGGACTCCGATTTGCACGGGAATCCCCCTCCCCAACCCATTTTCCACAAGGAATACAAAATGGTCTCGCCATTTTACGAAATTCATTCGTTTCGGCCCCCAAATTGCGCGATCTTTGTGGTTTAACGGACGGTTTCAAGCGCTTTCTAGGGGAAATTGCTCCACGGGGCTCGGATTTGCACGGAATCCCCCCTCCCCAAGTCATTTTCCACAAGGAATACAAAATGGTGTGCGCTTTTACGAAATTCATTCGTTTCGGCCCCCAAATTACGCGATGCTGGTTTAACGGACGGTTTCGCGCTTTCTAGGGGAAATTGCACCACAGGGCTCGGATTTGCACGGGAATCCCCCTCCCCAAGTCATTTTCCACAAGGAATACAAAATGGTGTGGGCTTTTACGAAATTCATTCGTTTCGGCCCCCAAATTGCGCGATGCTCGTTTAACGGACGGTTTCACGCTTTCTAGGGGAAATTGCGCCATAGGGCTCGGATTTGCACGATATACCCCCTCCCCAACCCATTTTCCACAAGGAATTCAAAATAGTGTGTGCTTTTACGAAATTCATTCGGTTCGGCCCCCAAATGGCCCTAGGCTCGATTAACGGACGGTTTTATGCTTTCAAGGGGAAATTGCCGCACAGGGCTCGGACTTGCGCGGGATCCCCCTCCCCAACCCATTTTCCACAAGGAATACAAAATGGTAGACGCTTTTCGGAAATTCATTCGTTTCAGCCCCCAAATTGCGCGATGCTCGTTTAACGGACAGTTTCGCGCTTTCTAGGGGAAATTGCGCCATAGGGCTAGGATTTGCACGATAATCCCCCTCCCCAACCCATTTTCCACAAGGAATTCAAAATGATGTGCGTTTTTACGAAATTCATTCGTTTCCGGCCCCAAATTGCGCGACGTTCGTTTTACGGACCGTTTCACGCTTTCTAGGGGAAATTACTCCACAGGGCTCCGATTTGCATGGAAATCCCCCTCACAAACCTTTTATCCACAAGGAATCCAAAATGGTAGACGCTTTTCGGAAATTCATGCGTTCCGGCCCCCAATTTGCTCGGGGCTCATTTTACGGACGGTTTGGCGCTTTGTAGGGGAAATTGCTCCACAGGGCTCCGATTTGCATGGGAATCCTGCTCCCCAACCCATTTTCCACAAGGAATACAAAATGGTCTACGATTTTACGAAATTCATTCGTTTCGGCCCCCGAATTGCGCGATGCTAGTTTAACGGACGGTTTAGCGCTTCCTAGGGGAAATTGCGCCATAGGGCTCGATTTGCACGGGAATCGCCCTCCCCAACCCATTTTCCACAAGGACTTCAAAATGTTGTGCGCTTTTACGAAATTCATACATTTTGGCACCCGAATTGCGCGAGGCTCGTTTGACGATCGGTTTCGCGCTTTCTAGGGGAAATTACACCACAGGGCTTCGATTTGCACGGAATCCCCCTCACAGACCTTTTGCCCGCAAGGAATCCAAAATGGGAGACGCTTTTTGGGAATTCATGCGTTTCGGCACCCAGTTTGCTCGGAGCTCGTTTTACGGACGGTTTGGTGCTTTCTAGGGGAAATTTCTCCACAGGGCTCCGATTTACACGGGAATCCCCCTCCCCAACCCATTTTCCACAAGGAATTCAAAATGGTGTGATATTTTACGAAATTCATTCGTTTCGGCCCCCAAATTGCGCGATGCTGGTTTAACGGACGGTTTCGCGCTGTCTAGGGGAAATTGCGCCACAGGGCTTGGATTTGGACGGGAATCCCCCTCCCCAAGTCATTTTCCATAAGGAATACAAAATGGTGTGGGCTTTTACGAAATTCATTCGTTTCGGCCCTCAAATTGCCGATGCTCGTTTAACGGACGGTTTCGCGCTTTCTAGGGGAAATTGTGCCATAGGGCTCGGATTTGCACGGAACCCCCTCCCAAACCCATTTTCCACACGGAATACAAAATGGTGTTCGATTTTATGATATTCATTCGTTCGGCCCCCAAATTGCCATAGGCTCGATTAACGGACGGTTTTACGCTTTCAAGGGGAAATTGCCGCACAGGGCTCGGATTTGCACGGGATCCCCCTCCCCAACCCATTTTCCACAAGGAATACAAAATGGTAGACGCTTTTCGGAAATTCATTCGTTTCAGCCCCCAAATTGCGCGATGCTCGTTTAACGGACGGTTTCGCGCTTTCTAGGGGAAATTGCGCCACAGGGCTCGGATTTGCAAAGGAACCCCCCTCCCCGACCCATTTTCCACAAGGAATACAAAATGGTGTTCGATTTTACGATATTCATTCGTTTCGGCCCCCAAATTGCCCTAGCTCGTTTAACGGACGGTTTTACGCTTTCAAGGGGAAATTGCCCCACATGGCTCGAATTTGCACGGTAACCCCCCTCCCCAACCCATTTTCCACAAGGAATACAAAATGGTGTGCGCTTTTACGAAATTCATTCGTTTCGGCCCGTAAATGACCCGACGATTGTTTTACGGACAGTTTAGCGCTTTCTAGGGGAAATTGTGCCACAGGGCTCGGATTTGCACGATAATCCCCCTCCCTAACCCATTTTCCACAAGGAATTCAAAATGGTGTGCGCTTTTACGAAATTCATTCGTTTCGGCCCCCAAATTGCGCGACACTCGTTTTACGGACCGTTTCACGCTTTCTAGGGGAAATTACTCCACAGGGCTCCGACTTGCACGGAAATCCCCCTCACAAAACTTTTATCCACAAGGAATCCAAAATGGTGGACGCTTTTAGGAAATTCATGCGTTTCAGCCCCCAATTTGCTCGGGGCTCGTTTTACGGACGGTTTGGCGCTTTTTAGGGGAAATTGCTCCACAGGGCTCCGATTTGCACGGGAATCCCGCTCCCCAACCCATTTTCCACAAGGAATACAAAATGGTCTGCGATTTTACGAAATTCATTCGTTTCGGCCCCCAAATTGCGCGATGCTCGTTTAACGGACGGTTTAGCGCTTTCTAGGGAAAATTGCGCCATAGGGCTCGGATTTGCGTGGGAATCGCCCTCCCCAAGCCATTTTCCACAAGGAATTCAAAATGTTGTGCGCTTTTACGAAATTCATACATTTTGGCACCCAAATTGCGCGAGGCTTGTTTGACGATCGGTTTCGCGCTTTCTAGGGGAAATTACTCCACAGGGCTCCGATTTACACGGAAATCCCCCTCACAGACCTTTTTGTCCCCAAGGAATCCAAAATGGTAGACGCTTTTCGGGAATTCATGCGTTTCGGCCCCCAATTTGCTCGGAGCTCGTTTTACGGACGGCTTGGTGCTTTCTAGGGGAAATTTCTCCACAGGGCTCCGATTTGCACGGGAATCCTGTTCCCCAACCCATTTTCCACAAGAAATACAAAATGGTCTGCGATTTTACGAAATTCATTCGTTTCAGCCCCCAAATTGCGCGATACTCGTGTAAAGGACGGTTTAGAGCTTTCGAGGGAAATTGTGCCTTAGGGCTCGGATTTGCACAGGAACCCCCTCCCTAACCCATTTTCCACACGGAATACAAAATGGTGTTCGATTTTATGATATTCATTCGTTTCGGCCCCCAAATTGCCCTAGCTCGTTCAACGGACGGTTTTACGCTTTTAAGGGGAAATTGCCCCACAGGGCTCAGATTTGCACGGGAATCCCCCTCCCCAACCCATTTTCCACAAGGAATACAAAATGGTGTGCGCTTTTCAGAAATTCATTCGTTTCGGCCCCCAAATTGCCCGACAATCGTTTTACGGACAGTTTAGCGCTTTCTAGGGGAAATTGTGCCACAGGGCTCGGATTTGCACGATAATCCCCCTCCCTAACCCATTTTCCACAAGGAATTCAAAATGGTGTGCGCTTTTACGAAATTTATTCGTTTCGGCCCCCAAATTGCGCGACGCTCGTTTTACGGACCGTTTCACGCTTTCTAGGGGAAATTACTCCACAGGGCTCCGATTTGCACGGAAATCCCCTCACAAACCTTTTATCCACAAGGAATCCAAAATGGTAGACGCTTTTCAGAAATTCATGCGTTTCGGCCCCTAGTTTGCTCGGGGCTCGTTTTACAGATGGTTTGGCGCTTTCTAGGAGAAATTTCTCCACAGGGCTCCGATTTGCATGGGAATCCCCCTCCCCAACCCATTTTCCACAAGGAATTCAAAATGGTGTGCGATTTTACGGAATTCGTTTATTTCGGCCTCCAAATTGTGCGAGGCACGTTTAACGGATGATTTTACACTTTCAAGGGGAAATTGCTCCACAAGGCTCGGATTTGCACAGGAATCCCCCTCCCCAACCCATTTTCCACAAGGAATACAAAATGGTGTGCGATTTTACAAAATTCATTCGTTTCGGCCCTCAAATTCCCCCTAGGCTCGTTTAACGGACGGTTTTACGCTTTCAAGGGGAAATTGCCCCACAGGGCTCGGATTTGCACGGAAATCCCCTCCCCAACCTATTTTCCACAAGGAATTCAAAATGCTGTGCGCTTTTACGAAATTCATTCGTTTCGGCCCCCAAATTGCGCGACGCTCTTTTCACGGACCGTTTCGCTAAGTTTTTTGCGATATTCCTCCGTTTGGGCCCTGAACGGCCGCATAGGCTATTTTGGCCAACTTGAGGTCAGAAGAACACGAACTTTTTCAACGTCTCGGACTTGCTTGGAAACTCACCCATCCTCCTTATTTTTCATGAGGATTCCAGAATGCCTAAATTTTTAGTGAGATTCCTCCGTATGGGTCCTGAACGGCCCCATAGGCCATCTGGGCCTACTTGAGGTCAGAAGAACACGAACTTTTTCGACGTCTTGGAATTGCGTGGAAACTCACCCACCCTCCATATTTTTAATGAGGATTCCACAATGCCAAATATATGTGCGAGATTCCTCCGCCTAAAATAGGCGGATGACTAGGCCCAGTTCGGGAAAAGTCTCAAGAACGTCGGGAGTTAGGAAGCCTCTCTGGGACTAAGCAACTTGGCCATACGGGTCAGTGGACCTAGTATGTACAAGTCATGGGAATAAGGTGGTAGGATAAAATGGGCACAGAAGATGTATACGGTGTAAGTCTGGTTGGAAAAGATGCCGCCCAGCTATGTCCTAAGGTGTAGGACAATTAGTTGAGCGGAAATATGCCGATATAAGTAAGTATATGGCATTTTCAGGGCAGTGATAGGAGCCCTGTGTTTATGATGGAAACAAGAAGGGAAAGAGAGAAAGTGTGTATCTGGACCCATTATAGAAGGAAAAGTCAATGGTAGTAGTGCTACGTCGGACATTGGCATTTTGGGGCCAGAAGTTGGATTATCGGGTAGCATGCATTATGAGGTGGATCTGAGGTACTGGAATAAAGGTTTCTTACTCCCCAAGGCATGTTGGCTCCGTCCACCTATGGTCAGGAAGAAGTAACTCATGATCCAGGCCCACACAAGTCCAGTTGAAGGGCACGAGTTATGAGGTAAGGTATAACCGGCAAAAAGGAGTTAAGCGGGACCGTTAAGATTTCCCGAAGTCGGGCCCAGGCCCAAGATACTGATAGGGGTGAAATTCCAGTGGGCCCAAAGGAGACAGAAGAGGTCTTGTCATGTAATTATGAAGAGAGAGAATGTCACATCAAGTCATTATGATGAGAGAGAAAGAGTAAAATAATCAGAATTAATCTGGACCACACAAATGGAATCTGACATGACAATGAAATGACAAGTAATTATGACATATCTAAGGGCAGATTTTGTGGGTCCCATGGCTTTGGAAGATGAGCGGTGCGAAATGACCGTTTTGCCCCTATACCTAAAACCTACCCAAAGTCACCATCAGGGGCAATCTTGGAATTTGGATTTGGAGGGTTCAGATGGTGCCACATGCCCTGGACCAGAAGATTCTAGAATACCCTGGAAGCGAATATTCTGGAGTATCTTTGGGGAAAAATCCAGCGGAAATGACTATTTTACCCCTGAGGTATTACTTCAATTACGAGACAAGCCCTAACCTTTGGAGCCTATAAATAGGACACTTCCTACCCATTTTTGGCTGCCCTATTTTGTGCTCAAGGTGAGGGAGAGGAAGGTCCAGCTGAAGACTTTGGTCCAAGGGAGGAGGAAGGCACCCGCAACCGACATCCTAAGGTAAGCCTCTCACCGACAACTTGGAATTCTTGCCTCTGCCCTATGATGTTTTTCGTGAAGTTAAAGTGGGATTTTGGTATTTTTGATGTTTCCATTGGGTCCAGAGGGTGTTTTTGTGTGGGGACATGTTGGATGACCTTTTTGCAAACCCTAAAAGCTTAAGTCTTTATTATACGAAAATCTGTCAGCTCTTACAGTTTCTGGGCAGCATGTAGTACTCGGTGATTTGAATACAGTAAATGAATTCTGTTTGCTTTGAAATTTTACATGGTGAAAGTAGACATCCTGAGGATGATTTTGGTATAAGATTTTGTGTCATTTGGAGTTTCCAACCAAGAGTTCTTTTAAGTTGAAAATGATCCAAAAACCTGGACTCTGTCTCGGACCAGTGGCTAATGTTTGGAAATAAGGACACGTTTCGTACCCAGATGATTTTGGTAATTATTTTTCCTATAAAATATACATCCTATGGGTTCTAAGGCCACTGATTTCATGTCGACATGTGTTTTCTAGAATTTATTAAAAATCGGTAAATTTGGGTCTGCATTTCTGGAAAATTCTGGAGTTAGGCGAAATTTATGGAACATGAAGTGAAGCTTGTATATATGACTTAAAGCATAATATCTTGCTGTATCTAGGTTGTTTGTGCGTGTGGATCATATTTCCAAACACCAAGGGAATAGTTCAGTATTTTGCAAGGCGTGCCAGGTAGTAATTGTTGACTTGCATACTCTATATTGCTTTTGCATGTGTGTTTTATCATGATGTAGGAGATCGGGCTGCAGTGCCTATTGGACTGCGTGTCCTTAGGTTTCTGATGCAGTAGCGAGATTGGGCTGTAGTGCCTCTGCTGCAGTACCAAGATCGGGCTGTAGTACCTACTGGACTGCGTGTCCTTAGGGTTTTAGCTACAGTACCGAGGGCATGTAGGATCGGGCTGCGGTACCTATTGGACTGTGTCCTTAGGGTATTGCTGCAGTACCGAGATATGTGGGGTAGGTGGAGCCTATATGACTATGTGTTTATAGGTGTCCACTGAGGCCCTGGGGTAGGTGGTCGGGGTCGCTCCCTGACTACTGAGGCCCAATTGCACGCTGTTCTGAGGGGCTTGTCTTGACCAGGCGGTCCCACGGAGTTGCTACATGTCAGTTTGTTGTGACAGAGGCAGGTTTATTTGTACTTCCTAATTGTGATTGGCATTGCATGCATTGTATACATATTGTATATGAGTCTAACAATTACTCTAGGGTTCAACTTTGAACTCTAGTCTGGTTCCAAAGATACAGGTGTAAGGCGATAGACCAGTTCGACTGTGGAAAAGATAAAGGGTAAGGGCCATGAAACTGAAGATTGAAGACGTATGGAACAACCTATTACATATTGCATATTCTTATGAACTTACTTATTGCCCAATACTTACGTTGGACTATTGTACTCTTAACCCTGTGGGGATTAATATATGTATTTGTATGAACCTTTACCAGTATAGTGTTAGTTGTCCAAACCGATCCAATGCTTTGTCACGTACACTCTGATATATGTTTTAAGTGTTTAATTGACAGAGGAAAGGTCATAAACGAAAAGGGTCCCTCTAACCCGCCACCCGAAAGGGCGAGGCCTGTAGGGGTGTAACAGTAGGTATTAAAAGGATTGGGGTGCGCCATTGTACGAGAGGTTGAAGTGGTGGCGAGAGCTTTCAAATGTGGAATTTGTGAAATGATAATCTCGCTCATAGATGTGTGCTGGTAGTAAATGTTTTCTGAAAATTGACCAGCAGTGAATTGTTTTCTGGAAAGTTTGAACTGGCAGCGATTGAATTTGAAAATGTGAAAATACTGTTTGTGAAAATGTACTGAGACCACAAAGATTTTCAAATGTGTGAAATTTTGAGTATGAGACAACATAGTAAGGGGTGACATGATTGTCGTCACTGTTGTATTGAAATGGAAGCGGTGCAGTTGGTAATTGTGTTGATACAGGAACAAAAACTGATAGAATGGTCTAGAAACTTGAACCGGTTAAGTCAAGTGCCAGTTACTGTGCTAAGCAAGGGGAAAATGGTTCAAAAGCTTAGAATTGAGGAAGCTCAAACATAATAAATGAGCAGAGGCTCAGGGCGGTAAGGCCCGTATGCAAGTTTGCACGGGGCAGTGTCCTTGGACTATGAAACCTGTGATGCTTAGCACTGTTCGGAATACTTACTAGGTCTAAGATGAGATGCCTAAGGCTTGAGGGTGATTCCATGGTCATTAAGGCAAGAAAATCCAGCGTTATGGTAATAGAATGAGTCGAAGGGACAGTATGTGATAAGTCAAGAAGGCAAAATAAGTAAGGCAGTAAGGCCTACATAACCATACGCTGTGAAGATGGATCAGTTGATCTTGGATGGTTAAGTACCACGCCTGGGTACAGAATAGATAAGAAGGCAGTATGACAAATGGTGTGCAAGTAAGTAGCACCCATAATGATAGCATAGCGGAAGTTGATTGAGGATTTTAAAGATTTGAATCGGTTGAGACAAGTGGCAACAAGAGTAAATTCCTTGGAGTTTACATTGCTAATCTCCTTGTCAATCGTAAGGAGAACGATTTAAGATCGGAAATCACAGAAGCTTAGGAGCAAGATGAGCTGGCGAAGTCCATTCGAGAGAAGATATCTCATGGTAAACCGATGGATTATGACCTCTCGTCGAATGGACTAATGTGATATAAGAAGAGGATCTATGTGCCATCAATGGAGGAATTGAGACGAAAGACATTGGATGAGGCACATAAAAGTAAGTATACTACTCATCCAGGAGCAGTATTGGAATCTGGAAACAGGATTTTGGTGGCCAGGTATAAAGAAAGACGTAGCAAGGTATGTTGTCGAATGTTTAACTTGCAGAAGTTCAGATCGAACATCAGCGACCGGGAGGTATATTGCAGAGGATGGGGATTCCCAAATGGAAATGGGAAGACGTTACCATGGATTTAGTAGGCCTTCCTAAGATAAGGCACTACAAGGTAATCGTTGATCGACTCACAAGACCAGCACACTTTATTCCAATAAGTGTGAATTATTCTTCGGGAAAGTTGGTGGAGATTTATATCAAAGAGATTATACGACTCCATGGTACCCCAAAGAGCATCATTTTGATCGAGATCCCCGATTCATTTCCCGATTCTGGCAAGCACAACATGAGGCCATAGGGACGGAGCCGAAGTTCAGTACAGCTTATCACCCCCAGACGGATGGACAATCGAAAGAGGACTAGGCAGACATTAGAAGATACGTTGCGAGCCTACGTTTTGAATTTTAAAGGCAGCTAGGACCAATACCTGCCTTTGGTAGAATTCGCTTACAATAATGACTACCATTCCAGTATACAGATGGCTCCTTATAAAGCGTTGTACAGGAGGAAATGTTGATCACCCCTTGGATGGACTGAGTTATCCGAAAGGAAGCTGTTCGGACCAGAGATTGTTGATAAGGTGTCCGAGCAGATTAATTTGATTCAAAAGAGGCTCCTTGCTACAAAGAGTAGACAAAAGAGTTATGCGGATGAGAGGAGGAGGCCTTTGGAATTTGAAGTTGGTGATCATGTATTCCTGAAGATATTCCCTGTTACTGGAATTGGTAGAACGACGAAGCGGAGAAAACTAAGTTCTTGTTATATTGGTCCTTTTAAGATATTAGCAAAACGGGGATTGGTGGCATATCAGTTGGCATTGCCACCAAACCTCAGTAGGTTACATGACGTCTTCCATGTTTCCCAACTGAAGAAGTATTAGCCGGCCCGGAGCGCCTATTGGAATACGAAGATGTTGATACTCAGGATAACACACCTTTGCGGTGGAACCTGAATGGACCATTGGTCATCAAGAAAAGCAGCTCCGGTGGAAGAGTATTCCTTCTGACAAGGTAGTTTGGAAGGGATTATCTCCCAAGGAAGCAATGTGGAAGGCAATTGAGGAGATGAAGAAGTGTTATCCAGATTTTTATGTCTAAAGGAATGACCGAAGTATAGCCAAATTTTGAGGACGAAATTTATTTAATGTGGGGAGAAATGTAATACCCCGAATTTTGGACCCTAAGCATTGAGAATAAGCCTAAAATAGGCGGACGACTAGGCCCAGTTTGGGAAGAGTCCCAAGAAGGTCGAGGCATGGGGAGCCTCTCGGGGACTAAGCAACTTCACCATACAGGTCAGTGGACCTAGTATGTACAAGTCATGGGATTAAGGTGCTAGTGTAAAATGGGCATAGGAGACGTATACGGTGTAATTCCAGTTGGAAAAGACGCCGCCTAACTATGTCCTGAGGTATAGGACAGTTAGTTGAGCAGAAATATGCCGATATAAGTAAGTATATGGCATTTTCAGGACAGGCATGGATGTCCTGCATTTTTGAAGGAAACAAGAAGGGAAGAGAGAGAGAGGACATGGGTCTGGACCCAGTATAGAAGGAAAAGTCAATGGTAGTAGTGCTATTGATATGATTCCCGAAAGAAAAGGATGATTGGATCAACTAGGAAAGGAATTTCGCACTAGAAATTCAGCCTCCAGTGCGTCCTGAAAGAACAGAATGTATCTAACGCTACAGACCTTGGATTCAAGCGCTTCCAAAACGAGGTGAAAGATGGCTTTCTGAAACACGATTTTGACTCAAGAAACACTGAAAAGGATAAGGAAATCCGGAGATACGAAACCAAGAAATTTCAAACGAAAACTGAAGTTTACAGATTATAGGTAGGCGCCACAATTCCAAACAATTGATAAGCCCAAGAATGCCACAAGGATTGATGCCCCTGATAAGTTCAGAGATTCTCAAAAGAACCCTAGAGAAGCTTGTCTCTCACCAAAAAGGTTAACTCTGAATTCAAATGTTCCGTCCCAAAAGCTATGGTGTTCTCTTATATAGTGGACAACATCCATATTAAGTTTAACCTAAATATAAGCACACAAAGCCCAATAAGCCAATAAGCCTTATTACAAAAGTTTAACTAAATGTAAGAAAGATAAAACTAAGTGCAGAATTTGGGCCAAGTAAATTGAAGCCTTCATGTATATCCATTGAGGCTTATTTTTCAAGGTCTTCAATCTGAATTAAGTGTATCATTCCGGCCTCTTCTTCCTTAGACTTGGGCTTGTCTCAAGTAAGGTGGTCACCAGGAGATTTAAGGCCTCTTTAGCCTTTTTAGCTTTTGCTCTTGTCATTGGGCCTCCAAGACCTTGTATGTCCTCCAAGTTTGTTGCCTTGGTCATGCCGCCTCCTATGTCCTCATCAGCTATGTCGGACACGTGGCATTTCGGGGTCAGAGGTTGGATTATCGGGTAGCACTCATTACGAGGTGGATCTAAGGTACTGGAATAAAGGTTTCTTGCTCCCCAAGGTATTTTGTTCCGTCCACCTATGGTCGGGAAAAGAGACTGATGATCCAGGCCCACACAAGTCCAGTTGAAGGGCACGTACTACGAGGAAAAGTGTGACCGGCAAAAAGGAGCTAAGCGGGACCGGTTAGGATTTCTCAGAGACGGGCCCAGGCCCAGGACACTGAAAGGGGTGAAATTTTGGTGGGCCCAGAGGAGAGAGAAGAGGTCTTGTCATGTAATTATGAAGACAGAAAATGTTACATCAAGTCATTATGAAGAGAGAGAGAATAAAATAACCTGGTTTAATCTGGATCACACAATTTAAATCTGATATGACAATGAAATGACAAGTAATTATGACTCATTATGGCATATCCTAGGGCAGATTTTGTGGGTCCCACGGCTTTGGAAGAAGAGTGGTGCAAAATGACCATTTTGCCCCTCGACCTAAAACCTACAACTAGCAATTTCAAAGACCACCACCAGGGGCAATTCGGGAATCTGATTTTTGGGCCTAAAAAGGCGTACCCATATGGCCAAAGGAGTTCTCTAGAACCCTTGAGAAGAAAGTAAAGAAATAATAATTTAATCCGAGGACTTTTCCCGACCGTCGGATCGCAATCAAGTTTGGATGAGGGCCCCACCTTTGGAGCCTATAAATAGGGCACTTCCTCCTCCATTTTCCATCAGCCCAGCATGAAATTTAGGGGAAGATAGAGAGTCTCCAGCTGAAGGCTTTGGTCCAAGGGAGGAGGAAGGCACCCACAACTGACATCCTAAGGTAAGCCCCTAACCGATGACTTGGAAACTCTTATTTCTGCCCTATGGTGATTTTCGTGGAGTGGTAGTAGGATTTTGGTATCTTTGAGTTTTCCATTGAGTCCAGAAGGTGTTTTTGTGTAGGTTCAAGAGTGATCACATTTTTCCAAACCCTAAAAGCTTAAGTTTTATTATACGAAAATCTATCGGTTCTTACGGTTTCTGGGCAGCGAATGGACATCGGTAGTTTTAGGGTAGTAAATGGAGTCTGATTGCTTTGAAATTTTACATGGTGCAATTAGACATCCTAAGGATTATTTTGATATAATATTTTGTGTCATTTGGAGTTTCCAACCGAGAGATCTCTTAAGTTGAAAATGACCTAAAAACCTGGACTTTTCTCTGGACCAGTGGCTCGGTTTTGACATAATAAAAGGATATGAACCCATATGACTTCGGGGATTATTTTTATGGTAAACTAGACATCCTAAAGGTTCAATAGCCACTGATTTCACATTAATCGGATTTTTCTAGAATTTATTAAAAATCGGTGAAGTTGGGTTATCATTTCTGGAAAATTCTGGAGTTAGGCAAAATTTATGGAACATGAAGTGAAACTTGTAAATGTGACTTTAAGCATGGTGTTTTGCTATACCTAGGGTGTTAACACATGTGGGACATATCTCAGACACTAAGGGAAGAGTTTATCGCTTTCAAGGAGTGCCAGGTAGTAACTGTTGACTTGCATACTCTATGTTGCTTTTGCATGTATGTTTTATCATTGTAAGAGATCGAGCTGTAGTACCAACTAGACTGTGTGTCCTGAGGGTTTCTGCTACAGTACCGAGGGCATGTAGGATCGGGTTGCGGTACCTATTGGACTTTTTTATCCTTAGGGTGTTGTTGTAGTACCGAGGTATGTGAGGTAGGTAGGGCCTATGTGACTGTGTATTCATAGGTTGCTACTGAGGCCTCAGGAGGGGTAGGTGGTTAGGGTTTGGCCACCCTGATTACTAAGGCCCTTGAGTGCACTATTCTGAGGGGCTTGTCTTGACTAGGCGGTCCTGCGGAGTTGCTACATGTCAGTTTGTTGTGACAGAGGCAGGTTTATATGTACTTCCTGATTGTGATTGGCATTGCATGCATTGTATACATATTGTATATGAGTCTAATAGTTACTCTGGGGTTCAACTTTGAACTCCAGTCTGGTTCCAAAGATACAGGTGTAAGGCGATAGACCGGTTGGACTGTGAAAAAGATAAGGGTAAGAGCGATGAAGCTGAAGATTGAAGACGTATGGAACGCCCTATCACATATTGTATATTTTTATGATTGTATGAGCTTTCTTATTGCCCCGTACTTACATTGGACTATTGTACTCTTAACCCTTCGGGGATTATTTTATGTAATCGTTTGTACCTTTACCAGTAAAATGCAAATTGTCCAAACCGATCTTGTGCTCTGCCGCACATACTCTGATGTTCGTCTTAAGTGATTATTTGACAAAGAAAAAGATTATAAGCGAGGAGGATCCTTCTAACCTGCCACCCGAAAGGGCGAGGCCGGTAGGGGTGTAACAAACTTCATTTGATTCCCTAGTCATTTCTTGATTTCGGCATGAAATCCACCTTGTAGACATCATTACACTCCTCACATAGGAAATCCGAAACCATAGACATTTTGCTCTCACCGAGAGGAAACAATCTCAGAGAAGGCCTTGGGAGCAAGAAACGATGAATCGAGGAAAAATTGGCTCTTGAGTGTCTTCTCTCTCTTCTTACTATCTCTCTCTCTCTCTTCTCGTGTGTTCAGCCTATCACCTCTTTTTCTCCATGTTGGAGGACTAAATCGATGATGTGAAAGGAAATAAAGGAGAACTCAAGCGATTGTTGGGCGATGCAGCGAAGAACTTGGCCAACAAGTAAAGAGAACTTGGCCCACAAGTCAAGAGAACATGGAGGGAAAGCTAGGGATACATCACGAAAGAGCTAGATGTGCTTGGAGCACAAGTTACAGGTAATAAGGTTGCGCTCTATGTGGTGTCCCCACCCTACGAACTTCATTTGATTCCCTAGTCATTTCTTGATTTCGGCATCAGATCCACCTTGTAGACGTCGTTACACTCCTCTCATAGGAAATCCTAAACCGTAGACATTTTGCTCTCACCGAGAGGAAACAACCTCAGAGAAGGCCTTGGGAGCAAGAAACACCGAATCGGGGAAAAATCACCTACTTAGCGCTTTCTCTCTCTTCTTACTCTCTCTCTCCCCCCCTCATATGTTCGGCCTCTCGCCTCTTTTCCTCCATGCTGGACGACTTAATCGATGATGTTGTTGGAAATTATGCCCTAGGGCAAGTCATTGTACTTTAGACATTTATGTTATTTAAAGTATTCTCTTTTAGTTATCATTTAATTTGCATGTTTATATTGATAACTGTATCCCTGGATATATCTTTTATAGATTATCCTAAATGTCCATGGTCGGTCATCTACATGGGAGCGAAGATGAGATAAGACCAGTATGACTTTGATGAGATATGGAGATACGAATCAAAGTCATGGGCACTTGTAAGAGTACAAGGTGCTGGACCGATCCACTATGAGAAAGCTGCATGGATTTAGTCATAAGCTTATCTCATGTATAACCACGTCACGACGTCCTATGACCTGAGATCATCATGGATTCCTACATGATGAGTCACTGGTCTTTGACCTAGTCAAAAGTCACCTTTGACCGGGTGATGATGAAGGCATGGATCGGGATCAGTGATTTTCATGCGGAGGAATGTGAATGGTCAAGATGGAATTTTGTCCCTCATATTTGTAGAGAGATAATACTGGGCCCCTCGATGAGTGAGTCTAGAAATGTATGGCCATACTATGATGGAAAGGAGTTTCCATTTCAATTATTAGACTACTCGAGAATCGAGAAAGTAGTGGTCAAGAACAGGAAACTAATTTTTTTGGGTGTTTTAATACCTTCAGACAGTCCAAAACTAAGATCTTAGTATAATATTGAGGAATTTTTATTACATTGAAGAAGGCCTTTTTTTTTTTTAAGTCAACAAACAGATTTTACATTTGGGGTACTTAATGTTTGCAACTTGTTAAAATAGGTTTTTTTTTTTTTTTTTTTTTTTTTTTTTTTTTTTTTTTTTTTTTTTTTTTGGGTATGGGATCGAGGGTTTTCTTTTTAAGGTTGAAGAAGACTTATTTTGAGCCAACAAATAAATACTTCGAAGAAGAGTTACTTATATCTATATATTTTGGTTATTTTAGGATCATTTTGATTCTGTGCATCCGGATAAAAATTATACTGATAATTTTGGTCAACTACCAGGTAGTAACCTTAATCCTCATGTGTTTTGTGTTGCTTTGTATGTTTGTTTTCTTTCATGATTGTGGACCCATGTCTCCTGAAAAGGGACATGCGTTTGTGTGCATTCGGTATGGTCGGGTTCGGAGCCCGACTACCGTGTCTTTCCTAGCACCGTGGATCCGGGGCTTGCTTTGTTGAGAAAGTCCTCCCGCATTTGTTTCTAGGAATGTAGTCCTTCCGCAGTTAACACGGTATACTTGGTATGTTGTATTTGTGTTACTGCGCGTTTGTTACTAAATGCTACTGTTTGGTGTTTTCCTAATTATGGTTACATACATACACTATTTATGCAACATATGAGATTAATGGTTACTCTGGGATTCAAAATGAATCCCAGATTTTTGTAAAGCTTCAGGGAGTACTACGAGGGCTGTATCTGGATTGAAGTGTAAGATTGCTGGGCAGGAGTAGTTGGAGTTGAAGGTGGCGGAGGAAGTTTATTTTGTTATTTTGAGACTGGATGACTGTATATTATTTTGGCGTTTTTGGCATTGATGGATGACTGTATATAGCCCTTTGGAAATTATATTTTGCAATCTACTTTGAGTTATACCAGTATTGTCTGAAATCCAACGGGGAAATGCTCTGCCGCGATAAACTCTGTTGCATGTTAATTAGTAGTAATTAGAGGATATATGGTAATAATAAAAAGCCGAAAAACAAACAAACAAACCAATAATCAACTACAACACAAACTATTACAACAAAAATATTGAGATAGGAAAAAATAAATGAATAAATAGATATGTCACACACACACACATAATAATCAATTACAACAAGAAAATTGAGATAGGGAAAAAAGGAAAACATAAATGAATAAATGCATATGTAAATAAATTAAATAAGTAGCTATAAAACGAAAAATATCAACACTAAAAGCAAATAGAAAACAAGGAAACAAACCAATAATAACCTACAACACAAACTATTACAACAAAAATATTGAGATAAGAAAAAATAAATGAATAAATACATATGTCACACACACACACAAACAATAATCAAACACAACAAGAAAATTGAGATAGGAAAAAATAACAAAATATATGAGTAAATACATATATCACACACACACACACAGAATAATCAATTACAACAAGAACATTGTGATAGGAAAAATGGAAAAGATAAATGAATAATTGCATATGTAAATAAATTAAATAAGTAGCTGTAAAACGAATAAATCAACACCAAAGCAAATTGAAAACAAGCAAACAAACCAATAATCAACAACAACACAAACTATTACAAAAATATTGAGATAGGAAAAAATAAATGAATAAATAAATATGTCACACATACACACAATAATCAACTACAACAAGAAAATTGAGATAGGAAAAAAGGAAAAGATAAATGAATAAATGCATATGTAAATAAATTAAATAATTAGTTATAAAAAAAAACAATTTCAACACTAAAAAATTAAAAAAAAACAAACAAACCAATAACAACACAAACTATTACAACAAAAATATTGAGATAGAAAAAAAATAAATGAATAAATATATATGTCACACACAAACACAATAATCAAATACAATAAGAAAATTGAGATAGGGAAAAAGGAAAAAATAAATGAATAAATACATATGTCACACGCACAAACACACAATAATCAATTACAACAAGAAAATTGAGATAGGAAAAAAGGAAAAGATAAATGAATAAATGCATATGTAAATAAATTAAATAAGTAGGTATAAAACGAACAACATCAACACTAAAGCAAATTGAAAACAAGCAAACAAACCAATAATCAACTACAACACAAACTATTACAACAAAAATATTGAGATAGGAAAAAAGGAAAAAATAAATGAATAAATATATATGTCACACACACACACATAACAAATACAACATGAAAATTATAACAAGAAAAAATAAATGCGATAATAATCAATTACAACAAGAAAATGAGAAAGGGGAAAAAAAAGGAAAAGATAAATGAATAAATGCAAATATAAATAAATTAAATAAGTTAGTTATAAAACGAACAACATCAACACTAAAGCAAATTGAAAAAAAAAAAGCAAACAAACCAATAATCAACTACAACACAAACTATTACAACAAAAATATTGAGATAGGAAAAAAGGAAAAAAAATAAATGAATAAATACATATGTCACACATACACACAATAATCAATTACAACAAGAAAATTGAGATAGGAAAAAAGGAAAAGATAAATGAATAAATGCATATGTAAATAAATTATTAATAAGCAATTTCAACAAGTTATAAAAAATTAAAATCAACACTAAAGCAAATTAAAAAAAGCAAACAAACCAATAATCAACTACAACAAAAATATTGAGATAGGAAAAAATAAATGAATAAATACATATGTCACACACACACACACAGAATAATCATTTACTTCAAGAAAATTGTGATAGGAAAAAAGGAAAACATAAATGAATAAATGCATATGTAAATAAACTGAATAAGTAGCTATAAAACGAAGAAAAATATCAACACAACAAAGCAAATTGAAAACATGCAAACAAACCAATAATAACCTACAACACAAACTATTACAACAAAAATATTGAGATAGGAAAAAATAAATGAATAAATACATATGTCACACACACACAATAATCAATTACAACAAGAAAATTGAGATAGGAAAAAAGGAAAAGATAAATGAATAAATGCATATGTAAATAAATTAAATAATTAGTTATAAAAGAAGCAATTTCAACAAAGAAGACAAATTAAAACAAGCAAACAAACCAATAATCTAATACAACACAAACTATTCAAATACTAAAAAAATTGAGATGGGAAAAAAGGAAAAAATAAATGAATAAATACATATGTCACACACACACACCCAAAATAATCAATTACAACAAGAAAATGAGATAGGAAAAAGGACAACATAAATGAATAAATGCATATGTAACCAAATTAAATAAGTAGTTATAAAACGAACAATATCAACACTAAAGAAAATTGAAAACAAGCAAACAAACCAAGAATCAACTACAACACAAACTATTACAACAAAAATATTGAGATAGGAAACAAAGGAAAAAATAAATGAATAAATACATGTCACACAATAATCAATTACAACAAGAAAATTGAGATAGGAAAAAAAAGGAAAAGATAAATGAATAATGCATATGTAAATAAATTAAAAAATTAGTTATAAAAGAAGCAATTTCAACAAAGAAGAAAAATTAAAACAAGCAAACAAACCAATAATCTACTACAACACAAACTATTACTACAAAAATGTTGAGATGGGAAAAAAAGGAAAAAATAAATGAATAAATACATGTCACACACACACAATAATCAAATAAACCAAGAAAATTGAGATAGGAGAAAAGGACAAAATAAACGAATAAATACATATGTCACACACACACAAAATAATCAATTACAAAAGAAAATTGAGATAAGAAAAAAGGAAAAGATAAATGAAGAAATGCATATGTAAATAAATTAAAAAATTAGTTATAAAACAAGCAATTTCAACGTTGAAGAAAAATTAAAACAAGCAAACAAACCAATAAGCTACTACAAGACAACAATCACCTACAACACAAACTATTACTACAAAAATATTGAGATGGGAAAGAAAGGAAAAAAAATAAATGAATAAATACATATGTCACACACACACAAAGACAATAATCAAATACAACATGAAAATGGAGATAGGAGAAAAGGAAAAAATAAATGAATAAAATAATGTCACACGCACAAACACACAATAATCAATTACAACAAGAAAATTGAGATAAAAAAAAGGAAAAGATAAATGAATAAATGCATATGTAAATAAATTAAATAAGTAGTTATAAAACAAACAATTTCAACACTAAAGAAAAAAAAACAAGCAAACAAACCAATAATCAACTACAACACAAACTATTACAACAAAAATATTGAGATTGGGATATGGATAGGAAAAAAAGGAAAAAAAATAAATGAATAAATACATATGTCACACACACACACACAATAATGGAAAAATACAACATGAAAATTGACAATAATAGGATGAAAATTGAGATAGGAAAAAAGGAAAAAAATAAATGAATAAATGCATATGTAATTCAAATAAATAATTAGTTATAAAACAACAATTTCAAAATAAAGAAAATAAAAAAAAAAGCAAACAAACCAATAATCAACTACAACACAAACTATTACAAAAAAAAATTGAGATAGGAAAAAAAGGAAAAAAAAAATAAATGAATAAATACATATGTCACACACACAAACACACACAATAATCAATTACAACAAGAAAATTGAGATAGAAAAAAAAGGAAAAAATAAATGAATAAATGCATATGTAGAAGAAAGGAAAAAAATAAAAATAAATAATGTCAAACAAACACACAATAATCAATTACAACAAGAAAATAGGAAAAAAAAAAAGGAAAAGATAAATGATGCATAAGTAAATAAATTAAATAATTAGTTATAAAACAAGCAATTTCAACAATGAAAAAAAAATATTGAGATAGGAAGAAAAAAAAAAAAAAAAGCAAACAAACCAATAATCTACAAAAACTATTACAACAAAAATAGGATAAAAAATAAATGAATAAATAAAACACAAACTATTACAACAAAAATATTGAGATGGGAAAAAAGAAAAAAAAAATAAATGAATAAATATATGTCACACACACACACACAACAATAATCAATTACAACAAGAAAATTGAGATAGGAAAAAAGGAAAAGATAAATGAATAAATGCATATGTAAATCAAATAAATAATTAGTTATAAAACAAGCAATTTCAACAATGATAAAAAATTAAAACAAGCACGCAAATTAAAAATCAACTATAATGCAAACTATTACAACAAAAAATATTGAGATAGGAAGAAAAGGAAAAAAAATAAATGAATAAATACATATGTCACACACACAAACACACACAATAATCAATTACAACAAGAAAATCGAGATAGGAAAAAAGGAAAAGATAAATGAAGTGATGCATATGTAAATAAATTAAAAAATTAGTTATAAAAGAAGCAATTTCAACAAAGAAGAATAATTAGTTATAAAACAAGCAATTTCAACAATGATAAAATTGAAAATAAGCAAACAAACCAAGAATCAACAACAACACAAACTATTACAACAAAAATATTGAGATAGGAAACAAAGGAAAAAATAAATGAATAAATACATGTCATACACGCACACAATAATCAATTACAACAAGAAAATGGAGATAGGAAAAAAGGAAAAGATAAATGAAGTAATGCATATGTAAATAAATTAAAAAATTAGTTATAAAAGAAGCAATTTCAACAAAGAAGACAAATTAAAACAAGCAAACAAACCAATAATTTAACTACAACACAAACTATTACTACAAAAATGTTGAGATGGGAAAAAAAAAAAAATAAATGAATAAAGGACACAAAAACAAAATGAATAAATACATATGTCACACACACACACATACATAATAATCCATTACAACAAGAAAATTGAGACTAGAAAAAAGGAAAAGATAAATGAATAAATACATATGCAAGTAAATTAAATAAGTAGGTATAAAACGAACAATATCAAAACTAAAGCAAATTGAAAACAACAAACAAAAACAAACCAATAATCAACTACAACACAAACTATTACAACAAAAATATTGAGATAGGAAAAGAAGGAAAAAATAAATGAATAAATATATATGTCACACACACACAAACAATAATCAATTACAAATAAAATTGAGATAGAAAAAAAAAAAATAAATTAAATAAAAAAAATTGGGGGGGAAAATCAATAAAAAAAATGCAAAAAAAGCAAACAAAACCAATAATTAGTTATAAAAAACAATTTTCAAAAATGTTGAGATGGGAAAAAAAGGAAAAAATAAATGAATAAATAAACCAATAATCTATTAAAACACAAAATATTACAACAAAAAATTGAGATGGGAAAAAGGAAAAAAAATAAATGAATAAATACATATGTCACACACACAAAATAATCAATTACAACAAGAAAATTGAGATAGGAAAAAAGGAAAAGATAAATGAATAAATGCATATGTAAATAAATTAAATAATTAGTTATAAAAAAAGCAATTTCAACAATGAAGAAAAGTTAAAACAAGCAAACAAACCAATACTCAACTACGACACAAACTATTAGAACAAAAATATTGAGATAGGAAAAAAAAGGAAAAATAAATGAATAAATAAATATGTCACACACACACAGAGACAATAATCAAATACAACATGAAAATCGAGATAGGAAAAAAGGGAAAAATAAATGACTAAATACATATGTCACACACACAAACACACACAATAATCAATTACAACAAGAAAATTGAGATAGGAAAAAAAGGAAAAGATAAATGAAGTAATGCATATGTAAATAAATTAAAAAATTAGTTATAAAACAAGCAATTTCAACAAAGAAGAAAAATTAAAACAAGCAAGAAAACCAATAATCAACTACAACACAAACTATTGCAACAAAAATGTTGAGATGGCAAAAAAAGGAAAAAAATAAATGAATAAATACATATGTCACACACACACACACCCAAAATAATAAAATACAACACGAAAAATGTGATAGGAGAACATGACAACATAAATGAATAAATGCATATGTAACCAAATTAAATAAGTAGTTATAAAACGAACAATATCAACACTAAAGAAAATTGAAAACAAGCAAACAAACCAAGAATCAACTACAACACAAACTATTACAACAAAAATATTGAGATAGGAAACAAAGGAAAAAATAAATGAATAAATACATGTCACACACGCACACAATAATCAATTACAACAAGAAAATTGAGATAGGAAAAAAGGAAAAGATAAATGAAGTAATGCATATGTAAATAAATTAAAAAATTAGTTATAAAAGAAGCAATTTCAACAAAGAAGAAAAATTAAAACAAGCAAACAAACCAATAATCTACTACAACACAAACTATTACAACAAAAATATTGAGATGGGAAAAAAGGAAAAAAATAAATGAATAAATACATATGTCACACACACACACAATAATCAATTACAACAAGAAAAATGAGATAGGAGAAAAGGAAAAAATAAATGAATAAATACATATGTCACAGGTACAAACAAAATAATCAATTACAAAAAGAAAATTGAGATAGGAAAAAAAGGAAAAGATAAATGAATAAATGCATATGTAAATAAATTAAAAATTAGTTATAAAACAAGCAATTTCAACATGAAGAAAAATTAAAACAAGCAAACAAACCAATAATCAACTACAACAAACTACAACACAAACTATTACAACAAAAATATTTGGGATAAAAAAAAAAATAAATGAATAAATACATATGTCACACACACACAAAGACAATAATCAAATACAACATGAAAATGGAGATAGGAGAAAAGGAAAAAATAAATGAATAAATACATATGTCACACGCACAAACACACAATAATCAATTACAACAAGAAAATTGAGATAGGAAAAAAGGAAAAGATAAATGAAGTAATGCATATGTAAATAAATTAAATAATTAGTTATAAAACAAGCAATTTCAACAATGAAGAAAAAAAAAAAAAAAAACAAACAAACCAATAAACAAAAATATTGAGATGGGAAAAAAGGAAAAAAACTACAACAAAAACTATTACAACAAAAATATTGAGATAGGAAAAGAAGGAAAAAATAAATGAATAAATATATATGTCACACACAAAGACAAAATAATCAATTACAACAAGAAAAATGAGATAGAAAAAAGGAAAAGATAAATGAGCAAATGCATATATAGATAAATTAAATAAGTAGGTATAAAACGAACAACATCAACATAAAAAATTGAAATTGAAAACAAGCAAACAAAATAATAATCAACTACAACACAAACTATTAAACAAAAATATTGAGATAGGAAAAAAAAAAAAAAATAAATGAATAAATACATCACACACACACACACACAATAATCAATTACAACAAGAAAATTGAGATAGGAAAAAAGGAAAAGATAAATGAATAAATGCATATGTAAATAAATTAAATAAGTAGTTACAAAACAAGCAATTTTGAACAATGAAGAAAAATTAAAACAAGAAAACAAACCAACAATCAACTACAACACAAACTATTACAACAAAAATATTGAGATGAAAAATAAATGAATAAAACATATGAATCAACAACAACACAAACAATAATTACAACAAAAAAATTGAGATAGGAAAAAAGAAAAAAAAAATAAATGACTAAATACATATGTCACACACACACACAAACACACACAATAATCAATTACAACAAGAAAATCGAGATAGGAAAAAAGGAAAAGATAAATGAAGTGATGCATATGTAAATAAATTAAAAAATTAGTTATAAAACAAGCAATTTCAACAAAGAAGACAAATTAAAACAAGCAAACAAACCAATAATCTACTACAACACAAACTATTACTACAAAAATGTTGAGATGGGAAAAAAAGGAAAAAATAAATGAATAAATACATATGTCACACACACACACCCAAAATAATCAAGTACAACAAGAAAAATGAGATAGGAGAAAAGGACAACATAAATGAATAAATGCATATGTAACCAAATTAAATAAGTAGTTATAAAACGAACAATATCAACACTAAAGAAAATTGAAAACAAGCAAACAAACCAAGAATCAACTACAACACAAACTATTACAACAAAAATATTGAGATAGGAAACAAAGGAAAAAATAAATGAATAAATACATGTCACACAATAATCAATTACAACAAGAAAATTGAGATAGGAAAAAAGGAAAAGATAAATGAAGTAATGCATATGTAAATAAATTAAAAAATTAGTTATAAAAGAAGCAATTTCAACAAAGAAGAAAAATTAAAACAAGCAAACAAACCAATAATCTACTACAACACAAACTATTACTACAAAAATGTTGAGATGGGAAAAAAAGGAAAAAAATAAATGAATAAATACATGTCACACACACAATAATCAAATAAACCAAGAAAATTGAGATAGGAGAAAAGGACAAAATAAACGAATAAATACATATGTCACAGACACACACAAAATAATCAATTACAAAAAGAAAATTGAGATAAGAAAAAAGGAAAAGATAAATGAAGAAATGCATATGTAAATAAATTAAAAAATTAGTTATAAAACAAGCAATTTCAACGTTGAAGAAAAATTAAAACAAGCAAACAAACCAATAATCTACTACAAGACAATAATCACCTACAACACAAACTATTACTACAAAAATATTGAGATGGGAAAGAAAGAAAAAATAAATGAATAAATACATATGTCACACACACACACCCAAGATAATCAAATACAACAAGAAAAATGAGATAGGAGAAAAGGGAAAAAAATAAATGAATAAATGCATATTAAACCAAAATAAATAAATAAATTATAGTTATAAAACAAACAATATCAACACTAAAGAAAATTGAAAAAACAAGCAAACAAACCAATGAAATCTACAAAAACACAAACTATTAAAACAAAAATATTGAGATAGGAAAAAAAGGAAAAAATAAATGAATAAATACATGTCACACACACACAATAATCAATTACAACAAGAAAATTGAGATAGGAAAAAAGGAAAAGATAAGTGAATAAATGCATATGTAAATCAATTAAATAAGTAGGTATAAAACGAACAATAACAACACTAAAGAAAATTGAACACAAGCAAACAAACCAATAATCAACTACAACGAAAACTATTACAACAAAAATATTGGGATATGGAAAAATAAATGAATAAATACATATGTCACACACACACACACAAAGACAATAATCAAATACAACATGAAAATCGAGATAGGAAAAAAGGAAAAAAATAAATGAATAAATACATATGTCACACGCACAAACAACAATAATTCAATTACAAAAAAAAAGCATAAGATAAAAAAAAAAGGAAAAGATAAATGAAAAAATGCAAAGTAAATAAATTAAAAAATTAGTTATAAAACAAGCAATTTCAACAATGACAAAAAAAAATTGAGAAGAAAGAAAAAAAAATAAATAGTATATAAAACAATAATTTACAAAATGAAAATATGAGATAGAAAAAAAGGAAAAAAATAAATAATAAAAAACAAACAATAATCAAAAAATTGAGAACACAAACTATTACAACAAAAATATTGACATGGGAAAAACTATTACAAAAAAAATAAAAAAATAAATGAATAAATACATATGTCACACACACACAACACACACAATAATCATATTACAACAAAAAATTACAACAAGAAAATGAAAATGAATGAGATAGGAAAAAAGGAAAAGATAAATGAAGTAAATGCATATGTAAATAAATTAAATTAATTAGTTATAAAACAAGCAATTTCAACAAAGAAGACAAATTAAAACAAGCAAACAAACCAATAATCTACTACAACACAAACTATTACAACAAAAATATTGAGATGGGAAAAAAAGGAAAAAATAAATGAATAAATACATATGTCACACACACACACCCAAAATAATCAAATACAACAAGAAAAATGTGATAGGAGAACAGGACAACATAAATGAATAAATGCATATGTAACCAAATTAAATAAGTAGTTATAAAACGAACAATATCAACACTAAAGCAAATTGAAAACAAGCAAACAAACGAAGAATCAACTACAACACAAACTATTAAAACAAAAATATTGAGATAGGAAAAAAAGGAAAAAATAAATGAATAAATACATGTCACACACACACAATAATCAATTACAACAAGAAAATTGAGATAGGAAAAAAGGAAAAGATAAATGAAGTAATGCATATGTAAATAAATTAAAAAATTAGTTATAAAAGAAGCAATTTCAACAAAGAAGACAAATTAAAACAAGCAAACAAACCAATAATCTAATACAACACAAACTATTACTAAAAAAATGTTGAGATTGGAAAAAAAGGAAAACAAAATGACTAAATACATATGTCACACAACAATCAAATAAACCAAGAAAATTGAGATAGGAAAAAAGAGAAAAGATAAAATAAAAGAAGCAATTTCAACAAAGAAGACAAATTAAAACAAGCAAACAAATAATCAATTACAACAAGAAAATTGAGATAAGAAAAAAAGGAAAAAAAATAAACAACATAAATGAATAAATGCATATGTAACCAAATTAAATAAGTAGTTATAAAACAAACAATTATCAACACTAAAGAAAATTGAAAACAAGCAAACAAACCAAGAATCAACTACAACACAAACTATTACAACAAAAATATTGAGATAGGAAACAAAGGAAAAAATAAATGAATAAATACATGTCACACACGCACACAATAATCAATTACAACAAGAAAATTGAGATAGGAAAAAAATAAATTAAAAAATTAGTTATAAAAGAAGCAATTTCAACAAAGAAGAAAAATTAAAACAAGCAAACAAACCAATAATCTACTACAACACAAACTATTACTACAAAAATGTTGAGATGGGAAAAAAAGGAAAAAATAAATGAATAAATACTTATGATTAAACACACATCCAAAATAATTAAGCACAATAAGAAAATTGAGATAGGAGAAAAGGAAAAAATAAACGAATAAATACATATGTCACAGACACGCACAAAATAATCAATTACAAAAAGAAAATTGAGATAAGAAAAAAGGAAAAGATAAATGAAGAAATGCATATGTAAATAAATTAAAAAATTAGTTATAAAACAAGCAATTTCAACGTTGAAGAAAAATTAAAACAAGCAAACAAACCAATAAGCTACTACAAGACAACAATCACCTACAACACAAACTATTACTACAAAAATATTGAGATGGGAAAGAAAGAAAAAAAATAAATGAATAAATCCATATGTCACACACACACAAAGACAATAATCAAATACAACATGAAAATGGAGATAGGAGAAAAGGAAAAAATAAATGAATAAATACATGTCACACGCACAAACACACAATAATCAATTACAACAAGAAAAAAGAGAAAAAAAAAAGGAAAAGATAAATGAAGTAATGCATAAGTAAATAAATTAAATAATTAGTTATAAAACAAGCAATTTCAACAATGAAGAAAAAAAAAGCAAACAAACCAATAATCTACAAAAACACAAACTATTACAACAAAAATATTGAGATGGGAAAAAAGGAAAAAAAATAAATGACTAATAATCAATTACAACAAGAAAATTGAGATAGGAAAAAAGGAAAAGATAAATAAATAAATGCATATGTAAATCAAATAAATAATTAGTTATAAAACAAGCAATTTCAACAATGATGAAAATTAAAACAAGCAAACAAACCAATAATCAACTACAACGAAAACTATTACAACAAAAATATTGGGATATGGAAAAATAAATGAATAAATGCATATGTCACACACACACAGAGACAATAATCAAATACAACATGAAAATGGAGATAGAAGAAAAGGAAAAAAATAAATGAATAAATAGATATGTCACACGCACAAACACACAATAATCAATTACAACAAGAAAATAGGGAAAAAAAAAAGGAAAAGATAAATGAAGTAATGCATAAGTAAATAAATTAAATAATTAGTTATAAAACAAGCAATTTCAACAATGAAGAAAAATTAAAAAAAGCAAACAAACCAATAATCTACTACAACACAAACTATTACAACAAAAATATTGAGATGGGAAAAGAAGAAAAAATAAAAATAAATAATGTCTCACACACACATCCAAAATAATCAATTACAACAAGAAAATTGAGATAGGAGAAAAAGGAAAAAGATAAATGAATAAATGCATATGTAAACCAAATTAAATAAGTAGTTATAAAACAACAATATCAACACTAAAGAAAAAAAAAAGCAAGCAAACAAACCAATAATCAACTACAACACAAACTATTACAACAAAAATATTGAGATAGGAAAAAAAGGAAAAAATAAATGAATAAATATGATGTAACACACACACACAATAATAATTAAACACAATAAGAAAATTGAGATAGGAAAAAAGGAAAAAATAAATGAATAATGCAAAATAATATTGTAAATAAGAAAAAAAAAGATAAATAATGTTATATGTAAATAAATTAAAAAAATTAGTTATAAAACAAGCAATTTCAAGAAGAAAAATTAAAAACAAGCAAACAAACCAATAATACTACAAGACAACAACAACACAAACTATTACTACAAAAATGTTGAGATGGGAAAAAAAGGAAAAAATAAATGAATAAATACATATGTCACACACACACAAAATCAAATAAAAAAGAAATGAAAATTGAGATAGGAGAAAAGGAAAAAATAAATGAATAAATACATATGTCACACACACACACACAAAATAATCAATTACAAAAAGAAAATTGAGATAAGAAAAAAAAAAGGAAAAGATAAATGAATAAATGCATATGTAAATAAATTAAAAAATTAGTTATAAAACAAGCAATTTCAACAAAGAAGACAAATTAAAACAAGCAAACAAACCAATAAATCAACTACAACACAAACTATTACAACAAAAATATTGAGATGGGAAAAAAAGGAAAAAAATAAATGAATAAATACATGTCACACACACACACAATAATCAAATAAACAAGAAAATTGAGATAGGAAAAAAGGAAAAAATAAATGAATAAATACATAAAACAAACACAAAATAATCAATTACAAAAAGAAAATTGAAAAAAAAAAGGAAAAGATAAATGAAGAAATGCATATGTAAATAAATTAAAAAATTAGTTATTGTAAAACAAAAAAAAAACAAAATAATCTACTAAAACACAAACTATTACAATAAAAATATTGAGATGGGAAAAAAGGAAAAAATAAATAAATAAATACATGTCTCACACACACATCCAATAATCAAACAATAAGAAAATTGAGATAGGAAAAAAGGAAAAGATAAATGAATTAAATGCATATGTAAATAAATTAAATAATTAGTTATAAAAGAAAAATTATCAACACTAAAGCAAATTAAAAAAACAAGCAAACAAACCAACAATCTACAAAAAGGCAAAAATAAATGAATAAACAAACTATTACAACAAAAAAATTTTGAGATAGGAAAAGGATAAAAATAAATGAATAAATAAATATGTCACACACACACACACAATAATCAAATACAACAAGAAAATTGAGATTGGAAAAAATGACAAAATAAATGAATAAATACATATATCACACACACAATAATCAATTACAACAAGAAAATTGAAATAGGAAAAAATGAAGTAATGCATATATAAATAAATAATCAATTACAACAAGAAAATTGAGATAGGAAAAAAGAAAAAGATATGTGAATAAAGGCATATATAAATCAATTAAATAAGTAGGTATAAAACGAACAATAACAACACTAAAGAAAATTGAAAACAAGCAAACAAACCAATAATCTACTATAACACAAACTATTACAACAAAAATATTGAGATGGGAAAAAAGGAAAAAAATAAATGAATAAATATATATGTCACACACACACACAAAATAATCCATTACAACAAGAAAATTCATATAGGAAAAAAAAAGAAAAATAAATGAAGTAATGCGTATGTAAATAAATTAAATAATTAGTTATAAAACAAGAAAATTCCAACAATGAAAAAAAAATTAAATATTAAATAAAAAATATTGAGTTATAAAAAAAACGGGAAAAAAATAAATGGATAAATAAATAATGTCACACACACAATAATCAATTACAACAAAAAAATTGAGATAAAAAAAGGAAAATATAAATGAATAAATGCATATGCAAATAAATCAATGAAATAAGAACAACACTAAAGAAAATTGAAAACAAGCAAACAAACCAATAATCAACTACAACGCAAAATATTAAAACAAAAATATTGAGGTAGGAAAAAAGTAAAAATAAATAAATAAATACATATGTCACACACAAAATAATCAAACAACAAGAAAATTGAGATAGGAAAAAAGGAAAAGATAAATGAATTAATTCATACATAAATAAATTAAATAATTACTTATAAAACAAGCAATTTCAACAATGAAGAAATAAAACAAGCAAACAAACCAATAATCTACTAAAACACAAACTATTACAATAAAAATATTGAGATGGGAAAAAAGGAAAAAATAAATGAATAAATACATGTCTCACACACACATCCAAAATTAAACACAATAAGAAAATTGAGATAGGAGAAAAGGACAACATAAATGATTAAATGCATATGTAAATAAATTAAATAAGTAGTTATAAAACGAAAAATATCAACACTAAAGCAAATTGAAAAACAAGCAAACAAACCAACAATCTACAACGCAAACTATTACAACAAAAATTTTGGGATAGGAAAAAGGAAAAAAAAAATAAATGAATAAATACATAACACACACAATAATCAATTTGTATTTTGAAGAAAAAAAAAATAAAAAATAAATAAATTAAAATTCGATTATACACACAATAAACATAAATAAAAAAAAGGAAAAAAAATAAATGAATAAATAAAAATAACAAGAAATAATTTGTATTTTGAAGATAAAAATAATAAAGATAAAACACAATATAATAAATAAATAAAGTAAAAAAAAATAGATCAATACATTAGATAAAATAACAGAAATAAATTAAAGAAAAAAAGAGAGTAAACGACTAATCAAATTAGAACAAGTTAGAATAATAAAAAGTAAAATAATCCATATAACAGTAAACAAAATAACAAAACTAAATAGAGGCAAGCAAATAAATGATAAATTATTAATAAATAATAAAAGATACAGTTTAGGAATGACTATTAATAAATAATAAAAAATAAACAATATAAATAACAGAAATAAGGGGAGTATTATATGTCAGTGGATCAAGAAAATAAACAACAAACAAAAAGAATGAAATGTACGATTAATAAATAAACAAACAATATAAATGTAGTACAAAGTGAGAATGATAACTTTTAACGAATCAATATATCAAAAAAATGTAAAAGGAAAAACATCAAACAAACAAAACTTAGAGGCAACGAATTTTCTTTCCAGAACATGTAAATGATAAAATTATAAATAAATATAAATTATAACAAATTATTAATAAATAGTACAAATTTGAAGGCATAAATAATACGTATTTTATTTAGAAATAAATAAAATGAAAAGATAAAAATAAATATAAATAACAAGAAATAATTTGTATTTTATTTTAAAAATAAAAAAAGAAATAATTCAACACATTAACATTAAAATTCAATTGTACATACATGATACTAAAATAAAAATTAAATTACTTAAAAAGAAAATAAATAACAACTAATTAAAACAAGTGAAAATGAAAATAAATAATATTTTTCATCAAAAAAATATCTACTTTATTTATAACAAATTTATGTGAAAATATAAATGTAAGAAATAATAAAGGGAGGATGATATCAAATTAAGAGAAAGGTTGCAATACATTAAATAAGAAACAGAAACAAATTATCAAAGAAAAAATAAATAAACGACTAATCAAATTAGTATAAGTGAGAATGATAAAGAGTAAAATAACAAATAATATAGAAAGAAAAAAAATTCAAAGAAAAAAACAAATAGGTGACTAATCAAATTAGTACAAGTGAGAATAATTAAGAATAAAATAATATGTATAACAATAATAACTAAATAGAAGCAAACAAATGAATGATAAATTATTACCAAATAATGAAATGTACAGTTAAAGAATGATTAATGATAAATAAATAATATAAATAACAGAAATATGGGGAGGAGAAAACGAGTGAAAATAATAAACTATTAACAATTTTTTTAAAAAAAATAATGCATTTTCTTCATCAAAAAAATATCTATCTTATTTTAGAGCTAGCATAGCTGCTGATATAGAATAGCCTTTATATAGCCGTCCCTTCCTTCCATTGGGATTCATGCCAATAAATAACAAATTCAGTGAAAATATAAATGTAAATAACAAATAATAAAGGGGGATGAAATCAAAAGAGATGGTTCAATACATTAAATAAGAAACAAAAACAAATTATTAAATAAAAAGAATGATTATTGATAAATAAATAAACAATATAAATAACAAAAATAAGGGGAGGAGTACATCGTGAGAATGATGACTTTTACTTTTTTACTTTAGTAAATCAATGTCTCAAAAACATATGTATAACAAAAACATCAAACAAACAAAATTTAGAGGTAACCAATTTTTTTGGGGGTAGACATGTAAATTATTAAAAATTTTAATATTAAAAAAGAATAACAAATTATTTAAAACATTACACTATTTGAAGGCATAAATAATATGAATGTTATTTAGAAATAAGAAATTTAAATGAAAAGATAAAAAAAAAAAAAATAACAAGAAATAATTTGTATTTTATTAAAAAAAATAATAAAAGAAAGAATTCAACATATTAAAATTTGATTATATACATACAAGATACATAAATAAACAAGTAAACAGAAATAAATACATTTAGTTAAAAAGGAAAGAAATAACATCTAAGTAAAACAAGTGAAAATGATAAACTATTAACACTAAAAACTAAATGCATTATAAATAAATATTATAAATAATGTGTACTTTCTTCATCAATACTATGTACTTTATTTATAAATAACAAATTTATGTGAAATAACTAAAAAATAATAAAAGGAGCATGATATCAAACCATAAAGGAAAAAAGGTCAAAACATAAAATAAAAAACACAAACATGTCTAATGAAGAATTAACTATCGACCAATTAATGAAGAATCAAATAGTAAAAAGTAAGGACATTTTACCTCACTATGCACCTCACCAATATCCTTGTACTCTTTGCGGTAGAAGCCTCACCAATGCAATCAATCCCTTTACAAGTTTTTGGTGCCTCAATTGATTCTGGTTTTCGTCATTTAATTCTGGGATTTTGGCGCACGTCACAAGTTTGTCATTGACTGTTCCAAGTGTCTCTGTTTCATCAACTGGTCCTAGGAGTATATTGTGCGTCTGATTCTGGGATTCACATGCCTCAGTATTGTCGGGTTCTGCATCCGTAACGTCAGGTTCTGGCATTCTGGTATCACAGTGCATTGTCGGAAATTAACGGGTTCAAGACAACAGTCGGAATCGAACGTCTCTAGGTTCTTCAACTGAGATTCAGTCGATTAATTCAGAGCGTCTACATTTTAATTCTTGTCTGGTTCAACTGGGTTTGTGATTCTGCCTTAACGGGTTTTTCCTTTCTAGACAGAGCCGATTGTGTTTGTGATCATCAAGCCTCTGTTTCTCTAAGTTCTGGTCTAATTGTGTCTCATCAACTGGTTCTTCATTTCAAAGAGTCAACTGGTCTGGTGATCACCAAGGTTCTGCTTTTGTCATCGGATTGTCAGATTTTGCTGTTGGAGTCGCGTTCTGTTTTTCTGTGATTCTGGGTTCTGGTTTAGATAGCTGCTGTTGTCTAAAACTCAGGATTCATCATTGGACAACCATTAACATCAGATTTTTAAACCTTGTATGGTCAATACAAGAGTCCAGATGCCATGACTCATTCCATTGAAATTCGGATCAAGGCGATCGGAGATGCTCTACAACGAAATGGGGACCTTTTACAAACCATCTCCGCTCAATTAGAGACTTTGTTGCAGAGGACAGAGAAGAGATGTGGACCAGCAATATGGGTAAGTGCAGAGAAGACAACTTCAAATAAAGTTGGGGCTATGACACGTGGAATTATCTCTGCTTCTCACAACCCAGAAACAGAGAAGAGACCGAGCATTACATTTGGTGTTATTGAGTCTTTGAGTTTCAAAACCGCCAACCTTCAAGGCACCCCGAGTCTGAATATCCTTGGGTCTACCCTGAACGAGTTGAGTGCAGTGGACACAATGGAAGATGTAACCGAAAAGAATAAAGGGACGAAGATGAATTTTGGTAGAAGTAACTTTCCAACATCTGCTCTTGTTTCTGATTTTTGCAACCCAAAGACTGAGTGTCCGAAATCAGGGAATGTAATTGATGAATCATTGCATTTCGACACTCTTGGCAGTTCACTAGGTGTGTCGACACTATCATTGCATGCTAATAGAAATAGCTGTGTTTCGGCGAGGATGGAGAAAGCAAGAGTTGCAGAAAAGTGGGTTCTTAGTCCCAGAGCAAGATTGCCTATAGCCTGGATTGCTTCAACAGCAACTGCAATATTCAAAGGACAGAACTCATAGAAAGAAGGACATACTTGAAAATACCACAGATTCAAAGAAGGACAAATTAGTTATAAAAAATTATATGGAGAAAGTTTTTAGGAAGCAGCTTTATAACCTAATCATTGGAACAAATTTGATATAAAAAGTAAAGGCTAAATTGCCCAGAACCCCTCTAAATATTGGGTCATATGCATAGTTAAGTCCCCTGAACCATCCTAAACTTCAACTTCTCCAGAATAACAGGCTAATGTTATTTAATCCATTATCTTACAATGAATCTGACTTTAATTTTGTCAGGATAACCCTCTTAAATTTTGAGTAGCACCCCTAAACTTTAGCTTATCTGCAGATACCCTTCACATGTGTTGCATAGCACAAACAAGCCTAACTTAAACTTGATGAAATTCCTCAACTCGGCTCTTTCTACTATCAGCCCGAGTACCTAACACATGTAAACCATCCAACCCATGATAACTTCGTCTAAAATGAATCCCTAAGTTCTACATGTCCAAAAAGAATCCATGTTTAAACAATAATATGTATAACAATTAAAAAAAAAGAATTCATGAGAGTTCTTTTTTTTTTTTTTTTTTTTTTTTTTTTTTTGATACACATAGTAGGGGAGGGTGGCAGGGTTCGAACCTTGGACATGGGGGAAGGGAGCCAAGCTCCCATGCCACTGCGCTACTAAGGCACTGGCAATTCAGGAGAGTTCTGCAAAAATACAAGGCTCCTTAAATTAGAAATCACAACAAGATCAAGGATTTTATAAATCACATAACAGAAACAGCTTCTGTCAACACGGATTTTCTCAAACTTGGAAGAGTTTTAACAACAGCAGAAATGACTTATTTTTATCCTCAATGCAAGGTTTCGAAAATTCAAACGAGATTTCTCACAATTGTATAGCTATCAATTCTACAAAATTGCAAGTTGCTCAAAAAAATCACCTTCATGCAACATGTAGCAGGTTCTTGATGCTAACATCAACTCCAATGCATTCACCACAAAAACACATCAACAACAGTGCACTAAATCAGTTCAACAGTAGTTCGAGAATTTTTCACTCAACCAAAGCAACAGAATTTTCTGCAAAACGAGAGGAGTTCATGACAGTGCATGAAATGAGGCAAACAGGTACAAGGCACAAAACTCTGGGCAATTTTCACACACAGTGATAGTACTATGAACTCTCAATTTTTTTCTCAGATTCCGCAAGAGAACATGATTCACACACAAGCAATATTTATGATCCAACAATGCACCAATACAGTTTTTTAAAAAAGAATTCCAGCAGTAAATCAGCTTTCACCAAAAAAAAAAAAAGTGCCTGTAGCAATCAAATCAGAGACAAACTTAAAGTTCAGCAAGCAATGACCCCAACAGTGGCAAGAAATACTGTTACGAAAATGCAACTAACGCTCACCAGCCAGCATAGAAGCAGTGCCTACCACAGAACACTAGGCACAACAATAGAAGTAAGCTTTAATTAAATTACTACAGCACCCTTATACGGTAACCGAGTTCCTAACAGCCATGGCAAACGCAATTATTAACACAGCAAGTAAAATCAGCAATCAAACACTTTATCCACAGAACAATTGAATTGCAACAGTCAAAAGAGTTATCACAGGAGATTATAGGCTAAAAGCCGAGCCAAGAGCCTAATCCCAATCTCCACAAGTTATAACAACAAAATCAAGCCACCGAGTTGCTTAATTAGCATGAAAAGAAAAATTAGAAAGAAATGAATCTAGTAGTGGAAAAAGTGGAAGAGTAAAATAATTGTTATATATATAATATTTTGAATAATAAATATTATAAATAATAAGCAAATAGTAACAAATAATGGGTGGCAAAAAAAAAAGTAACAAATAATAAATGAAGACAACAAATGGAATAATTTGAAAATCTCATCATATTGAAAGAAGTAAAAAGAGAGAAGGAAAAGAGGAGGATGAATATTAAAAACAAATATGATACCAGATGTCCATTTAAATAATGAAACTCAAAAGTCCATAAGCCCAATTATACAAAAGAGAAAACTACTAAAATGATATAAAATTATAAATCAAACAAATTATAGAAGAGGGGAAGAGGATCAGTTCACCATATTAAGCAAGTTGAGGAGTTGGGGCTTCACCAAAAGAAAAATGCCAACAAAAGGAAATTACCATGGGTACCAAGGACCCAAAACCTCCCATCTTCCCGGCAACATGAAAACAAAATGCTCTCTCCTATAGAACCAAATAAGCAGCATGAATAATTAAGTATTCTAAATAATATTTATAAACAATAATAAATTCATGTGAAAAGATAAAAATAAATATAAATAACAAATAGTAACAAATAACAAGGGGGAAGATGAGAGCAAATAATAAAGAAGAAAGGAGAAATAAATCAATACATCAAACTATAAAGCGTTAAGATGCATCTTCAAGTATGGAAATATATCTATAAAGATAATTTGGTTCTCGACATGCATTATCAAACAAGAGGTGGTATAAGTTACGCCGTTGCTCTCTCATATTTAATAGCAGCCTCTTGCCTCTTCAATAATTAGGTGGAAGGCAAATTCCATTAGTAACGGAAATGAGTTCATGCATCAAGAGGACTTTCCATAGATTGTAATTTTGAAATAGGTTAGATGACATGGTAAAATAGACAATCAATCACTCAAGTAAATATGCATGAGCAAGGAAGAGTCGAAACAACAATACAAAGCATTCTATTGCTTCCCGATTATGCAGCAACTAATCCAATCAATTTTCAATGGAACTTTTACTCATAAGGAATTTAATCTGAAGTCCAAGGTCCGTGGAGTACATTGCTATGATGGTTGATGGTTGATGGTTGTTGGCTTAGGCATGAATACACCTTTTATTTTAAGATATTTTTTCCTTTTCATTTTCTCTTTCCTTTTCAATATTGGCCTTTTCACTGCAGTTTCTGTTTCCTTTCTTTCTTTCTTTTTCGTTTCTTTCCAATGCCATTTTCTATTATTTTTCTCTTTTCTTCAATCTCCTCTATTTTTTATCCTTCCAACCAGACTTGCAAGCACTCAATCAATGAATCATTCAAGTAACATACAGTCAAAAGTCATCTATGAGAATTCGATCTAGAAATTGATGTCAAATTGTGTTTCAACAGGAGATTACCATGCATATATTGCTTGAGTCCAAAAAGTGATAAATGAAGCTCAGCAAGGGAGAAGATGTTTGAAGTTTGTGTTCAAGTCTAAAAGGGGTGAAGAATAAAATGCCTCTATCATATGCATAGTGTTGGTGTGTGGCTTTGAAAGAAAACCAAGACAAGTTCTAGAGAATGTATGTTACAAGTGGCATCACACAAAAAATGGAAATATTAGGCCCAAAGATTACCTTCCATCAAGGGTTAACACTATCCAAAATAGTTTACAAAAGCTAAATAATAACTATCCTAGGAATTAATGCTTATGGAAATTACTTCATGAGATTGCTTTCAAAACCATGACAAACAAAGATGCAATTGCAACAATAAAAGGGTGGTTTTATAAATTCTATGATAACATCTCATTCAAGGACATGAATTATTCAGCCAAGAGAACGTGATGCTTGAATTGCATGAGCATTCATTGGTCATCATTTTTATTGAGAAACAGTTCCAAAACCCCAAACAATTTTACAAGTTTTTTTCACGAAGGTTAATATAAATATAAAATAAAAAGTACTGGACAGCTGCAAGAAAAGAAGAATGTCCAACTGAAAAGAAATTTATAACAAATTGATCCATATGTAAATCTAACGCTCACCAGGATGATTCTTGTTTCATCAAGCTCCCGCTGGATTTTCAACAACTAGTCAAGATCGCGGTGGCCCCGAAGATTTGAAAATAGCAGGGAAAATGAGTCAAAACCAACCATATGAACAGGGAAACAAAAAGAAAACTTTATTGGTAGACAAGTGAAATAAAAGAAAATAACTTTATTGAGAATATTTAGTTGAAAACAAGGTAGAATTCCAAAGAAGATGAAAACTGAAATGTACAAAGAAGGTAAACTAAAATGTCTAGATTTCTATGATCAATCTCTTGAAGTTTGAAGTATTTAGTAACTTGAAATACAAACTTAAGATGTTTAGCATTATTTAAATAAAAAAGGAATAATAACACTCAGCAAGCCAAATTTAATTAAACCTTACATGATCCAACCAGCAAGAAGCAACCGGAGAATAAAATTGACCGAAAGGTAGGCCAATCAACAAGTTGCCACAGGGAAGCAATGATGAAGTCACGAATCTCAACCGACGGTTTAATTCCAGCTCAATTCAAAACAAAACTCTTTAGTGCAGAATCTCACGGACACTTTACAAAGAACTCCCAAGGGTCCTACAAATTAAACCCCAAATAAAATGTAATATCTTGTAATTAAAATAATAGACACCTAAGAAATTAATCCATATAATCACTCCTAAACACAGTTATCTTCTAACTAACACATTTTAGCTCAATTGAAGTGATGAAAGCCTAAGATTATACATGAAAATAATGGGTTCTACCAATCCCCCTCCGCCAAAAATAATAATAAAAAAAAACACTAGGGATTTTACACTCCGGGCAAAATAATGGAATAAAACTGAATCTCAAACACACCACCAACGAAGAGTATCAAAGCATGCTCAAATATGAACCACTTGTATTCATCAACGTTCTCATTCAAATAGCATCAATCCAAAACAACTTCATGCCGAAAAAGCAATTAAACTCATGTGATTTAATCAAGGAAAGCAAATAAAGGAGGAGATTTCTCACATGGTAAGTGTTTCCCTCTCACTCTGATTAATCAAGGATATTTCTCTCAAGACCATCTAATTTAGGCTTCCCATAAGCTTGTAACTATCCTACATCTCCACACCAAGTAGCCCATAGTCTTCGTGAATCAAAGGGTCTTTTTAGGGTTGTAATGTTGGAAAGGCCAAATGATGGGGTGGAAGTAAATGCCAATTATTAATGAAAACTGCACATGTATGTTACTCTCTGAACAACTTTCATGAAGAGTTGATGACACCAAACATGCACAAATTCAGAAGTTCATAACAGCAAACTCAACATCAATCGCTTAAGTACCACATACACAAGTCAGAATCATTCGTCCTCAACAATGAGTGAATCTTCTTTTCGTTTTACCCCTACCACTTAGCTAGCTCTCATTCTCTCTTTCTTTCTTTCTCGTTTCTCATCCTTTTCTTTTTCTTCTTCTCCATAGGCTTTTCTCTCTTCTTTTTTCTATTCATTCTTCTCTTTTTTCATATAAATTTTCATTGCCTCTTTCTGCACTTTTTTCGGTATCTTTTTTCATATTCTTTTTTCCTTTTCTTTTTGCTCTTTTTTTCTATTCTTTTTTTTTTGCATCACTTTTTTTCTAGCATTGGAACAATAACTAAATAGCCAAATAAAGTTCATTTTGTTGAAAATTCCAGCCTCACTTAGTTCCTGTCACCAAGATTGCATACATCAACTAGTTTCAATCAACTTAACAAGTCATAACCTCCAAACATTCAACACATGCAGCATTCATTAATCATCGATGGAAAATGAAAGAATAAGGAAGGGCTCAAAGGGTTAAACAAGGGATTTAATGTGTATAGGCTGCTGTTTGGTCAAAGGGGTTTGAGAGGAATGCCCTTATCATATTCACGATTCCAAGTGCCAATGTGGTCTCGAATTAAGGATTGAGACAAGTTCTAGGAAGTTATTAGGCTAGATGGTATCACACAAATTTTAAGAAAAATTCAGGCCCAAATCGTTCCAACTGGCTTACTCGCCCTCATTCACTCACCAAGACCAAATCGCATATGAATTGAACTTAATGCATGAGATTATTCTGCCTTGATGCAAAATTCCATTAATTAATTGATTCAACAAGCCTTAACACTATTCAAAAGGATGTGTTTGTTCCAGGTTCAATCAAATTCCATACCAGTCAAGCAACCATCAAACCCGAAATTATAGTGCAAAGTTCAAGCAAATAATCGAAAACGCAGATCAGAAACTCCAAAATAGAAACAGATCAGACCAGAGGAATAGAACATAACGTTATTAATCAAAGTGACATGAGAAGAACATTGTCCTCAATGTGAAATAACGGCAGAATAGAAATAGCATAAAAACAGCTGGATAGAACTGAGGTACCAAAAACCTATGCCATAACAACTAACTTTTACTACTAGACCCCCAAAAAAAAAAAAAAAAAAAAAAAAAAAAAAAAAAAAAACACTTATGTTTAACAATAAAGCTCATAAAACAATTAATCAATCTGAAAAAACCAATGTAAAGTGAGGGAAAGGGACAACCGTGCAATGAGATCTTCTTAAAGTCATGAAACATAAATTCCATCCCGGATGAGAATCATAAGCCCCTCCAATATAATCCTTGCTCCTTGATGAATCCTCCTTGGTGGTGGTTCAGGATCGATCGGTAAAGGCTCCAAGATATATGGTACATGTTGAGTCCCTTGGAGAGCTATCCCATGAATTACCTGCAAGGAGGTATCATAATCAGTAGCAATATGATCAACAGAAAACATGTTAGTCAAGTGATCAAGCTCATGTATGCGGAAATCCAGTGGTAAGTCAAATGAGAGAATCTCATCAATAAAGTCATGGATATACTTAGGTTTCTAAATCATTATAAATTAATGATTTACGCTGGCCCAACACAGACTATGCGGATTTACGCTGGAAATAAATTAAACATTATAAATTAAATGATTTAAATATTTAATACTTTAAAATTTTTAAATATAATATATATTATGGAAAAAATATATACGCACACATAGTATTTAAATAGGTTTTTAGCTTTTTTAAATCATACAATATCTTTTAAGAGGTAAAATTAAATAAAAAAAATTCATATATTTTAATAAATCTAAATAAAAATGAATTTAGAAAGTAACTTCTTATTAAGCTCTAGCACTCAAACAAATGATTCAATCAACTTTTAACAAACCTATCTAACACCAAGCATAAATGATCATCAAATACTAAAATCCAAAGTATGCATAAAAAAATATTAGATTTTAAACACTATGGAAAGAAATTGGTGTGTTGCTCTCGGTCAAAAGGCCAAGGTTTTCCACATGAGGGAACTTGAAAGGCTGAGCCTTTACCACTAAAGCCAGCCTACTTCAAATACTTGACAAAGCCTTCTCTCATTCTCTAAATGAAAAGGAAACTAATCTTGTTCTTTTAGAAAATGAAATCATCAAGCAATGACAAGCACAAGAAGTTTATTTCTGACTTCAATGAAAGAGGCCTTATGCCCTTTACAGCCTCCATTCGGTATGGTTAAAGCAAATCAATCATCATCGAGCATCTCACAAACATTAAGATTTATGAAAGTTCAGAACATCATAATGAATAATTGACAATAAATCCACGATGGATAGAGGCAGATTAAACATATTTCGCACGTAAGAAATTGTGAAACCTACGAGAAAAAGCAATGATCTTTAGTTCAGAATCTGCTAGTCCAGAGGTACCTCTTCGTGTTGCATCCAGAGAAATAGGGAATCATAGTGGATGCATGACTGGCGTTGAAGTAAATATTTAGAAATTAAGAGAACAAAGACGCTTCAGATCCAGCAAATTTTATGCTGCAGAAATCAAGAGTAGAGTATATACCATGGTTGCCTGGAATAAAGCTCAAGCAGTCAATAGAGCATGTTGGAAATAAAATTATTTCTCCAGAAATGAAAACAATAAAAAATGGTTTTACTGATTGACAAAATTTCGGAATTAAAGTGAATTGCATTCAAATTTACAAATTTCGGAATTAAAGTGCATTGCATTCAAATTTGATTCTCACACACTTGGGAAACTCATATGGGAGGTTTAAATAACAACTGAATAATAAATACAAATGACTAACCTCCTCAGCTAACACTTCATTATCCTCTTATGTCTGCAGCTTCATTTGTGACTACTTCCACTTCAGAAACACCATTTACAATGTCATACCGCTGCATCCATTCATTAAATGTCAATATCAGATGTTCGATTAGAATTCAGAAAGATTATGCTTTTTTTTTTGGGGGGGGGGACAACTGAGATGTAGACCATTTATATCAGGAGCTCATGTAATTAACATACATGAAAGATGCAACATGCGCCAAGACAGATATTTTAAACAAGAAAAAGAAAAGGAATAAAGTGGTAAGTCAAAAGAAGACTATCCTAATTCCCGTTAATTTCAACGAAGTTTGAATTTCTCAACTTGGAAATAAAATGGCAACAAAAAATCAAAAAGCCAAAGAACACTGACCTCCATACAGATAGGGACATAATCCTTGTGCAACTTTAGTACAACACTCTTGTTACTTGTATCAATACAAAATGTTACCCAAGTCAGGCCCGTTTGTTAAAGATTTGAGGAAGGAAAGGAAAGGAATGGAAAGGAAAGGAAAGGAAAGGAAGATTAGGAGGGAACTTTAAAAATGTGAGCTGTTTGGTATACAAGGGAATGGAAGTTAGTTGAGGGAAGATGAAATGTTTGGTATGAAGAATTGGGGTTGTATAAGTGGGAAGATTAGGTGAAATTCCCAAATTGCCCTTAAATAAAAAACATTAAAAAAAAAAAGGTAATAACTGGCGGAAGGGTTTGTTGCGCGACATGAACGAAGAGAGGAACGAACCCTAGAAGGAAATTGCAACGGTAAATTAAAGTAGATGGTGATGGGGTATGAAATTCCGACGACGAGTGTCTCCGGTGGTGACAATGACGCGTAGATGGAAGGAATAAGGCTGTGGAAGCACGAAGCAATATTTAACGACCTGCGGAAACGAGTATGGGAAGAGAAGCAGGTTAGATTAGCAGTGATGAACATTGAACCCTGGTAATGCTATATTTAACGAAGGTTGATTGGAAAAAATGAGTGCTGAACCCCGAGCGATTGTGAAGTCGCTGAATGAAAAGGGGATTGTTGGGTTGGTGAAAGCGAGAGGCAAGTGCGAAAATAGTTTAGGAAAATATGGCATTCCTTCATTTGACTATAATTAATCATCAAAATCAAAGCAGGGGACATAACAAAAACGAATGTTAGATCAGTCGAAAAGGACAGAGGAATTATGAAAAATTGCACTTGTGAGGATGAAGAAGGAGACATTAACAGGTATACAATGTGCAAAATAGGGACACTTTGTTTTTTGAGGTTGAAGTGAACCATATCTGAAGCATAGAACAACCAACATTTTGACAGATAGCTTCGAAATTTATAAAAATAATCTTCACCCAGGGCAATGTGTGGTAGAGGAATTAAAAATAAAGCACCCAACATTAAGAAATCTTTGCATAAGTAGGAAAGCGAGGAAAAAAAAACTTTTGCTATTGGACTTGTAAAATGCACCAAGTAACCACGAGTCTTGAACCAACACAACACGAAGCTTAATGCCAAGGCACAAAATGAAAATGAATGAATGAAATTGGCCTTCTCAAATGCTGCATACAAGTAAAACGAACCTTGGACATTACGTGCAACATGAGGCGTTGTCGATAAATGGACATAAATGATAGCATGTGAACGACCATCATTGGCCTTCTCAAATGCTTTGTATGACAAATAATTGTGAAGTTTTTCAAAGGGTGCATGAGCCACCCAAAAATTGCATGGTCATTAACATATACTAACCATCGGTGGTCGATGGCGGGGAAGAAAGCAGACGCAACAAACGTAAATAATAAGTTAACAAAAGATCAAGTTAACTACATCACCATAACAAATATAAATGTAAAGTTTATGACAAATATCGGGCATCTAAAAAGCATAAAATCGACATGTTATCGAGAGGAATTATTGCATATGAATGAACTACACAAAATTATAAGACACATTACAATAGATTAAACATAATTCAACCATTAAACATTAGTTCAAAGGAATACTGAAAAAGTGTAAGTTCGAACCAAACAAGAAAGTTCAAACTCCAACGAATGACAAGTAAACCATCTCGGAATGTGAATCGGCTGAGTCATAACAACAAAAAACTAGTCAATACTGCATCTTGGAGCATTACATGTAACTCTAAACGAGACAATACACACAATTTCGTCCCTAGTTCTTTTTCTTCTTTGATGGGGACCTCTTTGGAGCGGTGCGCCTAGGAGATGATGTCTGCGAACCGGGGAGGTTCACCGGGATGAACATTGGAGTAGCGGTGCGCGTACTTTGAGGACGAATTGGTGGTTCTTGTGCGAAGATATTGGGCAAATTTCCGCCGCAAGGACGGGCTGAAGGCCGAAGCGGGAATGAACCTCAAAGGAACATTCTTTGTTATGTTCTTGGAAGGCGGGGAGGAGGGCTAACCGGTTCGGGTAGCGGGACAATTGCTGATCGTGGTGATTGGATCCAAATCCTCACCTTCACCCACTTCTCCATCGGGTGGGGTGGCTCCGGAGAAATGGACACCTTTCTCTTCATCATCACCTGCGGTGTCTCCAACCCCATGGCTAGAATGATCAGCCCCTTCCTTCTCACCTCTTCATCTCTCGCACTGGAAGGACACCCTCATGGTCATCGGCCGCTTCTTTCTCTTCTTCTTCATCTTTGATGCTTCTAGCCTCACCCTCATGGTCATGACCCGCTTCCTTCTCTTCTGTTCATACGTGATGCTTGCATGCTCACCCTCATGCTCATCACCCCTTCATTCTCTCGCCTGTTCATCGTGATGCTTGCATGCCCACCCTCATGTTCATCATCCCCTTCCTTGTCACCTTCTTCATCGCCGCCTCCATCATCCTCGGCCTCGAATCAATCTCATCATCCCCTTCCTTCTCTTGTTCTTCATCTGCTTTGCCTTCATCCTCGGCCTCGAATCAATCTCATCATCCCCTTCCTTCTCTTGTTCTTCATCTCTCGCCTTCATCGTCGACTCGGAATCAATGTCGGCATCCCCGCATTCTGTTGTTCTTCATCTCTCGCCGCCATCATCCTTGGCTTCGAATCATGGTTATCATCCCTTTCATTCTCTTCGTCTTCATGTTCATCCTCTTCTTCTTCTTCCGTGCTGCCATCATCGTCCGCCTCAGAATCACTCTCACCATCCCCTTGCTTCTCTCCTTCTTCTTCACTGATGCTATCACCTTCTTCACTTCCTTTGTCACCATCCTCAGATTGGGAGCCCAATGGCGTGTCCTGTGAAGTGGACTTATGCTCATTCCCTCTGCTGGATGAAGGACCAGCCATGTCATGTTTTTTTGCCCTGAATTCAGCAAAGTCCTTCCAGTCAGTGCCATACACATATATGAAATCTCGAACGTCCTTCAAGTCAAATGCCATTGATGCCATGCGTAACTCCATCTCAGGTTGATCCTTCATCAACCCAATTTTTTCATCAACTATTTTGGCAAACATGGCTGCCACTTCTGCAACGCCTCCCTCAAAGTTTTGGTTTTTTCTACTTGGACCAGCTGTAGGTGCAGCTCCCTTTGCCTTCCCTTTCCTTCCTTGATGGGGCTCATTGGGTGATCTATAGGATGACTGCTTGGAAACAAGAGGGATTTGCATTCTATGTAGAGCCTCGTCATCAAATTCCTGAGTCCAAATGGGGGCCTCACCTTCATGAAGATACCAAACCTTGTGCTTTTGTAATATGAGGGAAACAAGTGAAGGGAATGGCAGGTCAGAATTTTTCACCCCAAAAGTAGCAGCCTTCAAGATTGTGTCAACGATCCTCTTCCCCATCCAAATGGCTTCCTCTTGATCACCAAACAGGATTTCTTTTAGCTAATGCTTGTGTAGTGCTTGCCCTTGTTTACGAAGTTCGCTGTACAAATAATGCTGTTCAGGAAGAAGCACATTAGCAATATCTTATCCATTTCCTCAGTGAACTTTGTAGTTGTTTTTGGAACCTTAACCCCAACCAATTAAGGATTTTCTTGTCACTCAATTCCTAACACGTGTGGAACAAATGATAACAGGTTAGAATAAAACACCTTAGTCACTATAAGGCAAAAATCAGGAGTCCCTTAGTGTACCATGCGTCTAGTCCAAAGGGATAATCATTATCAAATGAGTCCAAATCCTACTCATTTTACAGGATCTTACCTACTAACCTCATGTCATAGTCCTCAAGTCAACTGATTGAAGTCGGCCTTAGAGTCGGGATGATATTGGCCCCTCGTTGCACTTTCAACTTCCTATACAACTTGGACCTGACCTCATCAACATGCTCATTGTCGTCGTCATCCTCATTGGTGGCGGCAGAAGATTCTTCATCATCGGTTGTGTGTTGCCACTCTTTATCATCCCCACTGGAATCGGCAATGTCAACCATTTTCCCCTTGCTCTGTTTGGTAGTATCTCCCTTTCGTTTTTTCCCTTTTGAGTAGTGTCGAGACGGAGTCACGATCATCACCTGTAGGGGCCTTCCTCTTCCTAGGCCGGAGTGTGGGTATTCTTCGTAATGTGACCCGTTTCTTCTTCCTCGCTTCTTTAGCATCAAGTTCTCTCTTCCACTTTGCTGCTTCTGCGAACTCGTCATACGCTGTTGTGTCTTTCCTCGTCTCGGTCGACGACCCAACTCGACCGCACCTCCGTAGTGTTGCCCTGTGCTTCCTATAAGCTACAACGTCTTCCATTGTAATTCGCAACTCGTTCAACCGGTTATCACTTTTCCTTGGTTTCCCCATTCCAAGCTGGTTCAAATGGCAGTAGCAGAGGAACAATGGGAAGACGACGCCGTGTAACGTACTTGGGTGTGGGTTTGAAGGTCACGAAAGCTGAAAGGTCGCGGTTGAGCAAGGTGGAAACACACAATGTGAAAGGGGTTTGGTTTGCCTTGGGAAGACGCGGTGAACAGATGGGAGAGGTGTGACAGTTTAGAACAGAGTAATGGGCGGCGTCAGTTTTCAGACTGACGTTCGAACTGCTCGAAAAAGTAGTGGACGTGGGTATAAACCGCCATTGCATTAATGAACATGGAAAAAGACCCACGTCTGATCAATCAAGCCCTTTTCCAGCGTTTTTTTTGTTTAAATTTTTGTAATATGTTTCCCTTCAGAAGATGCACGGACATTTTGATCTTGATGATTTTAAACAGAATCCCATATTTTGCCCAACTGAATCAAAAGATAAAATAGGTTCTAAATATGAAGTTCCAAATTAACAAAATACAATGTTGAACAATTAAGGTTCATGCGATACCCATTGGAAGAAAAGATATGCATTTGTTACAATGCCGAGTTTGCAACGATATGCATTTGTTAAATAACAAACCTAAATGGACCGAAACATGACATCCTATGGCAGGATAAAAAAGTTTCCATTTACTGCATTCATCATAACTGAGTACATTGCACGGGCCAATTAATAGATGGCCTTCTAATACACTTAAAACTTATAATTTGACAAAAACAGTAAAATTTAGGCCATGTCCAATTTTTCCTTAACCTATTTGAACATGGTCCAAAGTTTGTGCTAATGCAAAAACCCTACTCAAGAACCAAAATTCAAAAAGTACAGCATATACAAAGGAATTATAAAAATGATTAGTGTCCAAAACAAAGTGACACATGAATAAAATTCACCAAACACAAAAAATGTAAAATTTAAACTAAGTATGTAACGATGAGAGAAAGCAAGGTGCGGATCCATGATGGCTTAAACTCGCAGTGCGAGGTACCTTTAGAAATGAAGTCACCATTTTAAGTTACAATCTTCAAATGTGCAAGGTTTCTTTCATTCCAAGTCAAATCCTCATGAGCTTTATTCAAGTCATCTCCCGGGCGGGAGGTTCGGGTTGCCTTTCTTGGGGTGCCATCATATTTCCTAGCTTGTCAAGAACGATGGTGTTCTCCAATTGTTCGTTTTTGCGCTTCTTCCTTGGACCAACATTTGCATCGAGATGGATTGACTTGAGTGAAGTTTCATGGTTCTGACAACTCACATTCATCAACATGTGGTGGTGTTTCGGAAGTTCGTTATCTTCATGATTAATTTCTTCCTCCATTCCCGGCACTCTCCTTCCTCTTAGCCCCGGCCCAAACCATGGAGTCAAAGTTTGGAGGGTTTGGTTCTAAATTCCTTTGCCTTGGGACAGTCACTTTAACAAGCAATATGTCGGTTTGGATATGGAAGTCATTTGTAATACATAATCAAAGTACAAGCAATATGTAATTTGGATATGGAAGTCATTTGTAATACATAATCAAAGTTAAGTTTAAGTTGTATGGTAGGATCTCATACCTTTAAATACTCATCCCCACCCTTCAACAAAACGTGTAACAAGGTTAGTCTCCAAGGGTTCCAACCAAATCCTCGATGCATTGGGCCCATAAACAATGTCGTATCTTGCTTGCCATAGACGCTTTAAGGTCTTGTCTAGAGGTGATGTGTGGAGTTGCTTTGATACCTGCCGGGGAAGCTTTTGCTCAATCATCTTTTGCAACACATTTGCATAACTTGACCTTGAACCCACTATCTCGCCATCCACTTGGTCCAATCTCAAAGTCACAAGGCTATCTACCAATACCCGATCCTCGTTTCTTTGTCCACATCTTGATCCTCGTCCCTTCCCTGTTCAACTTGATCCATCTAAAACAAACACTGATTGAGGCAAAATATTGCAGGTATACATGCTTTTCAAAGAACAACAAAAGCAAATATAGACTTAATTGAAATTCAGATTGACATAGGACATGGTTGTTGTTTTTAACATAAACAGAGACGGAATAAATTGTCCTTAAACCTAGCAATACTTGAGTACATTGTTATCAATTATCTCCAAGTGCCACAAAGGCAGCAAACATCTCATTTGCAACTTGTTCCCCGTAATTAGTCCACACTTCACTAGTTTCCATTGGAACTAACGGGTTGTCAATCGTTGTAGGTTCGGTATGGTGTCAAATATTGTTAACATCAAGGGGATCTTGAACATTCTCCCGACGAATGAGGTTATGGAGCAAAAGGTCTGACGCAACGATGTATCTATTTTGCAGCCTCATTTGGATAAAAAGATGGGCTCCTCAATATTGCCCATCGTAACTTGAGTATGCCAAAGCACCTTTCTATTACATTTCGTGCCGCCGAATGTCGCATGTTGAAACACTCATGCGCGGTTTGGGGTTGATGTCCTTGTCTCCGGTCATTAAGGTGGTACCTTTGACCTCTATAAGGAGCCAAAAACCCCGGCAATTCGTACCCGCATCAACCAAGTAGTAGTTCCTCGCACAAAGATATACAAGTTAACAAACAATAGTGTAACTTAATTTAAACAACGTAATGCACGCTCACACCCGTACCTAGTGGCACTGTTAGTCCAAATGGTCTCCTTATAGCATCTCTCAACACTCTCCCATCCGTTGGTGACCCTTCCCACCCGGCAAAACAAATATGAATTGCCCATCCGGTGTACATACCCCAAGGACATTAGTTGTAACCTCCCCTTTTCTATTTCGGTACCTCCCCTTGTGTTGTGCAGGGACTTGAACACGTATGTGCGTACCATCCAATGCACCAAGGCACCCCGAAATGACAAAAACATTATGTTAGGTCAAACCATAGTGTCAATACTCAATTAAATTACACTAGAACAATACCATAATGTACATACCTTGAACCACTTCCAACGATTATCATTTGAGCATAAAGAATTGCCTGGTTTCTTCAAAAGCAATGATTGGCCGATGGTAGCATTGAGCACTAGTTTGAAGTATCTACTAATGGTTTCTCCCGACCTTCCAAACTCAAAGCGTGACCTATTCACATGATGGGCCAACATTCAGGAACATACATTCCGCTCATCAACTAGCATATGTTTAAGATTGTGCTACATGTGACACAATTTATCAAAATTGCGGATATCCTAATTTGGTTGAATGCAAGTGTCACTACTATATATCAAATCAAGCAGCATGCATGAAAATCTAATCTAAACACCTTCCGGCATCGTGCCTCAGTCTGCTCCAAGTCAGCAATTAATGCATCTCACAACCAAGGTCTTCTTGCTATTAGCAAAGTTATGCAACCAGCCAACATTCCAATCATTTCACGTAAACGTGGCTCCATACCTACACAATTGTTCACCACACCAAGTATCTTTTTTATCATAATCTGCCTCTCCTCTTTACAAACTACCACAATTTAACATTATACATTCCTATCTTTCATGCCATGGGCTCAATTTACACCACTACTTACCACCCAACATCTCACTCCCGAATGAACGACACATGTCGATGTTCGGAAACCGGGGTGTCGGGTTCGAACATAAATTGGAAGTTCAAACTTTTTCTATTTTCTTGTTTTCAATTCACCTTTAACGAGTTAACAAAACCCATTTTCCCTTTTCAGCAAACATACCATCACCACACAATCAACTTTAATATATAAACACACTTCACATCATTCATAAAAGGGATCATTAACAAAACAACAACACATTGTACGAAACAAACAACATATTTCCTAGCAAGTACACCGTAATACGTATGCGGATATTGCTTCAAAATGCATTCCACCGTGTGTGTGTCCCCCTCCCCAAGCTCGAAGCAATAGGGCGACGAAAAGCTCACCCGCCCAAATTTGGAAGCACCGGGGCATTAGCCCCCAACCTCGGCCGAACATTTCAGTTTTACACTTAAAAAACGGACCTGCAAATTCAAAAATAAAAATCACCTACTCATTACACTCAAGAAAACACACCTAGATCCACCACGCAGAGATCGAAAAGCAACCTCCCATTGAAATCAGATATGGAAACCCTAACAAAAACTCACAAAATTCACGGATGCGAGGGTCCTTGGGATCGGAAATGGAGTCACAGAGTGCCACCAAATCGATGTTGGCCTCATTCCGAACCTTCCAGTTCTTGTGAAACAGCCGCTCCTCCCACGGCAATTTCTTCGCCTCCAGCAACAATTTGTCTTCCTCCGACTTTTTTACTCACAATCCACGAATCTATTCACCCCCAACCTCAGCGATCTCTGCGAATGCGGACAAAATTCTTGAGAGAGAAATAGAGCGAAACGAGAAAAACAGAGTATTTCCATCTTTTTTTTGGCAGCCTCAGCCGAGTGCCGGCTAGAGAAGAACAATAAACAAAACGGAGATGCAAGGAACTTCTAAACGCCTTTTGGCTTCAAAAACACAACAACAGACGGAGTGTGTGTGGAGTCGTTGGTCGAACCTTTTCCAGGCAACAGGAGCATTTGGATATAAGGAAGGTGCGAAAAGTGGGGGCCGTTGGCGGAGATCAAGGAGCAAGCCATGGGATTGGATATAAGGAAGTGTGTATGGAGATGAAGGTTGGGGGAAGGGTAAGGCGGCATGGATAAAGGTGGGCCCAAAACGCAAAACGGTGGAGAGGCCCAAGTTGTTTGGTCCTGGAAACAAAGCCCATGGCAGGGCCAAACCAACGCACATGGACGTGAGGGATAAGGGCAAAAATGTTGAAATTAGGGCTAAGTATGAAACCCAAAACCCATGAGTTCACCCAAAACCTAATGTAATTGGGCCATATTGAGCCCGTCCAAAAAGATTTTATAATGGGTTGGGTTAGAACCCGCTTATTTAAGATTTAAATGAGCAGACTATGGGCACACCTCTGGGCTGCCCATACCCGCCCATTTAATGTAATTTTTTTATTAACTACTCATCCCATTCCGCATTCCACTTAAAGCATTCTCTGAATTCCTTCCTATTCGAGTATTCAACCCTTTCTAATCCATAATCATAATGGCCATCAACTCTCAAGATTGTATATTGATGGTACTTGTCTGAATTTATATTGTTTTGTGTGAATTGTAATTATGGAACTTTGAAGATTCAGATTTCAGAAATTGGAATGATGCATTTGGATGGATGTGTAATGTTTATGCATGTTTTTTTTAAGAAAAATAAACAAGTCAAATGTAAATGGATTACTCAAAACCTAGTTAGCCCGCCCATTTATGTGCTAGCCCATTTACATGGGTTTAAATGGGTTGAGGTATGGGTATGGGCTAACCCATACCCATTTAAAATTAAATGGTGGGCTATGGGTTTGGCCTCGGGTTGCCCAACCCGCCAATTGCTCTGCCCTAGCTGAAATGAAGAATTCTTTTTCTCCTCTCCTGGGACCCATGCATGGGAACGTCCCACCCATGCATGAAACCATGCAACCTGACGTGGATAAGGGCGGCATTTTGGTGGAGTATGGGCAGCGTGAGACAACACATTTCATGGCTGGGAAATTAAAAGTAGGAGAAGGAACCAATAATAAAAGGGACGAGGTAATGACACTGGAGGCACAGGAATTCAAAAGTGAGTTGTGTGTGGATATGCAGCTACAACTGGGTAGTGGTGTGGCCCCACAAAACTCGGATAGTTTTTAATGAATTACACATATGGAACTCGCAGGGTACAGGTTTGAAGTCGTTTCTAAACCTGGTACGTGAACTCAAAAAACAATATAAGTTGGATTTCCTCATTATTCTTGAAACACAGTCAAATTATACTAAGACTGAGCGAAGGCTCCGGCATTTGGGATTTAGTAAGTATGAATATACCACTGCGCAAGGGTATAGTGGTGGTATATGGTGTCTCTGGGATGACGATTCACTTAGGATTGAGGTTGTGGAAAAGCATAAACAATTCAAGCTCTTGAAAATAGAAACAGTAAAAAAGGAGAAATGGTTCCTCACAATGGTGTATGCAACCCCTAACCGTGTGTACCGTCGTATACTATGGGCTGATTTGTTTCGGCTTAGGGAGGATATACAGGGGCCTTGGTGCATTAGGGGTGATTTTAATGCAACCTTACTAGTACAAGAAAGGCGCTCAAGTGCAACCTCAAAGCTTAAGGCAGACGGAGAGTTCTCACAATGGGTTGACGATATGCGTCTTATAGACTTGAGGTTTGATTATCTAAAGTTTATGTGGAAGAGAGGGACTATAAACAACTAATCTAATTAGCACAAGTGAGAATGGGAAAAAATAAAATAATATGTATAACAATAAAATAAAATAAAAACTAAATAGAGGCAAGCAAATGAATGATAAATCACTAATAAATAATGGAAGGTATAGTTAAAGAATAATTATTGATAAATAAATAAACAATATATAAACAACAGAAATAAGAGGATAGTGAGAATGATAACTTAGAAGATATGAGTACGATTTACCGTACCCTCAACAGTCTCTTCCAAATTCTCTTAGCTTCCGGTTTAACTACGTTGAAGTCCTACCTCTATACATATAAGTAGGCACGGGAGATAGAAGAAGAGGAGGTACATATCTACATACCACACACACAGTAAACAATTAAATTTAAAACAAGCAAACAAACCAACAATCAATTACAAGAAAAAACTTGATATAGGAAAAATGAAAAAAATGAATGAATAAATCCATATGTCACACACACACGCACAAGATAATCAATTACAACAAAAAAATTGAGATAGGAAAAAATGAAAAAAAAAAATAGATGAATAAATCCATATGTCACACACACACACATGCAAAATAATCAATTACAACAACAAAAATTGAGATAGGAAAAAAGGAAAAAAAATGAATAAATACATATCTACACCACACACAGAGTAAACAATTATATTTCAAACAAGCAAAAAACCAACAATCAATTACGACAAAAAACATGATCTAGGAAAAAAGAAAAAAATAGATGAATAAACACAAATGTCACACATACAAGCAAAATAATCAATTACAACAAAAAAACTTGAGATAGGAAGAAATGAAAAAAAAAATAAATGAATAAATCCATATGTCATACACACACACAAAAAATAATCAGTTACAATAAGAAAATTGAGATAGGAAAAAAGGAAAAAAATAAATAAATGAATGAATAAATACATATCTATATACCAAACACAGAGTAAATAATTAAATTTAAAACAAACAAACAAACCAACAATCAATTACAAGAAAAAACTTGATATAGGAAAAAATGAAAAAAATGAATGAATAAATCCATATGTCACAAAAAAAAAAAATCAATTACAACAAAAAACTTGAGATAGGAAAAAAGGAAAAAAATAAATGAATAAATCTATATGTCACACACACACACAAAATATTCAATTACAACAAAAAACTTGAGATGGGAAAAAAGGAAAAAATAAATGAATAAATCCATATGTCACACACACACACAGAGGAAAAAATATAGTGTGTGTTGTAGTTGATTATTGGTTTGTTTACTTGTTTATCAAACATAAGAGTGTGCGTGGCAGAGCATATGATCAGTTTGGACAACTACAATATACTGGTAAAAGTACAAACAAAAACATAAAGAAGTCCCCATAGGGTTAAGGGTACAATCGTCCAAAATAAATACTAAACAGTGAGTATAAATCATACGGTCATCCCAAATATAGAAGTACAACATGCAACAGGGCATCCTTTATTTCTTCATCTTTCCGCATCAAGCCCAACCTTCTTCAAATCCTCCAGCCGCTATTGCCTTACCCCTGTATTTTCAAAATGTGCTGGAGTTCAAAATTGAACCCCAGAGTAACTGTTAAACTCATATACAATATGTATGCAATGCAAATCACAATTAGGACAAATAATAAACCTGGCATGCACTCCACAAGACCATCTGATCAAGACAAGCCCCTCAGAACTATCAGTGCTTAGGGGCCTAACCATCAATTTCTATTCGCTGCCTAGAAATCGTAAGAGTTGGCATATTTACGTAGTTTGAAGACTTAAGCTTTTCGGGTTCATAAAAAGGTAATCCTACTTGTTCCCACTCAAAATCACGTTTTGGACTTAATGAGAACCTCAAAAATATGAAAAGCCCACTTGTTCCCACTCAAAAATATGTTAGCTCCTAAGGTTTTGATGATAACAACGATTGAAAGACTTTGAATCAATGCTAACTAATCTTTTGCTCTCGAGAATGAGTAAGTATTATGGCAGCACTCTGCACAGAGACCAATTCTCGAGAATGCTCGAATAGCTCTCGAGAATGGGTAAAAAGCTCTCAAGAATGTCCAAACAGAATCTCATATCGGATACATAAGCTGACATGATTCTCGAGAATTGTAAAACAATTCTCGAGAATAGCTCTCGAGAATCAGAACAATGATTCTCGAGAATAGTCGAGGTTCTCATCTAGGTTCTCACTTCAGAAAGTATTTCTCATGAAACTCTCGAGAATTGTTCTACAATTCTCGAGAATGGTTCTCGAGAATTCATCTGTGATTCTCGAGAATAAGCGTATGTATTTTTCAATCTTAAGCCTTCTGGCTTAAATCAACAGAAGAATTCTCGAGAACCAATACAGGGATTCTCGAGAATGGTTCTCGAGAATAGACGATGGTCCCTTTTAAAATACTGTTTTTCCTTGCTTGCCTAAAGTACGATTCTCAAGAATGCCATCAACAACTCTCAAGAATCAGCAAGACTTACCTTTTGGAAATAACATCGTTCATATTGATTCTCAAGAATATGATGAACAATTCTCGAGAATGATCTTCAACTTTTTGAATCTTCATTCTCGTAAACTGTAAAACATTGATTATGTCTTGGGTGTTTCTTATCATTTAATTATACACATTCTAACCAAGTTTAATCAGTTTGTTAGTGTTTTTCAGTGATGATTAACATGCCTTAAAACATCAAAATCCCATAAAGCAAAAATGTGTCAGATGCATTAAATGCAGAAACAGAGACGAAGCACAAAAATGGAAAAATGAGCTTCTGGGCAAATGTAAAGCATTCCGGCTATTTCCATTCAATATTTGAACTGAGTCTTAACGGACAAATCGAACAAAGAATGTCAACAGAGCATTTTGACTTACGTCAGAATATTACAAAGAGACAGAGCAACAGATACATTTATCATTCACAACGGCTCATTCATTTCTCCTCAACGGGCAATTATTGCAACAACTATAAATAGGATAAGCATTCAATTTTTCAACTACCGAAACGTTGTGCATTCAATTTGAGTTAATTGCTATTAGCTGTTTCAACTAATTCATTAATATCTTCATATATTCATTGTGCTTCAGTGTTCATTTATTATCTACTCGTGAGGAGTTGTTCAAACACTTAATTCATTTTAGATTTAAATCTTAAGGTTGTGGAACCTTAAGTGTGGGGGTACAATTACATCTTATAAGGGGGAGTAAGTCCTAGTGAGAGGATCATCCGAGTACAGTGTAATTGTTCTTGAAAGATAGTGAAATCTTAGGAGTTCTGGGGACTGGACGTAGGTCAGAGTTTTGGACCGAACCAGTATAAATTGCCTCGTGTCATTTTCTACTTCTCTGTTTTCTGCTTTGTTTCTTTGTCTCTGCTGTTTGATCTTGTGTGAGTTTAGCAAAGAAAATTTTAAGATCACCTATTCACCCCTCCTCTAGGTGATATTCCATCTTCAAATATGCATGCAATGCAAATCACAATTAGGACAAATAATAAACCTGGCATGCACTCCATAACACCGTCTGGTCAAGACAAGCGCCTCGGAACTATCAGTGCTTAGGGGCCTAACCATCGATTTCTATTCGCTGCCCAGAAATCGTAAGAGTTGGCAGATTTACGTAGTTTGAAGACTTAAGCTTTTCGGGTTCAGAAAAAGGTAATCCTACTTGTTCCCACTCAAAATCACGTTTTGGACTCAATGAGAACCTCAAAAATATGAAAATCCTAATGCAACTCCATGTTACACATTATTGGGCAGAAATAGAATTACTAGGTTGTCGATTAGGCCCTTACCTTGAATTTTCGGTTGTGTATGACCTTCTTCTCCTCCTTGGACCAAGACTTGGCTGGACACTCTCCCTTCCACACCTTGAGCATGTCCTAGGCAGATGGCAACTGGCCAAGGGATGTCCTTATATAGACCCTCTTGGTTAGGGCTATTGTCCAAATTTGGTTATTACCCAATGGTCAGAAGAATGCTACGGATTAAAATATAATTTCTTGACTTGCTTTCTAAGAAATTCTAGAGAATTCTTGGCAGATGGGTGGTGCCTCCTAGCCCTAAAAATCAGATTCCCAAATTGCCCTTGATGATGGTTTCTGGAGTTACTAGGTGTAGGTTTTTGTCTAGTAATTAAAATAACACTTCAGGGGCAAAATGGTCATTTTGCTCTGCTTTTCGTCCAAGCCAGTGGGACCCACCCTATCTACCCATAAATGCGCCATTTATGACCATGTGGGGTCATTATTACATGTCATCCTCTGGTCATGTCAGATTCAAATTGTGTGGTCCAGATTATTCCAGATTATTTTATTTTCTCTCTCCTCGTATTACTTGATGTGACTTCTGCCTTGCTCTCCAAGTCACTTTTCTCTCTCTTCTGGCCCACCAAGTGGCACCATCTCCCTGTATCTGGAAGCCTAGGCCCGTCTCTAGAAACCCCTAACCGATCCCACTCAGCTGCTTTTTGCCGGTTACACTTTCTCTTACTATTTGGGCTACCTGATTAGACTTGTGTGGGGCCGGACCAATCGTCTCTTTTCCCTAACCATGAGGGGCTGAAAAATATTGCCTTGGGGAGCAAGAAATCCATATTTCAGTATCTCATAACTACCTCGTACTTCATGCTACCAAAAATCCAATTCATGATCCTGAAACGCCACGTGTCCTGCAAATCATCATTACCTTTGACTTTTGCTTGGCTTCTTGAATACTCTTCCCTTCTTATTTCCTCCAAAAACGCAGGACATCCATGACTACCCTGAAAATGCCCTATACTTACTTATACTAGAATATTTTCGATCAACTAATTGTCCTACACCTCAGAACATAGTTAGGTGGCATCTTTTCCACCGGATTTACACTGTATAGGTCCTTTGTGTTGGGATCCGTATACGCAGCGAAATTAAAAACTTTTACGAATCCCATCCAAGGATCATTCAACTGCGTTTAAATCAAGGTTTGATGGAAACCATACCTATGCGATCCGGTGAGCGTCTCTTTGAATTTGATCATGTGGGCTACCTACTCGTTCGATCAAACAGAAGGAGACTTTTCAAGTCTCCTCCCTCTATCGGTATCCACACAAATAGCCTTGAACACAGACGACAGAGTGCTAGCGCCTTCAGTATTCTCGAGTCTCTCCTTTTTTCTCTAGGGTTTCTTGCGGTTTCTCTAGTTCATCCGTCTTTCTAATATGACTAGATCAATATCTATTTAAAGAGTTTCTAAAATCCTAATGAGTTGTATTAAAATATTCCAAAATTAATCCAATTAATCTTGAAATTCGAATCTAAATTAAAACAATATATTAATTAAATTTGTCTAACAGATCTAATCAAATATAATTATTTAATTCGAATTATGAGCCTACGATTTAATTTATCTTTATAAATTAAATCGAGATATGATATTTTTCTATTTAATTAAATCGAGATACAATATCTCAATTTATTATAGTTATTTAATTCATCAAATAAATTAAATACTATATATAATAATATTATTATCAATAAATAATATCATTATTATTTTCAAATTTAATAATAAATATATATATACCTATATATATACACATCCTAGATTAAATACAGTACTCATTAAATCTTAGACATATATAAAATTCAATGAATCTGGACACTTTTGCTCGTGTTGGGCTATTCTTGTGTGCGACCCTGCACGCCCATATGAGATTGGCGGGGCTATCGTACCGACCCACAAGTCGCAAGCGGCCTCTAGCAAGACATTGCGACTACCCAATTCATTTGGGGATCGATGATACGATACTACCTATGATACAACCATGTCACGTCCCTTTTGTCACTTGATAATTTGGTCAAGGATGAGGCATGGATAATGTCAACTTCCTCTTCTTGACCATTACTTTCTCGATTCTCAAGTAGTCTAATAATGGAAACTCCTTTCCTTCATAGTATGGCCATACATTTCTCAGACTCACTCATCGAGGGGCCCAGTATTATCTCTCTACAAATGTGAGGGACAAATTCTATCTTTGACCATTCACATTCCTCTGCATGAAAACCACTGATCCTGATCCAAGCCTTTATCATCACCTGGTCAAAGGTGACTTTTGACTAGGTCAAAGATCAACGACTCATCATGTAGGAATCCATGATGATTTCTAGTCAAAGGGCGTTGTGACGCGGTTATACATGAGATAAGCTTATGACTAAATCCATGCAGCTTTCTCATAGTGGGTCGGTCCAACACCTTGTACTCTTACAAGTGCCTATGACTTTGATTCGTATCTCCATACCTCATCAAAGTCATACTGGTCTTATTTCATCTTCGCTTCCACGTAGATGACTGACCAGAGACATTTAGGATAATCTACAAGATATATCCAGGGATAAGTTATCACTATAAACATGCAAATGAAATGATAACTAAATGGAGAACAATGACTTGCCTACGAGAGAAGAAAAGCCTGAAGAAGATTATGATGAGAAGGGCAGACGAAATGTTACACTCAACAGCAAACCTGTCCTCCTGCTGCAAAGTGCTCTTAGTCAACAAGAGTATTTCCGTGTCTGCAAAGGACACATATTTTGGCGTGTAGCTAATTTTCCACTCTTTGGTCCAGATTCGACCTGATGCTTCTGAGTCAACTTTAACAAATTTTATCTATGAGTAGGAAAATCCAGATGATGTAACATTATACATCACGGTGAAGCTCAGGAAGCGTACTTCCTACCTGTAAAATTTCAGATTATTTCAAGTTCATTTACTATTTTTAGAATCCAGTTGAAGACTCTGTGCCAGAATTTCCAAAATCAACAATAAACTTGCTCTTAGAGATTCTTTGGTGTTTTTGAGTTCAGAAATTCAAACAATAGGTTCTCCCCACACAAAATCATGTTTTAAACACACTGAGACCATCAAGAACCCCAAAATCAGACTGCAACACCATGTCCCAACCCTTTGAACGAAAATCACAAGTTCAAGTTCAATGGTTCATGTTTTCGGTGTTTACCTGAATCGAAGGTTTGGTTGATGATCTATGGAGCTTGAACCTTGGTTCCAGCTATGGTGGTTGGCTGAATCCTTCTCTTTCTTCCTCTGGAAATTTCACCCTTCTTAGACAATAAAGAGAAGAGAGGTGTCCATAAAGGTGAAAATATGGCCAGTTAGTCCCGAATAACTGTGGTAAAATCATGTCCATTAATTAATGGAGTTCATCTAGCTTTTCTTGACTTTCTCCCCAAGTATTCTAGAAAATTCCGTGGTCATTGCTCCACCATTGCTCCACGCTTTTCGAAATTCAAGCTTTTCGGCCTCCAAATTGCTCGAGGCTCGTTTTACGGACGGTTTCGGGCTTTCTAGGGGTAATTGCGCCACAGGGCTCAAATTTGCACGGGAATCCCCGCCCAACCCATTTTCCACAAGGAATTCAAAATGGTGTGCGATTTTACGAAAGTCATTCGTTTCGGCACTCAAATTGCGCTAAGCTCGTTTGATGGACGGTTTTACGCTTTCTAGGGGAAATTACTCCACGGGGCTCCGATTTGCAAGGGAATCCCCATCCACAAACCATTTTCCACAAGGAATCCAAAATGGTAGTGTGCTTTTAGGAAAATCATCGTTACGACCCCCAATTTTCCGGGGCTCGTTTACGGACAATTTGGCGCTTTCTAGGGGACTTGCGCCATAGGGCTCCGATTTGCACGGGAATCCCCCTCCACAACCCATTTTCCACAAGGAATACAAAATGGTGTGCGATTTTACGAAATTCATTCGTTTCGGCCCCCAAATTGCCCTAGGCTCGTTTAACAGACGATTTTACGCTTTCAAGGGGAAATTGCTCCACAGGGCTCGGATTTGCACGGGAATCCCCCTCCCCAACCCATTTTCCACAAGGAATACAAAATGGTGTGCGATTTTACGAAATTCATTCGTTTCGGCACCCAAATTGCGAGGCTCGTTTAACGGACGGTTTTACGATTTCTAGGGAATTTGCGCCACGGGGCTCGATTTGCCGGGAATCCCCCTTCCCAACCCATTTTCCACATGGAATCCAAAATGATAGACGCAATTTTTGGATATTCATTTGTTTCGGCCCCCAATTTGCTCTAAGCTCGTTTAACGGACAATTTTAGCGCTTTTTAGGGGAAATTGCTCCACGGGGGTCCGATTTGCATGGGAATCCCCCTCCCCAACCCATTTTCCACAAGGAATTCAAAATGGTGCGGGCTTTTACAAAAATTCATTCTTTCGCACCCAAATGGCCATACGATGCTCGTTCAACGGTTGGTGTCGCGCTTTCTATGGGAAATTGCGCCATAAGGCTCCGATTTGCATGGGAATCCCCTCCCCAACCCATTTTCCACAAGGAATACAAAATGGTGTGCGATTTTATGAAATTCATTCGTTTCGGAACCAAATTGGCGAGGCTCGTTTATGGACGGTTTCACGCTTTCTAGGGGAAATTGTTAGTTCTCTAAGGGTTTTGATGATAAATCGACAAATGTAAACAAGATTAAATATAGTTGGAACTTGTTGATTTCAATCCAAAGTACTCTGACATCACCAAACTCGAGCCTGCATTTTCAAACCGGAGGTTTGTTTTTTAGTGTGGCTCTAAGTCTTTGCATGTTTTGTGTAAACTCGAGCCTACACATGGAAACCTCAGGTTTGCAAGAGGCCGAGAGCATTCTAATCTTAAAATGCTTTTAAGCTCGAGCCTATTAGTTTTAAACCTCGAGGTTTGGACCTCCGAGAGAAAATCTTGGTTGATATACATAACCATTAAACTCGAGCTCGATATGTCAAACTCGAGTTTACCTCACGCGGGAAGACTTTTCAAAAATCTAAGGCTTTTACATACTCTGTACTATTTCATTGCAAGTAAAGCCTTTCAAATTTGAAAAGTTCTTAAGGACTTTTAATCAAACTAAACTCGAGCCTGTCTTTCTCGAGCCTCAGGTTTACCTCAGGCAGAGAACTCTTAAAAGTTTTTCAACCAAGTGAACTCGAGTCTAGTTCCTTAAACCTCAGGTTTATTTCAGGCCGAGAGCACTCAGAGTTTTTTGAAGTCCAACGAACTCGAGCCTAAGACTGTGAACTCGAGTCTAAACCTTACAGAGAGCAATGACTTCTTAACTTGGGAAAAACTCTAAAGTTTGCATTGAGAACCTCAGGTTTGCCCTTGAAAACAAAATCCAAGTTTTAGTTTAAACAGTGTCAAACTCGAGCCTACCTGCTAATAGACTCGAGTTCGTGCTTTTGCTCAAAGTATTTCAAAAAGCTAAAATCGCGACTTCCTCTCTGGATGGAGGAAACTCGAGTTCACTATGACCAAACTCGAGTTTAAACCAACCCGAGAGCAAAGAAGTTTTAATGACTCGAAAACCTCAGGTTCTGTTTTGCAAACCTCCGGTTTAAAAGTTTTGAACTTAAAACGCCTTTAAATTTTGAAGCTTCAAACTCGAGTCTGCATGAACTGAACTCGAGTACGTGATGACGAATCGAAATTCAAATATGACAAATTCGGAAAACATTCTTGGTTGATCTTAATACTGTAATATTATTCTCGATATTCTGACTATGTTTAATGACTTTATTAGTGAATCTCAGATGGTTTAGAGAATGTTTTTGAAGGGTTAAAGGAAAAGGCAAAAAGTGGTTCAGCTCATTAAATGCTATGTCCAGAAAGTTGCATGCTTTTGGGTAATCCATCTGCACACGATTGCGAGCATTAATGAATGATTACTTCAACAAGCGCTTCTCCAACGGATTAATTCGAGAGGAAGTCAACTCGAACACTTGGACAAGGCTGGATTAAGCCGAGATTAGAGAGAGAAGATGCCTAAACCACTTCCTAACCTTGGCTGAATTTCTCCAACGGATCTATTGGGTTAGCAACGGTCATTTGATAATCTCGAGTATAAATAGAGCTGCATTCAAGTCTTCACACAACTACATCTGCTGAAAACAAAAATCATTCAAGTCTCACATTTATTCAGTTTTTCATCTGTGTAGTACCATTTAATACAAGAGCTTCAGTGTTTATCTTTAACTACTCTGTGTGAGAGTTTTTCTCTTGAAAATCATTTATTGTAAATAACCACAGGTCAGGGGACTTGGTGGTTGGGTTCATTGATTACAACTTGTAAGGGGGAGTGAGTTCTAGAGAGAGAGAACTGCTTCTTAAGTGCAGAGTGTGTAATCTTTGAGATAGTGAAAAATCCTAGAAAGACTGGGGACTGGATGTAGGTCAAGTTGTTAGGATCGAACCAGTATAAATCATTGTGTCCAACTGCTCTTCCCTTTGCTCTACTCACCTCTGTTTTTATCACTTGAAAACAGAGTGGTTTTCGAAAATTTTTAGAATACCCAATTCACCCCCCTCTTGGGTATTAAGCTCCACTTTCATTTGGTATCAGAGTAAGGTCTTCTCAAAAGAGGTTAACATCTCGAGAAGGATCAATATGGAAGGTATCTTACCTGATGGAGCTTCTATCAATAGGCCACCCGGTTTCAATGGGGAGCACTACTCATTCTAGAAAGCAAAGTTCAAAGTTTTCGTGAATGCTACAGAGTATGGGCTATGGAGAGTATTTGAAAGAGGAGATTATATGCCCACAGTTCTTGAAGATGGTGTGAGAGTTTTGAAGCTAGAAGAAGATTATGATGACAATGACAGAAGAAATGTCACACTTAATAGCAAAGCGGTTCTTCTACTTCAAAGTGCTCTGAGTCAACAAGAATACTTTCGTGTTTGCACTCTACCATCTGCAAAGCATATGTGGGATGCTCTGGAGATAGCTCATGAGGGAACGACAGGAGTCAAGCAAAATCGGGTCAATACTCTTATGACCGAATATGATCTTATGTGCATAAAGCCTGGTGAATCTATTGGCGAATTTCAGTTGAGATTCACTCATATGATAAATCAACTTGCTGCCTTGGGAAAAGAGTATGATCAATCAGTTCAAGTAAGAAAAATCCTGAACATCCTCAACAAAGAATGGGAAGCAAAGGCCACTGCCATTGAGGAAGCTAGAGGAGACTCAATGGCATCGTGGTCTGCTCTCTTGATAGTCTTTACGAGTATGAGGCCAAGCTCAAGTTCAAAAAGGGACTTGACGAAGTTCACAAAAATAAGGGAATTGCCCTCAAGACTGCTAGAGAAGCAAAAGAGTCAGATAATGAAGATGAGAACGAAGACAAAGATGAGGAAATAGGCATGTTGGTCCGAAGATTCAAGAAATTCTACAAGAAGGACCAAAGTTACAAGAAACTATACAAGGGCACTCCGGCTATGAGGCAAAGAAGCCAATCATCTGCTACGAATGTCAAAAGCCTGGCCACATCAAGTTTGAATGCCCTCACTTGAACAACAAAGACAAAGAAAAGAAGAAGTTCAGCAAATACAAGAAGAAAGCCTATGTTTCCGGCATTTGGGGTGATAGTTCATCAGCGACGAAGATGATGAGGATGAGGAAGAGAAAGCGAATATATGCCTAGTTCTTTGAAGAAGAAGAGCAACGTACTAACTTTGAAGAGGTATATGATTGCAAACCACCTTATGATGATTTATTTGCCGAGTATATATTTGTCACGGTGCAATCCGAATTTGAAAAACTTGCTGAAAAATATTTCAAGTTGAAAAACAGGGAATATTACTCTTGAATTTCAAGTTGAAAAACTTTCTTCCACTTAACATCTTGCCTGTGAAGATTGTCCTGATCTTGAGAAAAAGAATTTACATCTTACAAAAGCACTTGAGAAATTCACTAGAGGAAGTGAAATGCTCAATGTCATTTTGAAACAACAAAGATTTATAAATGACAGATCGAGAATTGGTTATAAACCTAATTTTGATAAAAACAAAGGAAGAAAGAAGTCTCGGTGAAAAATCCTATATGAACTATTTTACAAAATCTGTCCATTCTTCAAATCCTTTTGCACACCGCAATTATTACGCAATAGAAAAGGTCATACTACTTCTTCCGCTTTCATAAGAAGGAAAGAAAAAGAGTAAACCCATAGGAAACTATCAATGGGTGCCAAAGGGATCTCACAAGACTCCCAAGACACAAACTAACCCCAAAGGACCCAAGAAAAGATGGGTACCTAAGTCCTGATCTGTTGTGTCTTGTAGGTTTGTCTAAGAGCATCAAGATCCAACAAATGGTACATTGAATGGCGGATGCTCTAGACACATGACGGAGATCAATCCAAATTTATTTGATCAAGCCCAAGGATGGTGGCAAGGTGACCTTTAGTGGAGATCAATGCGGAAAGATTCTTTGGGATTGGTGAAATTGGCAACAATGAAGGACCACTCATCAAAGATGTCTACCTTGTGGAAGGACTTTGCCACAATCTTCTCGGTGTGAGTCAAAGCACGATAAGGGTAATTTAGTTATCTTTGATTGAAGAATGCTTGATTGTGAAAAAGGATTTTCTCCCTTTGGAAAACTTAAAACCAAAAGCTTTATTCGAGCACCTAGAGATGGCAATTGTTATACTCTTAACCTCTCTAGCAATGCTTCAGTTTCAGAAAAATGCTTTGTGAGTAAATTGAATGAGAGTTGGATGTGGCACAAGCGATTAGCTCATGTCAACATGTCTCAACTTGATAAGTTACTCAAAAAGGATTTGGTGATTGGCCTAAACTGAATTTAAAAAATGATTTGATCTGTGATGCATGTCAAAAAGGGAAACAAACCAAATCTTCTTTTAAACCAAAAATTGAGATTTCAACTAATAGACCACTACAACTACTACATATGGATCTTGTGGTCCAGCAAGGGTGAGGAGCCTTGGTGGTAATCTATACACATTGGTTATTGTTGATGATTTCTCAAGATTTTGTTGGACCATATTTTTATCATCAAAAGACGAAACATTTGATCAATTTGTTGTGTTTGCCAAAAAGGTCCAGAACGAGAAAGGTGTGTATCTATTTCAGGTATAAGAACTGATCACGGTGGAGAATTTGAGAACCACGCATTTGAAGAATTCGTGACACTCATGGAATAGATCACAACTTCTCTCCGCACCTAGAACCCCACAACAAAATGGAGTTATTGAAAGAAAGAATCGTGTCTTAACCGAGATGGCGGAGCAATGTTGAATGAGAATCAAACCTCTCAAGTCTTCGGGCTGATGCAATAAGCACGGCATGCTATATTTCAAATCGTGCATACCTCCGGAAGAAGATGAACAAGACACCGTATGAGTTGTACAAAGGAAGGAAACCAAATCTTGCCCACCTACATGTCTTTGGATGTAAGTGCTTTGTGCACAATAATGGTAAGGAAAATCTGGGTAAATCCGATTCCAAAGCTGATATAGGCATATTTCTTGGATATTCCAATAAAAGTAAAGCCTATAGAATTTTCAACACTAGAACTCGAGTTGTTGAAGAATCTATTCATGTTGTGTTTAGTGAAAATACGCCTGATAAACCTTTAGATGATGAAGAAGAAAATGTTTTCAAGAACCAATTCTTTTTAAGAACCACTCCTTCTTCCCTTGAAGATTCAGAAAACATTTTGAGGCCGATCCCCAAAATTCTATTGAAAATCCAGATCAGCCTCGGCCTAAAGCTTGGAAATTTATAAGAAACCATCCTTTAGACCAAGTTATAGGTGATTTGAATCAAGGAGTAAGAACTAGAAATAGCACTTTAAATGAAGTTACATTTTCTGCATTCATTTCTCATATAGAACCCTCTAAAATAGATGAAGCCCTCTCAGACAATGATTGGGTGATAGCTATGCAAGAGGAGTTACATCAATTTGACAGAAATCAAGTTTGGGACTTAGTGCCTAGACCTAAAGACCATCCGGTTATTGGGACAAAATGGGTATTTAAGAACAAATGAGATGAGTCTGCAATCATTGTTCGAAATAAAGCAAGATTGGTTGCAAAAGGATATAACCAAGAAGAAGGTATAGACTATGAAGAAACATATGCTCCAGTAGCAAGATTGGAAGCCATAAGAGTTCTTCTAGCCTTTGCATGTGTCAAGGGTTTTAAACTATTTCAAATGGATGTTAAAAGTGCATTTTTGAATGGTTTTATACAAGAGGAGGTTTATGTTGAACAACCTCCTGGTTTTGAAAATGAGCATTATCCTGATCATGTTTATCATCTTAAAAAGGCTTTATATGGTCTCAAACAAGCTCCAAGAGCTTGGTATGAAGATTAAGTCAATTTCTTCTTGATCGGGGGTTTATCGAGGCAAAGCCGACACAACATTATTCATTAAAAGAAATAAGTTGAATGAAATTTTGATTGTACAAATTTATGTTGATGACATAATCTTTGGTGCTACTAACGATGCCTTGTGTGAGGAATTTGCAAAGATTATGCAGGGAGAATTTGAGATGTCTATGATAGGAGAGCTCAACTACTTTCTTGGACTGCAAATCAAGCAGAGGAAAGACAGAATTTTCATCTCCCAAACAAAGTATCTCAATGATCTGCTGAAGAAATTTGGGATGAACAATTGCAATGGAGCTGACACTCCAATGAGCACAACCACATCATTGGATGCTGATGAAAAAGGCAAAGACTTCAACATCACCAAGTATAGAGGAATGATTGGATCACTTTGCTCTATCTAATGACAAGTCTTTACGACATCCAATTCGGTGTGGGGATGTGTGCAAGGTTCTAGTCTGCTCCAAAGGAGTCTCATCTTGAGCATGTGAAGAGAATCTTCAGATATCTTGCGACACAAAGACACTTGGTTTGTGGTTTCCCAAAGGTCAACCAGAACATTTGGTAGCATATTCAGACTCAGACCATGCCGGCTACAAAACTGATAGGAAAAGCACAAGTGATCAATGTGAATTCTTTGGCAATTCACTTGTGTCTTGGTTTAGCAAAAAGCAAGCTAGTGTAGCCGTATCTTCAACAGAAGCTGAATATGTAGCTACCTCAAGTTGTTGCGCTCAAGTGTTGTGGCTTAAGCAACAACTTGCTAACTTGGGAGTTAATCTGAAGGAGATTCCAATTTTGTGTGACAACACAAGCACAATAAGCTTGGCCAAGAATCCAGTTCAACATACTCGAACCAAGCATATTGATGTGAGACATCATTTTATAAGGGATCATGTTCAGAAACAAGATGTCAAGGTCATGTTCATTCCACACACCTTCAACTTGCGATATCTTCACAAAGCCATTAGCCAAGGAGCAGTTCAATTTCATAAGGAAGGAATTGGGAATGGTAAATCCCAATGAATTGTAAGCCTTTCTAACTTACCTTAATGTTAGTTATGGTTTTGATGATTACACGTCTACCGACTTAAGCATCGGAGTATCTAAATATGTTTTATGCAGGATGCTTATTTCTGAAGGTTGCTAAAAAGGGGAGCAAACTCGAGCCTACCATTTACGAACTCGAGCTCGAGAAAGGCAGAAAGGAAATGAGGATCTAACTATACACGAACTCGAGCCCATAAGTGAGCAACCTCGAGTTCATTTGAGTCAAAGAGGAATCCTGAATTCAACAACATAGTGAGACTCAAGCCTAAAACTAGCAACCTCGAGCTCGCGGGATACAGAGAGCAACCAAGGTCGAGATTGACACGAACTCGAGCCTGTAAGTTTTGAACTCGAGTCCATCGATGAATTTTAAGAGTTCACATATACACTCTTAAAGTCCAGGTTAGTACAAGTTCGTGCGAACTCGAGCCTACGTTTTCACACTCGAGCTCGTCGCGGACTTTATATTCTGAACACTTGAATTTTCTCCTCATTTTCTCTCTTCTCTCGATCCTGACCCTAATTTCCAAAAAATCCTCTAGTCTTCTTCGACCTATCCCTGCGAAAATGGCCTCCAAAACCACTGCCTCTGCAAACACTCAAGATTCCAACCGAGGAAACACCCAATCCACCCCTCAGCCTCAATGTGAACGTTCAGTAAGGTTGAAAACTCGCTCGACCCACCTTCGCTATGGTATTGATAAATCTATTAGAGGAGTCCAAGGGGAAATTCCAGATGACAAGTCGCCCAGACCTAAAGGGGTTTCAATCCGTGAAGAACGAACAAAAAGGCGCCATGATCCCGAACAAGTTTTAGGCAAAGGGAAAAGAAAAATCACTGAACCCACCGAGTCCTTCAGAGAGAAATTGCAACCCCAAAAGAAGTCAAAACAGCATTTTGTTCCTACCACTGGACAAGCTAGTTCTCGACAACCACAGGAGCAAGAACAATCGGGCCCTCAGGTATCTCCAGAAAATCCTGCTATTATCGAAATTTACAATCATTCTCGAATACCTAGAGGTTTCTCTGAAGAACCTTGTCATATGTCTACTGAAGAGGGTACCAAATTTAAGGAGAAGTTTGATGAGAAATCCTTCTGTCCCATTGTCTATGTTGATCTGGCCAAACTAAAAGAGGATTGTAACTTAGACCTTTATCCCTGGCTCCAACAATTTGAATCTCTAATCTCAATTAAAATCCCATATAGTCCAAAATTGGTGAAAGTTTTCTATTTTCATGTGCAATCTGACAATCTCTTAGATGAAAATGGAAACCTGTTAGAAGAAAGGATTACAACCAAAGTGAGGGGGTCAGAAAATCACCGTTTCCCCTTCTTATTTGAACTCCATTCTGCAAATTGCAAATCCACCATCTCCCGGAGATTATAGATATAATCCACAAGCTATCTATAGGCTACTTCGGCCCAATGAACCTATTCCTGAAAGATTAAATATTCTGGATTTCACACCTGCATCCATGCCCCCTCGAAACCGTGTCATTTGGTACATTTACACTAGGAATCTTCTACAAAAGGGAGGAAATTTCACCCATTTTGCCAAGAAAGACTTCCCTATCTTTGCCTCCATCTTGGACAAGCAGGCCCACAATGTTGGTCATTGGCTCTTTCACGAGATGTCCAAGTTTGCATTCCAATCTAGGCAGACATCTCAGATTCCCTTTCCCAGTCTCGTCTTTGTGATTCTGTTCTATGAGAAAATTTGGTACTTGGCTGCAAATGATCCTCAAGTCAAGCCTCAAGAATTTGGAAGACACATTCTGAACTTGATGGGGATCAACCCAGAGGAAAGGTCAGATCAGTCCAGGGCTCCGCCTAGATCAAGAGTTGCGAGATCTAGAGGCACATATTCTCGTGCACGGGAAGCCCAAGGTGCTCCACCTCCTCCTATGCCCTCTGATTTCGATGCCAAAGTCCAAGAAATTGTAGAAAAGGCAATGTTTGATCTCACTGATCGAGTAGAAGCAGAAATTGGGAAGTTAGTGTCTGAGGTCAATCGAGGTCATAGCAATCTGGTCGACACACAAGAGGGTTTCAGAATTGAGCAATAAGGCCTAAAGAATCAGCTTAGTGATCATTCTACAAGCATTTCTACCCTCTTGGTCACCATGATGGGTCTCAGTGACAAGATGGACCAGATATTGCAGAATCAGTCTATGGCAGCCTCCACCTCAGCTTCTAGACCAGTCTCTGAACCTCATATTCCAGCCTCCACTTCTGATCTTGAGCCTAAACTTCCCCCGAACCCGAGCCTACCAAAGACACTACCCCATCCTTGTTTGATGATGCCAAAGGGGGAGAAGGATGAAGAGGGATATGTCTTGATTTGCTTTTAGTTTATTTCTTGCCATTGTATATTTGCTTTTGAAACTCTTTTGCATAGTGGCATATTCTCATATTTGCTTTTGAAACTCTTTTGCTTGGTGGCATACTTTCTCTTGTACATCTGCTTCTGAGAATATTTAAAGTATGATTCCTGCTTATGAATTCTGCTGATTAAACTCTGATAAGTATTCCAAGCATTAGCAATTGTCTGAGATTGTGCAATTTACATAAACAACACTATGCTTCTAATTGCTACAATTAATCTTGACTGCATTGTCTCAATGTAAGAGATTTCTCAGTTAATCAATACATTGATAAATGCTAAATTTCTTTTTCAAGGCAAAATCTCAAAATTTGCAAATGTCCTGTTCAAATTCGTTCTCAAAGTTTACAAGTGTTGTCATCATCAAAAAGGGGGAGAATGTTAGTTTTCTAAGGGTTTTGATGATAACTAACAATTGTAAACAATATTAAATATAGTTGGAACTTGTTGATTTCAATCCAAAGTACTCTGACATCGCCAAACTCGAGCCTGCATTTTCAAACCGGAGGTTTGCTTCTAACCAAGGGCCAAACTTGCCAATTGGCACTTTGAACTTTACACCAAACCAGAGGTTTGTTTTTTAGTGTGGCTCTAAGTCTTTGCATGTTTTGTGTAAACTCGAGCCTACACATGGAAACCTCGGGTTTGCAAGAGGCCGAGAGCATTCTAATCTTAAAATGCTTTTAAGCTCGAGCCTATTAGTTTTAAACCTCAGGTTTGGACCTCCAGAGAAAATCTTGGTTGATATACATAACCATTAAACTCGAGCCTGATATGTCAAACTCGAGTTTACCTCTGGCGGGAAGACTTTTCAAAAATCTAAGGCTTTTACATACTCTGTACTATTTCATTGCAAGTAAAGCCTTTCAAATTTGAAAAGTTCTTAAGGACTTTTAATCAAACTAAACTCGAGCTGTCTTTCTCGAGCCTCGGGTTTACCTCAGGAGAACTCTTAAAAGTTTTTCAACCAAGTGAACTCGAGTCTAGTTCCTTAAACCTCGAGGTTTATTTCGGCCGAGAGCACTCGAGTTTTTCGAAGTCCAACGAACTCGAGCCTAAGGCTGAACTCGAGTCTAAACCTTACGAGAGCAATGACTTCTTAACTTGGGAAAAACTCTAAAGTTTGCATTGAGAACCTCAGGTTTGCCCTTGAAAACAAAATCCAAGTTTTAGTTTAAACAGTGTCAAAATGGTGTGCGCTTTTACGAAATTCATTCGTTTCGGCCCCCAAATTGCGCAACGCTCGTTTTACGGACCGTTTCGCGCTTTCTAGGGGAAATTACTCCACAGGGCTCCGATTTGCACGGAAATCCCCCTCACAAACCTTTTGTCCGCAAGGAATCCAAAATGGTAGATGCTTTTCGGAAATTCACGCGTTTCGGCCCCCAATTTACTCGGGGCTCATTTTACAGACGGTTTGGCGCTTTCTAGGGGAAATTGCTCCACAGAGCTCCGATTTGCACGGAAATCCCCCTCCCCAACCCATTTTCCACAAGGAATACAAAATCGTGTGCGATTTTACGAAATTCATTCGTTTCGGCCCCCAAATTGCGCGATGCTCGTTTAACGGACGGTTTCGCGCTTTCTAGGGGAAATTGCGCCATAGGGCTCGGATTTGCACGGGAATCCCCCTCCCCAACCCATTTTCCACAAGGAATACAAAATGGTGTGCGATTTTACGAAATTCATTCGTTTCGGCAACCAAATTGCGCGAGGCTCGTTTGACGGACTGTTTCACGTTTTCTAGGGGAAATTACTCCACAGGGCTCCGATTTGCACGGAAATCCCACTCACAGACCTTTTGTCCACAAGGAATCCAAAATGGTAGACGCTTTTCGGAAATTCATGCGTTTCGCCCCCCAATTTGGTCGGGGCTCGTTTTACGGATGGTTTGGCGCTTTCTAGGGGAAATTTCTCCACAGGGCTCCGATTTGCATGGGAATCCCCCTCCCCAACCCATTTTCCACAAGGAATTCAAAATGGTGTGCGATTTTACGAAATTCATTCGTTTCGGCCCCTAAATTGCGCGATGCTCGTTTAACGGACGGTTTCATGCTTTCTAGGGGAAATTGCGCCATAGGGCTCGGATTTGCACGGGAATCCCCTTCCCCAACCCATTTTCCACAAGGAATACAAAATGGTGTGCGATTTTACGAAATCCATTCGTTTCGGCACCCAAATTGCGCGAGGCTCGTTTGACAGACGGTTTCGCGCTTTCTTGGGGAAATTACTCCATAGGGCTTCAATTTGCACGGAAATCCCCCTCACAGACCTTTTGTCCACAAGCCATCCAAAATCGTAGACGCTTTTCGGAAATTCATGCGTTTTGGCCCCCAATTTGCTCGGGGCTCGTTTTACGGACGGTTTGGCGCTTCTAGGGGAAATTTCTCCACAGGGCTCCGATTTGGAAGGGAATCCCCCTCCCCAACCCATTTTCCACAAGGAATTCAAAATGGTGCGCGACTTTACAGAATTCATTCGTTTCGGCCCCCAAATTGGCCTAGGCTCGTTTAACGGACAATTTTACGCTTTCAAGGGGAAATTGCTCCATAGGGCTCGGATTTACATGGGAATCCCCCTCCCCAACCCAATTTCCACATGGAATCCAAAATGGTAGACGCTTTTCAGAAATTCATGCTTTTCGGCCTCCAAATTGCTCGAGGCTCGTTTTACGGACGGTTTCGGGCTTTCTAGGGGTAATTGCGCCACGGGGCTCAAATTTGCATCGAATCCGCCCAACCCATTTTCCACAAGGAATTCAAAATGCTGTGCGCTTTTACGAAAGTCATTCGTTTCGGCACTCAAATTGTGCGAGGCTCGTTTGATGGACGGTTTCGCGCTTTCTAGGGGAAATTACTCCACAGGGCTCCGATTTGCACGGAAATCCCCCTCACAAACCTTTTGTCCACAAGGAATCCAAAATGGTAGACGCTTTTAGGAATTTCATGCGTTACGACCCCCAATTTTCTCGGGGCTCGTTTTACGGACAATTTGGCGCTTTCTAGGGGACTTGCTCCACAGGGCTCCGATTTGAACGGGAATCCCCCTCCCCAACTCATTTTCCACAAGGAATACAAAATCGTGTGCGAATTTACGAAATTCATTCGTTTCGGCCCCCAAATTGCCCTAGGCTCGTTTAACGGACGATTTTACGCTTTCAAGGGGAAATTGGGCCACCGGGCTCGGATTTGAACGGGAATCCCCTTCCCCAACCCATTTTCCACAAGGAATACAAAATGGTGTGCGATTTTACGAAATCCATTCGTTTCGGCACCCAAATTGCGCGAGGCTCGTTTAACGGACAGTTTTACGCTTTCAAGGGGAAATTGCGCCACAGGGCTCCGATTTGCCCGGAAATCCCCTCACGACCGTTTGTCCACATGGAATCCAAAATGATAGACGCTTTTTGGATATTCTTGCGTTTCGGCCCCCAATTTGCTCGGGGCTCGTTTTACGGACGGTTTGGCGCTTTTTAGGGGAAATTGCTCCACAGGGGTCCGATTTGCACGGAAATCCCCCTCCCCAACCCATTTTCCAGAAGGAATTCAAAATGGTGCGCGATTTTACGAAATTCATTCTTTCGGCACCCAAATTGCACGATGCTCCTTCAACGGTTGGTGTCGCGCTTTCTATGGGAAATTGCGCCATAGGGCTCGGATTTGCATGGGAATCCCCCTCCCCAACCCATTTTCCACAAGGAATACAAAATGGTGTGCGATTTTATGAAATTCATTCGTTTCGGCAACCAAATTGCGCGAGGCTCGTTTAACGGACGGTTTCGCGCTTTCTAGGGGAAATTACTCCACAAGGCTCCGATTTGCATGGAAATCCCCCTCACAGACCTTTTGTCCACAAGGAATTCAAAATGGTAGACTCTTTTTCGGAAAGTCATGCGTTTCGGCCCCCAATTTGCTCGGGGCTCGTTTTACGGACGGTTTGGCGCTTTCTAAGGGAAATTTCTTCACAGGGCTCCGATTTGCATTGGAATCCCCCTCCCCAACCCATTTTCCACAAGGAATTCAAAATGGTGTGCGATTTTACGAAATTCATTCGTTTCGGCCCCCAAATTGCCATAGGCTCGTTTAACGGACAATTTTACACTTTCAAGGGGAAATTGCGCCACAGGGCTCGGATTTGCTTGGGAATCCCCCTCGCCAACCCATTTTCCACAAGGAATTCAAAATGGTGTGGGGTTTTATGAAAATCATTCGGTTCGGCCCCCAAATGGCCCTAGGCTCGTTTAACGGACGGTTTTACGCTTTCAAGGGGAAATTGCCCCACAGGGGTCGGATTTGCACGGGAATCCCCCTCCCCAACCCATTTTCCACAAGGAATACAAAATGGTGTGCGCTTTTACGAAATTCATTCGTTTCGGCCCCCAAATTGCGCGACGCTCGTTTTACGGACCGTTTCACGCTTTCTAGGGGAAATTACTCCACAGGGCTCCGATTTGCACGAAAATCCCCCTCACACACCTTTTGTCCACAACGAATCCAAAATGGTAGATGCTTTTTCAGAAATTCATGCGTTTTCGCCCCCAATTTGCTCGGGGTTCCTTTTACGGACGGTTTGGCGCTTTCTAGGGGAAATTGCTCCACAGGGCTCCGATTTGCACGGAAATCCCCCTGCCCAACCCATTTTCCACAAGGAATACAAAATTGTGTGCGATTTTGACAAAATTCATTCGTTTCTGCCCCAAATTGCGCGATGCTCGTTTAACGGACGGTTTCATGCTTTCTAGGGCAAATTACGCCATAGGGCTCGGATTTGCACCGGAATCCCCCAATGGTGTGTGATTTTACGAAATTCATTCGTTTCGGCCCCCAAATTGCCCTAGGCTCGTTTAACGGACAATTTTACACTTTCAAGGGGAAATTGCGCCACAGGGCTCGGATTTGCTTGGGAATCCCCCTCGCCAACCCATTTTCCACAAGGAATTCAAAATGGTGTGGGGTTTTATGAAAATCATTCGGTTCGGCCCCCAAATTGCCTGAGGCTCGTTTAACGGACGGTTTTACCCTTTCAAAGGGAAATTGCCCCACGGGGCTCGGATTTGCACGGGAATCCCCCTCCCCAACCCATTTTCCACAAGGAATACAAAATGGTGTGCGCTTTTACGAAATTCATTCGTTTCGGCCCCCAAATTGCGCGACGCTCGTTTTACGGACCGTTTCCCGCTTTTTAGGGGAAATTACTCCACAGGGCTCCGATTTGCACGGAAATCCCCCTCACACACCTTTTGTCCACAACGAATCCAAAATGGTAGACGCTTTTCGGAAATTCATGCGTTTTCGCCCCCAATTTGCTCGGGGTTCCTTTTACGGACGGTTTGGCGCTTTCTAGGGGAAATTGCTCCACGGGGCTCCGATTTGCACGGAATCCCCCCCCCAACCCATTTTCCACAAGGAATACAAAATTGTGTGCGATTTCACAAAATTCATTCGTTTCTGCCCCCAAATTGCGCGATGCTCGTTTAACGGACGGTTTCATGCTTTCTAGGGGAAATTGCGCCATAGGGCTGTGATTTGCACGGGAATCCCCTTCCCCAACCCATTTTCCAAAGGAATAGAAAATCGTGTCCGATTTTACGAAATTCATTTGTTTCGGCCCCCAAATTGCACTAGGCTCGTTTAACGGATGATTTTACGCTTTCAAGGGGAAATTGCCCCATAGGGCTCGGATTTGCACGGGAATCCCCCTCCCCAACCCATTTTCCACATGGAACCCAAAATGGTAGACGCTTTTCAGAAATTCAAGCGTTTCGGTCCCCAAATTGCTCGAGGCTCGTTTTACGGACGGTTTCGGGCTTTCTAGGGGAAATTGTGCCACAGGGCTCGGATTTGCATGGGAATCCCCCTTCCCAACCCATTTTCCACAAGGAATACAAAATGGTGTGCGATTTTAAGAAATTCATTCGTTTTGGCCCCCAAATTGCCCCTAGGCTCGTTTAACGGACAATTTTACGCTTTCAAGGGGAAATTGCGCCACAGGGCTCGGATTTGCACGGGAATCCCCCTCCCCAATCCATTTTCCACAAGGAATACAAAATGGTGTGCAATTTTACGAAATCCATTCGTTTCGGCATCCAATTTGCGTGAGGCACGTTTGACAGACGGTTTCGCGCTTTCTTGGGGAAATTACTCCATAGGGCTTTGATTTGCACGGAAATCCCCCTCACAGACCTTTTGTCCACAAGGAATCCAAAATGGTAGACGCTTTTCGGAAATTCATGCGTTTCGGCCCCCAATTTGCTCGGGGCTCGTTTTACGGACGGCTTGGCGCTTTCTAGGGGAAATTTCTCCACAGGGCTCCGATTTGGAAGGGAATCCCCCTCCCCAACCCATTTTCCACAAGGAATTCAAAATGGTGCGCGATTTTACGAAATTCATTCGTTTCGGCCCCCAAATTGCCCTAGGCTCGTTTAACGGATGATTTTACGCTTTCAAGGGGAAATTGCGCCACCGGGCTCGGATTTGAACGGGAATCCCCTTCCCAACCCATTTTCCACAAGGAATACAAAATGGTGTGCGATTTTACGAAATCCATTCGTTTCGGCATCCAATTTGCGCGAGGCACGTTTGACAGACGGTTTCGCGCTTTCTTGGGGAAATTACTCCATAGGGCTTTGATTTGCATGGAAATCCCCCTCACAGACCTTTTGTCCACAAGGAATCCAAAATGGTAGATGCTTTTCGGAAATTCATGCGTTTCGGCCCCCAATTTGCTCGGGGCTCGTTTTACGGACGGCTTGGCGCTTTCTAGGGGAAGAGAAGAGGAAGAAGAAGCCAAGAGTCTCTCATGCACCAATGAGGAAGATCAAAGAATCTATATCAAGCAAGAGAACTCTCAAGGCACCCATTGCTGGAACTACAAGGTTTAAACATCAAAGGAAGCAATGGATACAAGCAAGAAGAGTATCATCTACCTCAAGAATGGATTACCACAGAGCACCATTCAAATATCTTGAGGAGAACAAGAAAAGAAGGATCTCTCAAGTATCAAACAGAAGATTCTGGAAGTCTATATCCTTTGAGAGAACTTTGCTAACACCCATAAGAAAATATATGAAGAATCAATGGGTGAGCAAAGACAATCCTCCAAGTACCTAAGGTAAAGGTATACAATGGTAAAACCTCCTTTGCTATCATCTGAAATATCCATTGAGGTTTTATATTTTCTAACCTTAGGAATGAGCATTGCAAGCTATTTGTTTTAAATTGGTTTTTCACATTATGATATATATTTTAAAACAGATTACAATGTTCAATAGGTTTAACTCTTTATGCATTCATGATGATTTGAAAAGAAAATATATTTCTTTATGCATGAACTCTGGATTAATTCACTGTGCTTTATTGTTCTGAATTGATCATATTCATAAGAGCATGTGAATTTAATTTTGGTTCCTACAAGCTAACGATGATTGGATCCAAGTAAGGTTGGATACCAAGAAAGAAAAAGATTTATATGGTTTTGTAGGATCAAAGGAAGCGTCTCAAGAATGTAAAATAGAAAAATAATCCAAGACTTGAGAAAGCTAAATAAGATAAGGTTGATGTTGATGGTGAACCTCGGAAAGTTATCTACATCAATCCATCTCAACCAAGCAAGCTTCTATGAGGATAAGAGGAATTACAGTGATATCTAATTCTTACCTCATACTACAATTCATTTTTGGTTTGGTTAAGTTAAAAGTTTTTGAAACTTATTTATTTTCAATCAGCATTTTTACTCTCTAAGCCAAACTCCAGTGTATTTCTGCAAACCTTCGGTTTGGACTAGAAACCTCCGGTTTGCACCGGAAACCTCCGGTTTGCCCCATGAACCTCCGGTTTGCTTCAGGCCAAAAGTTTACCAAAAGTTTTCCAAGTTGAGAGAACTCGAGTTCAAGTTTCTAAACTCGAGTTTGTGCCTTACGAAGAGCAAAATATTTTTGAACTTGAGAAAACCTCGGTTTGCACGGAAACCTCCGGTTTATGTTTTAAGAACTACAACTGATTTTTGACATGAACATTGTCAAACTCGAGCTGCTCACTTATGAACTCGAGTTTGAGTTTTGTGCAAAATGTATTTCAAAATCAAAACCCGATGGTTGCTCGATAGAAGTCTAAACTCGAGCCTAAAATGCAAACCTCGGGTTTGGTCTGAAGAAAATTTACAAACCTCGGGTTCTCCACGCAAACCTCAGGTTTGGTCCTGTACAAATTTTACAAACCTCAGGTTTATTACGCAAACCTCCAGTTTGGTCCATACAAAAGGCAAAACTCACCTGTTTGCATTTTAAACTTGAGACTACAGTTTCTAAACCTCAGGTTTGCACTTCCAGTGAAAATCCTCAAGAGTTTACAATTGACAAACTCGAGTTTACACTTGGTCAAGAGCTTTCAATGTTTTATAAATAAGTAAACTTGAGACTCGCCTTCATGAACCTCCAGTTTGCTTTTCCAAACTCCAGTTTATCTTTCTAAACTCAAGTTTGAGTCAACTATGCTTTTGAAATCATCTTGCTGGAATTTCCATAAACTTCATGTATGATCTATATACTCCATATCATCAATCACTAATATTCCTAACTGTGTTTAACCAATTTGCTAGTGGGTTTTTGATGATCAAACAAGTGAATTTGTGCATAACTTTTTGATTTGATATTTCTGAAATGCACAAGCCTAAAATTTGTTTGAATTTCAATTCACTCGTTTTATGAAGATGCATACAAATATTTTGAAAAATATCCATATTTTGATTGCATTAAAATGATGTTTCAAAACTGGAAGTTAATATTGTATATTGAATGTTGGATATGCTTCAAATTTATCCAGTTGAGTTTTCCTTATCTTTCACATATTGATCTTTGGAATTCAATATTTTGCTTGAACTCTTTAGTTTCATTCTCTAACTATTTGGACCTCATGTCTAACAAGTTAATCATATATGAGTTTCAAGCTTCTTTGAAGAAAAGAACTCAATTTGTGAAAATCTTATACTTATTAGATAAATCATTATTCGTCAAGTTATTCCAAGCATTATGAATGTTCATTAATGCATTAAATGTTAGTGCATTAACCATTATATGGAATAACATACTAGGATAATATCATAGGACTCTAGTCATTTGGAATAATGAGTTTGCTTCATCGTCCATGAATCCTAGTACTCCTTTTTGTTGTTGCTCAAATACATCAAATTTATCTCCATCCATATTTTGAGTAACTATCTATGTATATTCATAATCTTGCCTTGAATGTTCATATACTTTCAAGATTCTCATCTAAGAAGCAAGATTATCTCTTAGCCATAGCAAAGCCATTATGCATATGTGTCTCATTGTACTAAACACTTCTTGCTAATGCTTTATCCTTATGATCTTTCTGTTGGGAAAATTCTTCTACATGTTAACTTCAATGTTCAACATGTTCTCTAAAATCAAGCATTCGATACATTCGACCTATTGACTTCCACCACGTTTAAAATGAGCATTGTTTTCAAACATGTTTCTGAAATGAATCTTTCATCCATCAAAATTTTGATTTCATAAAGCACATTTTGGAAAGAACGTTCAAGATTTGAAACATTTTGCATATTCAGAAAATCCGATCTCATTCATAAATTATTAGTTGATAAATGCTTATCTTTATGGATAAGATTTTCTATGCTCAAACTTATATGTATTTTGTCAATGACATCTTTTCGCATAAAGTATATTTACAAACTGTCATTGAGAAATAACATATTTGGTATCATTTAGTTGTTACCCTATTTGATTCATTGGCTTGAATTTATTTGATTGGGTAAAACTATGTTTTGATATTTGATTTCGATATACTCTTTGCTCAAATATCATATGATTTAATTCTATAAGAACACAAGAGTTTATTATGTTTAATCCTGTATGGACTCAAGATTCATTGAGTACCAAAGAACATATATTTTTGCAGGAGATGACCAAAATGTTCTGTTGTTGAATACAAAGAACATAGGTAAATAGAATAGACCATTTTAGTGGCTATGTCTACGCAAATTTTGTGACATCACTTGAAAGACATCCCATCACTAGCGAGAGGCTTAGACCAAGATGATAAGGAGCATGCTAACTTGATGAGAAGCTATGAGCAGAAACTAATCCTATACAAAGCTGATTCAGGATTTTAGCTTCTAAGATGCATTCAGAACAATTGATAATAGCTATCTAGTAATGCATCTATGGACTACAGAGGATTATAACTTGAGTAATTACGATATTACTCAAGTGAGGTATTGTATTACATATATACCATAATCATGCTAAGCTAACTTGATTTCATTCCATTTTATTCCATGAAGTTCAGCCTAAGCAAAATCATTTTTAAAATGATCCTTATGCTTTAAACTCTTTTATCATCATAGAAAGCATAAGTGATTTCTTTTTATCAATTTCAAGTCCACCCAAGTGAACTTGAAAGTTCTTAAATATGAGGCACCATGTTGTGAGTAAAGATTTTTCCAAATCTCATAACATTTAGTGCCACACTATTATTTGGTATTATTAAAGGGAACTTCATATTTTCAGTCATGCATTCATTAAGGAGGAGCTTCACATTCACATGTGTTTCATATCTTAATAGCTCACCTTCTTTATTTGAAGAAAAACCCTTTAAGCATACTCATTTGCATTCATTATCTCTTATTAGTTTTGATGATGAGTTAATTTCACTCTTGAAAATATCTTATACTTTCCTTTCATTATTATTTGATGATGAGTTAGTTTCACTCTTGAAAATATCTTATACTTTCCTTTCATTATTATTTGAAAATATCTTTTCGAAAGGAATACTTTGATATCGGTTGCACTAACAAATCTCTTCGGAAACGATGTTTTCAATTTGTAGCGGAGATTTTGTTGTGTTACAACTTTCCTTAATGCAATACAAGGAAAATATATTAATCTAAGAAAAGATGCCTTTGCGTTCAAAGGATGAAGAACATCTCTTGAAGCCAATTGAGATATGCTTTACATAAGAGTTCAATGAAGAAAAGGCTATGGATGGAAGCTGATTACTGTCATAATCATTCAGATGAGATAATCCTCAAGAAGTCAGCATTTTCATCTTCACATCTCAAAGGATATTCATGACCCTTCTATTGAACATACTTCAGATGATCTCATACAAGAAAGCAAGCAAATGAACTTCACAGATCGTTCATCAATTTGCAAAACCAACATGAGCATTTCTAAACTCTACCTTTTTATATTCAGATAAATTTTGTACATGTTTGGTATCTATATACTTTTAAGTGTGAAAGATTTCTTGAAAACCTCTCCATATTCTTTAAAACTTGTTTTCATAAAAACATTCAAAATTGCATGATATTTAAAATGAAAACACTTTCAATCGGGGTGAGAAAATCAGTTTCTTTGACTCTGTCTAAGCATTTCTTCTTTACTTCAACTTTTTGCTAATGACAAATAAGGGGAGAGAATGGCAAGAAAAATATGTTGCATTGTTGCTTTTGATATATTTTCATATTCATACATATTTTTCTTAAAGTATTTGCCATCATCAAAAAGGGGGAGAATGTTAGATATGATTAGTTTTAATTATGTCTAATATAGATGCCTTTATAAGAGCAAAAAGTTTTGATGATATATTTATCTCCTACATTGACTAACTACTATGTTTAATGTAGATTAGTTCAAGTTGAATTATAGATCAAGAAGGAGATAAGAGATTATAAAAAGAAGAAATTTCATAGTTTTGTGTTAAAGTGTTCATGTGAGTGCTTGGCTTTGCTGTAAATCTTGGGAAAAATTCTTGTCACCATCTTTATTATATGTATTCATTCTCTCATCTTTCCATTTAAAGCTGGGACTTACTCACATGTCAATTTTGCTTCAAGTTTCTAAATGAACCATAACCAAAAAACTTTGATGGGTGCCTTATGGCACCTAATTATGATGAGGTTGACTTAAATGGGTGATTTATTGATATAAATTTATGGTTGGGTTATTTCATTTGGATTGCGCATGTCATAATGACAATTGTTTTAAGCTTGAGTATTGTTGAATTTGGATTAGGTGATAATAAAACTGATCACAGTTGGATAAATGCATTGAGAATTAGTGTAGAATATGATAATCGCTTAGAAGAGTTTATTGAATTTACTAAATGAATGCGCCTAGTAAAAATGTGAACTATTTTTGTCCTTGTGTCAAGTGTTTGAATGAGAGTCGTCGGGATACAAATGATATAAGATATCACTTACTTTGTGATGGAATAAATGTTTAGTACATAAGGTGGATATGGCATGGTAAGGAAGTGACTGCCTACGCATCCCACGAGAAGGAAGTTTTGGATGTCGTTGATGATGACAGAGTGGAGAAAATGATTCATGATGTTGAGGTAGAATCTTTTGTTTAATTTGAAGTCTGAGAAAAAAATTCAATTCTCCCATCATTGACATTTCAAATTCTCCCTGCATAGTCTTAAGTCAATTTAGGTTCGTCGTCTAAGAATTTAGCAGAAGAGTTAGATTCAGACAACAAACATGCATGGATTCTTCAATGACACAAGTGCATTTGTTATAAAATCTATAGGCTTTACTTCTATTAGAATATCCAAGAAATATACCTTCATCTAACTTATGATCGAACTTTCCTAAGTTTTCCTTACCATTGTTGTGAACAAAGCACTTGCATCCAAATATATGAAGATGAGCAATGTTTGGTTTCCTTTCTTTATAGAGCTCGAGGGAGTTTTGTTGATCTTCTTTCTGACGTAGGCCTTATTTGATATGTAGCATGCCATGCTCATCGCATCTGCCCAAAATACTTGTGACACAACGTATTTAGGTGTCTTAGAGATAATCCGTAAAGACATATCAACACCTTTTTCTACCTTTAGTATTTTATTATTAATAAATGAGCATATTTTATCTTTATCATATTCATGTCTCACCTTTATTTTAAAGTAAATATGTGTTTGAAGATAAAAGCCATAGGAATAGAATGTGTTAATCTCAAGGATCAATGATAGAGATCATGATCATGAGGACACGAGAACACTGTATATCTATTACCTAAAACTTGTTCATAGTCTTGAATCACCAAGAAAGGGCATTGATGATCTCAAGAAGACTAGTACGACATCATCTACTTGTATAAAGATACAAGGTAGGGACCTCATGGAATACAGGCATGGAGATGCCTTAACTGATGTCGTGGGTAGATGCTGTTAGAGAACGAGATAGTACCGAAAGAGACTGCGCGAGAGATTCCACAAAGATTCATTGTAGAGTATCATTGGATATGTAAAGTCTCTCATCGTTTGGTAGTACGGATCGTCCTGGACTTAAGGATGTCAACAAACATTATATCCTAGGGTTACACTTTTACTGTACAACTTTATCCACCTGAAAATGGGGAGAATAGTGTACTCTTGGGTGTAACTTAAATACATGAGCATAGATGGACATGCCAAGAGGACTTACAATTCCTTACAAGGGATTAGTTATTCACAAGACCGGTAGAGCTTGGAAAGCTTCCAATTAACTTGGGAGTCTGTACGCACAGCAAGTGATCATGAAGAGTCATGATCCGTGATAGAGTTAATATAAGAAGATTCCTAGTTCTGTGAATTAGCTACATTTAGTCAATTAAGAAAGATGATACTCTATCTTTGCCCTCGACTAAATGTGACTGACGAATGTGAAGGATGATGGCTGCACGATATCCAAATATGAAAGGTAGATCACTTGATCAACTCAGTTAGTTCTAGGGCCGCAGAGCATTGCTAGTGTCTTATGAGGTCATTAAATAAATTGGTCTCATTAAAGGGGTTTTTAATTGGTCCAAGTTTATTTATGTCAGTGACTAATTGGGCCTAATGGGTCACACACATAGATTATTCCTGATTGTTTAAAATTAGCAAACTTGGGCCAATAACTGTTATTGGGCTTTATAAAGAGCAAATGTGTAATTGGGTTAGAGTGAGACTCCAAGCCCAATAAGAAGAAAATGGCGTCACATTAATGGTCCAAAGTGGGAAATCAATTTCTCCACAAAAGGGCCCAAATGTGTTGGAAGCAACGGGGTCTTAGGCCAAGTTGAATTTGGAATTCGAATTTTGAATCTAAGTTTGAATTTAATTCAAAAGGTTAGGTTATAAAAGATAATTCTGAATTATCTTATATATATATATATATATATATATATAAAGATCCAATAATGATTGGATAAATATAGGAGAAATAATAAATGAGGATTGATTTAAGAATGATTTTGAATTTTAGTTTAAGAGATGAATGTGATCCATCATCTTAAATTATTATTCAATTAATCAAGATGTGAATTTAATTCATTATGATTTGGATTTTACAATTCAAGTTTGGATTGAGCCTTTCTTGTGAGCACTTAAATTAGGGTTAGACTCTTATAAAGTGCTGACTTTTTATGTGCCTTTTTTATGGACGTTTTTTTGAAGAAAAAAAGGAAATAAATGTGATCAATCATCTTAAATACAATCCAACAATCAAGATATGAATATGATTCATCATATTAAATTCAATAAATCAATCAAGATGTGAATTTAATATGACTTGGTTGATAAGTAGTAGACTTATTACCTAAAACCTCTTTCTTAGTGCATAAGCTGAAAATTCCTAAGGCAATTAGGGCTAGGAATTTTCGGCCCACCAAAGCTATAAAAAGGGGAGGGTTGGACGTTTTTTCATCATCCTTATGCTCTCTAAATTTCGGTCTTTATCAAGGTTTAGAGAAGAGAAGGCACCATCCATAAAATGGTAAGGTTCCAACCTTGTTCATCCTATCTTTAACCTAATTCCAAGGAATCACCACCTTCTTGAAAAGATAAAAACCCAAAACCACAACTCAACCTTGTCTTCGCCTAGCAAGCATCCAAGGAGTAGGAGGTTTTAAGAGAAGGAGTTCTCATTGCAATTGGGGGATAGTTGTGTGAATCAACGTTAGAGGACATCAACAACCTTGAAGTCTTTGAGTGATCTAAGGTATTCTAATCCCCAATAATCGTTTTATCAAATTATCCTAAACTCAATGGTTGTTTTAACAAGTAATCCTGAAACTCATGAATATTATAAATTATTATGAATTCTCATGATTACCGTAAAGAGTTACAGATTAATAATTAATAACTAATTAGCGTAATGAGTTAAGGTTAATAATTCATAGGATCGTAAGGAGTTACGGGTTTCCACAACGATTAAACAAAATTTTTGTTTTCAACTCGTGAAACTTTGCATGAAAGTCATGTAATTGGAAAAATTAACCAACAAGTGGTATCAGAGCTGGGTTCGTTACCGAAAACACATGGGGTAATATTATTGAATTCGATTCAATAATAAATTAGGATTTGAAAAAGTATGTGTATGTGTTTTTCTAACCTTTTGTAGGTACAAGAAAAGAGATGGTCATAGTTCCTCGAATGAATGATTTAAATTATTATTTATTTATTTTTTCTTATTTTTGGTAAATGGGATTGTTTTGTCCCAATTTAAATATTTCATAGAAAATTGTAATAGGAATAAGAATGTAAAATTTTAGATCGTGGACAAGTACAAGAAGAGTTTACCAAGAGATCATTTGACCATGATGAAAGAATGGAGCGGATTTGAAGATTTGATAATCCAAGACATGGAGATGTTTTGGATCAATAATCGAAAGGAACCATGATCATCCACAAAATACATGAATTGTTATTATTATTATTATTATTATTATGCATAGAATTAGTCATGCATGATAATAATAAACACAATCACCACACGACTAGCATGCATGATAAATACAAGCCGTTTAAAATTGAACTATGTGATAGTTGTTTTATATGTATGTCTAATTTATGCATGCAAGATAAAATCAATTCTAGCTTAGAAATTGACTAAATGCTAGTTAATTTAATAGTTAGTAATTGAAAGATGGGACTGAAAAACCCTCACAAAAATTATCTAGCGTGTTGGTTTACCTCACATCATCGGTGTTGCCTAAGAATCCTATGAATGGTAGCTCTCTCTAGCTCAACTAAGACCTATCTATTTCACAATGTATGACGGTGCCATTCGAAGTGTGTGACACTTACGATGATAGTTTGTGCTAAACTAGATGTATAACCAACGGCTCAGCCGGATCTATATATTTAGGGTAAAAATGCTAGGTTGTTACATAGTGATGTGACACTAAGTGACAAGATGTTGTCAACCTCATGATCTAAGAGAAGACATGGAGATGTTGATAATCAACCCACTGGATAAGTAAGTTTTGCGGGTTCAGCTGGAAACAAATGATTCCATTCGTTCTCTTAGCCCACTACGGATATCCTTATGAAGGAAAACCCTAAAATCAATATTTGAGGGTTATTGATTCTAGAGAAAATAGTGGGAGGGCCATATACGTTTTTTAAAAAAGTGTCTGTATATGGTTAATGAAATACTTATAAGTTCTATTTTGTTTTTATTTCAGCATTTAAGTCATACCGCGAATGCTAATTTACGCTCTATTCTGGACGCTAACAAACTAACTGGTCCTAACTTTAAGGATTGGTATCGGAATGTAAAAATAGTTTTACGCTCTAAGAAAATAACATGTTTTAGATTCTCCAATTCCTGTTGCCCCTACTGTAGGGCAAGATGAGTTTGATCAGTTTGACTTGGAAGCCCATAAACAATACCTAGCAGACAATGAGCAAGTAGTCTGCATACTGCTTTTGTCTATGTCTGTGAAACTCCAACGTCAGCATGAGCATATGGATGCTCCCTCCACTATCTTGCATTTGCAAGAGCTTTATGAAAGCAAGGGAGGGCTGAGCGGTTCGAGGACCTCCAAAGATTTGTTTGGCTGTAAGATGGCTGAAGGCATGTTGGTTGGACCGCATGTCCTCAAGATGATTGGGCTGATAGAGAAGCTTACTTCTCTGGGATTTGTCATGGACCATGAGCTAAGTATTGACTTGGTCTTACAGTCTTTGCCATAGTCATATAATGGCTTCATGGTCAATTATTATATGAATAAAGTAGAATCAACACTCCCTGAGCCGTTGAGTCTGCTGACCACTACAGAGGGTGCTGTTAAGAAAAATAGAACCCAAGCTCTTCTGATTGGTGGGTCTTCCAAAGCTAAGGGCAAGGGAAAGTCTATGGCGACAAACAAACTCAAGCCCAAAGCTAACACCAAAAGGAAGAAGGGCAAAGGCAAGGAGAAATCTAAAGGCACTGTTGTATGCTTCCATTGTCAAAAGGAAAGACATCGGAAGAGGAACTGGCCATTATACCTTGCAAGCCCCAAGGGGAAAAAGCATGGTGATGCTTCTACCTTTGGTATGTTCACTATAGAAGTTAATTTTTCAAATGTTGATTCAGCTTCATGGGTATTGGATACCAGTTGTGGTTCTCACATCTGTAATTCATTGCAGGTACTGTAGAATCCAAAAAAGCTGAAAAGAATGAGGTGATTCTCCGCCTGGGGAATGGAGTAAGAGTTGCTACATTAGCTATAGGGGATGTGAAGCTTAAGTTGCCTACAGGCCTTTCTTTATGTTTGAAAAGTTGTCTTTATGTTTCTTCTATTTTCTGAAACATTATTTCCATTTCCCAATTAGAAAAATCTGATTTTAATTTTATAATAAAGAATGGCAAGTTTTCTGTCATTATGAATGATATGGTTTATGCTTGTGCATCTCCAGAAAATGGAATATATGTTTTAGATTTAGAATTAAATAGTGAAATTCTTAGCATCCAAGTCAAGAAACCAAGATTAGGTAATCAATCTTTTCTTTGGCACTGTAGATTAAGACACATAAATGAGACAGGATTATCTAGACTCCATCATGATGGTTATCTAGATTCCATGGATTTCAAATCCTATGGATCCTGTGAATCTTATTTGGCTGGTAAGATGATGAAGACCAGGCTTGAGAAGCCTGTGAGTCACAGAGCCAATGAGTTGTTGGAACTCATTCATTCAGATGTTTGTGGGCCCATGTCTACTCAGGCTAGAAGAGGATACTCCTACTTCATCAACATTACTAATAATAAGTCTAGATTCGGATATGTGTATCTTATGAGACATAAATCCAAAGCCTTTGAAAATTTCAAAGAATTTAGGAATGAAGTAGAGAGACAACTTGGCAAGATGATTAAGACACTTCGATTTGATTGAGGTGGCGAATATCTGAGTCAGAAATTTCAGGATTATCTAAAAGAGAATGGGATTTGATAATTGAATATTTTATACACTTCTTTTTATCTCTTGATTAATAATTTAGGACTCTTTAGTTAATAAATAATGGCTTTTAGACTTATTTGGGCTTTGGGCCTTTGATTATATTTTAGCCATTTTTAATAATAAAATTCTAGTTTTACATTGCTTCACTATTTTTACCATAACTCTTGAACCAGACATTGGATTTGCCTCATTTTTGTTTCATATTTCAGAGGATTCAAAGAGCTACAATTGTTATGAAGACATGAAGGGCAAATTCGGACAAGAGGGCAGTTGATTTTGGAGCTGAAGTCAGATGTATATTTCTGGATTTTATTTGGGCTCGAATTTTGTAATTAAAGCCCACTTTTATTTTATTTGCGTTTTGGGCTAAACCATTGGAGCCCATTTCCATTTTAGGTTAACTTTAAGTCAGATGGTGGCTACAACATCTATTCATTCACGTTTTTATTATTTGGTGGATCAAAATAGAAGTTTTGAAATTCTCTCAAATGTTCTTTGCGTTCTTCGTGTTTTTCGTCTGTTCTTCATTTTTTCCAGCCATGCTCGGCTAAACTTCTGTGATTAACCCAACGTTGAGGATTCCATGATTCATCCAGAGAGCTTGTGCTTAATCGATAACTTTACTCGTTTCTGTTTTCATCTTATCGGATTCAATTTCTGGAAATAGTTCGAATATTAGATTTAATATTCGGTTTGATTCATCCCAAGGACTAAGTCCGAACTAGGTTTCAGTGTTACTGTGCGATCACACAATAAGACGCCACTGTTCAGACAGATGCTAGGCGATCGTCTAGTCGAGGGATTTTATGGACGAACGCAGAGATTTCGGTTCGTCCAGAATCAAACGCGACTTCGTTCATATTTCGTTCAATGATGGAAGTTTCTGGAATTTGAATGTTGGATTGATCGATTTTAATCTGTTTTTGTTTAATCCGTTCTGTTTCTATTTGTTTTGTTTTGTTTCTGTTTATTTTTGTTTTATTATGTTTGAACCAAAAATCCCCATTTTTTTACTTGTTTTTACGTTCGTTATTCTTGTCCATTCGACCACCCGCGCAAATTCATTGGGAAAACGACTCAGGTTCCCTATTACTGGAAATCTTTTATTGAATCTAGTTATTTTGAGAGGCACGGCAAATCTCTTTCAGGATTCTCTCACAGTTAACGGCTCCATACACTCCACATCAAAATGGTTTGTCTGAAAGGAGAAACTGAACTTTGCTTGACATGGTACGGTCAATGATGAGCGGTACGAAGCTCCCAAAATCGTTTTGGGGATTCTCCCTCAATACAACAATAAACCTTCTTAATAAGGTTCCGTCAAAATCTGTTCAGACTACTCCGTATGAGATATGGAAGGGCCGGAAGCCCAACTTGAATTACCTTAAGGTATGGGGCTGTCTAGCTTATGTCAAGACCCTAGCACCGGATAAGTTGGAAGCTAGGAGCACTTTGTGCTATTTTGTACGATATCCCAAGGGAACTAACGGATACTATTTTTACTACCCTAAGGACTACAAAGTATTTGTATCCAAGGATGCTACCTTTCTTGAGAAAGATGTACTCTTTCAAGTAGATAGTGGGAACAAGGTAGAACTTGAAGAAATTCAAGACCTACAGGAACATATAACAGAACCTGAGTCTGTTGATCAGGCAATACCTCAAAAAAGAGGATGTAAACACCCATCCCCGTAGGACTTCTAGGGTTATTCATCCAACTAAAAGGTACAACTTTGTGATTAAGAATCAACATACAGTTGAAGATGACGAACCTACTTCCTACAATGAGGCAATCAAGGATGTTAACTCCTCAGAATGACTTCAAGCCATGGAATCTAAGATAGAATCAAGGCATGAGAACAAGGTATGGACCTTGGTTTCACCACCCGAGGGAATAGTTCCCATTGGGTACAAGTGGGTCTTCAAAAGGAAGACTGATGTGATGGCAACATACAAACCTATCAAGATTATGCTAGCTATAGTCGCATATCATGATTATAAGGTTTGGTAGATGGATGTCAAAACCGCCTTCTTGAATGGTTTCTTGAAAGAGGAGGTGTATATGACACAACCCGAGGGTTTTGAATCCAAGGACCAAAAGCATATAGTATGCAAACTTCAAAAATCAATTTATGGGCTTAAGCAAGCATCAAGGAGCTGGAATCTTCATTTTGATGAAGTTGTTAAAGGAAACAATTTTATCAAGAATGAAGATGAACCATGCATTTACAAGAAGGTCAGTGGGAGTGCTGTTGTTTTCCTTGTACTTTATGTGGATGCAATTTTGCTCATTGGAAATGACATTCCCATGTTACAGTCCACAAAGGTATGGCTATCAAAAAAACTTCACCATGAAGGATATGGGAGAAGCAGCCTACATACTTGGTATAAAGATCTATAGAGATAGATCCAAAAGGTTGCTGGGTTTATCCCAATCCACGTACATAGACAAAATGCTAAAGAGGTTTAGCATGGAAGGGTCAAAAAGGGGTTTTCTTCCTATCAATCATGGCATTCATTGTTAGTTCTCTATGTGTTTTGATGATAACTGACAATTGTAAACACAAGTTAAGGTTTGTCTTTGGTAAGTTGAAAACCTTACTGTCAAAGGCAAACTCGAGTTTTGGTTTCAAAACTTGAGTTTTGACTTGACAGAGAGTAGCTCAATTTTAATAAACTAAGCAAAACTCCAGTTTTCATTGGAAACTTGAGTTTTGATCTTACAAAGAGCACTCCAAGTTTTTCGCCTTGAGACAAACTCGAGTTTGCATCATACATAGACTCTTCAATATTTTCTGAAGAAGACAAAATTTCAGTTTTCATTTGGAAACTCGAGTTTTGGCCATACAGAGAGTCTCCAACATTTTGAGCTTATGCAAACTCCAGTTTTCAGTTTGCCATGAGTTTTCTAAGTTCTCCAAAGTTTTGTGAAAACTCGAGTTTTGGTTTGGAAACTCGAGTTTACACTTGGCAGAGAGTTTTCAAGTTTTACCCAGTTTTTGAAAACTCCAGTTTTCATTGAAAACTCCAGTTTTGACTTGGCATAAATTTCTCAAGGTTTTCATACTTAAATGAAAACTCGAATTTAGCTTCGGAAACTCGAGTTTTGGCCAAGCCGAGAGCTTTGCTCTTTTCCAATGTTTTGAAAACTCCAGTTTAGAATGAAAACTCCAGTTTTGATGTTTTGGACTAAAACTCATTTTACATGTCAAGAGTCCAAAACTCGAGTTTGGAAATGGAAACTCGAGTTTTGATTTCCCTTCAAAACATGGTCCAAAGCTCAAATCGCGACGTCCCTCTTTGGAAGAAGGAAACTCGAGTTTAGTTTTGGAAACTCGAGTTTTGCTATTAGTGCACAGTGACAAACTCCAGTTTTGGTGAACAAACACGAGTTTGTGTCGCAGAGTTTGAAATTCAAATCTAACGAATTTGTGAAACCTTCTTGATTGATCTTAATACTTTCTATCATCATTCATTAATATTCCTAGCTATGTTTAACCACTTTGTTAGTGAGTTTCAGATCATTTAGAGGATATTAAATGAAGATTTGAGCAAAAGGAAAAAGTGATGTCAGCACATTAAATGCAAAGTTCAGAAAACTTGCATCCTTTTGGACAATCATTCTACACACATTGCAAAGGGATTAATGTTTCCTTTACACATCTAGTAGCTACTCTTCCAATGGATTAAAAGTCAAGAAGTCAAGCACAAACATCTATGCAACTGGATTAAGCAAAGTCTAGTGAGAGAAGAAGACCTAAGCTCGCCCTAATCCTTGCTGAATGTCTCCAACGGTTACATTAGGGATTTCAACGGTCATTTAATGATCTCTTTGTATAAATAGAGTTGCATTCAATTCTTCTCAACAACCAATCAGCTGAAAACGAATTGCATTCAAGTTTACCAACTACTCTTTCAGTTTTCACTTGTAAAGTATCTTTTGATACATTGATCTTCAATGTTTATTTCTATCTACTCTTTGAAAGAGTTCATTTATTGTAAATCATTCATTGTAAGAATCTCAAGTCAGGGGACTTGGAGATTGGGATATTGATTGCAACTTGTAAGGGGGAGTAAGTTCTAGTGAGAGAATTACTCTTGAATTACAGAGTGTGTAATCAATTGAGATAGTGAAAATCCCAGAGAGTCTGGGGACTAGACGTAGGTCAGAGGTTGGACCAAACCAGTATAAATCCTTGTGTCTTGCTCTTTTTCCCTATACTCTTTTTAGCTCTGTTTTAGTGTTCGAAAATAGAGCACTTTGAAAAGATTCTTAAAATCCCCCATTCATCCCTCTTAGTGATTAAGCTCCACTTTCATTCATCTTTCTCAAGCTATGTGTCCCAAGAGACCAGCTGAAAGGGAACACATGGAAAGGATTCCATATGCATCAGCAATTGGATCTATCATATATGCCATGCTGTGTACAAGACCAGACGTCTCTTATGCTTTAAGCATTATGAGTCGATACCAGGCTGATCCTGGAGATGGTCACTGGACAGCTGTAAAAACAATCCTAAAGTACTTGAGGAGGACTAAGGATCTGTTTCTAGTTTATGGTGGTAGTGATCTGTTTCTAGTTTACGGTGGTAGTGATGAGCTAAAAGTGAATGGGTTCACTGATGCTAGTTTCCAGTATAATAAAGATGATTGTAAATCCCAATCAAGCGTCATCTACACCTTAAATGGTGGAGCAATTTGTTGGAAGAGTTCCAAGTAAGAGACGACGGCAGACTCTACAACCGACGCAGAATACATAGAACTTTCTGAAGCGGCTAAGGAGGCAGTATGGATCAAGAAGTTCATAAGTGAGCTTGGAGTGGTTCCTAGCATTGTTCTCCCAAGACCTTTGTATTGCGATAACACCGGAGCTATAGCTTAGGGCAAGGAACCTAGGTCTCATCAAAGATCCAAGCATGTGCTCTGCAAGTATCACCTCATCCAAGAGATTATTGAAAGACAAGATATAAAGATGGACTATATCCCCACCGATGATAACTTGGCTGATTCTCTGACTAAGGGAGTTTCTCAGAGAAAGCATGATAGTCATTATGAGTCTTTAGGTATGACACGTCGACCTGATTGGCTCTAGGACAAGTGGGAGATTGTTTGCATTTAGGTGTCCTAGAGACAATCCGTAAGGACAGATCAATCCCTTTTTCTACCTTGCAGTATTTCATTATTAATAAATGAGCATATTTTATCTTTATCATATTTATGTCTCACCTTTATTTTAAAGTAAATATGTGTTTAAAGATAAAAGCTCTAGGAATAGAATGTGTTAATCTCAAGGATCAATGATAGATATCATGATCATGAGGACTCGAGAACACTGTATATCTATTACCTAAAACTTTTCCTTGTCTTGAATCACCAAGAAAGGGCATTGATGATCTCAATAAGACTAGTATGACATCATCTACTTGTATAGAGATACAAGGTAGGGACCTCATGAAATACAGGCATGGAGATGCCTTAGCTGATGTCGTGGGTAGATCTGTTAGAGAACAGATAGTACCGAACCAATCCACCGAGAGACTCCATAAAGATTCATTGTAGAGAGTATCATTGGATATGTAAAGTCTCTCATTGTTTGGTAGTACGGATCGTCCTGGACTTAAGGATATCATCAAGCACTATGTCCTAGGGTTACACTTTGACTGTAAACTATCCACCTAAAAATGGGGAGAATAGTGTACTCTTGGGTGTAACTCAAATATATTAGTATAGATGGACATGCCAAGAGGACTTACAGTCCCTTACAAGAGATTAGTTATTCATAAGACCGATAGAGCTTGGAAAGCTTCCAATTAACTCGGGAGTCTGTGCGCACAGCAAGTGATCATGAAGAGTCATGATCCGTTATAGAGTTAATATAAGAAGATTCATAGTTCTGTGAATTAGCTACATTTAGTCAATTAAGAAAGATGATACTCTATCTTTGCTCTCGACTAAATATGAATGACATGTGAGGGATGATGCCTGCACGGTATCCGAATATGAAAAGTAGATCACTTGATCAACTCAATTAGTTCTGGGGCCGCAGAGCATTGCTAGTGTCTTATGAGGTCATTAAATAAATTGGTCCCATTAAAGGGGTTTTTAATTGGTCCAAGTTTATTTATGTTAGTGACTAATTGGGCCTAATGGGTCACACACAAAGATTATTCCCGATTGTTTAAAATTAGCAAACTTGGGCTAATAACTGTTATTGGGCTTTATCAAGAGTAAATGTGTAATTGGGTTAGAGTGAGACTCCAAGTCCAATAAGAAGAAAATGACGTCACATATATGATCCCAAGTGGGAAATCAATTTCTTCACAAAAGGGCCCAAATGTGTTGGAAGACCCAATCAGGTCTTAGGCCAAGTTGAATTTGGAATTCGAATTTTGAATTTAAGTTTGAATTTAATTCAAAAGGTTAGGTTATAAAAGATAATTCTGAATTATCTAATAAATAAAGATATATATATATATATATATATTTAAAGATCCAATAATGATTGGATGAAGATATAAGAAATAATAAATGAGGATTGATTTAAGAATGATTTTGAATTTTAGTTTAAGAGATGAATGTGATCCATCATCTTAAATTATTGTTCAATTAATCAAGATATGAATTTAATTCATTATGATTTGGATTTTCCAATTCAAGTTTGGATTGGGCCTTTCTTGTGAGCACTTAAATTAGGGTTAGACTCTTATAAAGTGCTGATTTTTTATTTGCCCTTTTTATGGACCTTTTTTGAAGAAAAAAAGGAAATAAATGTGATCCATCATCTTAAATACAATGCAACAATCAAGATATGAATATGATTCATCATATTAAATTCTATCAATCAATCAAGATGTGAATTTAATGTGGCTTGGTTGACAAGTAGTGGACTTATTACCTAAAACCCCTTTCTTAGTGCATAAGCTGAAAATTCCTAAGGCAATTAGGGCTAGGAATTTTCAGCCCACCAAAGCTATAAAAGGGGGAGGTTTGGACTTTTTTCATCATCCTTATGCTCTCTAAATTTCGGTCTTTACCAAAGGTTTAGAGAAGAAAAGACACCATCCATAAAAGGGTAAGGTTCCAACCTTGTTCATCCTATCTTTAACCTAATTCCAAGAAATCACCACCTTCTTGAAAAGATAAAAACCCAAGGAAACCACAACTCAACCTTGTCTTCGCCTAGCAAGTATCCAAGGAATGGGAGGTTTCAAGAGAAGGAGTTCTCATTACAATCAAGGGATAGTCGTGTGGATCAACGTTAGAGGACATCAACAACCTTGAAGTCTTCGAGTGATCTAAGGTATTCTAAGCTCCAATAATGTTTTATCAAATTATCCTAAACCCCAATAGTTGCTTTAATGAGTAATCTTGAAACTCATGAATATTATAAATTAGGGATAAGGGTCTTAAATGCCATGGAAGTTTTCACTCCGGAGCACTGGTAAGACGGAAGTTTTTTTTGCCACGGAAGTTTTCTCTGAGGAGCAATTTTGCCCCGGAAGTTTTCACTAAGGAGCAATTTTGCCCTTCTATCTCCCTAATATTAAATTTGACTATTAAATCAGTCAAAGACCACACATGTTATGACTTGAAAATGTCAAACTTGGAGCCATAGAAGGAGATCCTTGAGATGTTGAGCTCAAGGCGGCGAGAAATTTGTGAAGCCGAACCGGTCAAAGGGACCGAAAGGTCGATCGTCACAAAACCCAAAGGAAGAATCACTTATGATCTAAGCAAATGATCATTCTATACAAACGTAAATATTATCACTATTGATTTGTTTTCTTGAACTAATTTTTGGAACAATTCATTTCTCGTTTTGCATTTCATTTGCGTTTTTGTGAGACCTTTCAGTCCCTTTGACCAGTTCGGCTTCACAAATTCTGGCTGCCTTGATTTCAACATCTGAAGGATCTCTTTCTCTGACTCCAAGTTTGGCCTTTTCAAGGCATGACATGTGTGGTCTTTGACTGATTTAATAGTCAAATTTAATATTTGGGGACATAAGGGAAAAATTGCTACGTTTTGTAAACTTCTGAGGCAAAATTGCTCCTTAGTGTAAACTTTCGGGGCAAAATTGCTCCTCAGCGAAAACTTCTGGGGCAAAATTGCTACGTCTTGTGAACTTCCGTGGATTTGCGGTCCAAAAAAAACTTCTGTCTTACCAGTACTCTTGAGCGAAAACTTTCATGGCATTTAAGACCCTTATCCCTATAAATTAATATGAATTCTTATGAGTACCGTAAAGATTTACGGATTAATAATTAATAACTCATTAGCGTAATGAGTTAAGGTTAATAATTCATGAAGACCGTAAGGAGTTACGGGTTTTTGCAACGATTAAACAAAATTTTTGTTTTCAACCTCATGAAACTTTGCATGAAAAGTCATGTAATTGGAAAAATTAACCAACAAGATTCTTTTCGTTCAGTCTTGCTCTTGTTGGAAATTATGCCCTAGGGGCAATTCATTGTACTTTGGATATTTAAGTTATTTAAATTATTTTCTTTAGTTATCATTATCGTTTGCATGTTCGTATTGATAACTGCATCCCCGGATACATCTTATAGATTATCCTAAATGTCCTCGGTCGGTCATCTACGCGGAGCGAAGATGAATTAAGACCCGTATGGCTTTGATGAGGTATGGAGATACAATCAAAGTCATGGGCACTTGTAGGAGTACAAGGTGCCGGACCGACCCACTATGAGAAAGCCGCATGGATCTAGTCATGTTTATCTCATGTATAACGCGTCACGACGCCCTATGACCCGAGATCATCATGGATTCCTACATGATGAGTCACGACCTTTGGCCTAGTCAAAAGTCACCTTTGACCGGGTGATGATAAAGGCTAGGATCGGGATCGGTGGTTTTCATGCGGAGGGATGTGAATGGTCAAGATGGAATTTGTCCCTCACATTTGTAGAGATAATATGGGCCCTCGATGAGTGAGTCTAAGAAATGTACGGCCGCATTGTGATGGAAAGGAGTTTCCATTTCACTTATTAGACTAACTCGAGAATCGAGAAAGTAATGGTCAAGAAAAGGAAGTTGACATTCACCATGCCTCATCCTTGACCAAATTATCGCGTGACAAAAAGGGACGTGACATGGTTGTACGATAGGTGTATCGTGTCATCGATCCCCATGTGAATTGGGTAGTCGCAATGTCTTGCTAGAGGCCGCTTGCGATTTGTGGGTCGACACGGTGTTGGCCCACCGCCAATCTCATATGGGCTGCGGTCGCACACAAGAATAATCCAACACGGTAAAAGTGTCCAGGTTCATTGAATCTCGATTAACGAGATTAATGAATACCGAGTTTAATCAGGGTAAATATATATATATATATATATTTAAATTCGAAAATAATATAATGATATTATTTTAATTGAGATTAGAATATTATTATTATATTATTTGTTTTATGTTTAATTTATTTGATAAATTAAATATCTAAAACAAACGAGATATTGTATCTCATTTAATTTTCGAATAAAGATATTATTGTCTATTTAATTTAAATTGAGATATTAGTATCTCGATTTAAATAAATAGATAGATATCATTTCTCGGATTTAATTTATTGAGATAAATTAAATCGGAAGGCTTTTTGAATTTGGATTAAATAAATAGGTTGGATTAAATCTATCGATAGATTTAATTAACTATTTTTTAATCTAGATTTGAATTCGAAATTTCAGATCTGGTTTTAATTCGATTAAATAAATATTATTATATTAGATCTATCGGATAGATTTAATTAATATATATTTAATCCAGATCTAAAGTTTGAATTCAAAAAGTTAATACGATTAATTTTGTATTAAATACGCCGAACAGAGTTTTAGAAACCTACGGACTTTCGGTCGAGCGTATTCTAAAAAGCCGCGAGAAACCCTAGAGTGAAAAAAGAGAGAGAGACGCAAAAGAGGCGCTAGCACGCTGCCGTAGCCGTGTACGAGGATTGTTCGTGTGGATACCAGTAGAGGAAGAGGATTCTAAGAGTCGTCTTCTACTGATCGAGGAGGTAGCCCACCTGTTCAACGAAGAAGAAACCACGAACGAGTTCTTAAAAGGTAATATCCGGATTCCTTAGCCTTGATTTAAACGCACCTGAGTGATCCTCGGGACGGATTCGTAGAAATTTTAATCCGCTGCGTTGTACGAATCCCAACAGCTCTTGCCATCTCCGTAAGAACTCTATTCTTCCTTTATACGACACTATTTTGTTGAGGAGTTCTTGGAGCTGAAAAGTTGTGGTCAATACCATTTATATTGCAGTATTCCTCAAAGGCTTGATTTTCAAATTCTCCTCTGTGATCTGTCCTTATTCTTGAAATGCACATACCTTTCTCATTTTGCACTTTCTTGACAAAAATAATAAATTGATCAAAAGTTTCATCTTTTGATGAAAGAAAATTGTCCAAGAGAATTTAGAGAAGTCATTGACTATGACTCAGGTATGCAAATTGCCACCAAAAAACCCTTGTTTGTCCAACTAAGTCCATATGGAAAAGTTGGAGTGGTCGATCTGTCGTGATTTCATTCTTTGACTTAAAAGAGGATTTAGTTTGCTTACCCTTTTGACATACATCACAGATCAAATCATTTTTAAATGTAAGCTTGGGAAAACTGAGAACTAATTCCTTTTTGAGCAGCTTATCCGATTGTGCATATTTAATGAGCTAATCGTTTATGCCACAACCAACTTTCATCCATGTTGCTAAGAAAACGCTTTTTAGAGTTAGTATTACTGCTAGGCATATTGAAAGTATAGCAATTACTTTCTCTTGATGCTTTGAATAATACCTTCAGATGATCCTTATTGATTTGGAGATCCTTTTTGTTCACAATCAAAGATGATCCTGTTGTCTTTGTCTATACTTTGGCTAACACTAAGGAGATTGTGGCATAGACCCTCTAAATAATAGATGTCTTTGATTTGTGCTTCATCTTTCTCAACAATTTCACCAATTCCGGCTATTCTGCCTGATTGGTTTCCTCCAAAGGTTCCCTTGCCACCAGATTTTTGTTTCATTGTGACACATTTGGATTGATCTCCAGTCATGTGTCTCGAGCATCCGTTATCAATGTACCACTTATTGTTCTCTTATGCTCATAGACATACTTGCAAATAATGACAATTAAGCCTTAGGTACCCATCTTTTCTTGGATCCTCTTTAATTAGTTTGGATAGACATATGATCCCTTAGGTACCAATTTATAAGTACCTACTGGTTTATCAATCCTTTCCCTTATATGAAAATAGGAAGATGTACTATGCCCCTTTCGATTGCAATAGTTACAGTGAGCGAAGGATTGGATGAATGAACATATTTTCAAAAATAGTTCAGATATGATGTTTCTCTTCTTTTCTTTTTGCCCTTTCATTTATCTAGTTCAGTACTATATCTTATTCATGATCTATCATTTGTAAACCTTTAAGCTTTCAAAATCACAATGAGCATTTCACTACCTTTAGTGAATTTCTTAATGGTTTTGTTGAGATAAGAGTTTCTTTTCTCTAAGTCAGAGCAGTTTTCACAATTTTTTCTTACAATTTTGAGTCTTAAGTTTCCTTATGATGTTGTAAGCCCTTTGGAAACTTTTCTAAATTAAGAGTGTCAGACATTATATTCAAATAGTAATTTATCATAAGTGGCTTTTAAATCAAATACTTCTTCGTCTATTCTTCATGAGCAACAAGGCATATTTGAAGAACGGAATTTCACCTAAGAGGGGGTGAATTGGGTGATTTCAAAAACTTTTGCGATTCAGCGAAGAACTAAAATGACAAAGCAAATGAAAGAGGAAAATGGACACAAATAATTTATACTGGTTCGGTCCAAACTCTTGACTTATGTATAGTCCCCAGACGCTCTAGGTTTTTCACTATTTCTCACGATTACAAACTCTGAATTTCAAAGTAATCTTCTCATTAGGATTCACTTCCCCTTACAAGTTGTAATCAATACACACACACTCAAGGTCCCTCTACCTTGAGACTAAACTGATAATAAATCAAAAAGAATAACTCAATCACAGTGTAAATTTATAATCACTAAAGTGCAAAATATCTGAAGATATTAATAGTATTAAATAGAATAGTAGATAGCAATAAATTGAATTGAGCGTTGGTTGTTTCGGGAGTTGGTCGAATTCAATGCTTTTTGTATATATACTAGCTGCCATTATTGACTGTTGAGGAAGCTCGAAGATAGCCATTAAGAGTCTTCATAGTTCCGTTAAATACAGAAGGCTTCCGATAGAGAATTGTCAAGTTCTACCAAAATAACCAAATTCACTAAAGGATTTGCAATATAGGGAACCTGGATCGTTTCCCACGGAATTCACTCGGGTCTAATTCTAACAGTAACAACAATGAAACGAACAAGAACAAATTGGGGGAGTTTTTCAAGATGCGTTTAAATCAATACGGGAATTAAAATAGAATGAACTAAAATGAGATTAATCGATAAACGAGAAGATCAACCCAGGATTTTGAATTCCACCAGTTTCCTTCCTCAGATGAAAACAAATTGATAACCAAACTTGCAATTGATTCTGGACAAATTGAAATCTCTGCGTTCGTCTAGAAAATCCCTCTACTGGGTGATCATCCAGAATCTGTTCGAACTCAAGGCGTGTCACTATGCGATCGCACAGTTATCACTTCAACCCAGTTCGAACTCAATCCTTTGGATATCTCAATCTGGGCGTTAAATCTAACACCCAATCTGAAAGTAAATCGAATCTGAAATTATGAAACATAAAAAAATTTGTTACTATTTAAGAACGCGTCCTTTGGATAGTGGAATCCTCAATCCATAGGCTAATGACAAAAGCTTAGCCTGTCATGGCTATGCTAAACAAAAATGGAATAGAAATGTAGAAGTTCATCATGAGCACGATGAACAGTTGAGAGAAAAATGGAAAGTTTTAGTATTCAATCCTAAAACTATGTAAAAATGTGAATAATCTGATGTTGGTGGTTGACCTAGGTAAAAACTTAGTTACGAAACCGACTAGGTTCCAATAGTTTGGCCCAAAACAAAAATAAAATCAAAATGAACTTTAATTACAAAATTCGAGCTCAAATAAAAATCAAGAAACATACATCTGACTTCAGCTCCAAAATTGACCGTCCTTTTGTCCGAATTTTCCCTTCAAGTTTTTATAACAATTGTAGCTCTTTGAATCAACTAAAATATGAAACAAGAATGAGGCTAATCTGATGTCTGGTTCAAGAGTTATAGTGAAGCAATGTAAAAATGGAATTTTATCATTAAAAATGACTAAAATATAATCAATGGCCAAAGCCCAAATAAGTATGAAAGCCATTATTTATTAACTAAATAGTACTAAATTTATTCACCAAGAGATACAAAAGAAATGTATTAAATATTCAATTATCAAATTGCCTCACACTTATCCTTTTGCACTCCTAAGCAAAATTAAAAGAAAAAGATTAAAAGAAAAACTCTTCTTTTCTAATAATTGCTAACAATGCAAAAATTGAACAAGGAACACAAAGCTTCAAAAGACAAAGCAATCAAGACCAAAATCCTTTCATCTCAAATTATAAATCATGGCAATCTCAATCAATGATGCTAATCACACAAGAAGGTCTCTCAAAAGATACCCTCAATCAGTCTCTCAAGTGTATAAGATAAATAAGTGTATCACTCAAATTCTACTCAAGAAAATTGTTCTACCATAAGCTTGCTCAATTTCTACGTCTCCACTACTCATAACTCATGCATGCACAAATCAAGAGAACTTATTATTAAAGGTTGTAATGGGGCTAGGGTGAAGGTAGGTAGGTAATAGTATGAAATGAGAGGCTAAGCACCAAGGAAATTAAAAAGAGCACTAATTAAACACAAGCACTCTCTATGTATGCAACTTCTTTTTTATATACACCTCCTTTCTTTCTTTCTTTTTTTCTTTCTTTTTTTATTTATATACACCTCCTTTCTTTCTTTTTTTTTTTTTCTTATATATATACCTCCTTTCTTTCTTTCTTTCTTTTTCTTACATAATAATCACAATGACCAAATCGATGCTAATTGATGAATGTCACAAATTCAAATATCTCCCCCCCAACACTTAAATTGTTGCACTCCTAAGAAACCCCCATACTTAAATACAAAACCAAGGTGAAACCAATGCTTAATAAATTTCCATGGTATGGAATAAAATGGTTTTACGCTTAGGCTTGTAATGTGTTTGAGAAAAGAATGAGTCAAAAAGGCACAAAGGGGGCAGCAAAGGAAACACAATGCAAGTGAAAGGCTATTTGGCCAAAGTGAGAAAATAAAATAAAGAAAATAAACTTACATCATATTTATGCATGTAAGTGAAAAATGTAGTTTCAAAAAGAAAGTGAGCAAGTTCTAGAGAACAAAAATCATGTGAAAGATGGAATATCACCAAGAGGAGAGTGAATTGGGTGATTTAAAAATTCTCCCGAAAGGCTCTAGAACTCACTCGCAAAACAGGGATAAATAGAGAGTAAGAGAGAAAGATGAACACAAGAAATTTATACTGGTTCGGCCCAAATCCTTGAGCTACGTCTAGTCCCTAGATACTCTAGGATTTTCACCATCTCAGAACTTAATTACACACTCGTAACTCTCAAGTAATTCTCTCATTAGAACTAACTCCTCCTTACCCAATATCAAAGGTTCCAGAACCTTGAGATTAATAAAAGATGAATAAGATTAAAACTCTCTAAAAGAACAAATAGATAAGCATTGAAGATTATCAATACCCAAAGATATTGCTTAAGAGTATGAAGCAGTAAATGCTATTAATTTCAAATTGAATGCGCAGCGTTTCGGTAGTTAGAGAATTGAATGCTTCTAGCTTTTATAGATGTCTTCATTAATGACCGTTGAAGTTCATTAAAGAGCCGTTGTGAGTCATGAATATTAATGTTGAAGATCATTAACTCAGTTTCTTTGTATTCTCCAAAAGTTCATCGTTAAGCTTTGTTGACATTCCTTGTTCCTTTTGTCTGTTGAGACTCATCAAGAAGTGAACAATGGAAATGGCTGGAAAGATTTATGAATGACCAAAGGATTATTTGCCAAAACGGTGTTTCATTTATGCTTTGACACACAATTGCTTTATTCCAATTTGGTGTTTAATCCATCCTAAAATCATCTGAAACTCATTAGCAAACTGATTAAACATATTTAGGAATAATAATGAGTGATGATATGAAGTAGACAAATCAATCTCAAAGATTTACGAAGTTCCGATACGGTGATTTGAAAAATAGGGATTAGATTGACTCGAGTTGAACTGGTGAGGCTTGAGTCAAGAGTTTATATCTTTGAATAAGATTATCTGAAAATGAAATACAGACTCAAGTTAGCTAAAGTCAACTCGAGTTTAGGACAAACTCGAGTTACTAAACCAAGCTCGAGTTCATCCACTTGAGTCACTAAAATGTGGCTTGAGTTTATGTATTAACTCGAGTCAAGCAGGGCTGGCTCGAGTCAATAACTATTTTCATAAAAGTTATCAAGAGGCTTTTCAAAAGAGACTTGAAAATTTCTCCTAACTCGAGTCACTAAGTGATGGCTCGAGTTAGCAAGGTATGTTTGAATAAAACGATTAAATCCCAGGCTCGAGTCATTATCTCTGACTCAAGTCCTTTAACCTTGTATTTTGAAAAACCTTTTAAGTTCACAAAGATTGACTGGAGTCACCAGCTATAGACTCGAGTTTCATCATGGCTCGAGTCACTTATGTATGGCTCAAGTCAAGAAGACATTCTGGCTCAAGTCATGCAAGGTGTGGCTTGAGTTTGACAACCCAAACTCGAGTCAATTTGACAGCAACTGAGACAATATATTCTCATTCAATTTTTGATCAAGTTAAAAACATTTTGGCTTGAATCATAGACCATACTAAGTTTACAATTGTCAGTTATCATCAAAACATATAGAGAACTAACATCATGAGCAGATGCACACATGAAAGACAAAATGGTAAAATATGAATTCCATTCATGCAGGCCCAAAACCTCACAAGGTCAATACAAACTTAGGCTATCAACATCACCAAATCAACTACCAAGACATGTAATCGAAGAGTCAAGAATTGCAGACCAAACAAAATGATCCATTAAAACCAAAATGTCCAAGTTCATAATATGTAGCAATCATAGAAAGAGAGACTATATTTATTTTCAAAAAGAAAGTGGGAAAATGAAAACAAATAAAATAAAAAGGGAGAAGAAAGAAGAATACTCCCCAAGGGGTTTATGGAGGATAAGTGGCATCAATGAGGAGAATCTCTGCTTCCTCAAGCTGCTGCTGGGATCCCTCATGAAATTGCTTGAGGCGATGTCCATTTACTTTGAAGGTTCTACCTGTGGGTGGATCACATAGCTCAACAGCACCAAGTGGAAATATGTTAGTGATCACAAAAGGGCCATCTCATCTAAATCGAAGCTTACCATGCATAAACTTCAAACGGGAGTTAAACAAAAGAACTTTCCGGCCCACAGAAAATTCTTTCCTCAGGATATGCTTATCATGGAATGCCTTAGTCTTTTCCTTGTACAACCGCGAACTCTCATGGCATCCAATCTAAGCTCGTCCAACTCTTGCAACTGCAGCTTCCGCTCCATCCCAAACTTAGCCAAATCTGTGTTACACTGCTTAATGACCTAATAGGCTTGATGCTCGAAATCAACCGGAAGATGACATGCCTTACCAAAGACAAGCTGATAAGGAGACATCCCAATCGGAGTCTTGTAGGCGATGCGATATGCCCACAAAGCATCATCCGCTTACTCCAATATTTTCGGTAGAGTTAACAGTCTTCTCAAGGATTAGCTTAATCTCTCTATTCGAGACTTCAACTTGACTGTTGGTCTGAGGATTGGTATACTGTGGAGATCTTGTAAAGCACTCCATACTTGCGTAATAAGGCACCTATGCTTCGATTGCAAAGATGGGAACCCTGGTCACTGATAATAGCTCTAGGAATATCAAACCTGTAGAAAATGTTAGACCTAACAAAATCTACCACCACAGAAGAATAATTAGTCCGAGTGGCTTTCACCTCAACCCATTTCGAGACATAATCAACAGCCATCAGTATGTAAGTATAACCATATGAAGCAGGAAATGGGCCCATAAAATCAATACCCCAAACATCAAAGATCTCACAAAACAGTATAGAGTTCAGTGGCATCTCATGCCTACGGGAAATACTCCCTGCCCTTTGACAGTTATCACATGACTTATAAAATAGATAGGCATCATGAAACAGAGAAGGCCAAAATAAACCATAGTCTAACATTTTCTAGCAATCTTTTGGGATCCAAACTGACCACCACAAGCAGAAGCATGAGAAAAATGCAATATGCAGTGAAATTCATGATCAGGTACACATCTCCTAACTACGTGGTCACTACAAAATTTTCACAGACAAGGGTCATCCTTAACATAACATTTAGACTCACTCTTTAAGGGTTTGGGCCCTAGTGGAGTCTATAAAAAGAACACCATCTACCAAGTAGTTAATAAGATCAGCATACCATGGAAGCTTACCTTACAGCTGTAGAAGCCTCTCATCAGGGAAATCATTCCTAATAAAAGAGAGGTGAGAAGAAGAATGTGTTAGTTCTCATGTTTTTGATGTTTTGATTATAACAATTATAATGTAATTAATTCTTAATTTTTGATGAAAATTTGAAGTTTCTGATTTGCCTCTAGTTAAATAATTAATGCCTCGAGTTATATGCTACAATTTCAAATGTTTTCTTTTTGCTACCTCGAGGTAAATATGTCTTGACTTGGAGTTAATAAGTGTTGAAAAGGTTTGCCTCTAGGTATATTATATATGCCTCGAGTTATCAAGTTCAAATGTTTTAAATCTTTTCTTCGCGCCTGAGGTACCTCTAGTCAGTTATTCATATGCCTCTAGGTTATTTTTCCTTGTTAAAATGATTTTCGAATTTGCCTCTAGTCACTTAATAATTGCCTCACGGCATGTGACTCAAGGCATTTTCTTTATACCTCCAGGCATCAATATATTTGATCTAATGGCAAACTCGTTATTATGTTAAAATCATTTATGCCTCTAGTCATCCCATAATTGCCTCTAGGCAATATGACTTTGGTATTCTATTCTTGACTCAAGGCAAATTGTTATTTTACCCATTATTTCGGTGCTTTCGTTTTTGCCTCCAGTCAAGTAATAAATGCCTCAAGGCATGTGACTCAAGGCATTTACTTTATACCTCCAGTCATGTCGCTTTTTCCCATCTGAAATTTTAATGCCTCAAGTCATGCCTCTAGGCATTATAACTCTAGGCATTTCTCTTTGACTCCAAGCAAATATATTTCTCTCTTTTTATGTCTTAAACGATATGCCTCTAGTCATCCCCTAATTGCCTCTAGGCAATATGACTCAAGGCATCAATTTATTTGACTCAAGGCATCTAATGGCGAACTCGTAATTATGCTTAAATTGATGGTTTGCCTCTAGGCAACTTGACTCAAGGCATCTATTGGCAAACTCGTAATTATGCTTAAAGCATTGGTTTGCCTCTAGTCATCTAATAGTTTCCTCTAGGCAACTTGACTCAAGGCATCTAATGGCAAACTCGTAATTATGCTTAAATCGATGGTTTGCCTCTAGTCATCTAATAGTTGCCTCTAGGCAACTTGACTCAAGGCATTTTATTTATGCCTTCATCAAGACATTAAGATGTTGCGCCATTTCATACTCTGATAAAGTGTTTGCCTCTAGTCATTTAATACTTGCCTCTAGTCACATGACTCAAGGCATCAAATACTTGACTCAAGGAAAACTTGTCAAACTCGTTATTTTGCCAAAATCGAATTTGCCTCTAGTCAAATAATACTTGCCTCTAGGCACATGACTCTAGGCATCATATTTTGACTCAAGGCAAAATCTTTCCAACATGATTTTCAACCAATTTATTCTTACCTCGAGTCAAGCTAAAATGCCTCCAGTCAATATGCCTCTAGGCAACCTCTTTTTAACTAGAGTCATATCTTTCTATTTTTCAAATCACCGTCTCCGGAAAATCTAAATCAACTATTTATGCTTTTATTTCTTCAAATCATTACTCATTAATATTCTTAAATGCTTTTAATCAGTTTGCTAAATGAGTTTCAGATGATTAAATCCCAGATTAACAACAAATTGTTGTAAAGCAATTTGTGTGTCAAAACGCATTAAATGCAGTTACCATATCGAGACACAATCTCAACAACCATTCCTCTGAACATTCGAAAGATCTTCCTGCTATTCCTATCTCTCATTAAATGCTATTTCACAATGGGCAAAATCAGAAGGAAAGAAAGAATGTCGTGGTGGTACAAATCCACCTGGATCATTAACGGTGAAAGTGTTAACCAAGCTTCATCTGTCTAACGGCTATATTCAAGAGTCACAACGGTTAACCTTCAAGCTTTACCAACAGTCATTAATTGCAACAAATATAAATACTAGAAGCATTGAATTCTCCAACTCCAAAATGCTGTGCATTCAATTAGAACTTATTGCAATCTACTGTTTGTTACACCCCTACCGGCCTCGCCCTTTCGGGTGGCGGGTTAGAGGAATCCTTTTCGCTTAATATCTTTCCTTTGTTAAATAATCACTTAAGATGAATATCAGAGTATGCGCGGCAGAGCATTGGATCAGTTTGGACAACTCACAATATACTGGTAAAGATACAAACAGTTACATAAAATAATCCCTATAGGGTTAAGGGTACAATCGTCCAAAACAAATACAAGACAGAGAGTACGACTCATACAGTCATCCCAATTATAGAGGTACAAGAAGCAACTGGGCATCCTCTGCTACTTCGTCTTTACGCACCAAGCCCTACCTTCTTCGAGCCTTCCAGCCGCTACTACCTTACACCTGTATCCTTTTGATCTAGACTGGAGTTCAAGGTTGAACCCCAGAGTAACTGTTAAACTCATATACAATATGTATACAGTGCATGAAATGCCAATCACAATCAGGAAGTACAAATAAACCTACCTCTATCACAACAAACTGACATGTAGCAACTCCGCAGGACTGCCTGATCAAGACAAGCCCCTCGGAATAGCGCGCAAACAGGCCTCAGTAGTCAGGGAACGACCCCGACCCCTAGCCTAGGGCCTCAGTAGATGGTATAAACATACAGTCATATAGGCTCCACCTACCCCATATACCTCGGTACTGCAGCAACACCCTAAGGACACACAGTCCAATAGGTACCGCAGCCCGATCCTACATGCCCTCGGTACTGTAGCTAAAACCCTAAGGACACACAGTCCAATAGGTACTACAGCCCGATCTCGGTACTATAGCAGAGGCACTACAACCCGATCTCGGTACTGCATCAGAAACCTAAGGACACGTAGTCCAATAGGCATGGCAGCCCGATCTCCTATATCATGATAAAACATACATGCAAGAGCAACATAGAGTATGTAAGTCAACAGTTACTACCTGGCACGCCTTGCAAAATAATAAACTCTTCCCTTGACATTGAAAATAAGGTCCACGTGTGCAAACACCCTAAATATAGCCAAACATCATGGTTTTAGTCATATGAACACACTTTGCTTTAAGTTCCATAAAATTCGCATAGCACCAGAATTTTCCAGAAACGCTGACCCAACTTTGCCGATTTTTAATAAATTCTAGAAACATCCAATTAATGTGAAATCAGTGGACATTGAACCCTTAGAATGTCTAGTTTACCCTAAAAATAATTTCCAAGGTCTTATGGGTTCATATCCTTTTCTTATTTGCAAAACTGAGTCACTGATCCAGAGAAAAGTCCAGGTTTTTAGGTCATTTTAAACTTAAAATATCTCTCGGTTGGAAACTCCAAATGACACACAATATTATATAAAAATAATACTCATTATTTATAATTTCACCATGTAATATTTCAGAGCCAACGGAGTTCATTTACTATTTCAAAACCACCGATGTTCATTCGCTGCCCAGAAACCGCAAGAACCGACAGATTTTCGTATAAGAAAGACTTAGGGTTTTAAAATTCAGAAGGAGGTGATCCAACTTGACCCTACACAAAAATGCCCTCTGGACTCATTGGAGACCTTAAAAATATGAAAAACCCACTGCATAATCACGAAACACCACAGGGCAGAAGTGAAGAGAACTTAGTTGCCGGTTCAGGGACTTACCTCGGGATGTCGGTTGCGTATGAGCTTCTTCACCTCCTGGACCTAGACCTTGCTGCCCAATCCTTCCTCCCTCACCTTGAGCAAGAAATAGGCAGCAGAAAATGGCCAAGGGGAGTGTCCTATTTATAGGCCCCAAGTTCCAATTTTTGCCCCTAGATATTTTTAGTTGTAGGTTTTAGGATTAGGGGTAAATTGGTCATTTTGCCTTGTTCATCTTCCAAAGCATGGGGCCCACAAAATCAGATCTTCTAGAAGCCTTCTAGGGTCTTCCATGTGCAGAAAATAACGCATTCCAAGGCTAAAAATGGAGTTCCAGTTTTGCCCCTAGGTGGCCTTAGTTGTAGCTTTAAGATGTAGGAGCAAAATGGTCTTTTTGCGTCGTTCTTCTTCCAAGGTAGTGGGGTCCACGAAATCTGCCCAAGATATGCCATAGTTAGTCATAATTACTTGTCCTTCACCTTGTCACATCAGATTCAAATATGTGGTCCAGATTAATCTAGATTATTTTATTCTTTCTCTCTCTTCATGATGACTTGATGTGACATTCTCTCTCTTCATAATTACATAGCAAGATATGGGCCCACTGGAATTTCGTCCCTATCAGTATCCTGGGCCTGGGCCTGACTCCAGAAAGTCCTATCCGGCCCCGCTCAGCTCCCAGTTGTCGGTCCCACCTTACCTCGTAATGCGTGTCCTTCAACTAGACTTGTGTGGGCCCGGATCATCAGTCACTTATCCTGGACCAGAAGTGGACGGGGCATGCTACCTTGGGGATCAAGAAACCTTTATTCCAGTACCCCAGATCCACCTCGTAATGCGTGCTACTCGGTAATCCAACTTTTGGCCCCGAAATGCCACGTGTCCGACGTAGCACTACTACTACTAACTTTTCCTTCCCTTCAGGGTCCAGATACACCTTTTCTCTCTCCTCCCTTCTTGTTTCCTTGAAAAACGTAGGGCTCCCATGACTACCCTGAAAATTCCGTATACTCCCTTATATCGGCATATTTCCGCTCAACTAACTATCCTATACCTCAAGACATAGTTAGACGACATCTTTTCCTACCGGAATTACACCGTATACGCCTCCTATGCCCATTTTACGTTAGCGCCTTAGTTCCAGGGCTTCAATATACTAGGTCCATTGACCCGTATGGCCGAGTTACTTAGTCCCAGAGAGGCTTCCTATGCCTCGACCTTCTTGGGACTCTTCCCAAACTGGGCCTAGTCGTCCGCCTATTTCAAGCGTATTTCCACTTCTCAGGGTCCAAAATTTGGGGTATTACACTGTTTCATTAATATCTTCGGATATTTTGTACTTCAGTGATTATCTATTATCTACTCGTGAGGAGTTTCTAAACACTTATTTGATTATTATTTTTGTAAAATCTTAAGGTTGTGGAACCTTAGGTGTGGGTGTACGATTACAACTTGTAAGGGAGAGTGAGTCCTAGTGAGAGGATCATCTGAGTACAGTGTGTAATTGTATTTGAGTTTGAAAGATAGTGGAAATCCCATAGAGTTTCTGGGGACTGGACGTAGGTCAAGAGTTGGATCGAACCAGTACAATTGTCATGTGTTCTTTGCTCGTCTCTCTGTCTCTTTTTTTAAGCGTTCTTGAACAATTAGTGAAAGAATTTTATAATCATCTATTCACCCCCTCTAGGTGATATTCCATCTTCATTTGGTATCAGAGCGTTGATTTCTCTATTGGGCTTAACATCCCGAGATAGATCATGGAAGGAATATTGCTTGACGATGCCTCAATCAACCGACCACCTGGATTTAATGGTGAGCACTATTCATTTTGGAAAGCAAAATTCAAAGTGTTTGTGCTAGCAACCGAGTATGGTCTCTGGCAAGTAATAGAGAATGGAGATTACATTCCCACAAGGATTGAAGGGGGAATCGTTGTTCCAAAGACAGAAGTTGAGTTTGATGAGAATGACAAAAGAAATATTACTCTCAATAGTAAAGCTGTTTTAATGCTACAAAGTGCTCTCAGTCAAAAGGAGTACTTTCGAATATGTAACTTGTCTACCGCAAAAGAAATGTGGAAGGCTTTGTAAATAGCATATGAAGGAACTTCCGACATTAAGGAGAATCGTATCAATACTCTGACCCTTTCCTAGACACCATGTGTCCCAAGACTATACCCGACTCAACCATAAAGTGACACTTTTCATAATTCAGCACAAGATTAGACTCAATGCACCTATGCAAGACTCTAAACAAATTAGCTAAGCATGCATCAAAATCAGACCCATATACAGTGAAATAATCCATAAAAGCCTCCATGCAATCCTCTAGAAACTCAGAGAATATACTTACCACACAATGCTAAAAGGTGCCAGGCACATTGTAGAGGCTAAAAGGCATCCTTCAATATGCATAACACTAAAGGGGCATGTGAAGATCATGTTCTCCTGATCCTCAGAAGCAATATGGATCTGGAAATATTCAAAGTAGCCATCTAAGAAGCAGTAGTGAGACTTATCAGCCAATCGCTCTAACATATGATCAACGAAAGGTAGAGGATAGTGATCCTTACGAGTGGCTTGGTTAAGTCTCCTATAATCGTTGCAAACTCTCCACTAATTCTGAACTTGAGTGGGAATGAGCTCATTCTTCTGATTGGCTACCACAGTGACTCAGACTTCTTAGGAATCACCTGGACCGGGCTAACCCACTGGCTATCTGAAATGGGATGGATGATACTAGCTTGTAGAAGCTTGTGACCTCCTTCTTCACCACATCAAGGATAAGGGTGTAACATCCCAAATTTTTGACCCTGAGAATTGAGAATAAGCCTAAAATAGGCGGATGACTAAGCCCAGTTCGGGAAGAGTCCCAAGAATGTCAAGAGTTAAGCCTCTCTGGGACTAAGTAACTCGGCTATATGAGTCAGTAGACCTAGTATGTATAAGCCGTGGAATTAAAGTGCCAATGAAAAGGGGCATAAAAAACCTATACAGAGTAAATCCAGTGGAAAAGATGCCACCTAACTATGTCCTGAGGTATAGGACAATTATTTGAGCGAAAATATGCCGGTATAAGTAAGTATATGGCATTTTCAGGGTAGTCATGGATGTCCTGCTTTTTTGGGGATATAAGAAGGGAAGAGTATTCAAGAAGCCAAGCAAAAGTCAAAATAAGAGGAAAACTATGACGAGTTACGAGGTAACCTGTGCATGAAGTAAGCCCGAGGAAGTATAAGTCAGTATAATGTATGAGTGACAAAAGACGTTAGTGGGACGAGAATACTAACCCTCCGGGACAAGGGTATGCGTGTCCAACTAGGGAGGAGAGAGAAAATGTGTATCTAGACCATATGAAGAAGGAAAAGTCAGTAATAGTAGTACTACATCGGACATGTGACATTTTGGGGTCAGAAGTTGGATTATCGGGCAGCATGTAGTACGAGGCGGTTATGAGATACTGAAATATGGATTTCTTGCTCCCCAAGGCACTACATTTCGATTCCCTGTGGTTAGGGGAAAAGACTATTGATCCAGGCCCACACAAGTCCGACTGAATGGCACGAGTTACGAGGAAAAGTGTAACCGGCAAGAAGGAGCTAAACGGGACCGGTTAGGGCTTTCTGGAGTTGGGCCCAGACCCCTGGACACAGAGAGAGGGCGAAATTGGTGGGCCATAGGAGAGAGAAAGCTAACTTGGAGGGCAAGAAAAAGGTCACATAAAGTAATTATGAGGAAAGAGAGAATAAAATAATCAAGATTAATCTGGACCACACAATTTGAATCTGACATGACCAATTGAAAGACAAGTAATTATGACACTAAAAGGTCATTAATGGAGCATCCAAGGGCAGATTTTGTGGGTCCCACTATCTTGGAGAAAAAGCAGTGCAAAATGACTGTTTTACCCCTGCACCAAAAACCTACACCTAGCAACTCTGAAAATCACCATCAGGGGCAGTTTTCGGAATCTGATTTTTGGGCCTAAAAAGGAGCACCCATCTGCCAAGAATTCTATAGAATTCTTGAGAAATAAATCAAAGAAACATATTTTAATCCAATACATCCTTTTGGCCATTGGGTAATAACCAAAATTAGACAAAAGCCCTAACCCTTGGAGTCTATATAAGGACACCTCCTCCCCTCATTTCCACCTTCCCAAGGACGTGCTCAAGGTGTAAGAGGAGAGTACCCAGCTGAAGTCTTGGTTCAAGAAGGAGAGGAGGTCATACGCAACTGAAATTCCAAGGTAAGCATCTCACCGACAACCTAGCAACTCTTATTTCTGCCCTATGGTGATTTCTTGTAGATGCAGTGGGATTTCCATATTTTTGATATTTTCATTGAGCCCAAACATGTTTTTGTGTGGGGACAAGTGGGATCACCTTCTTCTAAACCCTAAAAGGCTTAAGTCTTTAATACACGAAAATCTGCCAACTCTTATGGTTTTTGGGTAGCAAGGGGAAATCGATGGTTTTGAAGTCGTAAATGAAGTTCAAATGCTTTGATATTTTACATGGTAAATGTAGACATCCTGAGAATGATTTTGGTATAATATTTCGTGTCATTTGGAGTTTCCAACCAAGAGTTCTTTAAGGCTAAAAATGACCTAAAAACATGGTTTTTCTCTCGGACCAGTGGCCAAAGTTTGGAAACTAGAAAAGGATCTGAATCCATTTGACCTTGGGAAACATTTTTTCCTATAAAATATACATCCTAAGGGTTCAAATTCCACTGATTTCATGTCAATACGATTTTTCTAGAATTTATTAGAAATCAGCGAAGTTGGATCAAAGTTTATGGAAAATTTGGGTGTTAGGCGAAATTCATGAAACTTGAAGCTAAGTTTGTTCATGTGATTAAAAGCATGATGTTTGAATGTATCTAGGATGATAGCACATGTGGGACACATTTTCAATACCAAGAGGAGGGTTTACTGTTCATGAAAAGTGCCAGGTAGTAACTGTTGACTTGCATACTCTATGTTGCTCTTGCATGTGTGTATTATTATGATGTAGGAGTTGGACTGTAGCACCTAGTGGACTGTGTGTCCTTGGGTTGCTGCTGGAGTCCAAGGAATACTTATCAGGCTGTGGTACCTTTTTGACTGTGTGTCCTTAAGGTTCTGTTACAGTACCGAGGGCATGTATATCGGGCTGTAGTGCCTATAGGACTACGTGTTCTTAGGTTTCTGCTACAGTACCGAGGTATATGAGGTAGGTAGGCATGTGTGACTGTGTGTTCATAGTTGGCTACTGAGACCTCAGGAGGGGACGGTAAGGGACTGCAGCCCTAACTACCGAGGCCCTTAGCGCTATGGTACCGAGGGCTTGTCTTGATTAAGAGGTCTTGCGGTCTGTTGTGCCAGAGGCAGATGTGATTTACCCTTATTGTGCTAGAGGCAGATTCAGACATGCCAGTATTGTGCCTAAGGAAAATTTATTTCCTTATTGTGATTTTCATTGCATGCATTGCATACATATTGTATTTGAGTCTAACAGTTACTCTAGGGTTCAACTTTGAACTCCAGACTGGTTTCAAAGATACAGGTGTAAGGCGGTAGGCCAGTTAGACTATGGAAAAGATAAGGGTAAGAGTAATGAAGGTGAAGATTAAAGACGTAGGGAATGCCTTATCTCATTTTGACTGTATGAACTTACTTATTGCCCAGTACTTATGTTGTACTATTGTACTCATAACCATACGGGGATTACTTTATGTAATTGTTTGTACCTTTACCAGTATATTGGAGTTGTCCAAACGGATTGTATGCTCTGCTGTGCACACTCTGATATATGTTTAAAGTGATAAATTAACAAAGGAAAGGTAATAAGCGAAAAGAATCCCTCTAACCCGCCACCTGAAAGGGCGAGGCCGGTAGGGGTGTAACAAAGGGGATTAAGGCGTCTCCGAGGTTGCCTCACTAGCTTAGCCTCCTCTTCCAATGAAATTTGATGCATACACATAGAAGGGTTGATGCCAATGATGTTAGCTAATGTCCACCCAATGGCTTTCTTGTTCGCCCTCAATAAGCTTAGCAGCTTCTCTTCTTGATCAGACAAAAGATTATTTACCACAATAACTAGCAACTGCTCATTCACCTCTAGAAATGCATACTTCAGATGATCTGGAAGAGATTTCAACTCTAACTTGGGTGGTTGCTCAATGGAGGGAAGAATCCTGAGCGGTTGTTGCAGCAACTCTGATGTCATCATACTGGAAATGCCTGAAACCACATTCAAAGAAGCAAAAGAAGAAATATGGCTATATAGCTCAATGCTAACATCAGAATTCAACTCATCATCAAGATGAATAGAATGAACATCAGAATCAAAATTAAGCGGATGTACATCAGGATCAGGATGAAACTCCAATTTAGAATCAACATTAGAGTCCACAAATAATGAGAATCACTAAGCAAGTCAGAATCATCAAATAGTGCAGCATTAACCAAATCAGTGCAAACAGAGCACCATTCATTATCAGCACATGCACAAATAGTAGAATTACTCACAGATGCAAAATCAGGGTAATTAGCAAGAACATCATCAATCACATCAATATAGAAAACAAAATGCTCTCCACTAGGACGTTTCATGGCATCAAAGATATTGAAATTCATAGAAATATCACCAAACTATATGGAAAGATCATCAAAATGCACATCTATCTTAGTCCTAGCTGTTTTTATGAAAGACCTCCCTAAAATGATTGGTGACCTACTACTAGGAGATTCATCCTCCATATCTAAGATGTAAAAATTAGCAGGGAATATCAATTCATTAACTTTGACTAATACATCTTCAACTAAACCAGAAGGATGAGCATTACTCCTATTAGCTAACTGAATAACAACACCAGTAAGACGTAAGGGACCAAGACCAATAGATTTATAGATAGATGCAGACATGAAATTAATTGAAGCACCTAGATCTAACATGCAATTATCAAATCTATAATTACCAATAATACAAGGGATAGAAAAAAGTCCTGGATCCTTGCATTTGTGAGGCATCAGTTGCAAGAGTGCTGACACGTTATGGTTTAGGCTTACTCTTTCAATCCCCTTCAATCTTGTCTTATTGGTACACAACTCCTTGAGAAACTTAGCATATTTCAGAATTTGCTTGATGGCATCTAATAAAGGAATATTGATCTTGACCTTTCGGAAGGTCTCTAGAATGTCCTTCTCTTGTGACTTCTTCTGTTGTGCCTTTTCTGCCAATTTCTTAGAGCGAAGGGCTCTTTGAGGGAAAGGAAGATGAATGGGAATGTTAGGTTCCTCTTCACTTTGCTTTACTACCTCTTTGTTTTTAGAGTCAATCTTCTCAACATCTGACTCTTTTTCTGATGTGGATTCATTCACATTTGTAGCTTGTTTAGGATCCTCTAATTGTTTGTCAGACCGTAAGGAGATAACACTCACATTCCCCTTAGGATTGGGAATTGTTTGTGAAGGAAGAGTGTTGGATTCTTGAGGTTGGAGTTGGTTTAATGATGTTGCCGATTGGCCAATTTGAGTTTGCAAACTCTGAATGGAAGTTTCAGTTTGTTGTTGGAACTACATAGTGTTTGTGGGAAATTGCTTCATCATATCCTTCAATGAGGAACCACTACTACTAGGTTGTTGCTGTGCTGCCTGTGGAGGTGCACATAAGGCTAGCCGAGGAGGTGGTGCTGGCAAACGAGGTGCAAATTGTTGCTAGAAATTTTGTGATCTGTACTGTCTCTGCTGGTAATTCCCAAAATTTTGCTGATACTGTTACTCTTGTTTTGATTCTATTTCCAATGGAAATTGGGGTGATTTCTCCAGCCCAGATTGTAAGATTAGAAAATGCACTATTTTGCTGGTATTGTGAATTTCGTAGAAAAACATGTTGGGATCCGTACACGCAGCGGATTTAAAATTTCACGAATCCCTTCTGAGGATCGCTCAACAGCGTTTAAAGCAAGGTTAAAGGAACTCGAATTATACCTATGCGCTGAATCGGAATGCTTCTGGTTCGATTTGAACTGGTGGGCTACCTTCTCAATCAGCAGAAGTCGACTCTACGAATCACCTTCCTCTATCGGTATCCACACGAATAATCTCCGAACACGGACGCGGCAGCGTGCTAGCGCCTTCGAACTGTGCATCTCACTATTTCGCTCTAGGGTTTTCTCGCGGCTTTCTAATACGCTCGACAAAAGTCCCCTAGGTTTTGCAAACCCGATCAGCATATTATATTCAAAATTAATCCTCATTAATTTTGAAATTTGAATCTGGATTAAAAATATATTAATTAAATCTATCTAATAGATCTAATCTAATCTATTTATGTAATCTGAATTAAAAGCCTTCTGATTTAATTTATCTCTATAAATTAAATCCGAGAAATGATATCTATCTATTTAATTAAATCTAAGATACTATATCTCAATTTAAATTAAATAGCTATATGATATCTTTATTCAAAAATTAAATGAGATACAATATCTCTATTTGTTTTAGATATTTAATTCATCAAATAAATTATATACAAAACAAATATTATATAATAATATTATAATCTCCATTAAATAATATTATTATATTATTTTTGAATTTAATATATATATATATATATTCATCCTAGATTGAATACAGTATTCATTAAATCTTAGATATATCTAAGATTCAATGAATCTGGACACTTTTGCTCGTGTTGGGCTATTCTTGTGTGCGACCCTGCAAGCCCATATGAGATTGGCAGTGGGCCAATACTGTACCAGCCCACAAGTCACAAGCGGCCTCTAGCAAGACATTACGACTACCCAATTCACATGGGGATCGATGACATGATACAACCTATCGTACAACCATGTCACGTCCCTTTTTGTCACGGGATAATTTGGTCAAGGATGAGGCATGGATAATGTCAACTTCCAGTTCTTGACCATTACTTTCTCGATTCTTGAGTAATCTAATAATTGAAATGGAAACTTCTTTCCATCATAGTATGGCCATACATTTCTCAGACTCACTCATCGAGGGGCCCAGTATTATCTCTCTACAAATGTGAGGGACAAATTCCATCTTGACCATTCACATTCCTCTCGCATGAAAACCACCGATCCCGATCCTGCCTTTATCATCACCCGGTCAAAGGTGACTTTTGACTAGGTCAAAGACCAGTAACTCATCATGTAGGAATCCATGATGATTTCAGGTTATAGGGCGTCATGACACGGTTATACATGAGATAAGCTTATGACTAAATCCATGCAGGTTTATCATAGTGGGTCAGTCCAGCACCTTGTACTCTTACAAGTGCCCATGACTTTGATTTGTATCTCCATTGTTACACCCCTACCGGCCTCGCCCTTTCGGGTGGCGGGTTAGAGGGATCCTTTTCGCTTATTATCTTTTCCTTAGTTAATTTTTCTCTTTAAACATATATCAGAGTGCGCACGACAGAGCATTGGATCGATTTGGACAACTTCCAATATACTGGTAAATGTACATATAAAAACATAAACTAATCCCGAGGGTAAGGGTACAATCGTCCAAGACAAATATTGGGCAATAAGTAAACTCATACAGTCATAAAAATATACAATGAGGTAAGGCATTCCATACGTCTTCAGTCCTCAGCTTCATTGCTAAGCCCTTATCTTTTCCACAGTCCAATGGTCTACCGCCTTATACCTGTATCTTTGGAACCAGATTGGAGTTCAAAGTTGAACCCCAGAGTAACTGTTAGACTCATATACAATATGTATACAGTGCATGCAATGCCAATCACAATCAGGAAGTACAAATAAATCTGCCTCTGTCACAACAAACTGACATGTAGCAACTCTGCAGGACCGCCTGGTCAAGACAAGCCCCTCGGAACAGCGCGCAAACAGGCCTCAGTAGTCAGGGAGCGACCCCGACCCCTAGCCTAGGGCCTCAGTGTTAGTTATGATTAGTTTTGATGATGTCTTATATGGATGTCATTATTGAAAGCAAAAAGATTGAGTAATATAGTTATCTCCTACATTGACTAGGACAAGTGAATACTCGAGTATGCAAGTGAAAACTCGAGTTTGAGACCCAAAACTCGAGTATACAACTCAAAACTCGAGTATGCAACTGTTATCAGCTCTTCAGCAACTCTGTTTCACGTTCAGCACGGGCGACCTCTGGTGATTCGATGATATCTCTCAAACCAGGAATCGGATTGACGTGAAACCAGTGGCATTTGAAACTAGACATCCAAAGCGTCATTTTGATATATAAATCAAGTCCAAAGGTGTCAAGATCAAGGAGCTATGATTTTTACAAGTTGCCACAAGAATCAACGTCATAGTCCAGACCCACCTTCGGTATTTTGAGTGTAACTCACAATCTACAAATCGTATTGAGTTGAAATCAGTGGCATATGAAAATAGACTCAAAGAGCTTTCCATCAAGAGTTGAACAGACCAAAACCAAGTTCAGACCAGGGAGATATGGCCCTCGAAAGTTGACAGATAATTTCAAGATAAGTCAATACTGCAGTATAGGTTTGCTTACTCAAGTATTGGACTTCCAGAGAGCAACCAAGTCTTTCAAGTTAAGTCAATACTGCAGTATAGGTTTGCATACCGCAGTATTGGACTTCCAGAGAGCAACCAAATCTTTCAAGCTAAGTCAATACTGCAGTATAGGTTTGCATACCGCAGTATTGGACATCCAGAAAGCAACCAAGTTTTTCAAGTTAAGTCAATACTGCAGTATAGGTTTGCATACCGCAGTATTGGACTTCCAGAGAGCAACCAAGTTTTTCAAACTAACTTCCAGAGAGCAACCAAGTTTTTCAAACTAAGTCAATACTTCCACCTTTACTGGAGTATGTAAGTGAAAGTATGCTATACTCCAGTAAGCAAGATCCATACTCAAGTATTGGACTTCCAGAAAGCAACCAAGAATTTCAAGCTAAGTCAATACTTCCACCTTTCTTGCATAAAGTATGTAAGTGAAAGTATGCTAAACTCGAGTATAGAAGAGCTAAACTCGAGTATGGTCATCGTGGGTTCAAAAATTCACACTACATTTTTTGAAGTCCAGGTTAGTATACTTCCACCTTTACTGGAGTATGTAAGTGAAAGTATGCTATACTGCAGTTAGCATGAACATACTGCAGTTTACAACGGTAAAAACTGATTTTTGAATTACACGAATTTGCAAATCACTCTTGTTTGATCCTATTGCTTTCATAAATCATTCACTTATGTTCCCAGATATGTTTAACAAGTTTATTGAGTGAATTTCAGTTAGCACAGATGAAGATTAATAAAGATCAAAGCAAAAAGCAAAAAAGTGTTCAGTGCATTTAATGCACCTCTGCAAAACAACCTACTTTCAGCTAATCCATCTGAACACGCCTTCTGAACGTTAAAGAATGCTTACTACAACAAGCAAAGTAATCTCCAACGGGCAAATTCTCGAGAATCACACCAGATCAAATTAACACCTGGATTAGCAGAAGTTTAGAGAGAGAAGATGACCAGACCTTAAGCTAATCACCTACAACGGTTGGATTCATCAAGCAACGGTCATTTAATGTTCTCTACCTATAAATAGAGTGCATTAACTTCTTCTCAAATAGACACACCGCTGAAGACGAAAATCATTCAAGTCTTATATTTATTTCTTCGCTTTTATCTCGTGTAGTATCTTGTGATACATTGAGCTTCGGTGCTTATCATATCTACTCTTAGAGAGAGTTTGTTTCCTTGTATATCATTCATTGTAACAATCTCAAGTCGGTGACTTGGTGACGAGAGATTTGCCGTAATCTCCCAAAATAACCAGATTAGAAAAGGATTTGCGGTATAATGTAACCTGGGTCGTTTCCCAACGATTGCAATCGGTTCAATTCGAACAAACAATAAAAACAAAAAATTGGGGGTTTTGATTCAAAGAGAATAAAACGAAATAACATAATGTAACGAAGTAAACACATTAAACAGATAAACGTAAGATTAACCCAGGATTTCGAATTCCACCACTTCCCTTCCTCGGATTTAAAACAGATTATAACCGAACTCGTGATCGACTCGGGCAAACCGAAATCTCTCGCATTTGCCCGTAAATTCCCTCAATGAATAATCGTCAGAATTTATTCGAATCGTTGGCGTATCTCGTACGATCGTACAATGATACTTTAACCTAGTTCAAACTACGTCCTTGGGAAATGTCGATCCGGGCGTTAAATCTAACACCCAATCCGAAAGTAAATCGAATCCGAAATTACAAAACAAACGAATTTGTTACCGTTAAGAACGAGTCCTCTGGATAGTGGAATCCTCAATCCATGGGTCAATCAAGAGCTTAGCTAGTCATGATTATGCAGAACGAAAATCGAACGCAGAAATGAAGAAGTTCATCATGAACACGAAGAACACGATGAACGAGAGGAAGAACAGATGAGAGAAAATAAAACTTCGTATTTGATTCAAAACTATCTAAAAACGTGAATGAGAATGTGTTTGTGGCTGCTGCCTCACTTAACCTAAAATGGCAAAACGAAATGGGGCTCCAATCCACAAGTCAGGCCCAGAACGAAAATAAAATAAAATGGGCTTTAATTACAAAATTCGAGCCCAAAAATACATATGACTTCGGCTCCAAAATCAACCGCTCTCTTATCTGAATTTGCTCTTCATGTCTTCATAACAATTGTAGCTCTCTGAATCATCTGAAATATGAGACAAAAATGAGGCAAATCCGATGTCTGGTTCAAGAGTTATGGTAAAAATGGTGAAGCAATATAAAACTGGAATTTATTATTAAATAATGGCTAAAATATAATAAAAGGCCCAAGGCCCAAATAAGTATAAAAGCCATTATTTATTAGCTAAAGAGTCCTAAATTATAAATCAAGAGACAAAAAGTAGTGTATGAAATATTCAATTATCACTTGGAGATTGGGAAAATCAGAGTACAACTTGTAAAGGGGAGTGTGTCCTAGGTTGAGGAGCATCCTTCATTTACAGAGTGGGTATCCGATTGTAATCGAGTACAACTTGTAAGGGGGAGTTAGTCCTAGGGAGAGGATAACTCTTGAGTACGAGTGTGTATCGATTGTTTACAATTACAGCTTGTAAGGGGGAGTGAGTCCTAGGGAGAGGATCATCCCGAGTACGAGTGTGTAATTGTAATTGAGTGATAGTGGAAAATCCCGAGTGTTTCGGGGATTGGACGTAGGTCAAAGAGTTGGACCGAAAAGTATAAATCCTTGTGTCCAGCTTCTTCTTCCCTCACTGTTTATATCTCGTTTTCATTGCTTCAAAACAGAGCAATTTCTGAAAAGTTTTAAAATACCCAATTCACCCCCCCCCACTTGGGTATATAGCTCCACTTACACTCAGTAGACACCTATAAACACACAGTCATATAGGCTCCACCTACCCCACATACCTCGGTACTGCAGCAACACCCTAAGGACACACAGTCCAATAGGTACCGCAGCTCGATCCTACATGCCCTCGGTACTGTAGCTAAAACCCTAAGGACACACAGTCCAATAGGTACTACAGCCCGATCTCAGTACTGCATCAGAAACCTAGGGACACGCAGTCCAATAGGCACTGCAGCCCGATCTCCTACATCATGATAAAGCACACATGCAAAAGCAACATAGAGTATGCAAGTCAACAGTTACTACCTGGCACACCTTGAAAATAGCAAAATCTTCCTTTAGCACTTGAAATATGTCTCACACGTGTTCACATCCTATATACAGCAAAAATACCACACTTTAAATCACATATTCAAACTTTACTTTAAGTTCCATAAATTTCACCTAACTCCAGAATTTTCCAGAAACGCTGGTCCAAATTTGATGATTTTTAATAAATTCTAGAAACATCCTATCAACATGAAATCAGTGGCCATTGAACCCTTAGAATTTCTATTTTACCATAAAAATAATCCCCAAAGTCATCTGGGTTCGAATGCTTCTCAGATTCTCAAAACTTAGCCACTGGTCCGAGACAGAGTCCAGGTTTTTAGGTCATTTGCAACTTAAAAGAACACTCGGTTGAAAACTCCAAATGACACAAAATATTATATCAAAGTCATCCTCCGGATGGCTAATTTCACCATGTAAAATTTCAGAGCAAACTGAGTTCATTTACTATTTCAAAACTACCAATTAACACACGCTGCCCAGAAACCGCAAGAACCGACAGATTTTTGTATAACAAAGACTTGAGCCTTTAGGGTTTTGAAAAAGGTGATCTCACTTGACCCCACAGACAAAAACCTTCTGGACTTAATGGAAACCTCAAAAATACCAAAATACTACAGCAACTCCATGAAAATCACCATAGGGCAGAAGCAAGGATTCCAAGTCGTCGGTTAGGAGCTTACCTTAGGATGTCGGTTGCGGGTGCCTTCCTCTTCCTTGGACCAGAGCCTTCAGCTGGACCTTCCTCTCCCCCACCTTGAGCACGAAATAGGGCAGCCAAAAATGGGTAGGAGGGGTCCTATTTATAGGCTCCAAAAGGTTAAGGCTTGCTCCGTAATTAAAATAACACCTTAGGCGTAAAATAGTCATTTTTTGCTAGATTTTTCCCAAAGATGCTCCAGAATATTCTCTTCCAAGGTATTCTAGAGTCTTCTGGTCCAGGACATCTGGCACCATCTGAACCCTCCAAATCCAAATTCCAAGATTGCCCCTGATGGTGACTTTGGGTAGGTTTTAGGTATAGGGGCAAAACGGTCATTTTGCACCGCTCATCTTCCAAAGCCGTGGGACCCACAAAATCTGCCCTTAGATATGTCATAATGAGTCATAATTACTTGTCCTTCACCTTGTCACATCAGATTCAAATATGTGGTCCAGATTAATCCAGATTATTTTATTCTTTCTCTCTCTTCATGATGACTTGATGTGACATTCTCTCTCTTCATAATTACATAGCAAGATATTTTCTCTCTCCTCTGGGCCCACTGGAATTTCATCCCTATTAGTATCCTGGGCCTGGGCCCGACTCTGGAAAGTCCTATCCGGCCCCGCTCAGCTCCTGGTTGCCGGTCCCACTTTACCTCGTAATGTGTGCCCTTCAACCGGACTTGTGTGGGCCCGAATCATCAGTCACTTTTCCCAGACCACAAGTGGACGGGGCATACTACCTTGGGGATGAAGAAATCCTTATTCCAGTACCTTAGATCCACCTCATGATGCGTGCTACCCGATAATCCAACTTCTGGCCCCGAAATGCCACGTGTCCGACGTAGCACTACTACTATTGAATTTTCCTTCTACACTTGGTCCAGATACACACTTTCTCTCTCTTCCCTTCTTATTTCCTTCAAAAACGCAGGGCTCCTAAGACTGCCCTGAAAATGCCATATACTTACTTGTACTGGCATATTTTCGCTCAACTGAGGGTCCTATACCTCAGGACATAGTTGGGCGGCATCTTTTCTGACCAGACTTTCACCGTATACATCTTCTGTACCCATTTTATGTTAGTACCTTAGTTCCACGGCTTCAGCATACTAGGTCCACTGTCCCGTATGGCTGAGTTACTTAGTCCTAGAGAGGCTTCCTATGCCTCGACCTTCTTGGGACTCTTCCCAAACTGGGTCTATTCGTCCGCCTATTTCAGGCTTATTTTCACTTCTCAGGGTTCAAAATTTGGGGTGTTACATCCATACCTCATCAAAGTCATCTGGTCTTATCTCATCTTCGCTCTCGCGTAGATGTCTGACCAGGGACATCTAGGATAATCTATAAGATATATCCAGGGATACAGTTATCACTATAAACATATGAATGAAATGATAACTAAATGGAGAACAATGACTTGCCCCTATGGCATAATTTCCAACAAAACACTCACTGCAGCTACCAACTGGTCATGATAAGAAAGATCATGTAAGGTAGGGCAAGAGTTAGTAGAATGATAAGGATCAGAATAGAACCCACACAAGTATCCAATCTGAGGCTGTACTGTCTGTGTCACTATCAGCTGACTCACTAGGGAGGTCAAATCATCAAGTCTATTCTTTAATCTGTGAGAATCGTACTGGATTGGAGGTGCTTGAATATGGTAGATAATAGAACTATTCACTCTGGTGCCAAACTACTAAGAATTAGCAGCCATAGTGGATACCAAAACTCGGGCATCTTCAGGTGTCTTGATATCTAAGGCCCCACCACTTGATGCATCCACGAAACTTCTGTCCATCGGTAATAAACCCTCGTAGAAGTATGTAGTCAACAGTTGGTCAGTAATCAGGTAGTGTGGGCAGCTAGCACACAATCACTTGAACCTCTCCCAATACTCATACATGTTCGCCCCATTGATTTGTTTAATGCTACTGATCTCTTTGAGAATAGAAGTAGCTCTTGGGGCAGGGAAGAACCTCTTTAGGAATAACTTTTACATACCAGCCCAGCTCCCAACGGATACTTTCTTGCATGTTGCCATGATCAAATCTATCAGGATTATGCTAGCTACCACATGTCATGATTATGAGGTTTAGTATATGGATGTCAAAACCTCCTTCTTGAATGGTTTCTTGAAGGAGGAAGTGTATTTGACACAACCTGAGGGTTTTAAGTCCAAGAACCAAAAGCATATGGTATGCAAACTTCAAAAATCAATCTCTGGGATTAAGCAAGCATCAAGGAGCTAGAATATTTGTTTTGATGAAGTTGTTAAAGGAAAAAAATTTATCAAGAATAAAGATGAACCATGTGTTTACAAGAAGGTTAGTGGTTGTGCTATCATTTTCCTTGTACTTTATGTAGATGACATTTTGCTCATTGGAAATGATGTTCCCATGTTGTGGTACACAAAGATATGGTTATCAGAAAATTTCACCATGAAGGATATAGAACAAGTGGCCTACATACTTGGTATAAAAATCTAAAAGATAGGTCCAAAAAGTTGCTAGGTTTATCCCAATCCACGTACATAGACAAAATGCTAAAGAGGTTTAGCAGGGACGGGTGGAAAAGCGTCTTTCTTCCTGTTAGTCATGGCATTCATCTTTTTAAGGCTATATGTTCAAAGACACCAGCTGAAAGAGAACATGTTGAGAAGATTCCATATGCGTCAACAATTGGATCTATCATGTATGTCATGCTATGCACGAGACCAGACGTCTCTTATGCTTTAACCATTACGAGCCGATACCAAGTTGACCCTGGAAAGGGTCACTGGACAGTCGTAAAGACAATCCTAAAGTACTTAAGAAGGACTAAGGATCTGTTTCTAGTTTATGGTGGTAGTGGTGAGCTAAAAGTGAAAGGGTTCACTAAGGCCAGTTTCCAGAATGATAAAGATGAAATCCTAGTCAGGCGTCGTTTACACCTTAAGCGTTGGAGCAATTTGTTGGAAGAGTTTGAAGCAAGAGACCACAGAAGACTCTGCTACCGAGGCAGAATATGGAGCTTCAGAAGCGACTAGGGAGGCAATATGGATCAAGAAGTTCATTAATGAACTTGGAGTGGTTCCTAGCATTGTTGACCCGGTACCTTTGTATTGTGATAACACCAAAGCTATAGTTCAGGGCAAGGAACCTGGGTCTCATCAAAGATCCAAGCATGTGCTCCACAAGCATCACCTCATCTGAGACACTGTTGAAAGATAAGATATGAAGATGGACTATATCCCCGCCGACGATAACTTGGTTGATTCTCTGACTAAGGGAGTTTCTCAGAGAAAACATGATGGCCATTATGAGTCCTTGGGTATAACACATCGACATGATTGGCTCCAATGGTGTCCCCAGTGGGAAATTAGTTTCTTCACAAAAGGGCCCAAATGTTTTGGAAGACCCAACAGGGTCTTAGGCCAAGTTGAATTTGGAATTCAAATTTTGAATTTAAATTTGAATTTTAATTCAAGAGGTTAGGTTATAAAACATAATTCTGAATTATGTAATATATATATATATATAAAGATCCAATAAATATTGAATGAAGGTAGGATAAATAATAAATAAATATTGAATTAAAAATGATTTTGAATTTTAGTTGAAGAGATCAATGTGATCCATCATCTTAAATTATTATTCAATCAATCAATTAAGATGGATATGATCCATCATCTTAAATGGTTGGCTCAATCAATCAATCAAGATAAGAATGTGATTCATCATCATCTTAAATTCAATCAATCAATCAAGATATGAATGTGATTCATCATCTTAAATTCAATCAATAAAACAAGATATGAATTTAATTCATTGTGATTTGGATTTTCAAATTCAAGCTTGGATTGTGCCTTTCTTATAAGCACTTAAATTAGGGTTAAACTCTTATAAAGTGCTAATTTTTGGGTGCCCGTTTTCTTGTACGTTTTTAAAGAGAGAAAGACAAGACGCCAATTTGATTGGTGTGTGCCGCCAATTCAAGAAAAGGTAAGGTTCCAATCTTGTTCATCCTATCTTTAACTTAATTCCAAGAAACCACCACCTTCTTGAAAAGAGAAAAACCCAAGGAAACCAAACCTCAACTTTGACTTCGCCTAGCAAGCATCCAAGGAGTAAGAGGTTTCAAGAGAAAGAGTTCTCATTACAATCGGGGGATAGTCGTGTGGATCAACGTTAGAGGACATCAACAACATTGAAGTCTTTGAGTGATCTAAGGTAATCATATTCTATAATAGTCGTTTTATCAAGTTATCCTTATCCTCAATAGTTGTTTTAAAGAGTAATTATGAAACTCATGAATCATAAATTGTTATGAATTCTTATGAGTTATGAGTGCCATAAAGAGTTACAGATTAATGATTAATAACTAATTAATGTAATGAGTTAAAGTTAATAATTTATTAGGACCGTAAGGAGTTACGGGTTTCCGCAACGATTAAACAAAAATTTTGTTTTCAACCTCATGAAACTTTGCATGAAAATCATGTAATATGCAACATTAACCAATCAGAAAGTCGTGTAATAGCCATATTTATCTAACAATATCTTGGAAAGCCAAGAAACAAGCCACGGTTTCTAAGTCTTCTTTAGAATTAAGCTGAATATAGAGCTTTGACATCTACTACTTGTGAATTACAATGGCTTGTCTACCTTTTGAATGATTTTCATATCTCGCAATTTGATCATGCTCTTATGATAATCAATCTGCCATACAAATTGCTGCAAACCCAACCTTTCATGAAAGGACTAAACACAGAATTGGATTGTCATCTAGTACGACAAAATCTTCAAGCAAAGGTCATTCATATTCTTCAAGTTTGGTCTTTAGAACAACTTGCTGATATTTTTACTAAGCCTCTACATCCAGCTAGGTTTCATGAGCTCACATCCAAGCTAGGTCTTACGAATATTCATGCTCCTGCTTGGGGGTGATAGGAGTAACACAATAGTTACATTAGTTAGTTTGTTATTATGTTGTATATTCCTTTAATATTCTGTTACGATGTAACCACTGATATGTAACTATCTGATTATCTACAATGTATATAAGTGCTTCACTTCATCAATATTTTTCATTTTTCCCTTCAGAAATATTGTGTCACTGGCCTAGTATCACTATACACGATAAATCTAAACCAAAATCCTGAGTGGCAAAAAACACTAGTCTGGCCATACACACACACGCGCATTCACACATACATTTGGAAGATAATGCTTTCTTATTTTGGCAAATTAAATGCTTAAATAATGTCAGGCATTGATGTATTTGATTTGCTCTAATATATATGTCGGAAACTTAGCCTTCAGTTCCTCATAATTTTGTCTAGGCTTATCAAATTTTCTTTCAGACTTCCTCCATTAATGTCTTCATGATCTAGCTAAAAAGAGATAAAGAAAGTAGTGGGGTCCACATATCAAGTGGGTCCCATTCTTCTATTAGTTTCTCTTTTCATAGACTGCGAAGTTACTGTAAAATGTAGAAGATCCATCTCCTCGATTTGTTTAGTTGTCATCTGGGTGTGATGTGAGACACTGTTATCTCATTAACAGAAGCGTCAATGAAAGTTTTAGAAGTAGATGACTGATCTTCCAGGGATTTTCTTCTGGAAAATGCAGGAGGATTAGGTGATGGTAATGTCATTGTGTCACTTGCAAGCATGACTACGATAGTAGACATGGTAGGTCTATCATCTGGATCTTCTTGAACACAAAGCAATCCAATGTGTATGCACTTCAAAACTTCATTTGCTATATATGAATCTTTTAGCATTGGGTCCATTAATTCCAAACATTTTCCTTTGCACCACAAATTCCAAGTCTGCAAGAAATGGCAAATTTTGCATATGCATGTCTTAAAATTAGGTCAATGGTCATTGTTGTATAAAAATTTAAAATTTCATGATGAGAAGAGATTAGTTTGAAAAAAACTTACATAAATTAGAAGACTTTGGCCTTGTTCAGAGAGATAGAAACTGCAAATCTTTTTTCCACATATAATTTCTAGTAGAAGAACTCCAAAACTAAAAACATCTGATTTCACTGAAAATGATCCTTCCATGGCATATTCTGGAGCCATATAACCACTATTTTGAATAAACTCAATTAGCGCTTTTTGGTTCATGATGAACAAACATTTTCTTAGCAACTTAAATACCAAATTCATAGTAAAATGAAAAAGTAAAATGAGTTTTCGATGACACTTACTAAGTACCCGTTATTCGTTTTGTATTTCCTTCATTTTGAGCTCCTTCAAAAGTCCTTGCCAGGCCAAAATCTGATATTTTAGGATTCATATCATTGTCCAAAAGGACATTGCTAGCCTTCAAATCTCTATGTACTACTCTAAGGCGAGAGTCTTCATGAAGATACAAAAGTCCTTTTGAAATCCCATTAATAATATTTAGTCTTTGATTCCAATCTAGTTTCTTTCTATTTTCATCGTCTGCCAATAAATTTTCCAGAAAAAGATTTATTAGTGATGAAAACATATGAATCATAGAAGATTTCTTAGTTGTTTTCCAAGAGTCTTGGAAATTTTGTTTCATAATAGCTACCAAAACAAAGAAACTTGTAACTAAAATTTGTTGCTGTGACTTGTTCATAGTCCAAATTTGGTTATGAAAACAAGTTTCGTTCTATGAAACAAGGATATACTGCAAAGAATAAATGATGTATGTATAATGTAAAACACAAATGTTTGTTGCTCATATACGGTGAGCAACAAGTTGCTACGCACTTTTTATGCCATCCAAATTAATTCTAGATTGCTAAATCTAATTGTTTGTATTCAAGTATTTTGGGATTGAAAAATGCAAAGTAAAATTATCTTCTAATGCTAACTTAATGATGATAAAGAAAATATATTATTAGATAAATAACAATACAAACGAGTGAGTTTCTATATATATATATATATATATATATATATATATATAAATACCAAAGAATCGTGATACAACCAATGTAACAAATTCTACAACTGCATGACATTAGCATACTACAACAATTTATTGGTGTATGTTTTCTTGCTACGCTGGAAGAGAACAAAAGTAATGAGGTAAAAGGAGGCAAATGTCACCTTCTATAGAGTCAGTAACGAGCATTGTATGGTTCTATAGAATCAAAAAGGGATTAAATTTTGTGAGTCTAGTTGCATTTGATATTAACCCTATGTTTGGATGTTCCCCCGGGGGCAGTAAAGATAAATAGGGGGGGTGATACTCTGAAGAAAAACTTCACAAAATAGTTTTTTTAAATTAAAAAAAAAAAACTATTTTCAGAAGTTTTCCCTCTAAGTATTCTTACCCTTAATTTTCTCTCCATTTAAACATAGGTAAGAGTTTCAACATTAGAGGAATGTCATCAAACTCTAAAGTGTCATTATTCTCAAAATGCAAGCAAATCGTCTTGCATTGCTTACTGCCAATAAGGGATATTAAAAGCTTCTATATGAGACTGATATTCATGCAAAAGCATAAATAAAAGACAACGGCCGGTGATCACAAAGTAAAAGAGGGGGCCAGCTACACTTGGGAAAAAGTCAATAGATGGATCTCTAAAAAGAGAGAATGAAGGAGTGGAAAGAAATTAGTGCAAGAAAATATAATATATATATATATATATATGACCTTGTCTTCTTTTAACATTACCGTTTCAAGGAGATGTACGAAGTCAATATGGTACCCTATTCAGCAAGAAAACTTTGAAGTTTGTAGTATATCAACTACTTGGCGTTATTAGGATGAAAAATTTATATCGTTTTTGGAAATTAGAGTATGAAAATAGTTGCATATATTTATATCAGTTTTTCATGATATAATCACACACAAGTAAAACAAGAATAATCATGGATAAAGATCATAAAGCGATTGGGGATTTTCCATAGTAGGAAGAAGGAAAGGGCTTAATATATTGTTATAAATTAAATGTAGGTGGATATAAAACATAAATGTTTTCATTAATAATGATAAATAAAGCAAGCTCTCTCGTATATGAAAAACATTAGAAGCTAAACGTTATACTTTTTTGAAAAACAATTAAAGGTTAATAATTGATAAAATAGTAAATATACTAGAAGTACGAAAAATGGTTAATATCATTATTGGACCTTATAGTTTGTTTGTATTTTAGTTTTCGTCCATATAATTTTAAAGCATAGATTTTAATCCCTTAAGTTTACTCTATTAACTACATTGGTTCCTATATTTTCATTAGGACCCAATACGGTTAAATTCGCTGATGGGCTGCTCGGTGGGCAATGACGGGGTAAAATTGACTTGTGAGCTTATCACTGTGGCTTCTTTTTTTTTTTTTTTTTTTTTAAAAAAAAACCCTAAAACGCTCAGTGTCCAAGCATCGCCGTCCGAACTGTAAACTCTTCGCCAGACTCAAGAACTTCATCATCTTCACCAGCCACCGGCTGCGTCTCTGTTTCTAGTGCTTAGGATATCACTGCTTTGTTTTCATCCGATGCTCTTGGATTTTCTTTTTTCCCTCTCAATTTTGGTAAAATTTTGTAAGCCTTGTAACCCTATGTACTTATATTTGTATATTTTGTTTATGATAATTCAGATTCAATTGTGAGTATATTCACTGGTTTTGATAGGGGCGTTCATAAACATGTTCTGCTATCCTCTGTACAGCTATTTTAGTTTCATTATCGTTGCGAGTTGCGAATATCAGTAAAAAATTATTCATGACTCATGAGATAATAAAACTACAACTAAGCATAAACAGAAAACAAGCTTTAACTTACTAAACACTAAAACATTTCAGATGTTGGCAGAATTTAACATGTCGGTATTAGACCTATCAATGGATAAACAAAGAAAGAAAAAGTTGCGTTTTAGGTGGTCAGTTCTCAAAAGACAAAAGCTGAAGGAGACGTTATACCAGAAGGTCCACCAAGGCACCAACAATTGATGGATCACCACAAAATAGATATGAGGCATCTTCGCGATGCCTCTGATTCTGAGTTGAGACCAGAAGGTGATTGATGGGGGATAATGGAAAGAGCGGCACAAAACATAAAAGGTAGCGTCACGCATTGACTTCTCAAATAGATTCTAAGAGGATGAAGCAGCAACTGAGCCACCACTTCGGGAAGAGAATAAAGAATATAGGATTGAGTTTCGGCGGCGATGTCTTCATGTTGAACCATAGAAATGCGATGGCGATAGAAGTAGAAAGAAGGAGAATCACGGTCCTCTGAATGGCGAGCCGAGAAGTTTGAACCACAAATGGGTTCCATCCCATCACGAGGCCAGAGAGAACAGAGTAACCAGTGATGTTAGGGAAGCCAATGGCGAGAGAACCATCGGCCAGAGCAAGCCGGTGGCTGTTGAAGATGACGAAGTCCTTGAGCCTGGCGAAGAGTTTACAGTTCGGACGACAATGCTTGGACTCTGAGAGTTTTAAGTTTCTTTCTTAATTTTTAAATCACAGTAATTTTACCCAGTCATCTTGCCCACTCACCAGCCCACATCAGCAAATTTAACGGTGTTAAGTTCTTATGAAAATATAAGGATCAAAGTTTTTAATAGAGTAAATTTGAGGAACCAAAAGCTAGGTTGACCTACAATTATATTAACCCTATAGGGGGAAAAACAAGAGGGAAAATGCACTTAAGGGCCCTTTTTGGAAAAACAAAAAAACAAAAAAAGTCCCAACTGGTTCTTTTTGGGATTTTCAGAATCTAGTGAGTTGTTAATGGAGCTGATATAGTTGTTAACTGGGTGATATTGTTGTTAATGTAACTAATTTAGTTGTTAAAATATTGTTATTAATTTGGTGATTTAGTTGTTAACACTATTGATTTTATTGTTAATTTTCTTGATTTAGTTGTTAAAGTTTAATGAATTTATATCGAAAAGGCCCTTGGCCCTTTTTTGGGATTTTCAGAATCTTAAGGCCCTTTTTGGGATGCTATTCAAAATCTTAGTGAAAGACTGGATTTATTATCTCATGTTTGCTTTTCATGAAAAAATACCAATTGAAATGGAGGGTTTCTTCCAACAACAAGGGTCAACTATTCAATTAAATGATATTGAGCATGTTTCCCATCTCTTCTTGAGAAACAAGCGGGCTTTTTCTTTGCAAAATTGTGCTCAATTTCATATGTTACAATTCCGCCAAGATCTCTCCGTTAGTTGGGGGAAGAATCCGCATGAATCGGATTTTTCTCCAAAAAAGGCCCCCATATGGATTTTCCCAAAACAAGACTTATAAGAAAAGTTTCAGAATTACTAGAAGATTGTCAAGCAATTGAAGCAGCTGGTATCTATCAGCAACAATAATAGTAAAGAGAGGTTCAGGCCGGAGATTGATGCATATATTATGAATTCTTAATATGATTAGCTCTATGACAAGGAGGGATTTGTAGTATGATAAATTACGAAATTTTAAAGTTAAAAAAAAAAAAAAAAAAAATACGGGAAAGACAAACTGCAACATGTCATTCCTTTCTATAAGAGTAACGTTACTCGATATATGTAGGATTTGATTGAGGTTAAAATTGCAATATAATGACGGCTTAAAATTTGTCTCACTCAATACTCATGGAAGGGTTATCTCAACGCCAAGTCATAAAAATGCTAGCTATGCTATCCGTATTTCAATCAAGAAAGCTCATCATTAAGGGTAGTAGGGATGGAAATAGGTCAGGTCAGGCTTTGGCTAAATAAACATGAGCCCGTAATGAGGGTAAAAGGCCCGAGCCTGGGCCTGAAGCTGAATACAAACTTTTTTTAGGCTCAGGTTTGAGCCTTCATAAAGCCTGTTCGAACCTGAAGTCTTTTTAAAAGCCTACTTACAATGTAAGCCTTTAAAAACGCCTCATACTGCAAGCTTTAAAAGCCATACTTAACTAATATAAGAATAGGGGTTATACTATAATTAACTAATTATACTTGAAATTAGAATATAAGAATGAAAATAATTAAATATTTTGTTATTTATATGATATAAATATAATTATATTTATTAAATGTGTAAAACAGGCCAGGCCTTAACAAAAAGGACATAGCCTATTTACACATTCAGGCCTTTAAATATATCTTGGCTTAACCTTTTTAACAAACAGGCCAGGCCATATCAGGCCCTAAACAAGCCAGGCCATAGGCTGCCTAATAGGGCCTGGCCTATTCCCACCCCTAAGGGTGAGCATTGGACTTTGGTTCTTAATTATTTGTTATATTAGGGTAATTTGGTAATTGCAACTGTTTTGATTCTTACTTTTGTTTTACTACTAGTTTATGTAAGTGTAATTGTTTTAAATGTGGGGTGTGCTAGAAAAGCAGCCCCTATTTTTTGAAATACTAGCCAACAATAGTTGACGGTTGTTGCATATAATTGTCATATTACTGGACTTTTATTTGACAGTTGTATGACATAACCATTAACTATATATTAAGTATATATACTTGACGGTTATACTTAAAAACCGTCAAGTATTGATACCAACATAAGTCACATGATCTTATTAAAGCTTTAATACGTGACGGTTTTTAGGTTTGAACCGTCAAATATAAAGAAAATAACTGTCAAATATCAACAATGCTGTAGTAGTGTTGGGAAATTTTTCCAAACACAAGTTCTCATAATTATATAAAAATATAATAAATAATTACAGGAAAAGACATTGAATAGTCAAATTATATAAATATCTTACTCATAATGCATTTCAACCTACTAACTATGATTAAGACGCATGTTAATCAAGGAAGTATCATATATATGCATTCATGGTCTTGTCAACATATTAGATTTCATCTTTTCTCACGAATGCTAATTTTGAGACATAATGAGACAAGGAAAAAAAAAATTAGAAAACATACCGAAAAGGTGGAAATCAAGGCTAGAATTTGGCAAGTACTCGTATACAAGTAACTTCTCATTTTTCTCTATGCAGCAACCCAGGAGTTTGACAAGGTTTCTATGTTGCAATTTCGCTATGAATATCACTTCATTTTTGAACTCCTTTGAACCTTGACTTGATGCTTGTGAGAGTCTTTTAACAGCAATTTCCTTCCCATCTGGCAATGTTCCCTAATGAAAAGATTGATTATAATAATAATAGTTTTTTTAAAAATAACAAATGATATCTATTTGACAAATATCTAAAAAGTTCATCATAATATCCACAGGAATAGATATGTGTATACAGATTGAGTTGGGCCTCAATAGTATGTACCCTTCTGCCTAACCTTATAGGACATCTTCTAATTTGAGGCCAACCCCTCGTTTTTGGGTTCAACTGGTGAAGGGATCAAATTTTCTCACCTAAAGGGAGGGGGTTTAATCCTGGAGTTGGTCAAAGCACTGGGGGAGGCATCCTATGGGTCTACGAAGCAGTGGAAACACTAGGAAGAGGTGGAGACATGTGTATTCTCTAACCCAGTATACTGTGTGGACTAGGCTCCAAACGCCCTGCCCTTAGACTATGGGTGAGCTCAATCACTTTCCTAGAAAAATTTTATCAAAAAAAAAAAAACAATATATATTCTAATTTGAGGCCTAGCCCAGCTTGGTATGGACATGCTTTTAATTGGGTCAAACTAGCAATTACAAAAGAAGTTAGGTAATTTAAAACAGCTTTGAACCATTAGTTATATTTTTTTATGCAAATTATTAGATTAATTTAAGGCAATACAATGAAAAGCTTGAATAGAAAAGCCAACAAATATTGATACAGTCGGTAAATAAATCACAAGGTGTAGGTTCAAATTCAACTTTGATGTGATGTCATTATTGATAGTCAATGTGTAACCATTTATATAAGTGCACATTCCTTGAAACTTAACTCATCTAAATTTTAACTCAAAGGCCAGTGGAAAAGAAAAATATGAAAAAAAAAAAAAAAAAACTTTGTTTGACATGGCTTCATGTTGTGATGAGCTTGTTTTTTTTTTTTTTTTTTTTTTTAAAAAAAAAGAACTTTTTCACTTTAGCTAAAAAAAGGACCAATTGCTCCCCACACACACGCAACCACAGTAGCTGTTTTACGTTGCAAATGTTTTAGCAAGGCAAAAATAATTCTGGGCAAAACATGAGAAGGGATTATTTTACATTGCATTTTTTTTAAGGCAAAATAATTCTAGGCAAGGTTAAATAATTCTGAACAAGGGAATATTATTTACTTTGCAAATGTTTTTTTTTTTTTGTAAGGCAAAATAATTCTGGGCAAGGCAAGGGAATATTTTTTGTTGCAAATGTTTTTTTTTAAAATAATATTCCATAAGATTATGTCTTTTCAGTCATTTTCCATCTCAACTTACTTTTCAAACGCTATGCCAAACAAGAGTCCATTTGAGAAAAAGTTACTTTCGCTACCTAAACACAAATCATATCTACAATCTGATTTTTTTTTAAAAAAAAAAGCTCAGCAGAGAGAAAAAAGTCACTTTCGCAGAGAGAAAAAGTCACTTACATCATTTCGCTATATCGAGGCCAAACATATTTTTAACCATACATTAAGGGAAATTTCACCAACCATATTAGAATGAAAAATATTATTTGCTTCCACTATTTTAAAATAATATTATGTATACTAATTGAGACGAATTAGATTGCTTGGATGACCGGATGGACTCATGACTCAAGTTAAGCAGGTGTTAATTAGAATTTGACTTAATTTGTATCATAGACAACATCAATTCGAAATTTTTTGTCTATACTGTCAGAATAGGCCATGGTTTTTCGATGCATCAGTAAACTCTTTCCTCTATTAAGTCCTTCTCATTGACCACATCATACAAAAGCGTCATTTTCATTGATGGGTTAAGAGGATATTTTCTTAAACTCCGTGAATTTAGGCAACTAGCAACTAGGTACTGTACAATTAAGGAACAGAGAGAGTACTACTATATGTCACGTGTTCACAAAATGTTAAACTAGCAAGTAAATGGACCATCTCAGCATTATTTATTATAATGACTCAATTATAGATTTAAAATAAATTAAACCTTTAGGAGGGAAAAAATTAAACCAAGTTATAATCATAATAACATATTAGTACCTTATAAACAGTACCAAATCCACCTTCTCCCAGTTTAGAATCTTCCGAAAAGTGATGAGTGCTCTGTTGGATAACATGTAAAGGGATTGTGGGAAGGTCTGTGTTCAATGATCTCTCTCTTCTAGAAAAGTCATAAAATATAGGTGCGCCTTCCAATGGTGGTTCATCTACAGGAGAAGCATATAAATTCATATTTGATCATATGATCGACTGATATTCACTTTCATGTGTGTATAATTGCAGGTTATTAGTCTTTCTTCGTAGGGGAAAAGTTAAATTACACAAAAGCTAGTCTCCTGAAGTTTGAACCATATATAAATAACTCCCTTAATAACATTTAAAACTTAATAATAAATCACCATAAACTTTAAGTTATATTCATATAGCACTTTCAAACATTAAGCTATGTGCAGATAAGTAATGAACAAAATTAATAATGAGGAAGTTACCTAAAGATTGTGACGTTTCAAAGATGAAGGAGTTTATCTATAAATGACATAAAGTTTAGAGGAGTTATATATAATTTAGGCTAAAGAAAATTATCACGGTAATGCTTTTTTGATTCATCGGTTGTGATTGCACGAGCAATTTACTGTGTTAAGCGAAATGATGCCATTTTAAAATTTTGGATCAAATAATTTGATACAAAAACATGAGATATAATTGAAAGTGAATGGTGGAAGGTATATCCCTTCATCCATATGTGGTAAATACCTTTTCTACTCTTCATCCTTCGCCATAAGTAGATAAAAAAACTTAATATTGCCACTGCCACTAATAAACTAATGCTTATGATCAATGATTTGTACTTGCCAGCTCCATCATTGGCTGCAAATATATACAAAGTAGCATTAAGCAAACACATATATGGGTGTTGATTGAAAAATTAGATGAAGCAGTTAGAAATAGTGAAAGTTACTAAAAAGTAAAAAATATGATTAAGAAAATAAATTAAAGTTTAATTTGTAGAATATAAAACGTTAAGAAAAGTTAAACGATAATATATATATATATTTGCACCAGATGTCAAAATAATCAAATGAGTTTGAAAATAAAAACTATATCCATTAATCTTAATTTTTTATTCTAAAACTATATATGAACTTGATATAACTTGCAAAATGTTATGTTTGGTGTAAATTTTATGAGTTGAAATTGCATGAAAACCCTAATCGAAAAGGGGGAAATGAAGGAAAAGGAAGAGATATATGTTTATTATATTACGTACTATATGTCGTAGGACTATGATCAGAAGTGGGTGGGTGATAAAACATGTAATCGTTGTATTGGATCATACAACTTGGTGTCCCAAGTTGCCATCCTTGCTTCTGCTCACAACATTGAGTGGCGTTATTCATCATAGCCTCCAAACATTGCCTGCAACTCTTTCTGTCAAGGTCTCTACTACACTGTACCAACCCATACCTTCTTCTTCCACCTCCCATATCAAATTCTCCCCATGCACTTAATTCCTTCGTCTCCTCCGTTGTCGCTTGTCGGATCAGACTCCGCATGTAACTCTCCGTTTTCTTCCACTCCGTCGGATCCGACACCTTCTTATTTGCTCCTTCCATACACCACAACGGACTCATTGTCAATTTCCCAAAGAAGTTCTCGTTTGAGTATCGGAGTATGCAGTAGCTGTACCTATATATATATATATATATATATATATATATTGCAAACAAATACACACTTGCATCAGGAATAGTAATCAATACTACAAAAAACAGTGGTTTAGCAACACAATTTAGTGACAAAATTTGATGATTCTGCAGAAAATGGGCTAGATGGTCACTAGCTAATTGATTAGGGACGGAATTTAGTCGTTAAATTAGCTTAGCGATGGAGTTATGTCACCAATTCGCTGTTAATTTTTTGTAGTCAAAGTGTGAAGATTTCAGTTTGGTGAATGGATTTTTTTTCAATCCAATGTTGTGAAAAAGAACAAATAGGCATTGGATCGAAATAGAAAATAGATGCCTCCTTGTGAGGTTTGAACTGAAAATTTATGGACTAGTTGAATGAAAAAAAAAAAAAAAAAAAAAAAAAAAAATGCTGCATGCAGTATAATATAAAAACATATTTTAAAATATATTATGATAAAAATAAATAGTTAATATGTAATCAATCTAAGAAGAGGGATGCTTATGGAACAGAATATTTGGTCAATAACATCAAAAGTTTTATTTCTAACATACTATTTTTTTGTCACTGAAATATACTTTCAATATATAGTAGGATCGGTACCATATTGCAGCAGAAGGTTGATTGGGACAGCGTTGGAGAAGCTCTCTGGTGGCAGTTGCGACACAAAACTGGCAGAGGTATCCTGGGTCATCACCACGGCAGTCGTAGAGGCCGTAGATGGCGGAGTTTGTGGTGTTTCCGACGGAGCCGTGATAGTAGCCTTTGCTTGTGGCGGAGTCAGTGGAGAGCCATGAGAGGAGCTGGTTAAGATTGGCTTTGTATGAGGAAGTAAGAGTCTGTGGGATTTTGTTATGGCAGTCATCCCCAACGTAATTTGGTGCTAGAGAAATACTTGTTTTGATGAAACAGATCAAGATTATGAAGAAGATCATCAGAAATCCAGGAGTGTGAATAGTGGGTTTTGGTGTTTCCATCATAGGGCGGGTTACAAAGGCTCTGTTCCAATTTTGATAGGTGTATATATAGGAAAATGAATGATAGTTATATCGGTAAACTCGTGCAAAATATTCAGTTAATTTCATATATACTGCCTCCCATCATATATATAAAAAAGGAATATTCTTGTTGTTGGGATAGCCTCTTCATATCTATAAGGGACACTAATATAGCTTGATTGAAATTTTAGTATTATTTTTCATTTATATATGTATTAATTATTGGTTAGTCTCTCTGCATTGGTTAACTTAAATTTCTCATTGTTCCTCACTCACACTCTCTTCATAACTAAGAATGTTATTTTTAAAAGAAACAATAAGTTTCAATTTTTACATTATTTATTGCATTTAATCAATTTTAACCAACTTTTATGAAAAGGATGCGCGTTACGTTTTCATATTTGAAAGGGATAGAATTTTTATTTATTTAGTTTAGTTTTATGTCTTTTATTCAGAAATAGTTCATCTAGCTCCGTAGGAAAAGGCACGTAGGCCCTGAGCTCGGCCGGCTCCATAGACAACTTTTTATCTAAAGTAATTATAATTATGATTACCATGAAACATTTTAAGACTCAATCTTAATTTTACTAAAAATTTTAAATTGATATTGGAGCTTGATATTATGTTAAAATAATAAAGCTTGATAATTGATATAATTATTTACCTTTTAATCTTACCGTTAATTTCCAATAGAATACATTTTGGACGAAAATAATTATATTTTTAGTTTATAGGTGAAATTAAATTTTTATTTTTATTTTCTTTAATTCTTACAATGTTTTTATTAGTATTGGGACAAACCATGACCGACCTAAGTATGTTTATCCGGATGGGCATTGCTAACGCGTGAATACATTGTTCTTAACCCATAAATATTTTGGCTAAACTTTATATTTAAAACCAATCGATGTTGATTTTGAATAGTATAATTATATATATAGAAAAAATGAAATTGTTGTCCTCAAAATTTAATCTAAAATACGATTTATTCCCTATATTTACTTAGTATTAATCGCATCACCATGCTTTCAAAACATCAAATTAATGGTTGCCATGCTTACTGAATGTCGTCATCATCACTAAAGAAAATGACATTAATGACAAAAGATGCATTAAAAAATGGAAACAACTTGAAGGCAATTTGGGTGACACGAGCTGGCCGAAAAGCATTAATTATGTCAAATAAGCAGAAACAACTGGAATTGTCTGAAGAACACTGATATAAGATTGATGTGGAACTGCAGTCTTGTTCTTACTAGATCAATTAGTTATACATTATTGATTTACTACTCCCTCTTGTTTTTAATGTAAGATGTATTTAATTAATTTTGATTCGATTAAAGAGATTAGTTGAGATGTTAAACTTGTGTCCCCTTCTCTCCTTTTGATCTCCCCTTTTGATATGGACACTACTCTGTTATTATTTTATGTTTCTAATATGTCATTTTGCTTTTAATGAAAAGAGTTAACATTTTAAAATTTATTTTTGTTATTGCTTGTTTTTATCCTACAAGGTACTTTTTTTGGGGGAAAATCTTATAAGGTACTTTAATATGAAGGGAGTTCCTTTTTTTTTTAAAAAAAAAAAAAAAAAAAAAATCTTACAAAGTAGCAAGGTAAATTATTCATTAATTAAATGATTTTACTGTTGTCTCTATGCTTGGCTAAAGCTGTTTGGGATTCGAACAGGCAGCAGAAGAAATTTATCAAAATAAATTTCGAATCTCAATGGAGGATTTATCAATGGCGTTTAAATTAAAGTAGTCAGAATTGTACTTTCTCCCTCTACCGGTATCTACACGAACAGGACCCTAACACAGGCAACGTGCTAGCGCCTCCAACGTCTTTCTCCGTATCCTCTAAGGTTTTATCTTTTCAAGAAGATGATGGTTTCTAAGTGATAGGGCAAAACTTTATAGCCTATAACTTCGCAAGTATACAGGCCGTAATAAAAAGTAGGTAAGATATCGTTCCCATGAGAACTTAGTACCCATAACTTCAGTTAAGCATTAATTTTACACTTTTGCTAAAGTTAAGCAAACTAAATTAAATTTAATTAAGAGAAAACTAAAATCAAAATAAACTAACTACAGAAAATAATCAAACGAGCAACCTAGAACCACTAATCCCTTGTTTGATTCATAGATTTTATCCCCACTAAATTAACTTTGACTTAACTTAATCATTTAATCTAGAGTGTTAATGTCTATAAATGTCTTCCGATCCACTTATATACCTACCTTGATTAATTATGCAATGCCTCACACAACTAAATAAGATGCATTTTAAATCTGGCTCACTCTAATTTGATTATGCGGAGCTTCTAGGTATATTCATATCCTAGACGCAAATTAGATTAAAACCTAATTCCCCATTAAATTTAAACCTAATTCCACATTATTTAATCCCAAGATCAATTTAGGATTCCCTCTTCCAAATTCAACCCTAAATCCCCAAAACATGCTCAATGGTGGCCACTCAATAAGCAATAGTAATAAACACAGGATTAAATAAACTGAAATAAAATTAAGCAAAACTAACCAGTGGGAATAATATCTAAAACCCAAACAAGTTCATAGGTTCTCTAGGTTAAAAAGAAAATTTAGCCACACATGGCTATAAGAAAATCCATAACAAAAGGATAGGAATTCAGATTTAAAGAATACAGAGAGAGGGGGAAGAAAGCAAGCTCCTCTCTGTCGCCTCCACAGTCCTTCCATCCTTCCGTAGAGATGATGAAGAGAGAACCGAATTGCTACTCCTCTCGCTTCTTCGTTTCTTCTCATTCTGCGTCTCTCGATCTACTCCTCCGTGATCTTACCCTTTGTGCATGTCTCTGCCTCCTTATTTATAATTTAGGTCTCCTCCTCTTAATTAATCACCAAACTTAGGATCCAACTTTAATCACCAAGCTTAGGATCCAACTTTAATCACCAAGCTTAGGATCCAAGTTTACTTTTTAGCATGTGGGGTCCACTTCTTTATTCCTTTTATTTAATTTATGGCTGCAAGCTCCATATGTCTTTTTGTCTATTCTCTTTCATATAATATCTCTTACACAATAAAAATAGGATAGGAGTAGATTTTATGTCGATTTATTCTTTAATCCTAAGTTTGATTCAATGATGGAAAAGTTTATAAAAGATAATTAAATAGGCATATAATATTAATAAATCCAGCTAATTCTCATAAAATATACACCTATTTAATCATAAAATATATACTTATCACTTAGGGATAGGTTAAAGAAAGAAGGAGCAAGATCATTGGAACCTTGCCTTTCTATGGATAACGCCTTTTTCTTTCTAAACTTTGGTGAAAACTGAAATTTAGAGAGCATAAGGCATCTTGTTTTTCTCCTAAAAAAATGTGCAACTCCAAGGCACACCAAAAATCAATACTTTATGAGTCTAACCCTAATTTAAGTGCTTACAAGAATAGCCCAATCCAAGCTTGAATTGGAAATTCCAAATTACAATGAATTAAACTCATATATTGATTGATTGATTGATTGATTGAATTTAAGATGATGAATCACATTCATATCTTAATTGATTGATTGCATCAATCATTTAAGATGATTGATCATATTTATTCTTGATTGATTGATTGAGTCAACCATTTAAGATGATGGATCACATTTATATCTTAATTGAATAATAATTTAAGATGATGAATCACATTCATATCTTAAACTAAAATTCAAAATCATTTTTAATTCAATCATCATTTATTATTCCTCCTATCTTCATCCAATCATTATTGGATCTTTATATATATATATATATACATCCTCCCTAGATTAAACGTTGTATTCATTAAATCTTAGACATATCTTAGATTCAATGAATTTGGACATTATAGCTCGTGTTTGGCTATTCTTATGCGCGACCTTGTTGGCCCACATGAAATTGGTAGCAGGCCAACACTGTACCAGCTCACAAGTCACAAGTAACCTCTAGCAAGACATTACGACTAACCAATTCATATGAAGATCGATGATATGATACAACCTGTCATACAACCATGCTATGTCCTTTTGTCACGCGATAATTTGGTCAAGGATGAAGCATGGATAGTGTCATCCTCCTGTTCTTGAACATTACTTTCTCAATTCTTGAGCATTCTAACAATTGAAATGGAAACTCTTTTCCATCGTAGTATGGCCATACATTTCTCAAACTAACTCATCAAAGGGCTCAGTATCTCCACAAATGTGAGGAACAAATCCCATCTTGACCATTCACATTCCTCTGCATGAAAACCACTAATTCCGATCGAAGCCTTTAGCATCACCCGGTCAAAGGTGACTTTTGACTAGGTCAAAGATTAGTGACTCTCACGTAGGAATCCATGATGATCTCAGGTCAAAGGGCCTTGTGACGTGGTTATACATGAAATAAGCTTATAACTTAATCCATGCAGCTTTCTCATAGTGGGTCAGTCCAGCACCTTGTACTCTAACAAGTGCCTAAGACTTTGATTTGTATCTCCATACCTTATCAAAGTCATACTGATCTTATTTCATCTTTGCTCCCGTATAGATGATCGACCAGGGACCTTAGGACAATCTTTATGATACATCTAAGGATACAGTCATCATAATAAACATGCAAATGATATGATGACAAAAGGGAGAAATACTTTAAATAACAATTATGTTTAAAGTACAATGATTGGCCCCTAGGGCATAATTTCCAACAGAAGCCTCAATGGTTTTTTTTTTGGTGTAACCTGAATGGCTTTTTTATTTTTTACTTTAGTGATGTCTTTGTGCTTGGCTGAAGCCTGATTGGCTATTGTGAACTTGCATCTCTAACTATCTTTTTTATTTTTTTATTTATAGTATGGATCATTCAAGTTCTGCCAGTGCTAGTAGTCTTACTGTTCCCATTGCTTCTGCTAGTGCTACTGCCAAGCCACTGCCGATGAATTATTGAGTAAACCATTATGAAAATATGTTATCAAATTAGATGCTGGAGTGGAAGCATGAGGGAATTTGTAGGACATGCAACTTCTGTAAAAAAAGATTATAAAAGTTCGTATACTAGAGTGAGGGCTCATTTGTTGAAATTAATAGGCAAAGGATTTGCAAGATGTTTATTAGTGTAAAATAGAGACCTGTTAGAGATGGTGAAATTGGAACAAGAAGCTACTCAATCTAATAAACCCAGAAACGTACTTTTAGCCCCTCCTCTTCTAGCTTGTCCGCTGACTAAAAAAAAAAAGAAGAAGAAGAAGAAGAAGAACTAAGAGTCCTCTTGAGAAAGCATTCAATGTTGGGAAGCGAGAAGAATTAAATCATCTAATTGCTAGAATATTTTATTCAACAGGATCGCCATTCAATTTGGCAAAGAACCCATACTTCCAAGCTTCGTATACTTTTACAACAAATTATAATATTGCAGGTTATTTGCCACCAGGCTATAACACATTGCGAACCACTTTGTTGCAAAAGGAGAAAGAAAATGTTGATAGGTTGTGTGAACCTATTCGAGAGGATTGGACTCATAAGGGGTGAGTATAGTAAGTGATGGGTGGAGTGATTCCCAAAGGTGGCCACCTATTAATTTCATGGCAATATATGATGGTAGAGCAATGTTTTTAAAATCAGTTGATTGCTTGGGGGAGATTAAGGATAAAAATTTCATTTTCAAGTTGCTATATGAAGTTATTTAAGAAGTAGAAGAGGTGAATGTGGTTCAAGTATAATCATAGATAATGCTGCAAATTGTAAGGGAGCAGGGCAACTGATTGAGCAGGAATTTCCATTTATTACCTAGATACCATGTGTTGTTCACCCTTGAATTTGGCTGTGAAAAATATTTGTGCAGCAAAGAATGTGGATAACAATCAAATAACATATGAAGAATGATGTTGGATTTATGATATTGTAGGAGATGTTGCTTAAATAAAGCATTTCATTATGAATCATTATATTAGATTGTCCATCTATAATTAGTTTGTGAATTTGAAGTTGCTTTCTTTTGCTGATACTTATTTTGCTTTAATGATTGTGATGCTGAAGAAGTTCAAAGTAATAAAGGGTAGTCTCCAAAATATGACGATAAGTGAAAAATGGAGTATTTATAAAGATGATAATTTTGGGATGGCCAGATTTGTGAAGGAAAAAATATTGGATGATGATTTTTTGGATTCTGTTGATTACATACTTGCTTTCACTGCTCCTATTTATGATATGATTAGACGTGTGACACTGATAGACCTTGTCTTCACTTGATATATGATATGTGGGATGAGATGACTGAGAAAGTGAAGAAAGCTATATACCATAAAGAGGAGAAGAGGATGGAAGAGAGGTCTTCCTTTTATGATGTGGTGCATCAAATTCTTGTGGGTAGTTGGATGAAAAATTCAACTCCACTACATTGATGGGCGCATGCTTTGAATCCTAAGTAAGTTTTTAAAAAATGATTGAATTTAAAATTAATACTTCTCTTGATATAATTTGATAATTTATCAATTTTTTTTGTTTCTCTTTTAGATATTATAGTCACTAATGGCTCCAAGAAGATTCTAGTCGAGTTCCTCCACACATGGATGTAGAGATTACTCAAGATCGAAAAAAATGCTTAAGGAGATTCTTTCCTGCCTCGGAGCAAGATTACAAAGGAGTATACAGATTTTAGTACCAATGGTGGAACTTTTGGTGATATAGATGCCATCGATTCTAAATCCAATATGGATCTGAAATCTTGGTGGCTACTTTATGGTACTTCTACACCTTTGCTTCAAAAGATAGCATTGAGACTTGTGCAACAACCCTCCTCTTCATCATGTGCTGAATGCAATTGGAGTACTTATTCTTTTGTGCATTCCATGAAGAGGAATAATATCACTCCAAAACGTGTTGAAGACTTGGTTTATGTGCATAGAAAACCTTCGACTCTTATCAAGAAATAATCCAAGTTATACACAAGGAGAACATCAAATGTGGGACATTGCTGGAGATACATTTGATTCACTTGATGATATTGAAGATCTTGAAGTTGCAGTCTTTCACTTGATGAGCCAGAGCTGGAGGCCATGATTTTATAGGATCGAGATGAAAATATTTAAACTTATGAGTAGTACACTACGAATTTTTTTATATTAAATTTGAATTATACTATTTTTATTAAAAAAATAAATTTAAAATCAAAACGTGTCCTTACGTGTCGAAAATTAGATTTTTTTAGGATTAATGTGTTGGAGTGTCAAGTCGTGTCGTAGCTCGTGTCACATGTCGGTGTTCCTAGTAAAGAGTCTACAAATTAATAAATGAAGAGTACAATTGTACAATAATGTGAAAAAATTTACTAATGTGACTTATAAATAGGAATAAAAATATTTTCCCTTTATCTTATAAATAAGACCAGAATAATAGTATATTTCTATAAGCATTTTAGGTTAAAACACATTAATTACCCATAAAAACTCGTAAGTTTCCTTACATAATGTATAAGATTTACGTTAGTTTGACATCCTATTTGTATACGCTCCTTCATATGCATTAAGAAAAGGTTACTTTCTATCAAAGACAAAAAAAAAAAAAAAAAAAAAAAAAAAAAAAAAAAAAAAAAAAAAAAAAAAAAAAAAAAAAAAAAAGTATTGCGAACTTTCCCCGAAATTATGAAATATTTTTAGATTTAGTCCCTTCTTGATTGCAAAATTTCCAATTTTGAAAATAATTTTTTATGTGAATATTAAAATGTCATTTGAAACGTGTGTATGTACACGCCTAGGTGGACTTTGTGTGGTGGTGCAAGGGAAGATATTTTTTTAAAAATAAATAAATGAAAGGTGCAAGGCTCTCTCCAACTTCCAAGGTAACTAAGCCGCGCAATAGCTTTTCATGAACACTTGCATTTCATGCCCTATTGTAAAAGCAATGTGACTTTTACAAACTTTTTTAATGAATGGATTGTTTGCTGATTTGACTGATCATATGTAAAAATAACAAAAATTTTCTTTTCTTTCGCCCACACAAATTTCTATTCTGTGCAATACGAAGAAAAAATAATTGCAAATCTCAGTCAAATATATATAAAAAAAAATGAAGGACTAAAAGCAGGAGGATAAAAATATATTGATAATTCCAACACTAGAGGGTGGATGTATCAGGATCCAAATGACAGTGTTGTGTCATTAAACAGAACTAGAAGATCTCAGACACAGACACTAACAATGTCATTGGGACATTGATATATCCTATCTAACTTATTGGAAAACTCAGAAAGTCTGATAAACTGAAAATTATTATACTGAACAATTATCAGAAAATGAATATATTGATGGAAAGATGCTCAATCCAGTGGACAGTCCGAGCTTCTCGGGACTTACCTCTTGCCCATGCTCTAGGACACTTTAGAATTCAAACATCTTCCCAATCAAAACATATAATACTGGCACATTCAATATCCAGATTTTCATACCACACTCATATTGGATCATGATCTTGATTCTGTTATGATGCACAGGTTCCTCTTGAAGAGGCAAGTGCAGAGCATACTTGAAATCTAAAGAGTAGATAATACTAACATACTAGAATCTCAATCAAATATGTATATAAAATGAAGGACTAAAAATTAGCAGGAGGATAAAAATATATTGATAATTATTTATAGTGTAATTTTTAATGATATTTACATTTTATGTTAATTTGAATATAAATTTTGGACAAAAAATTCTGAATATAAATTAAAAATAATAATAATATTAAAAAAATAACTTTCATACATTGTCATATTTTTATTTTCTGTGACTTTCTCCACAAATATATAACCAGATAATGTAAACAAAGCCTTATACTTCTAATTCAATATAGTATATCCGATAAATTAAAAACATCAATTTAAGTATATATCTGTATATTGATTACGTTATATAAGGGAAAAAATAGAAACGGGTGGAGAAGAAGGTAAAACACACACGTTTTTATTGTTCATTGTTATAAATATATATATATATATATATATATATATATATGGGAAAAACACTTCTCATGTTGTCGGAGAATTGTTTTCTCATATCACATACACATAAAATGGTGGGACCCACATATATATATAATTAGCATTATATATATATATATGTGGGTCTCACTATTTCATGTGTGTGTAAGAATCTTCTTTTTCTTATGCAATATGAGAAGTTTAAACCCCTATATACACACACATATAGGGACTATAATATATCCAGTGACTAGATGTAAGGGTTTTTCCAGTGAACAACAAACTGCGCCGTTTTGCTACCTCATTAATCACCTATTGAGGATTGTGAATTTTTCTTTGACACACAGCCAGATTCTTCTTTCTCTAAATAATATTCAGAAGGATAATGATTCTTTTTATCAAATCTATCCGGCTTTGTATACATTAATTAGATGCAGGAAACAACAGAGAATTACCAATTCTGATTTTTATCTTCCATTACCGATTTTACTTCTAAATTTAGGAATTAGGTTTTACTTCAATCCTTCAACCCTGTCTGTGATTCTCTCTAGATAAAAGCAGATAAATCCATGATTCCTATTAATTCGCTCAACTCTGCCTGTTTGCTCCATCAGAAATTGATTCCATGAGGGTTTTTTTATTTCTTTATTTTTTATTTGTGATTTCCAGTGACATAGCCCGTGGGATAGTAAAATGGCGCAGTTTGTTGTTCACTGGAAAAACCCTTACATCCCATCGATATATCATAATCCCATATATATATATATATATATATTTCCATTTTTAGAAGCAATCATCCAATATTTAAAGTCACATCTGGACTAATTTGGGTTTAAAAAAGGTTAAGGGATCAAATGTCCGGGGGATCAATGCGACTTTAATACGTTGACGAAAAATTATCGGAAAGAACAACATAAGTAATTAAATAATTAATTATGATATGATTTAATTAAATAGTTACTTTTTTGTCAAATAAAGTAATTACTTAACATTTATGTATATAACTATGTTCAGTTCATTCGCACTGTTAATCAGGATCCCCTGAATTTGGTACTTTAATTTGTGTCACTTAAAAAGGATAAACACTTTGATGGGGAAAAAATATTTATATTTGTTCATTTAACTATTTTAGTTTCTTAATTGGCTAAAGTATACTTTTGCTCCTTTAAGTTTACATGAGGTATACTTTTGGTCCATTAACTTTATAAATTATACTTTTAATCCTATAATTCTAACACCGTTAATTTTACTAACGGAAAATATAAACTGAAGTGTTAACGGTATAAACTTAAATGATAACTGTGTAATTAAATGCTATTAAGCTTAAATTTAAAATATAGGTAAATTGAAGAATATATAAACTTTGTGTAATTAAATGTTATTAGTCATCACTTAAGTTCATTGCGTCTGCGTTTTCCGTTAGCAATATTAACGGTGTTAGAATTTTAGGACAAAAAATATACTTTACAAATATAAGGGACCAAAAGTATGCCTTCTATAAAACTTAAAGGATTAAAAGTATACTTTAGCCTTCTTAATTTTATCACGTGTTTTATATCCTCTAACCCTAACAAGATTAGTTTCATTAATAAGAAAAATTCACCATTAAAATTTTAAACGTCAATAAAACATTGTCAAATATTGACGTATTATATTCATTTTTTTTTTTAAATAAGGCTAAAGTATACTTTTAGTCCTTTAAGTTTACATGAGGTATACTTTTGGTCCCTTAACTTCGTAAAGTATACTTTTAGTCCTATAATTCTAACACCGTTAACTTTGCTAACGGAAAATGTTAACTCAAGTGATAATGGTGTAAATTTAAGTTATAATTTTGTAATTAAATGCTATTAAGCTTATGGGTAAATTAAAAAAAATATAAAATTTGTATAATTAAATGCTATTAGTCATCATTTAAGTTATTGCGTCATCATTTTCCGTTAGCAACATTAACGGTGTTAGAATTTTAGGACAAAAAGTATACTTTATGAAGTTAAGGGACCAAAAGTATACCTTATATAAAACTTAAAGGACCAAAAGTATACTTTAGCCTTTAAATAACATTGGTTAGCACAAACAATCATCATTTGACAACCTAATAGTATTAGACAACTAAAAATATACTATTATCTTAAAAAGAATATAATATAAAATAATGATAATCTCTCAACTATTATCATTAAAAAAAAAAAAAAAAAAAAAAAAAAAAAAGCTCAAATATATACGTTGAGTTCAAATCAGAACAATCTAGATCTTATTAGCTAGCTCTCTCTGCTAACTCTTTTGCTTAGCAAGGTAACTGGTTCGCTTAAATTTTGAACAATTTATATCCACGAAAAACATTTTGCATGGGGCAAAAGGGCGATCTATGTATGTGGCTAGAACTCTTTCTTTCTCTCTCTCTGACTTTGCTGTATGTCGACTTAGCTATATTAATGGTGGGAAAAACATGAAAAAGCCACAAAGGAGATATATTACTCCAAGATGGTTCCATGTCTCTTTTCAACCACACCATGAATACCGTTTCCAAATTGCAACTTGTTTGCCATGTGTCCTAGCTGTTTTCTTACCTCACACACAATATTAAATTTATATGAGCCACGCAATTTGTAAGTCACGACTAAAAATGTCTCTTACCTCACATTCCTTGCAAAAGCACACAGCAACATTTAATATTGAATGAGAAAGTTTCTCTCTAAGGACCTAATTAATTTACGTACAAAGCTTAAGTTGGAAATATTTAAAATTATGAATTACTTCTTAGATCAACCAAATTATTATTATTATTTTTAGACATGTTGGATTTATCACAAGATTATAAAAATGATAAATGTCTTAGTTTTATAAAACTTGTTATTTAATTTACAAATCCTCGTAATTTTTTTTTTTTTTTTTTGGGGGGGGGGGGGGCTATGTGCTATGTCTCATTTAAGATTCACGACAATGTGCTTATATAATACTACATTTTTCACAAAAATTAGTACTAATGTTCTCCTTATGTATAGGACCTAATTGAGGAGATTAGCTCCCATATTTGTTTGTTTTTTCCAAATTACCCCTCTAGATACTATATCAACAATAATTAAATAATGCACACCTTATAAAGTGAGTAATGATTTTTTTTTTTTTTTTTTGCCAGAATAAAGTGAGTAATAATGATTACTAGTGTAGAGAAATTCTATAGTTTTTTTTTTTAAATAAAATAATCCTAAACGTTTTTATAAATAAAAATTTAGACTGTAGTTGTGAATTTGTAAATTCCAAAAGCTATGAGTATCAAACACATAATATGGTGCGTTTCATTCGTTTATAGACTAAAATTGTGTGCTCCTATACATGTGAAGCTTATTGTAGCTTCTGGTAGTGGTATCAAAAGCTAAAATAGCAAATTATGATAAACAAGAGAAATTCAGAAGAAAAAAAACATATAATATTTATTATCTATAATTACCTAACTTAACTAACTTCTTTACTTTAACTTAATTAGTTAAATATTTCTTACATTATATATCGGAGGAATATTAAATTATTTAATATTTGAATTTTGCTAACATTTTATATGATTTTTTTTTTTTTAAAAAACCTTTCATGATAAAACCTACAGATGTTGATAATAACTTCAACTTTCGAAAAAAGATCAAAATATTTTCATAATGTAAGTGATTAATCTTTAAAATTTTAATAAAATTCCCTAAAATTAAATAAATTTCAATTTTTCATACAGTTACTATATTGTATTTTGAAATGATTTAAATTAAATTTTACAAATTTTTAATTCCCTAAGTATGTTCTATCTCAAAATCAATGTCGTATGACTGCCCAGTGTATTTTCTTTCAGAAGAAGAATCTAAATGGTTCGTTTGGTATTTCTCTTAAAAGTATATTATTTTTATGATAATAGGATACATAATATTTTTTGTACTATTTTTGTTACAATCAATCATACTGTATTACTACCTCCAGTCCTAATTATAAGACCTAGTTGACTTTCTTTGGAGAGATTAAGGAAGCTAAATAAGTTACTTAATCATTTTATATGTTGTATATCCTTAGATTATATATTAGTTTATTAGTTAAACTAATTAGTTTAAAGAAAAAATAAAAATAAAAATATTCTAAAGTAATTTAACTAGTTTCCTTAGTCTTTCTAAAAAAAGTCAACTAGATCTTATAATTATAATTAGGACCGGAGGAAGTATTATTTATATTTTGTCGTATTGAAGTCACAGGACTGCTTTAATTTGTCCTTGCATTTCCGGGAAACATTCTTCTTGTTCTTTTCAATTGAATTTGAGCCGACGAAGACACCTGGAATTGCAAGAAAACAAATAAAATTATTATGGAGCTGCAGTTCAGCACATGGATCAGATTTTTATTTTTATTTTTTTCCTTTTTGGTTCCCTTTTCGTTTTGTATACTTTTAGGTCTCAAGAATTCATATTTAAGATTGCAATTAAAATATCCAACTTCAAACAAATGTATGTAATTGGTTTTTAAAGAAACATCAATTTTATCATTCGTACTTTACTTTTAATTGTTATGTTTTTGCTTTTACTAATATAAAGTTGGAAATCAAATTGTTTAAAGTATTACATTATGGTTGTTTCGTAAGAACTGTCATATTTGTCAATGTTGGAATATAATAGTTCACCCTTAGTGGATTAGGCTCAAAACCCGATTTAAGAGTCATGCAAACATGGAGAGACATGGGTTCATAACAAGAAATATTACTTCATGGTTTAATAAGTTTATTCCCATATAATCGTATGCTTAGTGTTACATCTATTTCTATGTGACCATACGTACGCTATCTTTAGGATGTGGGATTGAGGGAATATGTAATGAGAACATAACGCATAGAATAATGATTTCCTTCCTCTAAGGGGTTCTTTTATAAGGACCCGTTTGGTTTACAGAAATCACGTGAGTTCCAGGGAACACAACACATTTCCCACCCTGAAAACCCGTTTGGCATCAAAGGTTCCGGTCAGAGTAAGTTCCCGCCTTAGCCAATCTTCCCACAAACGTGGAAAATTGAGATCCCTTCAAAACTGGCGGGATCCTAAAAATATTCCCGGGAGAGTGGATTGTGGGACAAAAAAGCCCCTCTGATTTGTTATAAACCACATACCATCGACAAGCCGAAAGAAGGAGGTCGTGAAGAAGGCGCCGACAATTGAAGCTAGAACCAAAGCAAGACTCAACGAAGGTGGAATCAAGGTAAGAGTTAAATGGGTTTGTTCTTTCCCTGAGCTTTGAAAATGGTAGATGCCCTGTTTATTCCAGTTGGGGAGTCAGGCAGAGTTACGATTTGGGAAGAAAGTTGGGTGATTTTTCATGCGTTGTTAAGCCGTATGTGTGTGGGTTGGGTAATAGTGACAAAAGAAATGGAAAGGATACAGAGATGGGATTTGGTTTTATTGGGTAATTGTTGTTATTGTCGTATGTATGAAATGAAAGTCATTACCCTTACTCACTAGTTTACTGTACTGGTTGACAATTTGTAATGTGAGTTCGAACTTGAATGTGTTATTTTGCAACTTCTGTGTGTAATTGGTTTTCTAAGTTATTTGTGGGCTATTTGGTATATCGTATGTCTATTTTATGGTTAAGATCCCTTTGAGGTCTCCAACAATTTTCTTTGTCCACCAAGACACGATTTGGTTTGGCTCTGTTTCTGTCAAATTCGCAAATATATATATATATATATATATATATATATGTTTTATGCCTTTTTGGGGGGGGGGATTGTGGGAATTTTACTTAACCTTCCCACTTAACCAACACTCAATTCTTCTTACCAGACAATTTATTTTTCCTCAACTTACTTATATTCCCATGTCTACCAAACAGCTTAACTTTTTAAAGTTCACTCTCAATCTTCCCTTCCCTTCATTTCCTTTCTTTAAGTTCCTTTCCCTCCTTAAATGTTCCCTGTACCAAATGGGCCCTAAGAGTTCTCTTTTCTATTTCTCTTTTTGGTGTTTTTGCTATGTAACGTGATTGGGGTCTGCATCTGTGCTCCGGTTATGTATGGGTACTTCAGCTAGTTAGTTATGTTGGTTAATTTTGCCTATTACATGACTTTCATGCAAAGTTTCATGAGGTTGAAAACCAAAATTTGTTTAATCAATGCAGAAACCCGTAACACTTTACGGTCCTCATGAATTATTAACCTTAACTCATTACGCTAATTAGTTAATAATTATTAATCCGTAACTCTTTACAGTACTCATGAGAATTCATAACAATTTATAATACTCATGAGTTTTAGGATTACTCGTTAAAACAACTATTGGGGTTTAGGATAATTTGATGAAACGATTATTGGAGATTAGAATACCTTAGATCACTCGAAGACTTCAAGGTTGTTAGAACTCCTTCTCTTGAAACCTCCCACTCCTTGGATGCTTGCTAGGCAAAGACAAGGTTGAGTTGTGGTTTCCTTGGGTTTTTATCTTTTCAAGAAGATGATGGTTTCTTAGGATCAGGTTAAAGATAGGAGGAGCAAGATCATTGGAACCTTGCCTTTCTATGGGTGGTGCCTTTTTCTCTCTAAACCTTTGGTAAAGACCAAAATTTAGAGAGCATAAGGATCTTGTTTTTCTCTCAAAAAAACGTGCAGGAAAAAGGAACACCAAAAATCAGCACTTTATAAGAGTCTAACCCTAATTTAAGTGCTCATAAGAAAAGCCCAATCCAAGCTTGAATTGGAAAATCCAAATCACAATGAATTGAATTCATATCTTGATTGATTGATTGAATTTAAGATGATGAATCACATTCATATCTTGATCGATTGATTGAATCAATCATTTTAGATGATGGATTATATTTATTTCCTTTTTCCTTCAAAAACGTCCATAAAAAGGGCACATACAAATTCAGCACTTTATAAGAGTCTAACCCTAATTTAAGTGCTCACAAGAAAGGCCCAATCCAAACTTGATTTGGAAAATCCAAATCATAATGAATCAAATTCATATTTTGATTGAATAATAATTTAAGATGATGAATCACATTCATCTCTTAAACTAAAATTCAAAATCATTTCAATCAATCCTCATTTATTATTTCTCCTATCTTCATCCAATCATTATTGGATCTTAATATATATATATATATATATATATATATTAGATAATTCAGAATTATCTTTTATAACCTAATCTCTTGAATTTAAATTCAAATTTAAAATTCAAACTTAAATTCAAAATTTGAATTCCAAATTCAACTTGGCCTAAGACCTCGTTGGGTCTTCCAACACATTTGGGCCCTTTTGTGGAGAAACCGATTTCCCACTAGGGACACCATATATGACGCCATTTTCTCCTCATTGGGCTTGGAGTCCCACTCCAACCCAAATACACATTTACTCTTGATAAAGCTCAATAACAATTATTGTCCCAAGTTTGCTAATTTTAAACAATCGTGAATAACCTTTTGTGTGTGACCCATTAGGCCCAATTAGTCACTGACATAAATAAACTCGGACCAATTAAAAACCCTTTTAACGAGCCCAATTTATCTAATGACCTCATAAGACACTAGCAATGCTCTGCGGCCCCGAACTAATTGAGTTGATCAAGTGATCTACCTTTCATATTTGGATACCAAGCAGGCATCATCCCTCACATCGTCATTCATATTTAGTCGAGAGCAAAGATAGAGTATCATCTCTCTTAATTGACTAAATGTAGCTATTTCACAGAACCAGGAATCTTCTTATATTAACTCTGTAAGGGATCATGACTCTTCATGATCATTTGCTGTGCGCACAGACTCTCGAGTTAATTAAAAGCTATCCAAGCTCTACCGGTCTTGTGAATGACTAATCCCTTGTAGGGGATTGTGAGTCCTCTCAGCATGTCCATCTATACTCATGCATTCGAGTTACACCCAAGAGTACACTGTTCTCCCCATTTTCAGGTGGATAGAGTTGTACGGTCAAAGTATAACCCTAGGACACAGTGTTCGATGACATCCTTAAGTCCAAGACGATCCGCATTACCAAACGATGAGAGACTTTACATATCCAATGATACTCTCTACAATGAATCTTTGTGGAGTCTCTCGACGGTCGGTTTGGTACTATCCGTTCTCTAAAGATCTACCCATGACATCGCCTAAGGCATCTCCATGCCCGCATTCCATGAGGTCCCTACCTTGTATCTCTATACAAGTAGACGATGTCGTACTAGTCTTATTGAGATCACCAATGCCCTTTCTTGGTGATTCAAGACTAGGAACAAGTTTTAGGCAATAGATATCCAATGTTCTCGAGTCCTCATGATCATGATCTCTATCATTGATCCTCAAGAATAACACATGTTCTATTCCTAGGGCTTTTATCTTCAAACACATATTTACCTTAAAATAAAGGCGAGACATAAATATGATAAAGATAAAATATGCTCATTTATTAATAATGAAATACTATAACGTAGAAATGGTGCTGATATGTCCTTACAGATTGTCTCTAGGACACCTAAATACTAACAAGTTAGATTCTAAGTACGTCCGAAATTCTTACATGGTATCAAAGCCAGGATTTCTTGAGGTATGTATATATAGTACATATTTTTTCTTTTATCTTCTGTTCTATTTGAGAATATGATAAAGTATGTGGTATGCTTTATGAAATATCTAATATCTTTCAATTTTATTTATGGTATGCATACATATATGTTTCTATTGATGATATAAACAACTAGATTATTTTTTAGGCTAAACACATGTATTCTCTTATTAGAGGCAATCATGTTTGAGGTACTATCAGACATTAAATGTGGGAATCTCTCCCAGCCAGGATTCGAATATTGATTTGTCACGTTACGAAGTACTATCAGACATTAAATGTGAGCACCTCTCTCAAGTGACTATTGTTTTTAGATGTTGTTGAGGATATATAGTATGAAATGCATGGGTTGTTTTTGTGGCCGAAGTTATAATTTGTTTTCTGATATATGATGCATTCTTATCGTATGTCTCTCTGGTATGAATATATTGTTGGGATTCGAACAGGCGGCCGAAGAAATTTATCAATTTTTTTTTATCCCAATGGAGGATCTATCAATGGCATTTAGTCAAAATTGTGGTAGTCAGAATTGTACCTTTCTTCGAATGCGTCTTGATCGATCACTAGGAGCCAACTGAATGAACCAGCTCCCTCTATCGGTTTCCACACCAACAGGACCCCAGCACAGGCAGCGTGCTAGTGCCTCCAATGTCTTTCTCTGTAGGGTTTTCTCTTGCCAAAAAGATGATGGTTTCTTAAGATTAGGTTAAAGATGAGAGGAGCAAGATCATTGGAACCTTGTCTTTCTATGGATGGTGCCTTTTCCTCTCTAAACCTTTGGTAAAGACTGAAATTTAGAGAGCATAAGGATCTTGTTTTTCTCTTTGAAAAACGTCTAGGAAAAAGGCACAAAAAAAATCAGCCCTTTAAAAGAGTCTAACCTCAATTTAAGTGCTTACAAGAAAGGCACAATCTAAGCTTGAATTGAAACTTCCAAATCACAATGAATTAAATTCATATATTGATTGATTGATTGAATTTAAGATGATGAATCACATTCATATCTTAAACTAAAATTCAAAATCATTTTTAATTCAATCATCATTTATTATTCCTCCTATCTTCATCCAATAATTATGGGATCTTTATATATATATATATATTGGATAATTTAGAATAATCTTTTATAACCAAATCTTTTGAATTTATGTTATTTATATGTGTGTGTGTGTGTGTATCCATCCTCTCTAGATTAAACGTTGTATTCATTAAATCTTAAACATATCTTAGATTCAATGAATCTGGACATTATAGCTCGTGTTAGGCTATTCTTGTGTGTGACCTTGTTAGCCCACATGTAAGGCAGCGGGTGTTAGTCGATTTCCTTGATGGCAAGTGAACCAGTCGAACAAGTAATAAAGAGTAAGTAGAGTATCGTCCCACAAAGACTCGATACCAAATGAGGACACCAAATTGCAGAACAGTTGTGTTTAAAAAGGGAATAAGTTTGATTTGATTGGGAGTTTTATGGCTATACTAATAAACGAGAAAGTAAACAGAGTGCCATAGTCATAAGAAGATATCAGTAGGAAAATAGGCTGAGTTCGGAATCATTCTTAAGCATATCAATCCCCCAGTTGCTTTGCACATTGCTATAGCATCTATACTGCACAGCTTCCGCAATGCTACAACATAGCTACTAGTTACAACACTATTCAATTGACCCACCACTATAGTCTATCGAAGCTTCCGCGTCCGATACATGTAATACTAACTTTACTCCTCCCATATGCCTATGACATTTTCTAGTTGGATCTACATTACAAAGCAAGGTGTTATGGTTATGAGTGGTAGACCCATTCCTGAAGCCTACAATAATAGGTCAAGCCTTGCACCATCCTGCCTAGCAATCACTGTTTCTCAGAGGTCTAACCCCAACTCCTTTCCAGTAAGCCGAGGCCACTAATCTAGCCCTTAACTTTCGCTAATCGACAAGATAATTAATTCTAGAGAAGGCCTCGAGAGCAAGAAACGCTAAATCGATTCAAGATCGACTCCAGAGTGTTACATCCCTACCGGCCTTACCCTTTCGGGTGGCGGGTTAGAGGGATTCTTTTTACTTATTAGCTTTCCTTTATTACTTATTCCTTTTTATCATATATCAGAGTGTACGCAACATAGCATGCTACCGGTTTGGACTAATACAATATATTGGTAAATATACAATAACCAAAAGTAGATAGTCCTTGAAGGGTTAAGAGTACAGTTATCCAAAAGTAAATATGAAATAGAAAGTATAACTTATACGGTCATCCCAAAACAAAAGTACATAAAACAAGATAGGGCATTCCCTATTTCTTCATCCTCAACTTCAAGCCCTACCTCAAATCTATAGATCTGCTCAACCAGAAACACCTGTATCTTTGAAATAATTTGGAGTTCAAAATTGAACCCCATAGTAACTGTTAAACTCAAATACTATATGTATGCAGTGCATGTATGCAAACCACAATCAAGAATATCACAAAAATCTTGGCAAAACATACCACATATGCATTCAAAATCACAAATCAAATTTACATACCGTTGAGCTGCCTTAACAAGGCAAGCCCCGAAAACCACATAACTATCAAGCCGCCTAACAAGGCTAGCCTCGGAATTATAAAGCCGTTGAGCCGCCTAACAAGGTAAGCCCCGGAAAATCCTCAGCACTAGGAACACATAGCAGCCAGGGACTCAAACCCTAACTAGCCTGAATGCATATTAGGCTCGGTAGTGACATAAGGACACACAGTCCACTAGGCCCTACACTCCTACATAACCCAATCGTGGCAAACAAACATGCGAGAGTAACATAGAGCATGTGAGTTAACAGTTACTACCTGGTGCTTTATCCGAAATCATTAGAGTTTTTCCCCAGGGCTTGAAAATTATTCCAAACGCGTTTCGGCCCTAAATACAGCAAAAATACCTCACCTTTAATCACTTAAATAGATTCTACTTCCAACATCATGAATTTCACCCATATCCAGAATTTTCCAGAAATAATGTTTCGACTTCAAAAATTCATAGTTAATTATAGAAAAATTTGATTGATTCAATTCCTGTGACCACTGAACCCTTATTATGTCTAGTTTTCAACAAAAATAGTTCCAAAAGTCATTTGGGTTCATTTAGTTTTCCTATTCTTAGCCGCTAGTCGGTGAAATTGTTCAGATTTCTGGGTTGTTTTCAACAATTTATTTCTCCCGTAGGAAAATCTAAAAGTTACAAAATATTATATCAAAATGAAGCTCTAGATGTCAAAAATTAAGCATGTAAAATTTCATGACCATCGGACTTCATTTACTATTTAAAAACCATTTTGTAAACATGTCTGCCCAGAAAAAACTGTAGTTGGCAGATTTACTCTTGTTCTTAAAACTTAGGGTTTTCGGGTTCGCAAATGATGACTTTAACTTATCCCTACACAAAATATCGTTTTGGACTCAATGGAAACCTTAAAAATATCAAAATCACCTCCCAACCCCATGTTTAACTTAGTTGCACAGAAAGCCTAACTCCCAACTTCAAAGTCACAAAAGTATAGCTTTGAAGCATACCTTGATCTCCAACTTTGTTTGCCTTCTGCCTGGACTAAGAACTCGGCTGCTCACACTCCTCCTCTTCTTGATCATGTTTTGGATAGCCAAAAATGGGTAGAAGAAGTCCTTATATAATAGTCATAGGTTGCTCAAAATGTCTGGTACTTGCTTTCGTCCACTAGTTATTCGAGTGAACTAGGGTTTATGGCTTATTTCCCAAGAAATTCTAGAATCCTCCTTGACTAGACTGATGTGATGCAAATATGATCCCCTTTGGTCAGATTTTGATCAAATTCCCAAGTGTCATAATTATATGCTTTATCCAGTATATTATCCATTGGTTAAAAGAATGCACTAGCTCTTTGCATGTTTTCTGGCTTTCTCTCCAAGTAAATCAGATTCCCTTTTTGGCTGAACATATGTGGCACCTTTATCACCACATGGGAAACATAGTGACATGTCATATCCATTTCATATCTGATTTAAAATATGTGGTGTGGATTTATTCCCAATTTGACTTTTATCTCTCCTCATGATTACTTGATCTAACCTATTGCTTTATCTCCAAGTAACTTCTCTCTCCTCCAACTCCTCATATGGCATCATTTTCTGGGCTGGAAAAAGTCTGAATTTTGTCTTAACTTGCCTCATAAAGAAGCCCTTAATTGGTCCTGGTCAGTTACCCTTCGTCAGTTACACTTTTCTTTAAGTCTTGGACTACTCGATTGGACTTGTGTGTAGGTTAAATATGCTATTCTTCTCCCTTGATTGTGTGTGGCCAAATTTCATTATTGGTGAGCAAGGAAATTGACTTTTAAAAATCTCATGATTATACTTGTACTTTGTTGCACAAAAGTCAACCATTAATTCCCTGAATGCCAAGTGTCCAGCCTGCATAATTACCGTTGATTTTTATTCTTTTCTTTTTCTCCAAAAACGCAGGGAACCCTTATCCATCCAGGAAATGTCATGTGCATATTTATTTTAGCACCTTTTTGCTTAGATAATTGTCCCATACCTTAGGAAATAGCTAAATGACATTTTTACCAACTGATTAACACCATATAAGTGTTGTGTCCTTTTGCACTAACACTTTAATTTCTATGGCCATTGAACTCTTGGTCAAAATACTCATGCAAAAGAGAGTGCATTATGTTTTAAAATATGTCAATAAGGAACTTAAAAATCCCCTAAATGAAATAACCAAAGTGCCCTTACAAAATATCATCTTAACTTGGCTTATTTCGCAAGTTTCATGCCTTTTCTCTCTCCTTGGACATGGCTGCACGTTTTTTGTGTCTTGAAGGGCAAGTAATGTTGACTTTTGGATGCCCATAATTGCTTTTGTACTTACCTTTACAAAAAGTCAAACATTATCTCCCTTAGTTGCCATGTGTCACCTAGAGTTAATTACCTTCCACTTTGTAATCACGAAGGGACACGTATTTGGCCAACACAAAAGTATGTCATTAATAGTCATTATTGTTGGAAAGTATACCCTAGGGGCAGATCATTGTACTTTAAATGTCATTATTATTTAAAATATTTCTCCATTTAGTTATCATATCATTTGCATGTTTATTATGATAACTGTATCCTTGGATGTATCATAAAGATTGTCCTAAATGTCCCTGGTCGGTCATCTATGCGAGAGCAAAGATGAAATAAGACCAGTATGACTTTGAGGAGGTATGGAGATACGAATCAAAGTCATAGGCACTTGTAAGAGTACAAGGTGCTGGACCGACCTATTATAAGAAAGCTGCATGGGTTAAGTCATAAGGTTATCTCATGTATAACCGCGTCACAATGCCCTTTGACCTGAGATCATCATGGATTCCTACATGAGAGTTGCTCATCTTTGACCTAGTCAAAAGTCACCTTTGACTGGGTGATGATAAAGGCTTCGATCAGGATTAGTGGTTTTCATGCAGAGGAATGTGAATGGTCAAGATGGAATTTCTCCCTCACATTTGTAGAGAGACAATATTAGGCCCCTCGATGAGTGAGTGTAAGAAATGTATGGCCATACTACGATGGAAAGGAGTTTCCATTTCAATTGTTAGACTACTCAAGAATGAAGAAAGTAATGGTCAAGAATAGGATGTTGACATTATCCATGCTTCATCCTTGACTAAATTATCAAGTGACAAAAGGGACGTGGCATGGTTGTATGTAGGTTGTATCGTATCATCAATCCTCATATGAATTGAGTAGTTGCAATGTCTTGCTAGAGATCGCTTGCGACTTGTGGGCTGGTACAGTATTGGCCCACTGCCAATCTCATGTGGGCCTGTAGGGTTGAACACAATAATAGCCCAACACGAGCAGTAATATCCAGATTCGTTGAATTTTAGATATGTCTAAGATTTAATGAATGCAGCATTTAATCTAGGATGGATATATATATATATAATGTAATTTCAAAAATAATAATATTATTATTTATATAGATAATAATATTATTATGTAGTATTTAATTTATTTGATAAATTAAATAACTAAAATAAATAGAGATATTATATCTCGAATTAATTTTCGAATAGAGATATCGTATCTCAAATTTAATTTGAATTGAGATATGGTATCTTAGATTTAATTAAATAGATAGATGTCATATCTCAAATTTAATTTATAAAGATAAATTAAATCGCGAGGCTTTTAATTTGGATTAAATAAATAGATTAGATTAGATCTGTTGAGAATGATTTAATTAATATATTATTTTAATCTAAATTTGAATTTCAAGATTAATTTTGAATATTTTAATACAACCCTTTAGGGTTTTAGAAATCCTATAAGATAATGATCAAGTCGTATTAAAATATGAACGGATGAGTCGCAAAAGAGAAACCCTAGAGAAAGAAAAGACGTAAGACGTTGAACGCGCTAGCACGCTGTCGTCGGTGTTGGAGTCTGTTCGGTATGGATACTGGTAGAGGGAGTGTATTCGCTGAGTCAGCTCCTGGTGATCGTATCAAAAAAGACGCTCATGAATACAAAGGTTCTAACTAACCCAGTTTAAACGCCATTGATAGATCCTCTTATGGGATTCATAAAATTTTAATGGATGAATTCCTTCCGTTGCGTGTATGATCCCAACAATTATGACCTTACTTTATTAAAGTTACTTTATCGGTGCTTGCTCGAGATACTGTCCAAGTTTTACTCGGGATTTCTTCACAAATATCAAGACCCAACAAACGATTCCACATACCGATGTTTTCTCAAAAGCATAGGGCATACCCGACTACCCTGAAAATACCGTATACTTACTTATACCGGCATATTTTTGCTCAACTAATTGTCCTATACCTCAGGACATAGTTGGGTGGCATCTTTTCCAATCGGATTTATAGCGTATAAGTCTTTTGTGCCTTCTTTTTATCTAACAGCTGAAGGTATGGCCCTACTCAGGAATTTCATACATCCTGAATCGGGCTTAGTAGTCTTTCTAATTTAGGCTTATTGTCAAGTCTCAATGCCCGACATTCAGGATATTACACGGAGGGTTTTCTCTCTCTTGCTCTCTCAACCGACCTCTCTCTATCTCTTTCTTCTTCTACCTTCGGCTTCTCCCTTATTTTTCTCCATGTTGGCCAACCTAATGATGATGAGAAACAAACCAAAGAAGTCAAGGCGTTGTTCAGCGAGGCAAGGAACAACTTGGCCAACAAGTAAATAAAACTTCACCCCTAAGTCAAGAGAACTTAGAGGGCAAGCTAGGCATACTTCACGAAAGAACTAGATGTGCTTAGAGCAGCAGTTAGAGGTAAGGTTGTGCTCTATGTGGTTTTCACATTCTATGAACCTCATTTGATTCCATAATGATTTCTTGATTTTGGCATTAGATTCACCTTGTAGACATCATTAAACTCCTATAATATGTTTTCTCTCTCTTACTCTCTCAACTGACCTCTCTCTCTCTCTCTCTCTCTCTCTCTCTCTCCCTCGTTCTTCTACCTTTGGCTTCTCCTTCTTTTTCTCCATGTTGGCTAAGTTAATGATGATGAGAAAGGAACTAAGAGAAGTCAAGGGGCTGTCTGGCGAGCCAAGGGCCAACTTGGCCATCAAGTCAAGAGAACTTGGCCCACAAGTCAAGAGAACATAACATGGAGTGCACGCTATGCATACTTAGCGAAAGAGCTAGATGTGCTTGGAGGACAAGAGGTAAGGTTGCACTCTATGTGGTGTCCACACCCTACGAACCTCCTTTTAGTCCATAGTCGGTTCTTGATTTTGGCAACACCTCCACCTTGGAAATGACACTAAATTTCTATGATCAAGAATCCAAAACTGTAGAAATGATGCTCTTAACTAGAAGAAACAACGTTAGAGAAGGCCTCGGGAGTAAGAAATGCCAAATCGAGGAAAAATCGGCTCTAAAGGGTTTTCCCTCTTTTCTTGCTCTCCTCTCTCTCTTTCTTCTTATGTGTTCGGCCTCTCCCCTCTTTTTCTCCATCTTGGCCAACATAATGATGATGAGAAAGGAAATAAGAGAAGTCAAGGGCTTCCTGGATGAGGCAAGGAACGACTTGGCCAACAAGTACAGAGAACTTGGCCTAAAAGTCAAGAGAACATGGAGGGCACACTAGGCGTGGTTCGCGAAAGAGCTAGATTTGCTTGGAGGACAAGTTAGAGGTAAGGTTGCACTCTATGTGGTGTCCATACCCTACGAACCTCACTTGATTCCATAGTCATTTCCTGATTTTGGGATCAGATCCACCTTGAAGACGTAGTTAAACTCCTCTGACAAGAAATCCAAAACCGTAGAAATTTTGTTCTCACCGAGAGGAAAAAACGTTAGAGAAGGCCTTGGGAGCAAGAATCGCGAAATCGAGGAAATTGTTTTGCTGCTGATATTAATGATTAAATATGATATAATGCTAGATTGAGTTGGGACTCTGAATGTGATTGACTCTTTGGAAGAAATTTTGGGTGTAATTGTATGTCCCTGGTTGGTAGCTGCTGGGAATTTTGTTATATTGTGACTGTGGAAGAAAAAAAATTAAGTATTGAAATTTTGAAATTGATGAATCAGATTAGTCACAGGTGGTTGATTTTTTTTTTTTTTTACTGTTGATATGTATTGCTTCTGCTGTAATTTTTGAACCCTTTGCTGTCACAAGTTGCATTTTGATGTATGAAATATATAGTTGAATTAATTGCATGAAAGCTAAACTTGTTTACTGAAATTTTTGTGGAGAAGCACGCGGGCACACACACACACACATATATATAAAAGAAACCAACACACACACACACACACACACACATATATATAAAAGAAACCAACACACACACACACACACATAACAGGCGGTGGGAGCAAATTATTACTCCCTCCCATCGTTTTAAAGTGTGGCGGCGCAAAGACATTTACGTTTACGCCCACTACAATATATATAATAAATATATATTATTAATATTATAATATAGATTATATTATAATTATTTAGTTTTTTTATAAAATAAAAAAAAACAATTGGACCAAAAGTTTTTTTATAAAAAAAAAAAAAAAACAATTGGACCAAAGTTTATATTTTCAATTCAAATAAAATTTCCTTAATACTTAACGAGTTATGGTATTTTCTAAAAATATATTCTTTAATTCTTACTTAAGAAAATAAGAAAATGTTTTTTCATATTGAGTAACTATATGGTAAATTTAAATTACCATAAATTAATCTCTTCTAAAATATTACTTAGTTTTAAAATTTAAAAATTGGGATATTATAGTGGTGGTGGATGAGGCGCCGATTAGAAGAGAATGAAGGCTGCGAAATAAGAGTTATCACAACAGGAAGAGAGGTTTAGAGAGTGAAATCCAATTTTCGGCGCGATGAAGAGAAGATAAGGGGAATGATTTTTTTATGCTTCTTCAATTTTTTATGATACTATGATAAAATAAATGTAAATAATTTAAAAACAACGCAATTTGAGATTTTCATAAATTTATTTTATAAATTTTTTTATTCCAATAATATGAAATTTGAAAACCACCTAAGATTTTTAAATTTGAAATTTAACAAAATCATAACTTCTTAATTTATGATGGCTAGGTCAACTCATTAACTGAATCTCCAAAAGATTGGGAGAAAAATTTACCAATTCATCATTAATTTCATACCTTAATTTATGAAATCTGAAATTTAACAAAATCATAACTTCTTTATTTATGATAGCTAGGTCAACTCATAAACTGAATCTCCAAATGATGGGCAGAAAGATTTACAAATTCATCATTAATTTCATATCATTATAAAATTAAAATCAATACTAAGTAAAGATATAAATGAATAAAATGATGTAATTTATTAAAAAGGAAAAAATTGAGGAAACCCAATTATTCAAACTTTTAAGATAAGAGGCTCAAAAAATTGATCCGACATGGTACTCTAATTTTAACGATTAGGAAAGGACCAAAATAAAAATTTGTGTTAATAACTTAATATGTTGAAGAAAATTTAAATTATAGTTTTTATTTAATTTTAATTACTAACGAGTGATTACTATTTTCATCTTAAAATTATAATTATAATTTTGTGATGAAAAATAAACTTATCTTATAGACATTCCATTCTCATTTTTTATCTCACTCACACTGGAAAGCGGTAAGATCCGGTGGCTACAATATCCATTAACCCTATTATGCCCCTATTTTCATAGTAGAGAGTGAAGAGTCAATGTGAGGATTGGGCATTGTCAACTGGAGAGACAACTGTCGTTGCCGTTTTAGGTGTGGGTTGTGGAAGAGAGTCCGTCGTTGCCATTTCGGGTGTGGGTTGTGGTAAAGAGTAGCATTCATTAATTTTCGTTGTTTTGCCCTAATGTAGATTTTGGCCGTCTATTTGTGTTTGCCCTAGTGTGGTTGCATTGTGAGCGTTTTTTTCCGAAACGGAAAGATGAGATTATTTGAATTCTTGGCATTTATTGGGAAGAGTAATTCGACTGTATCTTGATTACTAGCCGTTGCTAATCGGTTCTTTTACCTTCAAACCTTCCTTGATTTTTCTCTCTCTCATATCTTTCCTATTCTAGTTCTTTTAATTTTCAAATTTTACGAGCTATTGCTTCAGCTCCCTTGATTTTATTCTCCATCTTGATTTTCAAACCCCCTACCCGATATTTTTCTCTCATACATGCTTTTATTCTATTATACTCCTTCTCCCTTATTGATTTTCTTCGTGTTGCTTCTTTAGTACTATATTTTCTCTCCTCCTCATCACTCATCTTTTAGTGCAACGATGGAGACTAAACTTCAACCCATGGAAAGCATATTCCTTTGGTCGATTTCCTTGATGGCAAGTGAACCAGTCGAACAAGTAATAAAGAGTAAGTAGAGTATCGTCCCACACAGACTGGATACTAAATGATGACACTGAATTACAGAATTAGTTGTGTTTAAAAAGAAAATAAATTTGATTTTGTTTGTGAGTTTTGATAGTTATACTAATAAACAGGAAAATAACTAAATGATTGTAGTCGTAAGAAGATATCAGTAAGAAGATAGACTGAACTCAGAATCCTTTCTAAGCATATCATTCCCCCATATGCCTATACGCAATGCTATAGCATTCATACTGTATAGCTCTCGCAAATGCTACAGCATGAACACCCTATGCAATGTTATTCAGTTAACCACACCACGCTAATCTACTGAAGCTCTCGCGTCCGATACATACAATCCTAGTCTATACTTCTCCCATATGTCTATGGCGATTTTTCTAGTTGGATCATCAATACAAATCAAGGTGTATAGTTATGAGCGGTAGACCCATTCCTGAAGTCTACGATAATAGGTCAAGTCTTGCACCAGCCTACCTAGCAATCACTGCTTCTCAGATGTCTAACCCTGACTCCCTCTCAATAAGCCGAGGCCACTGATCTAGCCCTTAGCTCTCGCTAATTGACAAAGAATGAAATCACTGATAAGCAACTGAATATATTTAATTAAGAACTAGCAATTGGGTTCATTCTATACTTAGAAAATCATCCTCGTTCAGAGGGAATCACAAAACAGAGTACTACAGAATAGCCCATGATAAAAGATTGACTCGAATTAAAATAAAGAAACAGAAAGCTTGATGGAGGTTCCTGTTGGAAATTATGCCCTAGCGGCAAGTCATTGTTCTCCATTGAGTTATCACTTCATTCGCATGTTTACAGTGATAACTGATCCCTGGATATATCTTATAGATGATATCCTAAATGTCCCTGGTCGGTCATCTACACGGGAGCGAAGATGAGATAAGACCAGTATAACTTTGATGAGGTATGGAGATACAAATCAAAGTCATGGGCACTTGTAAGAGTACAAGGTCTTTGGACCGACCCACTATGAGAAAGCCTGCATGGATCTAGTCATAAGCTTATCTCATGTATAACTAACGTCACAACGCCCTATGACCCGAGATCATCATGGATTCCTACATGATGAGTCACTGGTCTTTGACCTAGTCAAAAGTCACCTTTGAGTGGGTGATGATAAAGGCTGGGATCGGGATCAGTGGTTTTCATGCGGAGCAATGTGAATGGTCAAGATGGAATTTGTCCCTCACATTTGTAGAGAGATAATATTGGGCCCCTCGATGAGTGAGTCTAAGAAATGTATGGCCATACTGTGATGGAAAGGGGTTTCCATTTCACTAATTAGACTACTCGAGAATCGAGAAAGTAATGGTCAAGAAAAGTTGACATTATCCATGCCTCATCCTTGACCAAATTATCGCGTGGCAAAAGGGACGTGACATGGTTGTACGATAGGTTGTATCGTGTCATCGATCCCATGTGAATTGGGTAGTCGCAATGTCTTGCTAGAGGCCACTTGCGACTTGTGGATTGGTACAGTATTGGCCCATTGCCAATCTCATATGGGCCTGCAGGGTCGCACACAAGAATAACCCAACACGAGCAAAAGTGTCAGATTCATTGAATCTCATATTAAACGAGATTAATGAATCTTTGAATTTAATCTAGGATAAATATATATTAAATTTGAAATTAATATATATATTAATATTATTAATGGAGATTATAATATTATTATATCTAATATTTGTTTTGTATTTAATTTATTTGATAAATTAAATAACTAAAACAAATAGAGATATTGTATCTCATTTAATATTCGAATAAAGGTATCGTATATCTGTTTAATTTAAATTGAGATATAGTATCTCAGATTTAATTAAATAGATAGATATTATTTCTCGGATTTAATTTATGGAGATAAATTAAATCGAAGGCTTTTAATTTGAATTAAATAAATACATTAGATTAGATCTATCGATAGATTTAATTAATATGTTTTAATTCAAATTCGAAATTTGAATTTTAGATCTGGTTTTAATCGGATTAAATAAATGCGTTACATTAGATCTAACCGTTAGATTTAATTAATGTATTTTAATCCATATTTGAAATTCGAAATTCAAAATTAATGTGGATTAATTTTATATAATACGCCTACGAGTTTGGAAAAACCTACGGAGTTTTTATCGAGCGTATTGAAAAGCCGCGAGAAAAACCCTAGAGTGGAAAATTAAGAGAGACGCACAAGAGGCGCTAGCACGCCGTAGCCGTGTTCGGGAGTTGTTCGTGTGGATACGGTGGAGGAAGACGATCCTACGAGTCGTCTTCTGGCGATCGAGGAGGTGGCCCAATTGTTCAAGGAAGAACGAGACGCAAACGAATTCTCCAAAGGTAATTTAGGATTCCCTAGCCTTGGTTTAAACGCACCTGAGTGATCCTCGGGACGGGATTCGTAAGTTTTTTTTAATCCGTTGTGTTGTACAGATCCCAACAGTGGTATCAGAGCCAACTCAACGTGCGTTTAAATTAGGCTTCTTCGTGTTTGAATATATATATGTCAGATATATGTATGCAAGAAACCAAATCTTTGTATGCAAGAAATTGAATCTTGTATGCTTTAAAATGCGTTAGGGTTTGAATCGTTCAAATTCGCGGCCACATCTGAATTGTTCAGATCGAACAATGGTCGGAACAGACAGTCACGTTTGCGCGCATCGAAGACATTCTGAATCGTTCAGAATTTTTCGATCATGCTCGGACATTGGTGACGTAGGGATCTTGGTCGCGTTTCTGAAAAGTTTGGAAACACGGTCATGGTGGGGTCAATCATGTTTGGAGACGTCATTTGTATCTGGTCGTATTGATCACGTTCTGAATGGTTCGAACGCTGATTACGCGTGGGACATCAGTGACGATTCAGACGTTCATGACGGCGGATGAAAGAATGACATTCATGGAGACGTTAGGGTTCGTCCTTCAACTCATTTTTTCTGAGCTGTCCAGATTCAATGATAGTCAAGTTAGACTTGATCACGTTCGGACGTTCTAATCAATGAGTTAAGATGAATTTTTCCATCACGCAAGGTAGCGGGACCGCCATAGGGACCGCTTGATTGTTCATAGCGCGATTAATTAAATCATGACATATTATATATGTATTATATAATATAATATAAAATTAGAGAATTTTAATCATGAATTAATAAATGTTATAATTTATCTTTCAAAGTGTTGTTTGGGTATGGTGAAACAACGTGGCTCTAGAGATTTTACAAGTGTTGTAATTTAAATATGGCTCTGTGAGCCATGTCTCTCTCTCTAAATAAATCTTGATGTACATTCTCTTCTCATCTAACTCCCCTCGAATGTTAAAAGAGGTTTCTCTATATCTATTTTCTTTTATTATTTAGAGAAGTCCCCTCATTGGCTTGAGAGGACTCTAGGTTAGATGAGCTATGTTGTGTCACGAGTTTTTAATTATGTTTGATGTGATCATTGCATAATTAAATTACACATTATGTGATATACAATAAGGATTGTATTCATATAGGTAGAATTAATAAGACTAATTAATTAATATAAAAAATACCCTCTAAATACAATCTTAAGTCACGATGCCGTCAATAAATGAATACTTGTCAAAACCTAGATCACCCATTTGTATGTTCCACCAAAGTAGATGCATTTGAGTTATCTTGGTGAGGCAAGAGAGAGTAATGGTGATACTCTATATTCATTATTGTCTTGACTTAATTGAGATTATCAAAACGGTTTTGGATCTCAGGGCATTGGATGGGATTAAACATGCTAGGTCATATGATGATCGAATCCCATAAAGATCTAAGAGTTACATGTGATGTAATTGGCAAAGTGGATTGCCTACCTAAATAACTTGTTTTTAAGCGTCCTGCCAAAGCGGACTTAAGATCAAGACGAACATGGATCTTAGCCCACTAATTAGAATGAGAGTTGTTAATTCAGTGGGAGAATATTAACTAACTTTGCATATCTTTTAAATTGTAGAATCATGTCAAATGGTAATACCGTAACACCATCAATGCGATCGGTCCTTGAGAAGGACGAACTCGATAAGACAAACTTTCTTGACATGTTTGGGGATTTAAGCGTTGATCCTAAACATGAAAGAAAGGAGTATCTCATCGATCAACCCATTCTTGACGAGCCTTCGGTGATGATCCAAGGGATCGATCGATGCTTACATGAAGCATCAAGATGACTCTATGGACACGGGATGCCTAATGCTCCGCCCTTTGTGGTTCCAAACCTCGATGGAGATCTAGAACACATGGAGGTGTCTCGAGATGATTGATCATCCTATGGAAATGTTCCAAAGAATGGCAAAGCAAGAGAGGTATGAGACCACAAAGGCCTTATTCTCTTGCGGGATGGTGAAGGTGAATCGTTAGTCCTCATTTGTTGAAAATGAAAGGCTACATTGATCACCTTGAGAGGCTTGGATTCCTCATCTCCCAGGAGTTAGCTACAGATGTGATCTTGAGCTCACTCCCAGGAAGTTATGAACACGTTGTCATGAATTACAACATGAACAACATGAAGGAATCAATTTCGAATCGCATGAGATGCTCAAAAGCTGGCGAGCAAAGTCTTGAGAAGAGGCCCAGTTCTGTTTTGTCTATTCAGAGAGGAAGGGGTATGAAACAGAATTGTACTTTGGATATTTAAGTTATTTAAAGTATTCTCTTTAGTTATCATTTTCGTTTGCATGTTCGTATTGATAACTGCATCCCTGGATACATCTTAAAGATTATCCTAAATGTCCCTGGTCGGTCATCTACACGGGAGCGAAGATTAATTAAGACCAGTATGACTTTGATGAGGTATGGAGATACAATCAAAGTCATGGGCACTTGTAAGAGTACAAGGTGATGGATCGACCCACTATGAGAAAGCTGCATGGATTAAGTCATAAGCTTATCTCATGTATAACATCACGACGCCCTATGACTTGAGATCATCATGGATTCCTACATGATGAGTCACTAGTCTTTGACCTAGTCAAAAGTCACCTTTGACCGGGTGATGATAAAGGCTTGGATCGGGACCGGTGGTTTTCATGCGGAGGAATGTGAATGGTCAAGATGGAATTTGTCCCTCACATTTGTAGAGATAATATCTTGGGCCCCTCGATGAGTGAGTCTAAGAAATGTATGGCCATACTGTGATGGAAAGGAGTTTCCATTTCACTTGTTAGACTACTCGAGAATCGAGAAAGTAATGGTCAAGAAAAGGAAGTTGACATTATCCATGCCTCATCCTTGACCGAATTATCGCGTGACAAAAGGGACGTGACATGGTTGTACGATAGGTTGTATCGTGTCATCGATCCCCATGTGAATTGGGTAGTCGCAATGTCTTGCTAGAGGCCGCTTGCGACTTGTGGATCGACACGGTGTTGGCCCACCGCCAATCTCATATGGGCTGCATAGGTCGCACACAAGAATAACTCAACACGAGCAAATGTGTCCAGATTCATTGAATCTTAGATACGTCTAAGATTTAATGAATCGAATTTAATTTAGGATATATATATATATATATATATGTATGTATATATGTATATATCTATATATATTAAATTCGAAATTAATATATGTTCATATTATTAATAGAGATTATAATATTAATATATATATAATATTTGTTTTGTATTTAATTTATTTGATAAATTAAATATCTAAAACAAATTGAGATATTGTATCTCATTTAAATTTTCGAATAAAGATATCGTATATTTGTTTAATATTAAATTGAGATATGGTATCTCAAATTTAAATTAAATAGATAGATATTATTTCTTGGATTTAATTTATAGAGATAAGTTAAATCGAAGGCTTTTAATTTGGATTAAATAAATGGATTTGATTAGATCTATTAGATGGATTTAGTTAATACATTTATTTTAATTCAAATTCCAAATTCGAATTTCAAATCAGCTTTTAATGCGGATTAAATACGTCACATCAGATTTGATTGATGTAATTAATGTATTTTAATCTATATTTGAAATTTGAATTTCAAAATTAATGAGGATTAATTTTATATAATGCGCTGAACGGGTTTAGAAAACTCACGGGACATTTTGTCGAGCGCATTCAAAAAGCCGCGAGAAAAACCCTAGAGTGGAAAATCAAGAGACACGCACAAGAGGCGCTAGCACGCTACCGTAGCCGTGTTCGGGAGTTGTTCGTGTGGACACCGGTGGAGGAAGACGATCCTACGAGTTGTCTTCGCGATCGAGGAGGTAGCCCTTTGTTCAAGGAAGAACAAGCCGCAAACGAATTCTCCTAAGGTAATTTCGGATTCCCTAGCCTTGTTTAAACGCACCTGAGTGATCCTCGGGATTGGATCCGTAAGTTTTTTAATCCGCTGCGTTGTATGGATTCCAACACGGACGAGCCGCGAAAGAGAAACCCTAGAGAAAGAAAAGACGTAAGACGTTGAAGGCGCTAGCACGCTGTCGTCAGTGTTGGAGTCTGTTCGGTATGGATACTGGTAGAGGGAGTGTATTCGCTGAGTCGGCTCCTGGTGATCGTATCGAACAAGACGCTCATGAATACAAAGGTTCTAACTAACCGTATTTAAATGCCATTGATAGATCCTCTTATTGGATTAGTAAAATTTTAATGGATGAATTCCTTCCGCTGCGTGTATGGATCCCAACAATTATGACCTTACTTTATTAAAGTTACTTTATCGGTGCTTGCTCGAGATACTGTCCAAGTTTTACTCGGGATTTCTTCACAAATATCAAGACCCAACAAACAATGCCACATAACGATGTTTTCTCAAAAGCGTAGGGCATACCCGACTGCCCTGAAAATACCATATAATTACTTATACCGGCATATTTTCGCTCAACTAATTGTCCTATACCTCAGGACATAGTTAGGTGGCATCTTTTCCAACCAGATTTACAGCGTATAAGTCTTTTGTGCCCTCTTTTTATCTAACGGCTGAAGATATGGCCCTACTCAGGAATTTCATACATCCTGAATCAGGCTTAGTAGTCTTTCTAATTTAGGCTTATTCTCAAGTCTCAATGCCCGATATTCAGGATATTACATGGAGGGTTTTCTCTCTCTTGCTCTCTCAACCGACCTCTCTCTATCTCTTTCTTCTTCTACCTTCGGCTTCTCCCTTCTTTTTCTCCATGTTGGCCAACCTAATGATGATGAGAAACGAACCAAGAGAAGTCAAGGTGTTGTTCGGCGAGGCAAGGAACAACTTGGCCAACAAGTAAATAAAACTTGGCCCCCAAATCAAGAGAACTTAGAGGGCAAGCTAGGCATACTTCGCGAAAGAACTAGATGTGGTTAGAGCAGCAGTTAGAGGTAAGGTTGCGCTCTATGTGGTTTTCACATTCTACGAACCTCATTTGATTCCATAATGATTTCTTGATTTCGGCATTAGATCCACCTTGTAGACATCATTAAAATCCTACAATAAGAAATCTAAAACTGCAGAAATGATGCTCTCAGCGAGAGGAAACAAGGTCAGAAAAGGCCTTGGGAGCAAGAAACACCAAAACAGGGAAAAATCGGCTCCAAAGTGTTTTTTTCTTTCTCTCTCTCTCTTTCTTCTTCTACCTTTGGCTTCTCCCTTCTTTTTCTCCATGTTAGCCAACTTAATGATGATAAGAAAGGAACTAGAGAAGTCAAGGGGTTGTTCGGAGAGCCAAGGAACATCTTGGCCAACAAGTGAAGAGAACTCTGAAGGCCAGCTGAGTATGCTTTGCAAAAGAGCTAGATGTGCTTGGAGGACGGGTTAGAGGTCAGGTTGCACACTATGTGGTCTCCACACCCTACGAACCTCATTTGATGCCACAGTGGTTTCTTGATTTTGGCAGCACCTCCACCTTGGAGATGACACTAAATTACTATGATCAAGAATCCAAAACCATAGAAATGATGCTCTTATCGAGAGAAAACAACGTTAGAGAAGGCTTCAGGAGTAAGAAACGCCAAATTGAGGAAAAATCGTCTCCTGAGGGTTTCCTCTCTCTTCTTTCTCACCCTCTCTCTCTTTCTTCTTATGTGTACAGCCTCTCCCCTCTTTTTCTTCATGTTGGCTGACTTAATGATGAAGAGAAAGGAAATAAGAGAAGTCAAGGGCTTGTTTGGTGAGGCAAGGAACAACTTGGCAAACAAGTAAAAAGAACATGGCCCACAAGTCAAGAGAACATGGAGGACAAACTAGGAATACTTCGCGAAAGAGCTAGAAGTGCTTGGAGGATGAGGTAGAGTTAAGGTTGCACTCTATTTCTTGTCCACACCCTACGAACCACATTTGATTCCATATTCATTTCTTGATTTCGGCATCAGCTCCATCTTGTAGACGTCGTTACTCTCCTCTGATAAGAAATCCAAAATCGTAGAAGTTTTCTCTCACCGAGAGGAAACAACGTCAGAGAAGGCCTTAGGAGCAAGAAACGCCAAATCGTAGAAAAATCGGCTCTAGAGTGTTTGCTCTCTCAACCGACCTCTCTCTCTCTCTCTCTTCTTCTACCTTAGGCTTCACCCTTGTTTTTCTCCATGTTGGCCAACTTCATGATGATGAGAAAGAAACCAAGAGAAGTCAAGGGGTTGTTCGGCGAGCCAAAGAACAACTTGGCCAACAAGTAAAGAGAACTTGGCCCACAATTCATCAGAACATGGAGGGCACGCTAGGCATTATTCGCGAAAGAGCTATAAGTGCTTGGAGGAGATGTCAGAGGTAAGATTGCACTCTATGTGGTGTCCACACCCTACGAACCTCATTTGATTCCATAGTCGGCTCTTGATTTTGGCAGCACCTCCACCTTGAAGACGAAACTAGATTTCTATTATCAAGAATCCAAAACAGTAGAAATGATGCTCTTACCGAGAAAACAATGTTAGAGAAGTCCTCGTGAGCAAGAAACGCCAAATCGATGCAAAATCTACTCCATAGGGTTTTTACTCTCTTCTTCCTCTCTCTCTTTCTTCTTGTGTGTTTGGCCTTTCTCCCCTTATTTTCTCCATGTTGGCCAACTTAATGATGATGAGAAAGGAAATAAGAGAAGTCAAGGGCTTGTTGGGCGAGGCAAGGAACAGCTTGGCCAACAAGTAAAGAGAACTTGGTCCACGAATAAAGAGAACATGGAGGGCACGATAGGCATGCTCCGCGATAGAGCTACTTAGAGGACAAGTTAGAGGTAAGGTTGCACTCTATGTAGTGTCCACACCCTACGAACCTCATTTGATTCCATAGTCGGTTCTTGATTTTGGCAGCAACTCCACCTTGGAGACGACACTAAATTCTATCATTAGGAATCAAAAACCGTAGAAATAATGCTCTTACCAAGAGGAAACAACGTCAGAGAAGGCCTTGGGAGCAAGAAACAGAGTGTTTCCTCTCTCAATCTCTCTCTCTCTCTCTCTCTCTCTCTCTCTCTCTCCCTCCTTCTACCTTAAGCTTCTCCCTTCTTTTTCTCCATGTCAACCAACTTAATTATGATGAGAAAGAAACCAAGAGAATTCAAGGGGTTGTTCGGCGTGCCAAGAAAAAACTTGGCCAACAAGTAAAGAGAAACTTGGCCAACAAGTAAAGAGAAACTTGGCCCACAAGTCAACAAAACATAGCGGGCACGCTAGGCATGCTTCGCGAAAGAGCTAGATGTTATTGGAGGAAAAGTTAGAGGTAAGGTTGCACTCTATGTGGTGTCCAAACCCTACAAAGCTCATTTGATTCCATAGTCAGTTCTTGATTTTGGCAGCACCTCCACCTTGGAGACGACACTAGATTTCTGTGATCAAGAATCGAACCATAGAAATAATGCTCTTACCGATAGGAAACAATGTTAGAGATGGCCTTAGGAGCAAGAAACGCGAAATCGATACAAAATGGGCTCTGGAGGGTTTTCTGTCTCTTGCTCTCTCAACCAATCTCTCTCTCTCTCTCTTCTTCTTCTTCTTCTTCTTCTTCTTCTACCTTCAGCTTCTCCCTTCTTTTTCTCCATGTTGGCCAACTTAATGATGATGAGAAAGGAACTAAGAGAAGTCAAGGTGTTGTTCGGTGAGGCAAGAAACAACTTGGCCAACAAGTAAAGCGAACTTGGCCAACAAGTCAAGAGAACATGGAGGGCAAACTAGGAATACTTCACGAAAGAGCTAGATGTGTTTGGAGGATGAGGTAAAGGTAAGGTTGCACTCTATGTATTGTCTACACCCTAGGAACGACATTTGATTCCATAGTCATTTCTTGATTTCAGCATCAGATCCACCTTGTAGACATCGTTACTCTCCTTTGATAAGAAATCCAAAACCGTAGAAGTTTTCTCTCTCTCGCTCTCTCAACCAGAACTCTCGCTCTCTCTTCCTCTTCTACCATAGGCTTCTCCCTTCTTTTTCTCTATGTTGGCCAACTTAATGATGATGAGAAAGAAACCAAGAGAAGTCAAAGGGTTGCTCGACGAGCCAAGGAACAACTTGGCCAACAAGTAAAGAGAACTTGGCCCACAAGTCAATGGAGGGCACATTAGGCATTCTTCACGAAAGAGCTAGAAGTGCTTGGAGGAGATGTTAGAGGTAAGATTGCACTCTATGTGGTGTCCACACCCTACGAACCTCTTTTGATTTCATTATCCGTTCTTGATTTTGGTAGCACCTCCACCTTGGAAACGACACTAGATTTCTATGATCAAGAATCCAAAACCGTAGAAATGATGCTCTTACCAAGAAGAAACAACGTTAGAGAAGGACTCGGGAGCAAGAAACACCAAATCGATGCAAAATCGGCTCCGGAGGGTTTTCACTCTCTTCTTCCTCTTTCTCTCCCCCCTGTGTGTTCGGCCTCACCACTATTTTTCTCCATGTTGGCTGACTTAATGATGATGAGAAAGGAAATAAGAGAAGTCATGGGCTTGTTAGGCGAGGCAAGGAACAGCTTGGCCAACAAGTAAAGAGAACTTGGCCCACAAATCAAGAGAACATGGAGGGCACGCAAGGCATGCTGCGCGAAAGAGATAGATGTGCTTGGAGGACAAGTTATAGGTAAGGTTGCACTCTAGGTGGTGTCCACAACCTAGACCTTATTTGAATCCATAGTCGGTTCTTGATTTTGGCAGGAACTTCACATTGGAGATGACACTAAATTCCTATCATCAGGAATCAAAAATTGTAGAAATAATGCTCTTTCCGAGAGGAAACAACATTGAGAAGTCCTTGGGAGCAAGAAACGCAAAATTGATGCAAAATCAGCTCCTGAGGGTTTTCTCTCTCTTGCTCTTTCAATCGACCTCTCTTTCTCGCTCTTTCTTCTTCTACCTTTGGTTTCTCCCTTCTTTTTCTCCATGTTGACCAACTTAATGATGATGAGAAAGGAACTAAAAGAAGTTAAGGGGTTGTTCGGTGAGCCAAGGAGCAACTTGGCCAACAAGTACGAAGAACTTGGCCCATAAGTCAACAGAACATGGAAGGCAAGCTAGATATGCTTCGTGAAAGAGATAAATGTGCTTGGAGGACAAATTAGAGGCAAGGTTGCACTCTATGTGGTGTCCACACCCTACGAACCACATTTGATTACATAGTCATTTCTTGATTTCGGCATCAGATCCACCTTGTAGACATCGTTACTCTCCTCTAATAAGAAATCCGAAACCGCAGAAGTTTTGCTCTCACCAAGAGGAAACAACGTCAGAAAAGGCCTTGGGAGCAAGAAATGCCAAATCGCAGAAAAATATGCCCCAATATGTTTACTCTCTCAACCGACCTCTCTCTCTCTCTCTCTCTCTTTCTTCTTCTACCTTAGGCTTCTCCCTTCTTTTTCTCCATGTTGGCCAACTTACTGATGATAAGAAAGAAACCAAGAGAAGTCAAGGGCTTTTTGGACGAGGCAAGGAACAACTTGGCCAACAAGTAAAGAAATCATGGGCCACAAGTCAACAGAACATGGATGGCACGCTAGGCATGCTCCGCGAAAGAGCTAGATGTGCTTAGAGGAGATGTTAGAGGTAAGGTTGAACTCTATGTGGCGTCCACACCCTACGAACCTCATTTGATGCCATAGTCGGTTCTTGATTTTGGCAGTACCTCCACCTTGGAGATAACACTGAATTACTATGATCAAGAGTAAAAAACATAGAAACTATGCTCTTACTGAGAGGAAACAACGTTAGAGAAGGCCTCAGGAGTAAGAAACGCCAAATCGAGGAAAAGTTGGCTCCTCACCCTCTCTCTCTTTCTTCTTATGTGTGCTGCCTCTCCCCTCTTTTTCTTCACGTTGGCCGACTTAATGATGAAGAGAAAGGAAATAAGAGAAGTCAGGGGCTTGTTCAGTGAGGCAAGGAACAACTTGACCAACAAGTAAAGAGAACTTGGCCCACAACCCAAGAGAACATGGAGGGCACGCTAGACATGCTTCGTGAAAGAGCTAGATGTGCTTGGACGACAAGTTAGAGGTAAGGTTGCACTCTAATGGTGTCCACACCGTACGAACCTCATTTGATTCTATAGTCATTTCTTGATTTCGGCATTAGATCTACCTTGTAGATGTCGTTAAACTCCTCTGATATGAAATTCGAAACCGTAGAAATTTTGCTCTCATCGAGAGGAAACAACGTCAGAGAAGGCCTTGGGAGCAAGAAACGCGAAATCGAGGAAAAATCAGCTCTGAAGTGTTTTCTCTCTCTTGCTCTTTGAACCAACTCTCTCTCTCTCTCTCTCTTCTTCTTCTACCTTCGGCTTCTCCTTCTTTTTCTCCATGTTGGCTAAGTTAATGATGATGAGAAAGGAACTAAGAGAAGTCAAGGGGTTGTGTGGCGAGCAAAGGACCAACTTGGCCATCAAGTAAAGAGAACTTGGCCCAAAAGTCAAGAGAACATAACATGTAGGAAACACTATGCATACTTAGCGAAAGAGCTAGATGTGCTTGGAGGACAAGTTAGAGGTAAGGTTGCACTCTATGTGGTGTCCACACTCTACAAACCTCATTTGATTCCATAGTCATTTCTTGATTTCGGCATCAGATCCACCTTGTAGATGTCGTTAAACTCCTCTGATAAGAAATCCAAAATCGTAGAAATTTTGCTCTCACCGAGAGGAAACAACGTTAGAGAAGGCCTTTGGAGCAAGAAATGCGAAATCGAGGAAAAATCAGCTTTGGAGTGTTTTCTCTCTCTTACTCTCTCAACCGACCTCTCTCTCTCCCCCCTTCCTTCTACCTTCGGTTTCTCCTTCTTTTTCTCCATGTTGGCTAAGTTAATGATGATGAGAAAGGAACTAAGAGAAGTCAGGGGGGCATCGGCGAGCCAAGGACCAACTTGGCCATCAAGTCAAGAGAACTTGGCCCACAAGTCAAGAGAACATAACATGGAGTGCACGCTATGCATACTTAGCGAGAGAGCTAGATGTGCTTGGAGGACAAGAGGTAAGGTTGCACTCTATGTGGTGTCCACACCCTACGAACCTCATTTTATTCCATAGTCGGTTCTTGATTTTGGCAACACCTCCACCTTGGAAATGACACTAAATTTCTATGATCAAGAATCCAAAACTGTAGAAATGATGCTCTTAACTAGAAGAAACAACGTTAGAGAAGGCCTCGGGAGTAAGAAATGCCAAATCGAGGAAAAATCGGCTCCGAAGGGTTTTCCCTCTTTTCTTGCTCTCCTCTCTCTCTTTCTTCTTATGTGTTCGGCCTCTCCCCTCTTTTTCTCCATCTTGGCCGACATAATGATGATGAGAAATGAAATAAGAGAAGTCAAGGGCTTCCTGGATGAGGCAAGGAACGACTTGGCCAACAAGTAAAGAGAACTTGACCTAAAAGTCAAGAGAACATGGAGGGCACACTAGGCGTGGTTCGCGAAAGAGCTAGATTTGCTTGGAGGACAAGTTAGAGGTAAGGTTGCACTTTATGTGGTGTCCATACCCTATGAACCTCACTTGATTCCATAGTCATTTCCTGATTTCGGGATCAGATCCACCTTGAAGACGTAGTTAAACTCCTCTGACAAGAAATCCAAAACCGTAGAAATTTTGTTCTCACCGAGAGGAAACAACGTCAGAGAAGGCCTTGGGAGCAAGAATCACGAAATCGAGGAAATTGTTTTTTGTTGATATTAATGATTAAATATGATATAATCTTTGGATTGAGTTGGGACTCGAATGTGATTGACTCTTTGAAAGAAATTTTGGGTGTAATTGTATGTCCCTGGTTGGTAGCTGCTGGGAATTTTGTTATATTGTGACTGTGGAAGAAAAAAATTAAGTTTTGAAATTTTGAAATTGATGAATCAGATTAGTCACAGGTGGTTGAATTTTTTTTTTTACTATTGATATGTATTGCTTCTACTGTAATTTTTGAACCCTTTGCTGTCACAAGTTGCATTTTGATGTATGAAATATATAGTTGAATTAATTGCATGAAAGTTAAACTTGTTTACTGAAATTTTTGTGGAGAAGCACGCGGGCACACACACACACATATATATAAAAGAAACCAACACACACACACACATAACAGAGGCGGTGGGAGCAAATTATTACTCCCTCCCATCGTTTTAAGGTGTGGCGGGCAGCACATTTACGTTCTACCTGAAGGTGGAGCTGAATCACCAAGAGGGGGGTGAATTGGGGATTCTGAAACTTTTTCGTTTTGCTCTGTTTTTGTGCAACAAAACAGGGGTGAACAGATGGTGTAGAGAAGAATAGCTAGACACAAAGATTTATACTGGTTCGGTCTAACTCCTTGACCTACGTCCGGTCCCCGACACACTCGGGATTTCCACTATATCAAGGATTACACACTCGTACTCAAGAGATAGTTCTCTCACTAGAACTCACTCCCCCTTACAAGTTGTAATCAATGAACCCAACCACCAAGTCCCCTGACTTGTGGTTCTTGACAATAAATGATTCACAAGTAGAAAAACTCTCACAAAGAGTAGATAATGTTAAACACTGAAGCTTATTATGTCAAAAGACAGAATACAAGTGAAAACAGAAAGGTAGTTGAGAAACTTAAATGCTTGTGCGTTTTCAGATGTGTTGGTTGTTGTAGAGACTTGAATGCAGTCCTATTTATACTCAGAGATCATTAAATGACCGTTGCTATCCAATAAATCCGTTGGAGAAGATCAGCCAAGATTAGCAGATGGTTTAGTCATGTTTCTCTCTCCAATCTTCACCTAACCCAGCTGGTTAGATGATCAGAGTTGACTCTCTACGAATTTGTCCGTTGGAATAGCAAGTTGCTTGTTGTAGAAATTATTCTTTAATGCTTTGCAATCGTGTGTAGATGGATTGAGCAAAAGTATGCAAGAGTCGGGTTCGCATTTAATGTTCGACATCACCTTTTGCTTTTCCTTTTAATCTTCAATAATCATTCTTTAAATGAAACTCACTAAAAAGATGGTTAAACATAGCGAGGGGAATAAGAGAGAATAATCCTGGAAGATATTATGTTCAAAGACTAAGGATTCACAAATTCTTGGTTTGATTTTCAAACTTAGCGTTCAATACTGAGTGTGTTCATCAATACTCGAGTGCGTCCTTGTGCACTTAAGTCAATACTTGAGTATTCATTATGATACTCGAGTATTCATCTTCAGAGAGGAATCATCGAGTTTTGACTTTGGACCTTATCATTGAAGTAAGGTCAATACTCGAGTGTCCAAATCAATACTCGAGTTTTGAACTTTTGATATGAAAATAAGTTTAAGTTCAAAACCTCAATACTTGAGTATTGACTTCAATACTTGAGTGTTCAAATCATTGATAGAGGACAAAGATTTCTGTATGCCCAATACTCGAGTTTTCAACTCAATACTCGAGTATTCATTCATCTTGAAAAACTTTGTGAAGTCTTTCCCAAGTCAATACTTGAGTATTGAAATGAATACTTGAGTGTTCAAATTGTTGTCAAAAATGAAAGCTCTCTGTAAGTCCAATACTCGAGTTTGGATACTAATACTCGAGTATTCTAGGTGCTTGAAAAACTTTGACAATACAATACTTGGGTTTTCAAACGAATACTTGAGTATTCATAAACACATGTTAAATATGAAAGCTTTGTGAAAGTTCAATACTCGAGTATGTAAAACCAATACTCGAGTTTTCATAAGGTGACAAGCTTGATATCTCTCTCAGATATGTTCAATACTCGAGTATTCATGTTAATACTCGAGTTTGGCTCGTGGTCAAAAACTTGGAGTGCTCTGTCAAGTCAATACTCGAGTATTGTCTCCAATACTTGAGTATTGCTCGTGTAATGATTTTTGAGCAACTCTTTGTCAAGTCAATACTCGAGTATTAGAATGAATACTCGAGTGTTGCTTTGACAGTAGGTTTTCCATCTTGCCAAAGATAAACTTCAATGTATGTTTACAACTGTTAATTATCATCAAAACCACATAGAGAACTAACACTACCCACTACACCATATATAATAAATATATATTATTAATATTATAATATAATATTATATTATAATTATTTAGTTTTTTTATAAAATAAAAAAAACAATTGGACCAAAGTTTATATTTTCAATTCAAATAAAATTTCCTTAATACTTAACGAGTTATGGTATTTTTTAAAAATATACTTACAATATTTTCTTTAATTCTTACTTAAGAAAATAAGAAAATGTTTTTTCATATTGAGTAACTATATGGTAAATTTTAATTACCATAAATTAATCTCTTCTAAAATATTACTTAGTTTTAAAATTTAAAAATTGGGATATTATAGTGGTGGTGGATGAGGCGCCGATTAGAAGAGAATGAAGTTGCGAAATGAGAGTTATCACAACGGGAAGAGAGGTTTAGAGAGTGAAATCCAATTTTCGGCGTGATGAAGAGAAGATTCAGGGGAATGATTTTTTTATGCTTCTTCAATTTTTTATGATACTATGATAAAATAAATGTAAATAATTTTAAAACAACGCAATTTGAGATTTTCATAAATTTATTTTATAAATTTGTTTATTCCAATAATATGAAATTTGAAAAGCACCTAAGATTTTTAAATTTGAAATTTAACAAAATCATAACTTCTTAATTTATGATGGCTAGGTCAGCTCATTAACTGAATCTCCAAAAGATTGGGAGAAAAATTTACCAATTCATCATTAATTTCATATATTAATTTATGAAATCTGAAATTTAACAAAATCATAACTTCTTTATTTATGATGGCTAGGTCAACTCATAAACTGAATCTCCAAATGATGGGCAGAAAAATTTACAAATTCATCATTAATTTCATACATTATAAAATTAAAATCAATAATAAGTAAAGATATAAATGAATAAAATGATGTAATTTATTAAAAAGGATAAAATTGAGGAAACCCAATTATTCAAACTTTTAAGATAAGAGGCTCAAAAAATTGATCCAACATGGTACTTTAATTTTAACGATTAGGAAAGGACCAAAATAAAAATTTGTGTTAATAACTTAATATGTTGAAGAAAATTTAAATTATAGTTTTTATTTAATTTTAATTACTAACGAGTGATTATTATTTTCATCTTAAAATTATAATTATAATTTTGTGATGAAAAATAAACTTATCTTAAAGACATTCCATTCTCATTTTTTATCTCACTCACACTCTGGAAAGCGGTAAGACCCGGTGGCTACAATATCCATTAACCCTATTGTGCCCCTATTTTCATCGTAGAGAGTGAAGAGTCAATGTGAGGATTGGGCATTGTCAACCAGAGAGACAACTGTCATTGTCGTTTCAGGTGTGGGTTGTGGAAGAGAGTCCGTCGTTGCCATTTTAGGCGTGGGTTGTGGTAGAGAGTAGCATTCATTAATTCCGTTGTTTTGCCCTAGTGTAGATTTTGGCCGTCTATTTGTGTTTGCCCTAGTGTGGTTGCATCGTGAGCTTCTTTTTCCTGAAATGGAAAGATGAGATTATTTGAATTCTTGGCATTTATTGGGAAGAGTAATTCGACTGTATCTTGATTACTAGTCGTTGCTAATCGGTTCTTTTACCTTCAAACCTTCCTCGATTTTTCTCTCTCTCATATCTTGCTTATTCTAGTTCTTTTAATTTTCAAATTTTACAAGCTATTGCTTCAGATCCCTTGATTTTATTCTCCATCTTGATTTTCAAACCCCCTACCCGATATTTTTCTCTCATACATGCTTTTATTCTATTATACTCCTTCTCCCTTATTGATTTTCTTCATGTTGCTTCTTTAGTACTCTATTTTCTCTCCTCCTCATCACTCATCTTTTAGTGCAACGATGGAGACTAAACTTCAACCCATGGAAAGCATATTCCTTTGGTCGATTTCCTTGATGGCAAGTGAACCAGTCGAACAAGTAATAAAGAGTAAGTATATCATCCCACAGAGACTGGATACCAAATGATGACACCGAATTGCAGAATTAGTTGTGTTTAAAAAGAAAATAAATTTGATTTTGTTTGTGAGTTTTGATAGTTATACTAATAAACAGGAAAATAACTAAATGATCGTAGTCATAAGAAGATATCAGTAAGAAGATAGACTGAACTCAGAATCCTTTCTAAGCATATCATTCCCCCAGCTGCCTTATACGCAATGCTATAGCATTCATACTGTACAGCTCTCGCAAATTCTACAGCATGAACACCCTATGCAATGTTATTCAGCTAACCACACCACGCTAATCTACTGAAGCTCTCGCATCCGATACATACAATCCTAGTCTATACTTCTCCCATATGTCTATGACGATTTTTCTAGTTGGATCATCAATACAAATCAAGGTGTATAGTTATATGAGCGGTAGACCCATTCCTGAAGTCTACAACAATAGGTCAAGTCTTGCACCAGCCTACCTAGCAATCACTGCTTCTCAGATGTCTAACCCCGACTCCCTCTCAATAAGCCGAGGCCACTGATCTAGCCCTTAGCTCTCGCTAATTGACAAAGAATGAAATCACTGATAAGCAACTGAATATATTTAATTAAAAACTAGCAATTAGGTTCATTCTATACTTTTAGAGTCCTCGTTCAGAGGGAATCATAAAACAGAGTACTACAGAATAGCCCATGATAAAAGATTGACTGGAATTAAAATAAAGAAATAGAAAGCTTTTCCGACGGCATGGAAGAAGCCCTGTCACATCACAACTCTACGTCTTGTTCACTCCGTCTCACTGCAAGGAAGGATGCTGGGTTCTCTTAGAGTCCTCGTGCTTCGCAATTCTCTCACTCTTCTTTCAAGTCTGGCCGTATATGATTGGTCTTTGACTCTCGATGACTTTGACACCCTTTAGGGTTGGCTGTTGTTTCCTTATATAGTCTGGTCTACTTGCAGTTACGTTCAACGATCTGGGCCTTTCCTAATTTGTTGAGGTCCGATCATATCTTTCTTTCCAATCTCGGTAGATTGATTCTGCGGATACTGCGGGATTCTTCAAATCTTTTAGTTTCGATCCTCCGCATCTTTTATTTCAATACGTCAGCAATCTAACTGTTATTCTCGACCTGCACTACATTTCCTGAAACAACCTCGACAAAAGATCAGGACATATGCCGCATAGCACTGCATCATTTACTCTGCTATAGCTTTTGGGATGCATTGTATTGCACTTCGATAAAGCTGTCCTGATGCTATAGCATGACATCCGCTATATTATGCGACTTTCTCATAAAAACTCAAAATTTGTTCTTTCTTAGCACATGTTTAGGATGTATGCGGTATTTATCCTTCAGTTCCTTGTATCATGAATTAATGCCTTTTTGCTTAAGTTGAATACAGTTAAGCTCATATTCACCATACAAGTTAGTCATAACATACAGGGGAAACATGACATAAATAGTGCTCATCAATTCCCACATGAGGATAACAGTATGGGTAAGGATTTTGGATTTACCAATGGAGTTTTGTATGGTGGAATCATTGGGTATAATAGGAAACATGATAAGGAAAATGATTAAAATAGATCGTTCAACGTCAATCTATGACAAAGGAGCATTTCCACGTATTGTGTCGAGGTTGATCTCCAACAGCCTCTGTTGCCGGTGTTCAGTGTGTTTGGTGAGGATAAATAACTAGCTTACTAGGGCCTACACCTAGTTTGTTTTAGTTATGGCATTATGGTCACGAATAGAATGGATGCCCCAAAGTGGTGGGAAGTGACGGTATTCAAGTGGCAAGGATGACATTGGTTGATCTTAGTGAGGAAGAAAAATAAGTATTGAGTGCTCACATCGATGGGAATGGAGGTTGATACACACAGGAAGGTAAAACAATGCACGAGGGTTTGAGGAAAGCATGCGACGGAGGGTGACAGTAGTGGGGGTAGACGACCGAGATTGGGGGCTCGAGAGTCGAAGTTAATGAGGGTCTGTGGAAAACAGAGTAACGGGTTTTAGGATTCGGGCATAGAGGTGGCGTCTGAGTTTGCAAAGACTGAGGGTCAAAGCTTTGTCGTCGGACATGCTTGTTCCAGTTGATGAATCATCTAGGGCCACAGATGCTTCTTCGTCGTGATTTGTATAGCAAGAGTCAAGGGATGGTATGGAAACTGAGCGGAAAAAGTAGGATGGTGGAAAAAGCGGGATGGAGCAAACAACATGCAGAGAAGTCGTGAGAATGGAATCTGGAAGGTACGCATGAGGTGATGTTGTTACTAGATAATATTTATTTTAAAAAATGACCCTAAAACCTAAACTCTTTGTTTGACCAGTGGCTAGGGTTTGAGGATAAGAAAAGGAAATGAACCCATATGACCTTGGAAGTTATTTTTTATCTCAAACTCTACATAATAAGGGTTTCATGGCCACTAGAATCGCATTAATCAGATTTTTATTGAATTAACTATGAATTTTTGAAGTCAGTACATCATTTCTGGGTATAGGCGAAAATATGAAATTGGAAGTGGAATATTTTTGCATGATTAAAAGAATGGTGTTTTTGTCTGTATATAGGGTTACGACGTGTATAAGATACTTCTCAAGCATTGAGGAAAGGATTCATTGATTCCAAGGAAAAGCACCAGGTAGTAACTGTTAACTCGCATGCTTTATGTTACTCTCGTATGTTTGTTTTACCATGATTGAGGATTTGGGTTATGGACTGTGTGTACTTGGGTTACTGCTGAAGTCCAAGGTATGACAAGTAGGTAGTACCTATTGGAGTGCATGTCCTTAGGTTGCTGCTGAGGCCTGAGGCATGTAGGGTAGGTAGTGCCTATTGGACTGTGTGTCCTTAAGTTACCACTGAAGCCTGAGGTAGGTGGTTAGGGTCTTCAGCCCTAGCTACTGAGGCCTCTTAGTGCTATGCATTTCCGGGGGCTTGTCTTGAACAGGCGGTCATGTGGGTATGTGGTACATGCCAGGTTTATTTTCTTGATTGTGGTTTGCATATGATGCATTGCATACATATAGCATATGAGTTTGACAGTTACTCTGGGGTTCTATTTTGACCTCCAGACCGTTTTAAAGATACAGGTGGTTGCAGTTGAGCAGATCGGCGATATTGAGGTAGGGCTAGGAGTTAAGAATGAAGAAATAAGGGATGCCTTATCTCTTTTTGTACTTTATATATATAGTTGATCCAATCATCCTTTTCTTTTGGGAATCATATCAGCACCCATACAGGTACTACCTACCCTACACACCTCGGGCCTTAGTAGTAACCATAGAACACGAGGTCCCATAGATGCTACCTACCCTACATCCACAATCATGATAACACAGAACATACATGAGCCACATAAAGTATGCAAGTTTACAGTTACTACCTGGCACACCTTGCAAAATAATAAACTCTTCCCTTGGCATTGGAGATACATCCTTCACTTGCTATCACCCTAGGTACAACCAAACATCATGCTTTTAGTCCATGAACACACTTTGCTTCAAGTTCCATAAAATTCGCATAGCACCAGAATTTTCCAGAACCTTTGACCCAACTTCGCCGATTTTTAATAAATTCTAGAAAAATCCGATTAATGTGAAATCAGTGGCTATTGAACCCTTACGATGTCTAATTTACCATAAAAATAATCCCCAAAGTCATATGGGTTCGAAACTTGTCCTTATTCTCAAATATTAGCCATTGGTCTGAGACCAAATCCAGGTTTTTAGGTCATTTTCAACTTAAAAGATCTCCCGGTTGGAAACTCCAAATGACACAAAATATTATATCAAAATCATCCTTAGGATGTCTACTTTCACCATGTAAAATATCAAGGAAAATGGACATTTACTATATTAAAACCCTTGATTACTACACGCTGCCCAGAAACCATAAGAACCGACAGATTTTTGTATAATAAAGACTTGAGCCTTTTTGAGTTGGAAAAAGGTGATCTCACTTGACCCCATACAAAAATACCTCCTGGACTCAATGGAAACCTCAAAGATACCAAAATACTACTGCAACTCCACGAAAATCACCATAGGGCAGAAACAAGAATTCCAAGTCGTCGGTTAAGGGCTTACCTTAGGATGTCGGTTGCGGGTGCCTTCCTCCTCCCTTGGACCAAAGCCTTCAGCTGGAGACTCCCTCTCTTCACCTCCATTTCATGCTGGGCTGATGGAAAATGGAGGAGGAAGTGCCCTATTTATAGGCTCCAAAGGTGGGGCCCTCATCCAAACTTGATCGCGATCCGACGGTGGGGAAAATTCCTCGGGTCTAAATTATTATTTCTTGCTTGCTTCTCAAGTCTTCTAGAGGGATCTTTGGGCAGATGGGGCGCATTCCAAGACCCAAAAATGAAGTTCCAAAATTGCCCCTGGTGGCAGCCCCGAAGTTGCTTGTTGTAAGTTTTAGGTCTAGGGGTAAAACGGTCATTTTGCACTGCCTCTCTCTCCAAGACCGTGGGACCCGCGTGATCTGCCCTAGGATATGCAATAATTACCCCTTTAGGTGTCATAATTACTTGTCCTTCACCTTGTCACATCAGTTTTAAATATGTGGTCCAGATTAAACCGAACTATTTTATCTTTCTCTCTCTTCATAATTACTTGATATGACTCTTCCCTCTCTTCATATTTACATGATGTGACCTTTTCTTTTCCTCCAAGTCACTTTCTCTCTCCTCTGGGCCCACCAATTTCGTCCTCCCCCTGTGTCCAGGGGTCTGGGCCTGACTCCGGTACCCTAACGCGTAGCTCCTATATGTCAAGTACACCTTTCCTCGTAACTCGTGCCACTCTGTGGGACTTGTGTGGGCCCGGATCATCAGTCTCTTCTCCCTGATCATAGGTGGATGGAATATAGTGCCTTAGGGAGCAAGAAACCCATATTCCAGTATCTCATAACCGCCTTGTACTACGTGCTACCCGATAATCCAACTTCTGACCCTGAAATGCCACGTGTCCGACGTAGCACTACTATTACTGACTTTTCCTTCTGCACTTAGTCTAGATATGCATTCTCTCTCTCTTCCCTTCGTATTTCCTTCAAAAACGCAGGGCACCCATGACTGCCCTGAAAATGCCATATACTTACTTATACTGGCATATTTTTGCTCAACTAATTGTCCTATACCTTAGGACATAGTTAGAGATCTCCTTGGGCAGATGGGAGGCACATTCCAAGACCAAAAATGAGATTCCAAAATTGCCCCTGGTGGTGGTCTTTGGAATTGCTAATTGTAGGTTTTTGGCCCAGGGGTAAAGCGATCATTTTGCACTGCTTCTTCTCTAAGCTAGTGGGACCCGCATGATCTGCCCTAGGATATGCCATAATTACCCTTTATGTGCCATAATTACTTGTTATTCCATTGTCATGTCAGATTCAAAAGGTGTGGTCCAGATTAATCCTGATTATTTTATCTTTCTCTCTCTTCATAATTACATGATGTTGCCTTTTCTTTTTCTCCAAGTCACTCTCTCTCTCCTCTGGGCCCACCCAAATTCGTCCTCCCTCTGTGTCCATGGGTCCGGGTCCCGACTCCGATAAACTCTAACCGGTCTCGCTTAGCTCCTTTTTGCCAGTTACACCTTTCCTCGTAATTCGTGCTTCACAAATTCTGGCCGCCTTGAGCTCAACATGTCAAGGATCTCCTTCTCTAACTCCAAGTTCGACCTTTTCAAGGCATGACATGTGTGGTCTTTGACTCATCTAATAGTCAAATTTAATATTGGGAGAAAGAAGGGCAAAATTGCTACTTTTGTAAACTTCTAGGGCAAAATTGCTCCTCAATGAAAACTTCCAGGGCAAAAATGATACTTTTGATTGATGAGGTGGCATGCCAAATGTGATAAGGTGGCATGCCACGTGTGTACTTAAACATAACAGTCAAAATTAACGGAGGGGCAAATTTGCTACCTTTTTCATACTTCTGGGGCAAATTTGGTACCCTAAAAACTTCTGGGTGCTGGGCGCTCCCTTAGCAAAACTTCCATGGCAAATTAGGTATTTAACCCAAAAAAATACTTCAAAGTACTTTAATGCACCAGATGCACATAAAAAAAATACTTCATGCTAGATGCACCTTTACCCTTTAATTTATTCATCATAGTATTTAATATGTGTGTTTAGTTTCATATTAAAACTATGAAAACTATAATTTTAGTGAAACTGCATGGATAGTTTGCTTTATTTCGTGAAAATAATATTTTTGTGGAATAATCGCTACTATAAAAAATGGCTTTTAGAACACCTCATGTAGACCAGATTACAGAGGATCAAGCCTAAAAAGTATAATTGTTACACCTCTACCGGCCTCGCCCTATCGGGTGGCGGGTTAGAGGGATTCCTTTTATTAAATTACCTTTCCTTTAATTGTTAAGTACTTTTAACATGCATCGAGTAAGCGTGATAGAGCGCGGGACCGGTTTGGACTAACTACTGTACTGATACAAGTAAAAACAACAGAAAGTATAAGTCCCCGGAGGGTTAAGGGTACAATAATCCAAAGTAAATCCCAGAAATATAATACAGTCATCCAAAAGTAAAATACAAAATACGGTAGGGCATTCCCTACTCTTCACAGCAACACTGGGCCCTACCCTGATAACAGAGATCCTCACTGGTCGGTACGCTCCCCTGCAGCTATGGAAGTGTTTGGAGTCCGGAAGTGGCCCCCAGAGTAACCGTCAATACTCAAATACTAAATGTGCAAGGAGTATGTAAGTTACCATGCCAGATACAATACAGAAATATGCCAAACACAACCATATATGCATTCAGGTCATACCACAGTAAAACACATAACACGGTCCAAGAACCCGTACAGCTGGTCTCACTGGACTCTCAACCCGTAAAGCTTGCCCTCACTAGGCCAACCCGGACGAAACTCAAACCTCGCTAGCCAATTAAGGCCGGCCTCGGACTGAACGTCCTCAGCGCTAGGAATCACACAACACTGTATGCATATTTGGCACAACGTATACAAAGAAAAAGCACACATGGCACACACAAACATACAGTAAAACACATAAAGATATCTGAGTAAAGCGGTTACTACCTGGTGTGGTGAGTACTGTTCTTACTCTTTTATTGGGCCCACTGATTTTCCAAGGGTTTCCTGACCTAAGTATCATTAAAATACACTTATTCAGTATTTACAAAAATGCCACTATGTTTTTCCTACCAAAACCGAGCCCAACATGATTTTTCCAGAAATTCCGTGTTTCTGACCCAACTTGTAGGATTTTTAATAAATTCCAAAAAAAATATTTTTACATGAGACCAGAGCCATTTGAACCATTGAAATGTCCATTTGTCATGCAAAATATTTTTAGACTTTAAAAGTACTTTTATTTTGGCGTGTCTCTCACTCTTCACACCTGGGTCTGATTTCGCCCTGATGCAGGCAGAATTAACTTAGAAAATTTGTAGCTCTCAATCTGTGCATCAAAAATATATCGAATTACCTATCCAAATGATGCCCCAGATGTCTAATTTTCACATGTAAAATTTCATCTCAAACAAATATCTCTACTTCTCTAAGAACATCTTTGAAGCTTCGCTGCCCAGAATCCGAACACTGGCAGCAAACCTTTTCTTTGAGTTTTTGGGGTTTTTGAGTTAGAAAACTTAAACCATGGCTTAACCCCACACAAAATCATGTTTTAAACACTTTGGGACCATCAAAAACTCCAAAATCAAACCCTAAAACCAAGCTCCAACCAATAGCACGAAAATTCAAAAGTAAAGCTTTAAAGATTCAAGTTGTCGGTAGTTCTTAGGTTTCGGAACTTTGGATTAGTGGACCAAGTGGTTGAGAGCTTGAGTTGAGCTATGGAAGTTTGATGTTCTCCTCCTCCCTCTTCAGCTGGAGCATGAAATTTTGGGGGAAAAATGGATGATCAATCTTTCTTTATAATATCCCCAAAAGTGCCCCTTTAGTTCATGTAACTAATTAAATTCTCTAGTTTAGTTAGGATCTAACTATAATTACTTGGATAATTTCATGTGCAGATTTTTGGAGCTTTCTAGGAGCACAAGTGGCGTGAGATTACTGCCCATGATCTGATTTTCCATTTTAATTTTCATATGAATTATCCCATGTGATTTTCTAGAAAGCTTTTGGACCCATATGCTTTAACTCACTTGACCAAGCTTTGAACATTCAACTTTTGTCAAATTTGGGCAGATTTCATGCGCATGGAATGTCTCAAAATCTGAACTCCAATAATTAAATCCACTTTTTCACTTTATTAGCCAATTTCGGGGTCTACCGGCCCCTATCGGGCCCCGTCGGGTCCAAAAACGCATCTTTTCGTACTTTCTCTGACTTTGCCAAATATTCTCCTCTGCTTGGCATATTCATGTGGCGCCTTCCCCCTTTCCAAGGTGGCCCCACATCCTGTCTCATTCGTCTAAAAATAATCCCCTAATCGGGTCGCTATCGGTCCCCTTTATCGGTTTATCGCGCGGGTCCGTGTCTTGTGTGTGCGGACCGAATATGGGTAAAATCATCATTTTTTCTCTCCCTTCTCATAAAAAATGAAATTGAATGCCCAAGATTCAAGGAATTGACCATTTTGCCCTTGTGTCATCATACCGGCTTTATACCTCACCGGTGTCTGCCCTGGGCTCGCGCCTTTTCAAACCTAGGCCCACCAGAGAGTGGATGACCTTTTGGACCTTTCTGGGGTCCACTTCCTGTCTCCTACTATACAAACATCCTTTTCCAATTAATATTTTTGTTACAAGATATTATACAAATAGTAACCATTCGATTACAGTCAAAATTCTTCACTAGCTACTCAATGATTACAACTTACACTATTTACAACAGTAGGGGTGTTACAATAATTGGTGGCTGCTTCATAAATATAAAGAACTTTTTAGATAGCTTATAAAGGACTAGGTTTAAAAAATATGACCGGTGGCAGTTTCATAAATATAAAAAACTCTTTTTAGACCATATTATAAAGGATTAGGTATACAAAATATGACCGTGACAGTTTCATAAATATAAAAAAATTTTCAAACCGGATGTTTAAGAAATCAGGTATAAAAAATCTATTTTTAAGACCAGATGTGTAAAAAATCTGGTCTAAAAAGTCTACTTTTAATGCGAAATGTTTAAAAAGTCTGGTATAAAAAATCTTCTTTAAAGACCGGATATTTAAAATGTCCGGTCTAAAAAATAGACTTTTAAGACCTCATCGTGCCCCTCCCTCCTCCTCTCTTTCTCTCTTCTTCCAATGCCATCATCGTCTCTTTGTTTTGGCAAAACACAGAGCTGAATCTACCCTATGGGATTTCTCCCCCTTTATCGAGCCCTAAAGGTGTGTTTGGTTGGAGGTGAGGGAGGGAGGGGAGGTGCCCATCCCTAGTGTAAAAAGTCAGATATAACGTGACATATTTTTAAAGTTAATGTGCAGAAAACGATGCAAAAAGCTATGTAATTTTAAAAATTTTCCATGGGTAATTTGAGAAATTTTTTTGCTCCCCTCCCCTAACCTCCCTTCAAACCAAACATACCATAAAAGTTTTTCTCCCATTCGAACCCTCCCCTTTTATTATTTCTTTTGATTTCCACGCAAGCCGATCCGATCGGGTTCACGCTGCTCTAAGTTCCTTCTGGGCTTTAGATCCGATTCCCTGGGTCGTCCGTCGCCTCACAGTCTCCACATCCCCTACCCTCTCATTTGCATTTCAAGATTTTCATTTTCAATCTCGTTTCCGTAATCTCTCTAAGTGCACAGGTTTGTTTATCTCTCTCTATTTCTCTCTTTTTTGCGCTTTTTGATCTGTTTGCGGTGCGAATTTTCCCAAAGCGTATTTCATATTTTGTTCGTATTATGGCGGTGGCAATTGATTAGGTTATGGAGGGAAGTGGTCTGTGATTGATATGTCTTGGGGTGTAATGTGGGCGTTTTTCCTTTTTTTAGTTATTTTTGGATTTATAGAAGGCGAAGGTCTTGCGGAGGTCGATGAGGCGCTTAAGGTGAGAGGGGTTGTGGATCTGAAGCGGTTGTATATCAACTTTGTGCTTGCGGTACCCATTGGCGCTTGAAGCATTGTTTTTATTTACATTTGGTGAGATTTCTGAAATCCGCACATATTGGCAAAGTCGATAGCTCTTTCGTCTTTAATCTCTCAAATTTGACAAATTTGCTATTTGCTGCTTCGGAGGAAAGGAAGAGTCGGCTAAAGCATTAAGAGTGGACCCAAGAAGGGAGGTGTTGCCGTGTACGTTGATGAGCGTGGTTGCCTTGAACTCTTCCTCTCAAGCCGATGTGACTTCGCCATGGTAGGTCAAGAGTTTACCAGTAACGGTTTGGGATTTGTGAGTATGTCTTGCGAATTTGTTTTTGCAACTTTGCTTCCAAAACAGTGTTGACCTTCATTTACAGATTTGGTTTGTTGTTGTTGTTGTTGTTGTCGTCTTTTCGCAGATTTGGTTTTTCTGCAATCGTTTGATCTTGCGGTGGATTTTCAATATCACTTGGTAAATTTCTATACTCGTGTAGCCCTTTTCTTCAGCATCATATATAGGAGCAGTTACTGTCATCAATGGCTTGTATTTACTGTTGTATTATCACTGTAAAAACAGTTGATTGTGCTGCTCCAACAAAACACATCCAAGCTGTTAGTGATAGTTGGGCAAGGTATCTTTTCTGACTGAATGCAAGACCTCAAGTTAGTCGTTACATTTCATTTAACAGGCTTCAAATACACTTGACATGTGATGGCTTTTACCCTCTTTTCGAAATGATTTGTTTTGTTATTTGATATGTTGGTCCATCAGTTATGAAATTTGTGCATAATCAAACTGAAAGGAACTCATCAAGTTGTGCAGTTATGGAATTTTTTAGGATTTGTGCAGTCATGAAAATTTGTTGAGTCATTTGTATGTTTCTGCAATTCTTACTTTCAAATTTCAATAAGAAGAAATTATTGAGAAAACATGATTGTTGAGTCATTGCGTTAATGTCCTCTTTTTGCTTCCTCTGTTATTATATTCTCTCTCTGCATCTTCCCAAATTACCATTGGCACTGTTGGGGGCGGATATTTGTTGTATTGCATGCCGATTGTGCACTAGAGCTTCACTTACTATCAAAACTTGATTCTTTCATGCTGCCCAACTGTTTTGGAAATTTTTTAGCATTTGTGGAGTAATGAAAATTTTTAGAATTATATTATATGCTCTTATTTATGAATTCATTTAATCAGTGCACCATTATTTTGTGTTTTGATGGTCTTGATTGATGAGGACTTGTATTTCAAATTCAGGCACTGATTACTATATTTCTCATATGCTGATTACAGAATCTGGTCCATGTGGCATACAGTTTTATCTACATGCATCATTTTGCAGCTAGATGTAGTGTTTTTCTTCTGCCTTGCACTAAATGAAGAAACATAAAGCTGCATATTAATAAAAACACTAGTTTCCTATATGCTTTAAGCTTACTCTGTTAAGCTACACCTTTGCCTTTTAAGAAGGTGTATGCATTTTTCAACTGTTTTGCAGAATATAGATTTGGTGAGATTTTTACTCATTAATATGCAGCTTTTGTATATGAAATTTTCTGACTGAATGCAAGACCTCAAGTTAGCCCTTATATTTATTTAATAGGCTTCAAATACAGTTGACATGTGATGGCTTTTACCCTCTTTTCGAAATGATTTGTTTTGTTATTAGATTTGTTGGTCCTTCAGTTCTGAAATTTGTGCATAATCAAACTGAAAGGAACTCATCAAGTTGTGCAGTTATGTAATTTTTTAGGATTTGTGCAGTCATGAAAATTTGTTGAGTCATTTGTATGTTCCTGCAATTCTTACTTTCAAATTTCAATAGTAATAAATTCTTGAGAAAACATGATTGTTGAGTCATTGCGTTAATGTCCTCTTTTTGCTTCCTCTGTTATTATATTCTCTCTTTGCATCTTCCCAAATTACCATTGGGACTGAGGTTGGGGGGGGGGATATTTGTTGTACTGCATACCGATTGTGCACTAGAGCTTCACTTACTATTGATTCTTTCATGTTCCCCGACTGTTTTGGAAATTTGTTAGAATTTGTGCAATAACGGAAATTTTTTAGAATTTGTGCGGTAATGAAAATTTTTAGATTTGTGCAATAATGGAAATTTTTTAGAATTTGTGCGGTAATGAAAATTTTTAGAATTATCTTATATGCTCTTATTTATGAATTCATTTAATCAGTGCACCATTGTTTTGTGTTTTGATGGTCTTGATTGACGAGGACTTGTATTTCAAATTCAGGCACTGATTACTATATTTCTCATGCACTGATTACAGAGAGTCCATGTGGCATACAGTTTTATCTAGATGCATCATTTTGCAGCTAGATGTAGTGTTTTTCTTCTGCCTTGCACTAAATGAAGAAACATAAAGCTGCATATTAATGAAAACACTACTTTCCTTTAGGCTTTAGGCTTACTCCGTTAAGCTACACCTTTGCCTTTTAAGAAAGTATATGAATTTTCCAACCCTTTTGGAGAATATAGATTTGGTGAGATTTTTACTGCAGGACCTCAAGTTAGCTACACCTTTGCCTTTTAAGAAAGTATATGAATTTTTCAACCCTTTTGGAGAATATAGATTTGGTGAGATTTTTACTGCAGGACCTCAAGTTAGCCCTTTACTCATTAATATGCAGCTTTTGTATATGAAATTTTCTGACTGAATGCAAGACCTCAAGTTAGCCCTTATATTTCATTTAACAGGCTTCAAATACTCTTGACATGTGATGGCTTTTACCCTCTTTTCGAAATGATTTGTTTGTTATTAGATTTGTTGGTCCTTCAATTATGAAATTTGTGCATAATCAAACTAAAAGGAACTCATCAAGTTGTGCAGTTATGTAATTTTTTAGGATTTGTGCGGTTATGAAAATTTGTTTAAGTCATTTGTCTGTTTCTGCAATTCTTACTTTCAAATTTCAACAGTAATAAATTCTTGAGAAAACATGATTGTTGAGTCATTGCGTTAATGTCTTCTTTTTGCTTCCTCTGTTATTATATTCTCTCTCTGCATCTTCCCAAATTACCATTGGGACTGAAGCGGGCGCGGGGGGAGGGGGGGATATTTGTTGTATTGCATACCGATTGTGCACTAGAGCTTCACTTACTATCAAAACTTGATTCTTTCATGTTCCCCAACTGTTTTGGAAATTTTTTAGGATTTGTGCAGTAATGAAAATTTTTAGAATTATATTATATGCTCTTATTTATGAATTCATTTAATCAGTGCACCATTATTTTGTGTTTTGATGGTCTTGATTGATGAGTACTTGTATTTCAAATTCATGCACTGATTACTATATTTCTCATGCACTGATTACAGAATCTGGTACATGTGGCATACAGTTTTATCTAGATGCATCATTTTGCACCTAGATGTAGTGTTTATCTTCTGCCTTGCACTAAATGAAGAAACATAAAGCTGCATATTAATAAAAACACTAGTTTCCTATATGCTTTAGGCTTACTCCGTTAAGCTACACCTTTGCCTTTTAAGAAAGTATATGAATTTTTCAACCCTTTTGCAGAATATAGATTTGGTGAGATTTTTACTGCAAGACCTCGAGTTAGCCCTTTACTCATTAATATGCAGCTTTTGTATATGAAATTTTCTGACTGAATGCAAGACCTCAAGTTAGCCCTTATATTTCATTTAATAGGCTTCAAGTACATTTGACATGTGATGGCTTTTACCCTCTTTTCGAAATGATTTGTTTTGTTATTAGATTTGTTGGTCCTTCAGTTCTGAAATTTGTGCATAATCAAACTGAAAGGAACTCATCAAGTTGTGCAGTTATGTAATTTTTTAGGATTTGTGCGGTCATGACAATTTGTTGAGTCATTTGTATGTTCCTGCAATTCTTACTTTCAAATTTCAACAGTAATAAATTCTTGAGAAAACATGATTGTTGAGTCATTGCGTTAATGTCCTCTTTTTGCTTCCTGTGTTATTGTATTCTCTCTCTCTCTGCATCTTCCCAAATTACCATTGGGACTGAAGGGGGGGGGGATATTTGTTGTATTGCATACCGATTGTGCCTAGAGCTTCACTTACTATCAAAACTTGATTCTTAGAAGACATTTTGGTTAAGGTTAAAGGTCTAGATTTACAACTTGATATAGGGGCGTTTAAAATGGATTCTCTTGCATTGTGTGGTTGAGTATGAGTTCTCTACATTGCATCATGACTCTAGAGTACAGCGTGGACATAATTTGATTTGGACTATGAAGCATATGCATGGTTTCTACTCATGAGACTCTTTCTTGCCAATTTCCTCTGGACATACTCATATCTTATGCCCATTTCTCTATGGCTGCTGCTCACATTGATTCCTTTTCTTTCTTGAAGGAACTTAATGTGGAGGCACTCCAAAAGGATCATGCTCCGCCTTACATTGAGGATCCTTTAGCCATGGAATTGGAACCGCCACAAACAAAGATTTGTCAAGGAGAAAGGTCGATGCTCAAGAGGTTTATGATTCTCAGATTTTTTTGCTTGAAGAGCTTAAGAAGATTTCGTCTACATGGTTGTCCCTTTCCTCCCTTAACTATATTGAATTGCTTGTGAAATTGCTTGTTGGACTTGATTGCCTAAAATGAGTGTGGGGGAAGGGACTAAATCATTAGGAAAAGGTAGTTTTAGGGTGATGATTTTGTGGCCTCTTTGGTTCTCCTAAGCTTGCATTGAGGTCGATGCTAAGTATGAGTGGTGGGGGAGTTGAGCTGATTGATTTTCTAGGTGATTGTACCGGAATTTTGGATAATACTTTTGCTAGAATTATTGATTGTTCACTTTAACTTCTCATAGTGCTTTGAGAATCTAGTCCAGAACTGAATTTTTCCTAAACAATGCTTGATTTATGAATTTTTCTGCACCGCACTTTGCTAATTTTGAGATGTAGATGCAGAACCGAACTTACCTTGAATGAATGAAGCAAGTATTGTTTACGTATTGATGCCAGCTATGTGGTTTATCATCTAGAAAATTTGTATCACAAGTAGGATGTTCTCATGCATTGGTGTGCATGGTTTAGCCTTGTGAGTTAGTTTAGAATGCGGAAACCTTGATGGAAGGATTTGAGTCTTATTATCATTCATAAATTCAGTGTGCATACTCCACTTGATTCAGTTTCCTCTAGAACTTGTCTTGCGTCTTAATCAAGGCCACATGATTGCAGAAGAGTGATGAATATGATTGAGGCATTCTATTTATTCACCCATTTCCCTAAACACAAGCCGTTTAAATCAATCCCTTGCTAACCCCATTGAACCCATCACTTTCATTTCTTCTTTACTTATGCACTGAATCTGATTTTATACATGAGACCCGATTTCGTATTTGATAGAATTTCCTTTGAGATGAAAATAATTGGATACAGATACATTTTTGTATTTTTTGGTACTTGGTTAACATTGATGATGTCACTTATTGAGTTTGATATGGCTGATTAGTTTTTCCTGGAGAGAGAAAAGGAAAATATATATGAGTGTATAGAAAAAAACGAAGAAAACCGAAAAAGCCAGAAAGAAAAAAAAATATGAAACAAAAAAAAAAGGAGAAAAAGGCAAGGAAGAGAAAGGAAAAGCCTTATGTGTAGAAATAAGAAAAGAAAAAAAAAAGGTAAGGAAGGCAGAACAAAAATGTCTTAAAAAGGACAGGAAAAAAAATAGAGAAAAGGAAAAGGGTAGAACAAATTGTCCAAATCAGCTTAACATTGCTGTACATGACGGAAAATGCTGAAGTTTCAGCCATTTGTTTGATTGTCTAATGCTCATCACTTGCCTATATTTATGTGCCATTCTTTTTTCCATTTCCACTTAGACCTTTTCAACATTACAACCAAAGCAAAGACGTCTTGATTCATTACTCTAGTGTATAATGAGTGGTGGAGATGGTAGACACATTACAAGCCTATGGTAGGGGTTGGACTAGTGGAGAGGAGTGAAATTACCTTAAGAGAGGAATGCGAGAAGTGCAAAACAGGACCAAGTTGCATTCTAAAGCATACTCACTATTGGCTAGGCTAAGTACAAGGACTATTTGATTTGCATTTGTACACTTTGCTTGTGATATTAGTTGATGTATGATGTACTACTATGCTTGCATATTTTGATTTAAGCTTACTACATTCTCACTTATATATCTATTTGGTTCTGTATTGGACATCCTTGATTGAATCTTTTTGTTGGGAGTGCATAAGTGCGAGTGTGGAGGAATTTGATAAACCATTATTTTTATATGGTTAAGTGAGCATTTTTGGGGGATTTTAGGAAGAATATCGAGTATTTTTTGCATAATTAGCCATGAATAAGATAAATGCATATAGTTAGGAGATTTTGATTAAAATTGTTATTTTAGCAGCAATTTAGTTGAATTTCCAGATTTGGACACTGCTATTTGGTTTTTGTTTGTATTGCAGGTGTAATTCTGAAATTAGTATGGCTGGAAAGAAATTCCAACCAGGGAGGAAAGCTGAATCCAAAGGAACTCGTTTCCATTACTAATGGAATTTGGCTTCCACAAATTATTGAGGAGGCAAGGGGCTGCTATTAAATATGAGAGAGCAATAACTTATACCACCTCTTGTTTGATTTTGCATGTTAGAACCAAATTATCTTTATCGTTTGAGATATATTTCCATACTTGAAGATGCATCCAACCCTTTATAGTTTGATGTATTGATTTGCTCTCATCCTCCCCCTTGTTATTTGTTACTGTTATTTATTTTTATCTTTTCACATGAATTTATTGTTGTTTATAAATATTATATAGAATCCTTAATTAGTCATGCTGCTTAGTAATGCCTTCTTTCAAATACTGTATAGTTTCTTTATCAATAATTTAGCATTGATTATTTTTTTGCCTGAAGATGTGTGTTTTATTTATTATCTTGTTAATTTATTTCCTTATTCTCAATGAATTATTAATTGATTAATTTACTTTTTCACGGGACATGTTATTTATTTGCTTGGATTCAATCTTGCTAAGCATTGTGTCTAAAAATGGTTTCTCTATTTGTGATTGATGATTTGGATTGTATGCTTGGCTCCTTTCCCTTTTGTTTCTTATCCATTCTTTCCATTATCCCTATTTTATTTGCCGCCTAAGCCAGCATTACATCCCAATAAAAGTGCTCATGATTAATGCTTGATAAGTGATTTTTAGGTGGATATGTGGACTAGTCAGGCTTATGGTAGTGAGAATAGGTAGGATGGAGAGCAAACACAAACCTTCAAACACTTGAGTGATGGGAGTAAAAACACTTTACCTAGTGAGAGAATCAAGGTTGCATTGCATCCCTGTTAATTTTTTTTTTACCATGGTACTGGTTGACTTGAGGTGAGTGACATGATTTCAACAGCTGGGCATTAATGTAGTTGGTGATCCTTTATGCTTTTCACTGAAGCTTGAACTGATTCTGCATTGGTCGGTGAAGCCTAACTGATGACCTTTTAATATGATGGCTATCTTCATGGTTTGTTGGATTACAGAGAGTTGTATTAGACAAATGGGGAGAACATTGCAGGTTGTTATTGCCGAGTGGATAGCAAAGCTCAACAGCTCAGAAATTGGTAGGGTGATATAATTGACCAAAAATCGTTCATTCGATGTTGAGTTTGCGTTTTAAACGTTCCTGTTTAAATTATTATGCTCAATCATATAACTTCTTTCCCTTCATATTTTCTGGTTGGTAGCTGTTTGGTTCTTCTCTATATATTAGTTCATTTGCATGTAGAGTAATCTAAATTAGAAATAATATTGTATTCTTGTCGGGTAGAACAAGGTTGCCACTGAATCACTCTGATAACTTCTAGGACACTTGTATGTTGGTAAGTTTCATAGTTAATCTAAAGTGGATTTATGTATATATTTATCAGGTCAACTTCCATCATTTTGAACTATGTTGCATTACATGTGAGGGGCTTGTGATGGAGAAAACCTGTGGCTTATGCTGTATATTTGACTCTACTAGTTATTATTGAATATTGTTGTTCGAGAATGTGAGCCTACTCTTGTATTGTTGCTATGTAGTACTATTTTGAGCTGCCTCTGCGTATTTTTATCTTGCTAGAGTTTAGAAACAGGTATTCTATATAGCCTCTCTAAGTTCTTCTTTTAACTACAGTAATCTGCATGGTGTTTGAATTTGGTCATACATGTGTAGTGGTGCTCATTGTTTGACGTCCTTTTTTTCGTTTTTGAATTGGATTCCTTCGGGAAAGGGAAATTGTTTCTCTTTAAAAGCTGCTTCCAAATTCCACTGCACATTTTATTTTCATCATTTACGTACTTAGCTCATTCCTTAGCTCTACACTTCTCTGCTGTCATAACTGCTATATTTTCTGTTTCAGTCAAAGTAGTGTCATCAGTTTTAAGTGCTCTACAGTCCATTCATGCAGCACTTACAGAGATTCAGAATCATGTTTTTGATGCTGTAATCTCAATCATGTCTGGCTAAATCCTTCATTCTCCTAGAAATGCACCTGAAGCTGAACTTTCGAGCTTAAAGAGGGAGTTTCAGTCATCACTCTTCATCTTTCTTCCTTCTGTTTGGTTTACTGGCTAGAGTAGAATGTTCTGATTTGGAATATATATCCAGATTTGTCTATTTTAGGAATGATGAACTTGTGTCTATTTCTTCATTGAATTTGGTCTTCAATCATATTGTGAGTAGGCTTGATTGGCTTTCTTAAGATTGTTGATGGAGTTGATAGATTTATGACTCATGCTATCGAGAGACATGTGCCTTTAGGTTGATTGATTGCATTTAGAATTAATTTCTACCTTTGCTTTATTATCAAATCTGAACATTGTTTAGATTTATTTAGAAAGAGGTTCTTATCTCCTAAAATTCTGAGAAGGTGATATTCAAGAACACTTTTAATTGCAAATTCTGCAGTTCTACTTTCTGATTCTCTTATTCATAGAAATAGTTGATGCAATTCATTAGAAATATAGTGACCTCAATTCCTTCTCTGTTTCACCTCCTAATTTTTCTTACACTTCATTAACTGAATTTTCTAAGTGGCTAGATGACCAAGAGATGATACCTAGGGTGAAGACCAGCTGTTACATCCCATTGAAGCAAGTTCACCTGGACCAGACTCATGCAGGAATGAAGGAGCTACTGCAAGTAATGGTGCTGTTCAAAATTCTGTATTTACTGCTGTGACAGAAAATTGCAAGAAAATTCCTGAAAGCAAAAATAAGTGGTTGTAAACCAGATGCACAAAGCTGAAGGTAAAAAGAACCTAATCTGAAAGAACTTCCATTTCCTAAATCATATCTGTTAGGCAAAATGGTGGTGTGTTAGAAAAAGAGATGGTGAATGTGTTTTGCAAATCTGAAGCGAATGTGCCTACGCTTGTTTTCATTGAACAAAATGCCTAGCTATGGAAGTATCTAAAGGAAATATGCCCTCATAAAAGAATTTGCGGACTTCAACTTGGTTCAAATGTTTCAGGCCTTCTCAAACCCCAGATTTCCATATAATGTGCTTATCCAGGTTCGTTTACTGTTCCATGCCACTAGGAAAGCTAAATTTCATTAATGATGCTACTTTAAGTATAGTTACTATTGGTTGTCAAAAAATCACAAACCCAAGGAGATGCTTAAAATATTTTGTTTCATTTTAGTTGTTTTCTCTTTTGTATAATTGGGCTTATGGATTTTTGGGTTAAACTTTTTACTATGTGTTTATATTTAAATGGACTTCTGTTTTCATAATTTTTTTTTTTGCCATCCATTATACTTTACTACTTACTTATTATTTATAATATTTATTATTCAAGAATATATAAATAATGTGTTTATATATTCTTGAATAATAAATATTATAAATAATAAGTAAGTAAGTAAATGATAATGGATGACAAAAAAGAATATATAAATATTAAAAATATTTATATATTCTTGAATAATAAATATTATAAATAATAAGTAAGTAGTAATGAGATAATGGATGGCAAAAAAAAATTATGAAAACAGAAGTCCATTTAAATATAAGCACATAGTAAAAAGCTTAACCCAAAAATCCATAAGCCCAATTATACAAAAGAGAAAAGAACTAAAATGAAACAAAATATTTTAAGCATCTCCTTTGGGTTTGTGATTTTTTGACAACCAATAGTAACTATACTTAAAGTAGCATCATTAATGAAATTGAGCTTTCCTAGTGGCATGGAACAGCGAACCTGGATAAGCACATTTTATGGAAATCTAGGGTTTGAGAAGGCCTAAAACATTTGAACCAAGTTGAAGTCCGCAAATTCTTTTATGAGGGCATATTTCCTTTAAATAGTTCCATAGCTAGGCATTTTGTTCAATGAAAACAAGCGTAGGCACATTCGCTTCAGATTTGCAAAACACATTCACCATCTCTTTTTCTAACACACCACCATTTTGCCTAACAGATATGATTTAGGAAATGGAAGTTCTTTCAGATTACATTCTTTTTACCTTCAGCTTCGTGCATCTGGTTTACAACCACTTATTTTTGCTTTCAGGAATTTTCTTGCAATTTTCTGTCACAGCAGTAAATACAGAATTTTGAATAGCACCATTACTTGCAGTAGCTCCTGCATGAGTCTGGTCCAGGTGAACTTGCTTCAATGGGATGTAACAGCTGGTCTTCACCCTAGGTATCATCTCTTGGTCATCTAGCCACTTAGAGAATTCAGTTAATGAAGTGTAAGAAAAATTAGGAGGTGAAACAGAGAAGGAATTGAGGTCACCATATTTCTAATGAATTGCATCAACTATTTCTATGAATAAGAGAATCAGAAAGTAGAAATGCAGAATTTGCAATTAAAAGTGTTCTTGAATATCACCTTCTCAGAATTTTAGGAGATAAGAACCTCTTTCTAAATAAATCTAAACAATGTTCAGATTTGATAATAAAGCAAAGGCAGAAATTAATTCTAAATGCAATCAATCAACCTAAAGGCACATGTCTGTCGATAGCATGAGTCATAAATCTATCAACTCCATCAACAATCTTAAGAAAGCCAATCAAACCTACTCACAATGTGATTGAAGACCAAATTCAATCAAGAAATAGACACAAGTTCATCATTCCTAAAATAGACAAATCTGGCTATATATTCCAAATCAGAACATCTTACTCTAGCCAGTAAACCAAACAGAAGGAAGAAAGATGAAGAGTGATGACTGAAACTCCCTCTTTAAGCTCGAAAGTTCAGCTTCAGGTGCATTTCTAGGAGAATGAAGGATTTAGCCAGACATGATTGAGATTACAAAGATCAAAAACATGATTCTCGAATCTCGTAAGTTTGCATGAATGGACCGTAGAGCACTTAAAACCGATGACACTACTTTGATCGAAATGAAAATATAGCAGTTATGATGACAGAGAAGTGTAGAGCTAAAGAATGAGCTAAGTACGTAAATGATGAAAATAAAATGTGCGTGGAATTTGGAAGCGGCTTTTAAAGAGAAACAATTTCCCTTTCCCGAAGGAATCCAATACAAAAACGAAAAAAAGGACGTCAAACAATGAGCACCACTACACATGTATGACCAAATTCAAACACCAAGCAGATTACTGTAGTTAAAAGAAGAACCTAGAGAGGCTATATAGAATACCTGTTTCTAAACTCTAGCAAGATAAAAATACGCAGAGGCAGCTCAAAATAGTACTACACAGCAACAATACAAGAGTAGGCTCACATTCTCAAACAACAATATTCAATAATAACTAGTATAGTCAAATATACAGCATAAGCCACAGGTTTTGTCCATCACAAGCCCCTCACATGTAATGCAACATAGTTCAAAATGATGGAAGTTGACCTAATAAATATATACATAAATCTACTTTAGATTAACTATGAAACTTACCAACATACAAGTGTCCTAGAAGTTATCAGAGTGATTCAGTGGCAACCTTGTTCTACCCGACAAGAATACAATATTATTTCTAATTTAGATTACTCTACATGTAAATGAACTAATATAGAGAAGAACCAAGCAGCTACCAACCAGAAAATATGAAGGGAAAGAAGTTATATGATTGAGCATAATAATTTAAACAGGATCGAATGAACGATTTTTGGTCAATTATATCACCCTACCAATTTCTCAGCAGTTGAGCTTTGCTATCCACTCGGCAATAACAACCTACAATGTTCTCCCCATTTGTCTAATACAACTCTCTATAATCCAACAAACCATGAAGATAGCCATCATATTAAAAGGTCATCAGTTAGGCTTCACCGACCAATGCAAAATCAATTCAAGCTTCAGTGAAAAGCATAGAGGATCACCAACTACATTAATGCCCAGTCGTTGAAATCATGTCACTCACCTCAAGTCAACTAGTACCATGGTAAAAAAAAATTAACAGGGATGCAATGCAACCTTGATTCTCTCACTAGGTAAAGTGTTTTTACTCCCATCACTCAAGTGTTTGAAGGTTTGTGTCAACAGTAATAAATTCTTGAGAAAACATGATTGTTGAGTCATTGCGTTAATGTCCTCTTTTTTGCTTCCTGTGTTATTGTATTCTCTCTCTCTGCATCTTCCCAAATTACCATTGGGACTGAAGGGGGGATATTTGTTGTCTTGCATACCGATTGTGCACTAGAGCTTCACTTACTATCAAAACTTGATTCTTAGAAGACATTTTGGTTAAGGTTAAAGGTCTAGATTTACAACTTGATATAGGGGCGTTTAAAATGGATTCTCTTGCATTGTGTGGTTGCGTATGAGTTCTCTACATTGCATCATGACTCTAGAGTACAACGTGGACATAATTTGATTTGGACTATGAAGCATATGCATGGTTTCTACTCATGAGACTCTTTCTTGCCAATTTCCTCTGGACATACTCATATCTTATGCCCATTTCTCTATGGCTGCTGCTCACATTGCCTTTTCTTTCTTAAAGGAACTTAATGTGGAGGCACTCCAAAAGGATCATTCTCCGCCTTACATTGAGGATCCTTTAGCCATGGAATTGGAACCGCCACCAACAAAGATTTGTCAAGGAGAAAGGTCGATGCTCAAGAGGTTTATGATTCTCGATTTTTTTGCTTGAAGAGCTTAAGAAGATTTCGTCTACATGGTTGTCCCTTTCCTCCCTTTACTATATTGATTTCTTGTGAAATTACTTGTTGGACTTGATTGCCTAAAATGAGTGTGGGGGGAGGGACTAAATCATTAGGAAAAGGTATTTTTAAGGTGATGATTTTTTGTGGCCTCTTTGGTTGTCCTAAGCTTGCATTAAGGTCAATGCTAAGTATGAGTGCGGGGGGAGTTGAGCTGATTGATTTTCTAGGTGATTGTTCCGGAATCTTGGATAATACTTTTGCTAGAATTATTGATTGTTCACTTTAACTTCTCATAGTGCTTTGAGAATCTAGTCCGAACTGAATTTTTCCTAAACAATGCTTGATTTATGAATTTTTCGCACCGCATTTTGCTAATTTAAGATGCAGATGCGAACCGAACTTACCTTGAATGAATGAAGCAAGTATTGTTTACGTATTGATGCGGCCTATGTGGTTTATCATCTAGAAAATTTGTATCACAAGTAGGATGTTCTCATGCATTGGTGTGCATGGTTTAGCCTTGTGCGAGTTAGTTTAGAATGCGCAAACCTTGATGGAAGGATTTGAGCCTTATTATCATTCATAAATTCAGTGTGCATACTCCACTTGATTCAGTTTCCTCTAGAACTTGTCTTGCGTCTTAATCAAGGCCACATGATTGCGAAGAGTGATGAATATGATTGAGGCATTCTATTTATTCACCCATTTCCCTAAACACAAGCCGTTTAAATCAATCCCTTGCTAACCCCATTGAACCCATCACTTTCATTTCTTCTTTACTTATGCATCGAATCCGATTTTATACATGAGACCCGATTTCGTATTTGATAGAATTTCCTTTGAGATGAAAATAATTGGATACAGATACATTTTATACATTGATGATGTCACTTATTGAGTTAGATATGGCTGATTAGTTTTTCCTGGAGAGAGAAAAGGAAAATATATATGAGTGTATAGAAAAAAACAAAGAAAACAGAAAAAGCCAGAAAGAAAAAAAATATGAAACAAAAAAAAAGGAGAAAAAGGCAAGGAAGAGAAAGGAAAAGCCTTATGTGTAGAAATAAGAAAAGAAAAAAAAAAGGTAAGGAAGGCAGAACAAAAATGTCTTAAAAAGGACGGAAAAAAAATAGAGAAAAGGAAAAGGGTAGAACAAATTGTCCAAATCGGCTTAACATTCTTTGTACATGACGGAAAATCTTTGAAGTTTCACCATTTGTTTGATTGTCTAATGCTCATCACTTGCCTATATTTATGTGCCATTCTTTTTTCCATTTCCACTTAGACCTTTTCAACATTACAACCAAAGCAAAGACGTCTTGATTCATTACTCTAGTGTATAATGAGTGGTGGAGATGGTAGACACATTACAAGCCTATGGTAGGGGTTGGACTAGTGGAGAGGAGTGAAATTACCTTAAGAGAGGAATGCGAGAGGTGCAAAACAGGACCAAGTTGCATTCTAAAGCATACTCACTATTGGCTAGGCTAAGTACAAGGACTATTTGATTTGCATTTGTACACTTTGCTTGTGATATTAGTTGATGTATGATGTACTACTATGCTTGCATATTTTGATTTAAGCTTGCTACATTCTCACTTATATATCTATTTGCAAAATGATGCATCTAGATAAAACTGTATGCCACATGTACCAGATTTTGTAATCAGTGCCTGAATTTGAAATACAAGTCGTCATCAATCAAGACCATCAAAACACAAAACAATGGTGCACTGATTAAATGAATTCATAAATAAGAGCATATAATATAATTCTAAAAATTTTCATTCTTGCACAAATCCTAAAAAATTTCCAAAACAGGTTGGGGAGCATGAAAGAATCAAGTTTTGATAGTAATTGAAGCTCTAGTGCACAATCGGCATGCAATACAACAAATATCCGCCCCAACAGTCCCAATGGTAATTTGGGAAGATGCGAGAGGAGAATATAATAACAGAGGAAGCAAAAAGAGGACATTAACGCAATGACTCAACAATCATGTTTTCTCAAGAATAATTTCTTATTGAAATTTGAAAGTAAGAATTGCAGAAACATACAAATGACTCAACAAATTTTCATGATTTGCACAAATCCTAAAAAATTCCATAACAAAGCACAACTTGATGAGTTCCTTTCGGTTTGATTATGCACAAATTTCATAACTGATGGACCAACATATCAAATAACAAAACAAATCATTTCGAAAAGAGGGTAAAAGCCATCACATGTCAAGTGTATTTGAAGCCTGTTAAATGAAATGTAACGGCTAACTTGAGGTCTTGCATTCAGTCAGAAAAGATACCTTGCCCAACTATCACTAACAGCTTGGATGTGTTTTGTTGGAGCAGCACAATCAACTGTTTTTACAAGCCATTGATGACAGTAACTGCTCCTATATATGATGCTGGGGCTACATGAGTATAGAAATTTGCCAAGTGATATTGAAAATCCACCGCAAGATCAAACGATTGCAGAAAAACCAAATCTGCGAAAAGACAACAAAACTGATAAAAAAAAAAACAAAATCTGTAAATGAAGGTCAACACTGTTTTGGAAGCAAAGTTGCAAAAAAAATTCGCAAGACATACTCACAAATCCCTAACCGTTACTGGTAAACTCTTGACCTACCATGGCGAAGTCACATCGGCTTGAGAGGAAGAGTTCAAGGCAACCACGCTCATCAACGTACACGGCAACACCTCCCTTCTTCGGTCCACTCTTAATGCTTTAGCCGACTCTTCCTTTCCTCCGAAGCAGCAAATAGAAAATTTGTCAAATTTGAGAGATTAAAGACGAAAGAGCTATCGACTTTGCCAATATGTGCGGATTTCAGAAATCTCACCAAATGTAAATAAAAACAATGCTTCAAGCGCCAATGGGTACCGCAAGCACAAAGTTGATATACAACCGCTTCAGATCCACAACCTCTCTCATCTTAAGCACCTCATCGACCTTCGCAAGACCTTTGCCTTCTATAAATCCAAAAATAACTTAAAAAAAGGAAAAACGCCCACATTACACCCCAAGACATATCAATCACATAGACCACTTCCCTCCATAACCTAATCAAATGCCACCGCCATAATACGAACAAAATATGAAATACGCTTTGGGAAAATTCGCACCGCAAACAGATCAAAAAGCGCAAAAAAGAGAGAAATAGAGAGAGATAAACAAACTGTGCACTTAGAAGATTACGGAAAACGAGATTGAAAATGAAAATCTTGAAATGCGGCTTAGAGCACGGACAACCCGATCTAAAGCCCGAAGGAACCCGATCGGATCGGCTTGCGTGGAAATCAAAAGAAATAATAAAAGGGGAGGGTTCGAATGGGAGAAAAACTTTTATGGTATGTTTGGTTTGAAGGGAGGTTAGGGGAGGGGAGCAAAAATTTTTCTCAAATTACTCCTGGAAATTTTTTAAAATTACATAGCTTTTTACATCGTTTTCTGCACATTGACTTTAAAAACATGTCACGTTATATCTGACTTTCTATACTAGGGATGGGCACCTCCCCTCCCTCCCTCACCTCCAACCAAACACACCTTTAGGACTCGATAAAGGGGAAGAAATCCCATAGGGTAGATTCAGCTCTGTGTTTTGCCAAAACAAAGAGACGATGATGGCATTGGGAGAAGAGAGAAAGAGAGGAGGAGGGAGGGGCACGATGAGGTCTTAAAAGTCTATTTTTTAGACCAGACATTTTAAATATCTGGTCTTTAAAGAAGATTTTTTATACCAGACTTTTTAAACATTTTGTATTAAAAGTAGACTTTTTAGACCTAATTTTTTACACTTCTGGTCTTAAAAGTATATTTTTATACCTCATTTCTTAAACATCTGGTCTTAAAATTTTTTTATATTTATGAAACTGTCACGGTCATATTTTGTAGACCTAATCCTTTATAATACGGTCTAAAAAGAGTTTTTTATATTTATAAAACTGCCACCGGTCATATTTTTTAAACCTAGTCCTTTATAAGCTGTCTAAAAAGTTCTTTATATTTGTGAAGCAGCCACCAATTATACTTTTTAGGCTTGATCACCTGTAATCTGGTCTACATGAGGTGTTCTAAAAGCCATTTTTTATAGTAGCGATTATTCCACAAAAATATTATTTTCACGAAATAAAGCAAACTATCCATGCAGTTTTACTAAAATTATAGTTTTTATAGTTTTAATATGAAACTAAACACACATATTAAACACTATGATGAATAAATTAAAGGGTAAAGGTGCATCTAGCATGAAGTATTTTTTTTATGTGCATCTGGTGCATTAAAGTACTTTGAAGTATTTTTTTGGGTTAAATACCTAATTTGCCATAGAAGTTTTGCTAAGGGAGCGCCCAGCACCCGGAAGTTTTTAGGGTACCAAATTTGCCCCGGAAGTATGAAAAAGGTAACAAATTTGCCCCTCCGTTAATTTTGACCGTTATGTTTAACTGAGTACACACGTGGCATGCCACCTCATCAATCAAAAGTATCATTTTTGCCCTGGAAGTTTTCATTGAGGAGCAATTTTGCCCTTCTTTCTCCCAATATTAAATTTGACTATTAGATCAGTCAAAAACCACACACGTCATGCCTTGAAAAGGTCGAACTTGGAGTCAAAGAAGGAGATCCTTAACATGTTGAGCTCAAGGCGGCCAGAATTTATGAAGCCGAACTGGTCACAGGGACTAGAGTTGGGAAATCGGGTTGGCCTGTTTAAGCCCTGGCCCTACAGGGCTCGGGCTTGAAAAATAAGACAGAAATTTGAAGTTGGCCCTGGAAGGCTAGCCCTGGAGGGCCTCGGGCTTAATTGGGCCGACCCTGCAGTTTGTATAGACTAATCATTTGCTTATATCATAAGTGATGCTTCCGTGACGGTTCGGCTTCACAAATTCTCGTCGCCTTGAGCTCAACATCTCAAGGATCTCCTTCTCTGACTCCAAGTTCGACCTTTTCAAGGCATGACATGTGTGGCCTTTGATTGATCTAATAGTCAAATTTAATATGCGGGAAAGAAGGGCAAAATTGATACGTTTTGTAAACTTCCGGGGTAAAATTGCTGCTTAGTGAAAACTTCCAAGGCAAACTTGCTCTCAGTGAAAACTTCCGGGGCAAAAATGATACTTAACTCTTATTGGGTTGATGAGGTGGCATGCCACGTGTACACTTAGTTAAACTTAACGGTCAAAATTAACGCATGGGTAAATTTGCTACTTTTTTCATACTTCCGAGGCAAATTTGGTACCTTTTTCATACTTCCAGAGCAAATTTGGTAACCAAAAAACTTCCGGGTGCTAGACGCTCCCTTAGCAAAACTTCCATAGCAAATTAGGCCTTTAACCCTATTTTTTTCCTCCCGTGTCCAATACCATAAACTATTTTTTAGTGCATCCAACACCATGAAGTATTTTTTTCATGTGTATCTAGCACCCTAAATTATCTAAATTGTTAAGTGTAAAATTGCACAAAAAGTACTTTAAGGTGATTGACGCACAAGAAAAAATATTTCATAGTGCTAGATAAGGGTGTTCATGGTAGGGTGAGGCCCTTACCCGATGCTCTACCAAAGGATCATGGGCCCGACAGAAGCCCTAACATTTTTAGGCTACGCAGGGCGGGCTTTCTTGCCCTAATGGTGATAACCTTGTTGGATATGATTAGTTTTGATGATGTCTTATATAGACGCCATTGTTAAGAGCAAAAAGCTTGTATACTATATTTATCTCATACATTGACTAACTACTATATATTTAATGTAGATTTGTCCAAGTTGAATTACATAGATTAATCAAGAAGGAGATAAGAGATTACGGAAAGAAGAAATGGCAGAGAATGATGAGTCCAGAGAAGAAAGAAAGAGTTCATTTATGAAGAATGATCAAGAGAAGAAGAAAGGATGGAAGAACTTATTCAATGGAATGAGAATATCATTATTCAAGTTCTTAGATTGATACTAGAAGTCTCCTTGATCAAATAGAAGTTGGAACAGCTCAATTCGGAGTTAAAACGAAGTTAAAATGAGCTATATTGCATTCTTGAAAGCATGCTCGAGCAAGGTGCATTTCCAGCCCCAATTTCACATGAAATCCGCTCATTCTCGAGTATAAAAAATGCCTGCTCGAGCATGCCGCTGAGCGAAGGAAATTCTCGCTCGAGCAAGGTCGTGCTTGACCGCTCTGTTCAGCTGTTTCAGGCGACCTCCGGTAATTCGACGATATCTCCCAAACTCAGAATCGGATTGACGCGAAACCAGTGGCATATGAAACTAGACATCCAATGCGTCATTGTGATATAAAATGGAAGCCCAAAGGATTTCAGATGAGAGATCTATGAGTTTTACAAGTTGGCACAAAAATCACTGTCACAGTCCAGACCAAGCTTCGGTAATTTGAGTGTATCTCACAAAAGGAAAATCCAAATAAGCTCAAATTGGTGCCATTGGAAACTAGACTCAAATACCTTTCCAAAACCATCAAGAGATCAAAAAACAAAGATCAATTGAAGGATATATGATGTTTTGAAGTTGACGGTCTGTACAGAATGTTGCTGAAAACGCTGATTAACGCTTATTAAGAACAACCTCCATACATTTGATGATAATGGACGAAATACAAGAAGTTTGGGACTGATTTTATTGAAATGGAAAGAATGTTTAAAGAGCTTTATGAGCATGGGAAGTTTTCCAAATTTGGAGCTAATTCGAAGACGACTATTGTGCTGCTAGTATTCTTGTTTCTTTGAAAGTCTCTCGCATGATCGAGATGCCTCAAAGCTAGAAGAGTACTTGAGCAAGGATTAGCCAACACCCAAGCATACTCAATCTAATAAGTTGTTCAAGTATTTTCAGAAAGGATGCCCAAGCAGAGTAGTTAGAATGCCCGAGCATCATTGTACTCAGAGCAAAGAAGTACAAGTTTGGTAAGCATGCTCGAGCAGACTATGTGGCTTGCTCGAGCAACATCAAGCTGATAAGAGAGAAGAGCAACATGGACAGTCATGCTTGAGCAGAGTATACAAGATTACCCGAGTAACATCGAGTAATGGGAGTCTTGCTCGGCGGTGAGTGTCGGCGTGCTCGAGCAACGACGATCCGAGCAAAGGAACGATAAGGTAGAGAATCATACTCGAGCAAGGTCGAAAGCATGCTCGCATACCATGCTCGAGCAGAAGAGAAAGCTTGCTCGAGCAACGTAGTTGAAACATCATTTCCTTGCCTTGGTCTGAAGCATGCTCGAGCAGAGATAAAGGCATGCTCGAGCACCATGCCCAAGCAAGACTAAAACCTTGCTCGAGCAATGTTGGTGAAATGGGATTCCTCGTCTGCATGCGGGTCTTGCCCGAGCATGAAGATTTCCTTGCTCGAGCATCAGCGATAGAAACGAACTTCTAATTGCTGCAAGAGTAGCTTGCCCGAGCAAACATGAGTTCTTGCCCGAGCATAAGACGATGATCTCCATTTACAACGTACTTACTCCTTGGTTGGCCGAGCATACTTCTGGTTCTTACACGAGCATAGGATTGATCATCTCTCTACTTCAAAGTTCATTTGTCTTTGGTTGCCCGAGCACACCAACATTCATACTCGAGCATGATCATACTCTGGTTCTTCAAATTACTGTCTCCGGAAATCTAAAATCATTGATTGTGATTTCTTTACTTCATATCATCATTCATTATTATTCCTAATTGCTTTTAATCAGTTTGCTAATGAGTTTTAGATGATTATATGATGGATTAACAACAGATTACAAAAAGCAAATGATTACGTCAGAAGCTCCAACAACTACTTCCATCAGACATCCAACGGTCATATTTTAAATTGGAAGAATAGCTCAACGGTCGAATGCTAGCAACAGTTGAAATACAATAACCTATAAATTGTGAAGTCTTCAAACCGAAAGGAGTGACGACGATTGACGAATGATTCGACGAAGCTAACGAAATGCTTTTACTACTCCGCTGTCGATAGTTCAATATCTCATATACACTCTGTTTCTCAATACCATATAGTTTTCAATAGAGAGTGTGATTATTGATTATGTACTTCATTGTTTAATACTTTATCTACTCGTGAGGAGTTCATAAACATTTACTTCATTATCAGTTGAATCTTAAGGTTAAGGAACCTTAAGAGAGGGTGTATCAATTACAACTTGTAAGGGGAGTGGAGTCTGAGAGTGAGAGGACCATCCTTCGTTTATAGAGTGTGTAATTGTATCCTTACAATGTGTAAGGGGAAGTATCTCGGTAAGAGATTGTAAAGGCTGCACAAGTGCCCGACTAAACTTGTGAGGTTGTAAAGGCTTTTTCTTGTGCCCGGTTAAACAAGGAGATAGTGGATTGAAAATCTTAAGTGAAGCTTGGGGACTGGATGTTGATCAAGGATTGGACCGAACCAGGATAAATCACAGTTTGCATATTCTCTTCCCTTATCTTTTATATTTCCAGTATATGCTTGTTTGAATACCTAACTGTTGATTTAGAATTTGCGAAAGAATTTTCAAAATTCCTAAAGTTTTTATCAGACACCCAATTCACCCCCCTCTTGGGTGATAGCCAGGTTCAACAAACCTGCCACACCATATATGAAAAAAAACAATCATACCTCATAAACAATATTGCAAACTAGTGCATCTGAAATATTTTTTTCTTCAGGTGCATCTATTTCCCTAAAATGTACCTACTTTTTCTTACTAAAGAATGTGATGTTAAAATACACATTCATTATCTATCATATCTCTCAAAATACACATTTATTATCTATCACATCTCTCAAAATACACATTTATTATCTATCACATCTCTCTCTCTTTCGGGTAAAAATGGAAAAACAATCATTAATTAATTACCAAGTCAACATATTATATTCTTGAATTTAGACCAAAAGTTTCTTCTAGAAAACTTACTATATTTGGGACTAGAAGGAATACAATTATGAACAAAACAAACCTCTTTACTTGCTCCAAAGAGGGTATATCACACACACACACACACACACACACACACACACATATATATATATATAATATTAAGTGGGAAGCAAATCAGGAACAGGATACCATCAACATGTGTTAATTAAGAAATAAAGAATTATACCTTTGGGTTTTGTGACAGTCGACCTTTTAGTCCCTTTGACTAGTTCGGCTTCACAAATTATGGCCGCCTTGAGTTCAACATCTCAACGATCTCCTTCTCTGGCTCCAAGTTTGACCTTTTTAAGGCATAACATGTGTGGTCTTTGACTGATTTAATAGTCACATGTGTTCTTTATTCCATCATCATCATCTTCTTTATATTACTGAAGCATCTTCTTAATTGTCCTTTGGGAGCTAGCTTGTGAGAATGATGAAGTTCAAAGCTCACATTCTCATGGTTTCAACACATAAAGGCTATACGTTGTTGTATTTCATCACCGAGGCTTCCTTCAACTATGGCATGAATGTCCCTCATGTTTATGTAACTTACAGGCATATTGTGGCTGCCATTGCCATGTTCCCTTTTGCTTACTTTCTAAAGAGGTAATAAATTTGCATTTCTCTTTCAGTTGTTGAGTTTGGATTGAGTGAAAATAACTTATTGATGTCCTTTATGTAAATCTCTAGTTCAAATCTTATGAATGAAGAGAACTATGATGTAAGAGTTTTACAATGTCTTAGAGACCTTACTTAATCCGAACATGAATTAGTCAGTAGTATAATAGTATTAAAACTTAATCTGTGTCAGTCAGTTAGATCAGTGAGCCGATGAACTAGTTCCATGGTTGGTTAGATAAAAGTTTTGGATGTGTTGATTGGTTTTGATTTTAATTTTTTCCTTTCTAAGCCATTGACTCTTGAACCATTGTCTCTTGACTGTTTAGTGACGGTCCGGTTTATAGTTCATATCATATGCTCATAATAAATAAATAAATATTTCTATTGACAACATGGTAAGTTTGTGTCACTTTTTCTTAATTGATTTCCATGCAAAATATGAGTTCCACATGGTAAACCAGATATTTGAGAGTCAAAATTCAATTTGCAGAAGAATGAGACCAAAGATGACAATGACTCTTTTCCTACAAATTTTTGTGCTTTCCCTGTTGAGGTAAGCACAAAGAAATTAGTCAACATTTTTACATAACAATATTAATAGTATGGGAGAGTATAGGTATTGAAAGGATTGGGGTACTGTACCGAAAGGTGGAAGTGGTGGCGAGAGCTTTTAAATGTTGAATTTGTGAATGTTTTCTGAAAATAGTCCGGCGGTTATTTGTTTTCATGAAAATTTGAGCTGGCAGCAATTGAATTTGGAAATGTGAAAATACTGTTTGTGAAAATGTACTGCGACCACAGAGATTTTCAAATGTGTGAAAATTTGAAATTTTGAGTATGAGACAACATAGTAAGCGGTGACATGATTGTCGTCGCTGTTGTATTGAAATGGAAAGCGGTGCAGTTGGTGATTATGTTAATACAGGAACAGAAACTGATAGAATGGTCCAGAAATTTGAACCAGTTAAGTCAAATGTCAGTTACCGTGCTAAGAAAGAGAAAACGGTTTAAGAGTTTAGAATTGAGGAAGCTCAGATGTACTAAATAAGCAAAGGCTCAAGGCAGTAAGGCCCGGTGTGCAAGTTTGCATGGGGCAGTGTCCCTGGCCTGTGAGACCTGTAATGCTTAGCACCGGGTGGGATACTTACTGGCATGGTGACTTGGGATTAATATGCCTAGAGTGCATCTTGAGGATGGCAAAACATATGATCTGTACCAAGTCAAAGATGAGATGCCTAAGAGGGTGATTCCCTGGTCGATAAGGCAAGAAAATCCAGCGTTATGATAATAGAATGAGTTGGAACAACAACATGTGATAAGTCAAAGGGCAAAATGAGTAAGATAGTAAGACTTGCATAACCATACCCTGTGAGGATGGATCATTTGGTCCTAAATGGTTAAGTATCGCACCTGGGTTCAAAATAGATAAGAATGGGGTATGATAAGATGGTCATGGGTAAGCATACGTAGGGAGGAGCTAGGCGGAGTGCCTAGAGTGATTCCCCAAGGAATAGATGTTCAAATTGTGAGGATGAAATTTATTGAATGGTGGGAGAAATGTAACATCCCAAATTTTGGATCCTGAGCATTAAGAATAAGCCTAAAATAGGCAGATGACTAGGCCCAGTTCGGGAAGAGTCCCAAGAATGTCGGGAGTTAGGAAGCCTCTCTGGGACTAAGAAACTCGGCCATATGGGTCAGTGGACCAGTATGAATAAGCCGTGGAATTAAAGTGCCAATGAAAAAGGGGCATAGAAGGTCTATACGGTGTAAATCCAGTGGGAAGGATGCCACCTAACTATGTCCTAAGGTGTAGGACAATTAGTTGAGCGGAAATATGCCAGTATAAGTAAGTATATGGCATTTTCAGGGCAGTCATGAATGTCTTTTGTTTTTGAAGGAAATAAGAAGGGAAGAGAGAGATAATGTGTATCTAGACCAAGTGTAGGAGGAAAAGTTAGTAATAGTAGTGTTACGTCGGACACGTGGCATTTCTGGGTCAAAAGTCGGATTATTGGGTAGCACGTAGTACGAGGCAGTTGTGAGAACTGAAGTATGGGTTTATTGATCCCCAAGGTACTATATTCCGTCCACCTGTGGTCAGGGGAAAAGAGACTATTAATCCGGGCCCACATAAGTCCCAAAGTGTAGCACGAATTACGAGGAAAGGTGTAACCGGCAAAAAGGAGCTAAGCGAGACCGGTTAGATTTTATCGGAGTCAAGCGCAGACCCCTGGACATGGAGGGAGGACAAATTTGGGTGGGCCCAGAGGAGAGAGAGAGTGATTTGGAGAAAAAGAAAAGACAACATCATGGAATTATGAAGAGAGAGAAAGATAAAATAATCAGGATTAATCTAGACCACACCTTTTGAATCTGATAGGACAATGGAATAACAAGTAATTATGGAACATAAAGGGTAATTATGGCATATCCCAGGGCAGATCACGCGGGTCCCACTGGCTTAGAGAAGAAGCAGTGCAAAATGACCGCTTTACCCCTGGGCCAAAAAACCTACAATTAGCAATTCCAGAGACCACCACCAGGGGCAATTTTGGAATCTCATTTTTGGTCTTGGAATGTGCCACCTATCTGCCCAAGGACATCTCTAGAACCCTTGAGAAGCAAGTAAAGAAATTATAATTTAATCCGAAGCACCCTTTTGACCAATGGATAATAACCAGAGTTGGATAATAGCCTGCACCCTTGGAGCCTATATAAAGGGCACTTCCCCCTCCATTTGGCATCAACAAAGCACGAGTTGAAGGAGAGGAGGGAGAGTCTCCAGCTGAAGTCCTTGTTCAAGAGGTGAAGAAAGTCATACGCAACCGAAAAACCAAGGTAAGCCCCTAACTGATAACTTGATACTTAATGTTTCTGCCCTATGCTGTAGATCATGGGGATGCAGTGGGATTTTGAGGTTTTTAAGGTTTTAAATTGGTCCAAAACGAGATTTTGTGTGGGGATTGGTCAAGGACACCTTTTTCACACATGAAAAACCCTAAGACGTAAACTATGCAAATCTGCCAATACATGTAATTTCTGGGCAGCGAAGACAAATCGGTGGTTTTAAAATAGTAAATGAATTCCGTTTGCTCTGAAATTGTACATGGTTAAATTAGACATCCTGAGGATAAGTTTGATATAATATTTTGTGTCATTTGGATTTTCTAACCAAGATATATTTACTGTTGAAAATGACCTAAAAACGTGGACTTTTCTCTGGACCAGCGGCTCGGTTTTGCAAACAAGAAAAGGATATGAACCCAGAAGACCTTGGGAATTATTTTTAGGGTAAAATAAACATTCTAAGGGTTCAATGGCAGCTGATTTCACATCAATATGAGGTTTCTAGAATTTATTAAAAATCAGCGAAGTTGGGTCAAAGATTTTGGAAATTCGGTTGACTAGGCGAATTTTATGGAACTTGAAGCTAAGTTTGAATATGTGATTGAAAGCGTGATATTTTTCTATAACTAGGGTGTTAGCATGTGTGGACCATAATTCTAACACCAAGGGTAGAGTTTACTATTTTCGAGGCGTGCCAAGTAGTAACTGTTGACTTGCATACTCTATGTTGCTCTTGCATGTGTTTATTATCATGATGTGGGAGTTGGACTGTAGCACCTAGTGGACTGTGTGCTCTTGGGTTGCTGCTGAAGTCCAAGGAATACTTATTGGGCTTTGGTGCCTATTGGACTGTGTGTCCTTAGGTTTCCATTAGAGTATCGAGGGCATGTATATCAGTATATGAGGTAGGTAGGGCCTGTGTGTTCATAGGTGGCTACTGAGACCTCAGGAGGGGTCGGTAGGGGACTGCAGCCCTGACTACCGAGGACCTTAGCGCTATGGTAGCGGGGGCTTGTCTTGACCAAGCGATCCTGCGGTTTGTTGTGCTAGAGGTAGATGTGATTTACCCTTATTGTGCCAGAGGCAGATTCATACATGCTAATATTGTGCCTGAGGCAGATTTATTTCCTGATTGTGATTTGCATTGCATGCATTGTATACATATTGTATATGAGTCTAACAACTACTCTGGGGTTCAACTTTGAACTCTAGACTAGTTTCAGAGATACAGGTTAAGGCGGTAGGCTGGTTAGACTGTGGAAAAGATAAGGGAAATAACAATGAAGATGAAGATTGAAGACGTATGAATGCTTCTCATTGTATATTTTTGTGACGATATAAACTTACTTATTGCCTAATACTTACGTTGGACTATTGTACTCTTAACCCTACGGGGAATTACTTTATGTTTTTGTTGTACATTTACCAGTATATTGTAAGTTGTCCAACCCGATCTTTTGCTCTGCCGCGCACACTCTGATGTTTGTTAAAAGGGAACAATTAACAAAGGGAAGGTATTAAGCGGAAAGGATCCCTCTAACCCACCACCCGAAAGGGCGAGGTCGGTAAGGGTGTAACATCATATGCTCATAATAAATAAATAAAAATTTCTATTGACTGTATGGTAAGTTTGTGTCACTTTTTTTTTTTATTGATTTTCATGCAAAATATGAGTTCCACATGGTAAACCAGATATTTGAGAGTCAAAATTTTAATTTGCAGAAGAATGAGACCAAAGATGACAATGGCTCTTTTCCTAGAAATTTTTGTGCTTTCCCTGTTGGGGTAAGCACAAAGAAATTAGTCAACGTTTTTACATAACAATATTAATAGTATGGGAGATAGGCATTTAATTTTAAGGGAAAAATGATAGCTAGGTCCCAAGGAACATACAAAAATTCAAATAAGTCGCAACCCAAATTGACATGACTTTTTTGATATTATTTGTATTGAAACAAAATCCAGACGTTTAAATTTTGTTCTGAATATAGCACTTTTTGTTGTGAATATAGCTTTTTCTATTGTGAATATAGCTTTTTCTATTGTGAATTACCAGGGTATAAATTTTGCTATGAATATAGCACTTCTTGTTGTGAATGGCTAGGTTTTAAATTTTGTTATAAATATAGCACTTCCTGTTGTGAATCCAGCTTTTTCTGTTGTGAATGACCTCTTTACGCTTAGGGACCTGAGTTTGAAACAAAAACTAGGTGTTTAAATTTTGTTGTAAATATAGCACTTCCTGTTGTGAATATAGCTTTTTCTGTTGTGAATGACTAGGTTTTTAAATTTTGTTGTGAATATAGCACTTCATATTGTTAATACAAATAATATCAAAAAAGTCCCTAGGTGTGACATCCCAAATTTTTGGGATTTGAAATTTGAATATTATATGGAAATTAGTGAAATTTGGCCTCAATAATTATAGTATCAATTAATTAAGGCTAATTTTTCCCTAAATTTATTTTGGGAAAATAATAAGATCAAGGAATATTCGTGAAGAATAATCTAGGATAAAAAATTATAGAAATAATATATAAGAGTTTAATTGTGAAGGTTGGTCAAATGATCAAAATTAAATATTTGGAAAATTAGGAATTATTTTCCTTGGAATAATTAAGGCATTAGCTTTAACACTTATTCTTATTTATTGGACAACAAAATATTTATGAAGAACCCATTAGCTATCATTAAGGCCCAATAAATGAAATAGAGAATGGAGACCACAGTATAAATTATATCAGCGAATCTATTAGCCCATCATCCCTCTCATCTCTTGGCCCAACCACAATACTATGCCCAACTCCAACAAAACCCAAACCAGCTATTACCAAGCCATTAAACCACTCCATTTAATCCAAAACGCAACAGCAGGCATATATATATATATATATATATATATATATATATATATATATCAGCCACAATGAGAGAAAAGGGAATCAGATCACTCAAAACAGACTCGGACCATGCTTCTCAAGCCTTGCATCGTCCACCATACTTCTCAGCCAGCAACTATACACAAACCAGAAACGCCATACGTCTTAAGCCCCATCACAAATCATTCCCTATCGGTCCTTCTCTTTTGGTCTGACATCTTCTTCCTCAGATCGGATTGTTGGCTCATTATATATTAGTACTCACATTATTCCAACTAGAATTGAAAACCGAGAAGGAGAAACCAGAGTGTGAAAACGAGAGATAGAAAGTTAGAGCGAGAGGGAGAGAACGACATTGAATTGAGGTGAGAGAGAGAGAGAGAGAGAGAAACAAATTTATATTCCTCTATTTTACACCTGTCAAGACAGAGGCATTTGAGATTAGCAAGGATCAGTTTTCAAGCCGGCAACCGAGGTGAGTCTTCAAGCTTTTCTTCCTCTTAGCTCCGTGAGCTTCATAAGTGAGTTTCAAATGGTAAAAGATACTCTTTTAAATTAACATTGATCAGGGGAGGGCTTGCTGAAATTATATATATTTTTCTGTCAAAATATGTGTGTGTGTGTGTGTATGTGTGTGTAAACAATGCATATAAAGCAAAGAGAAAGCTTACTGTAAATGTATATATACATACATATAATATATATATATATATATATATATATATGTCTGTGTGTGGCTGTCATGTGTATGTATATGGATGCATCTGGGAAAAATATGGTTTAGAAACTAATAAGACTTGAATATATATATCTATATATATAGATGTGTCGCTAGTTTATAAAGAATGAGCATGGCAACTATTGAAAATGCTGATATATATTTTGCTGCACACCTCTATATATATATATATATATAAACCAAATATGAAAACTTGCTACTTTTTTGTTGTTGTAATTGATTATTGTATGTGTGTGACATATGTATTTATTCCTTTATTTTTTTTCCTTACTACCTCAATTTTTTTATTGTAATTGATTATTTTGTGTGTGTGTGTGTGTGTGTGTGACATATTGTGGGAAAATGAGTTTTGTAGAGGGATAAAAGGGTGAAATCGGCTTTCCTAACAAGTGCTTGACTTCTCGAATTTCCTTTCTCATCATCATTAAGTCATCATACATGGAGAAAAGGATGGGAGAGGCCTAACATAGAAGAAGAAAGAGAGAGAGAGAGAAATAGAGAGAATGGGGCCGGTTGTGAGAGCAAGAAGAGAGAGAAAACACTTCAGAGCTGATTTTGCGCCGATATGGCGTTTCTACCTCCGGAGTCCTCCTCTAACATTGTTTCAACAACATTTCTTGAGTTTCTGATTCTTGATCAAGGCAGTTTCGCACCGTCTACAAGGTGGAGGTGCTGCTGAAAGCAAGAACCAATTGTGGAATCGAGTAGAGTACGTATGAGCTTCGATTTGAGCCGTATATGTTGAGGTTTCCCTAAGTTGTTATGCTGCTTTGAAACTGTGGGAGGTATTTTTCCCTAAAAGTCGATTTTAGAGAAGCCACATAGCCTTTGGAATACCTGCAATTGGACAATTTTTAATACATAGAGATATGAAATTTCAAAGTCGGTTGAGAGATCTCCAAGTATGACTCTTGTGCGAAAATGATTTTTGTAGAGTCATAAAAGGGTGAAAACGGGTTAGTGGGTTAGACCCAAAATAGGGCGCCGCATTACCTCTGACTTGTCCTTCAAGCACATCTAACTCACTCCCTGGGCATTTCTAGCTTGCCTTCCAAGTTTCTCTTGACTTGTTGGCCAAGTTCTCTTAACTTGTTGGCCAAGTTGTTCCTCGACTTACCCAACAAGCACTTGACTTCTCGTATTTCCTTTCTCATGATCATTAAGTCAACATACATGGAGAAAAGGATGGGAGAGGCCTAACATAAAGGAAGAGAGAGAGAGAGAGAATGGGGCTGGTTGTGAGAGCAAGAAGAGAGAGAAAACACTCCGGAGCCGATTTCACGCTGATATGGCGTTTCTACCTCTTGACTCCTTCTCTAACGTTGTAACGCTCCCTTATAGCTCCCGATCATAATTAGAGTTCATACACAGAGGAACATATGGATCTGGTTTGGATGAATGAGTAACTGATAAAAATGCGGAAATATATAAACTTAACTTGGTTTTGCAAAATAAACTTAATCTCTCCGGGATATTTAAATATATACAGTCATCCCAAATTTAAAAATCCAAAATTAAACTTCAAAATAAATAAATATATACAAAACAAAAAGGAAATTCTCCCTAGTTCAACTTTCTTCTGTCCTCGCTCACAGCACTGCCTTCCCCTTCTTCACACTTCCACTACCTGCGACTTTGTTCAAATCTGAGATTCACGAATGAATCTCAGAGTAACATGTTAAACTCTATGCAAGGAGTATAAGTATATGTAATAAATAAACTACCATAATCAGGAATACCACATAGCATACAAACAGTATAAAACACAGTTCAAAATCCCAATGCTAGGTAGGAGAACTTGCACAGAACCTACCCGTTTCAAAATTCCATAGTGCTTGGAAAGACAAGCAGGACCTACCCGATCCTGTGCCTATCTCTCCGAGGCCCAACCCAGAACCTACCTGGTCCCGAGTCCCTCAGCACAAGGAAACCACAATGCAAAACCTAGCCGGATCCGAATTCCTTAGCACAAATGTGAATGGCCAACACAAACATACTGTATGCAATCAAATATGTTTATAAAACACATTCCAAAAATCATGGCATTTAAACATACACAAGTACACTCACAAATATAGAAGGTTAGAGTTACTACCTGGATGTGCAGTAACCTTAATTTCATCCAAATAATTTTTCGGTGTGCATGCGCTTGAGAAATTACCTATAATTTGGGATAACCGGTTATTAATTAATCCATATATATTAAACATGATAAAAATTTCCTTATTATCATGTTTAGTCCCTTTTTAACCTTATTTCATTGGGGTTTAATCTAATAACCCAAACTTGTCAAATTCTAGCTCTTAACCTTAACTCTTCTTAAAAATATAGTCACTTTAATCATTTTTAATTAATTGTAAAAAAAATCATTTTTGAGTGATTCCAACTGTCAAGTTCTCTCTAACCTCTCTGATATCAAGGAAAAATATTTTCAGAGGTCCAAATACACCATAAAATTTTTGATTTCCAATTTTGCCCCTATTGTCCAGATTGGTGTCCAAAAACTTGACTAATCTTTAAAAATCCATGTTAAATCGTATAGAGCTTCCAAAATTCCAAATTTTATATCACAATTAAGCTTGGAAAATCCTCTACCAATTTGGAAATTTTCAGGATTGTTAAAAGTACCAATCAATCCCAGTTTTAAAAACCATACAAGATGTTTAGTGAAATTTCCCGGCATACCTGTCGAGTTTAAAAATTAGTAACTCACTGTTCATAGCCTTAAAAATTACAAAATATATATTTCCTTAATTCTCAGATAGTAATATTTATGCCTGAAAAATTTCACCCTTTTATAAGCTTTTAAACCCAATCAATTCACATGTTTAAATATTCTGCCCAGTTTTGACGTGCAGGACGCAGGGTCATTTTGAAGAATTTATTAGTCACTTCCCAGATATCAAAATAATGCAAAATACCCATCATTTTAAAGGTATGGATGTCCTCTATCTCCTGGAAAATTTTCATAAATTTTAAAGGACATTAACCTAGTAAAAACACGCCCACAAGCTACCTGGGTTCAGTTGTTCAAAACTGGCAGATTTGCCTCTTTCTTTGAGCTCTTTATTTCATGTGTAAAAACACCTTTAAAAATTCACCAAAAATATTTTTCCCACACAATATTTCATAAGGAAAACGATGGTATCTAAGATTTCCAAAATTCCAACTATTTCTTGGTGGTTTTCACGATTTTCCAGACCTGGATTTTAAAGAAAATTTCAGAAATTTGAAGAGAGTGTGAGTGTTCTTACCAATAAGCTTGTTCTTGAGCTTGTGGTATCTTTTACCACACTAATCCTTGCTCAATCCTCAGCCTATACTCAAAGGAATCACATGCATGTGAGTTTAAGTCCAACCACAATTACATGCATGACAAGAACACCCCAAAATCTCAACTAAGATTCAAGTTCTTACCTTGAACATCTTGATCTTCTTCTTCCTACCTCAAACCCGTGGCTTCTTATGTGTGAGGATGATGATGAGAGGATAGTTGATGATGAGAAGAGAGGGGAGGATGCGTATGATTTAATTGAGAAGAGGAGTGTGCATTGAATATTAATGGGTGTGTGTGTTTTGTGTTCACGGCATTTAGAGAGAATGAGAGGAAAATCTGATTTTGAATTGAATATGTGTGCGTGTATGATGCCACGATATAAGAGGGAATATGAATGAAAAATCTGATTTCATGTGTGTTGTTTCCACGGCATAGAACAATTAAAAAGACAAAAATATGATTTGCTTCAAGCCTTGCCAAGTGTAATGCATGCAAAACAACACATGTTAGTTTGTATGAAGATGAATGGCCAAGTGTCATGGTTTTTGGGCATGTGTGTGACAAGTGTCACACATGCAAGGTGACATGTGTGAGTGTTGTCTTGGTTTACGTGCTTGGGTTCCGGTATAGTTGTCTCAATTTGCGTGTTTGGTTTTCCGTGTCATTGTCTCGGTTTACGTGTTAGGTTCCGGTGTTGTTGTCTCGGTTTGTGTGTTTGGTTCCCGTTGTTGTTTTGGTTTGCATGTTTGGTTTCAAGTGTCATTGTCTCATTTTGCGTGTTTGGTTTTCGGTGTCATTGTCTCGGTTTGTGTGTTTAGGTTCCGATGTTGTTGTCTCGGTTTACGTGTTTGGTTTTCGGTGTTGCTTTCTCAGTTTGCGTGTGTGTGGGGTTTGAGCCAAGTGTCACGTGATATGGGAAAAGAAAACAAGTGTCTTCTTGCATGTAATGCCATGTGTCAAGCTTTGAGTAAGATCGCGCCAAGTGTCAACTCCTTACTTATAATGACGCCACGTGTCAATTTGCTCTCCCTTATTATGACACGTGTCCTAAAACACTTGCTTAATTACCAATGACTTATAAGTGCCCATATTACTTTACAATCCTCTTTGATTTGGGCCTAATGCCTTAGTCCGATATAAAGCCCGATTGCCCTTTTACTATTTACCCTTCTTTTGGGCCGAAAACCTTGGGCCTTCATCAAAGGTCCACTTGGTTTTTCTTCCTCATTTATGTTGGAACAATGTCCATATACTTAAACCAAATGCCCAACTTGACACGTTTTCCTGTGTAGGTGCTTTTATCGATATTCGCGTTGGAATTTTTGTTATTGCGATTTGTGTTGTATTGAGTTTGAGGTTTATGTTTCTTTTTGTTGTTATTGTGTTGTTTTGTGTGTTTGAGCTTTGTTGTGAGTTTTTGTTGTCGGTTTTTGTTGCATGTTTTTCGAGGAGGTATTGTTTAGGTTGTTTTTTCAATGTTTGTTGTCTAATTTCTCCCACATAATCAATATTCAATAATAAATATATCACACAGGATGTTCAACCTTGGCATATATTATTGAATATTCTCAACCATACAAGCTCTTTGGTAAAGCAAAAGCTAGTACATTACAAACGTTGTTTCAGCAACATTTCTATAGTTTCTGATTCTTGATCAAAGTAGTTTCGCGCTGTCTACAAGGTACGTATGAGCTCCGATTTGAGTCGTATATGTTGAGCTTTCCGTAACTTGTTATGCTGTTCTGAAACTATGAGAGGTATTTTTCCCTAAAAGTAGACTTTAGAGAAGCCACATAGCCTTTGGAATACCTGCAATTGGACAATTTTTAATACATAGAGATATGAATTTTCAAAGTCGGTTGAGAGATCTCCAAGTATGACTCTTGTGGGAAAATGATTTTTGTAGAGTCGTAAAAGGGTGAAATCAGTTTAGTGGGGTGGACCCAAAACAGGGTGCCATATTACCTCTGACTTGTCCTCCAAGCACATCTAACTCACTCCCTGGGTATATCTAGCTTGCCTTCCAAGTTCTCTTGACTTGTTGGCCAAGTTGTTCCTCAGCTTGCCCAACAAGCACTTGACTTTTCGTATTTCCTTTCTCATGATCATTAAGTCAGCATACATGGAGAAAAGGATGGGAGAGGCCTAACATAGAAGATGAAAGAGGAAGAGAGAGAGAGAACGGGGCCGGTTGTTAGAGCAAGAAGAGAGAGAAAACACTCTAGAGCCGATTTCGTGCCGATATGGCGTTTCTACCCCTAGACTCCTTCTCTAACGTTGTTTCAGCAGCATTTCTAGAGTTTCTGATTCTAGATCAAGGTAGTTTGGCGCCGTCTACAAGGTGGAGGTGCTGCCAAAAGCAAGAACAAATTGTGGAATCGAGTAGAGTACATATGAGCTCCGATTTGAGCCGTAAATGTTGAGGTTTCCTTAAGTTGTTAGCTGCTCTGGAACTGTGGTGGTATTCTTCCCTAAAAGTAGACTTTAGAGAAGCTACATAGCCTTTGGAATACCTGCAACTGGAAATTTTTTAATACATAGATATAAGAATTTTCAAAGTCAGTTAAGAGATCTCCAAGTATGACTCTTGTGTGAAAATGAGTTTTGTAGATGGGTAATAGGGTCAATCAGGTTAGTCGGGTGGACCCAAAATAGGACGCCACCTTACCTCTGACCTGTCCTCCAAGCACATCTAACTCTCTCCCCAGGCATATCTAGCTTGCCTTCCAAGTTCTCGAGTTGTTGGCCAAGTTCTCTTTACTTGTTGTCCAAGTTGTTCCTCGGCTTGCCCAACAAGCACTTGACTTCTCGTATTTCCTTTCTCATGATCATTAAGTCAGCATACATGGAGAAAAGGATGGGAGAGGTGATGAGCACTAATTATGTCATGTTTTCCCTGTATTTCATGACTAGATTGTATGGTAAATACGACCTTAACTACAATCAATCTAAGCAAAAAGACATTAATTCATGATATGGGTAACTGGAGGATAAAAACCTCTACATCCTAAACATGTGCTAAGAAGGAATCAAGTTGTAAGGTTTTATGAGGAGATCATATAGCAAAGCTGATACTATGCTATAGCATCAGGACAGCTGATCGAAGTGCAATACAAGGCACCTCTGAAGCTATAACAAAGTAAAGGCCGCGATGCTATGCGGCATATGTTCTAATCTTTTATCAAGATTGTTTCAGGAACTATTGCAAAGGTCGAGAAAAAGACAGGTAGATTGCTGACGTAACGGAATAGAAGATGCGGAGGATTGAAACTAAAAGATTTGAAGAATCCCGCAGGATCAGTAGAATCAATCTACTCAGTTTGAGATATATGATAGATCTCGACAGATTAGGAAAGGCCCAGCTCGCTGGAACTTACGCCGCAAGAAAGTCTGATTATATAAGGAAACAGCAAGCCAACCCTAAAGGAGGTCGAGTCGCTGTGAGTCTATCCTATTCGTACGGCCAGACTCGAGAAGAGAGAGAGAGAGAGAGAGAATTCACAAGGCACGAGAAACTCCAGGAGAACCCAGCATCCTTCCTTGCAGTACGACGGAGAGAAGAAGACGTGGAGTGGTGACGTGACAGGGCTTCTTCCACGCCGTCGGAACTTCGTCAAACTTTCTGTTTTTCTTTCATTTTAATCTTTTGATCATGGGTCATTCTGTTGTTATCTGTTTTGCGTTTCCCTCATTAATCATGAACTAAATTTCCTATGGCTGGGCAAGGATGATTTCTTAAGTTTGGAATGAACCCAGTTGCTAATTCTTAATTCAATAAATTCAGTTTGCTTATCAGTGATTTAATTACCTTGTCGATTAGCGGAAGCTAAGGGCGAGATTTGTGGCCTCGGCTTACTAGCAAGGAGTCGAGGTTAGACCTCTGGAAAATAGTGATTGCTAGGCAGGCTGGTGCAAGGCTTGACCTATTATTGTAGGCTTCAGGAATGGGTCTACCGCTCATAACCATAACACCTTGTTTTGTAATGCAGATCTAACTAGAAAATTGCCATAGGCATATGGAAGGAGTAAAGTTAGTATTCTATGTACCGAACGCGGAAGCTTCGATAGATTATAGTGGTGGGTTAACTGAATAGCATTGTTACTAGTAGCTATGCTGTAGCATTACGGAATCTGTGCAATATAGATGCTATAGCATTGTGCAAGGCAACTGGGGGATTGATATTCTTAAGAATGATTCCGAACTCAACCTATTTTCCTACTGAACTCTTCTCACGACTACGACGCTCTATTTATTTTTTTGTTTATTAGTATAGCCATAAAACTCCCAATCAAATCAAACTTATTCTCTTCTCAAACACAACTATTCTGCAATACGGTGTCCTGATTTGGTATCTAGTCTATGTGGGACGATACTCTACTTACTCTTTATTACTTGTTCGACTAGTTCACTTGCCATCAAGGAAATTGACCAACAAGTTTTTGGCACCATTGCCGGGGACTGTAGATACCCTTAGTGACGATGCCCCTTTTGCTTAATAGTTGTGATTATCTAAGAAAGCTCACTCTTTCCCTGCTCTTGATTTTCAGGTACATTCTATAGTGCATGCGCAACTCGCCTTCAGCCAACCTAGAGCCTTATGATCCAGAAATCAACGTAGTTACAAGCAATGGTGCAAAAAGCAGAAGCGAAGAAGTCAACCTTTTGACTCAGCAAGCATGGCGGATATGCCTGTCAACGATGAGCAGGATCGACGAGAGCCATTAATGTTAAACAGGGACAATCAGGTCCCTCCACCTCCAAATCCAGATATCAACAAGGCTATCATAGAATTCGGGATTCCAGACCTAAACAAACTAAATTCGGCCATCACACCACCGACCTTTAATGCAGGACACTTCAAAATTAAGGGTGTCATGATTCAGATGCTGAATGCAGTTAGACAATTTGGAGGACTCCCATCTGAAGATCCTCACCTACATCTCAAGGCCTTGATGGAGGTGTGTGATTCATTCGTTATCCCAGGAGTCACACCCGACGCAGTCCGGATTAAATTATTCCCATTCTCACTTAGGGACAAGGCTCAGATGTGGCTCAACAACTTACCAGCTAATTCCATCACCTCCTGGAATGATCTGGGGAGTAAGTTCCTGCTTAAATTTTTTCCACCTACTAAGAATGCTCAACTCAGAGGGGACATCACCAACTTCCAACAAAAGTCTAGAGAATCTACCTATGAAGCCTGGGACAGATTCAAAGACCTCCTCAGAAGATGCCTGCAGCATGGACTGTGTGAGTGGGTCCAGCTAGAAACATTCTACAGAGGTCTCGATGGACAAACGCAATCATTGTAGACGCCACATCTGGAGGATCCATCCTAATGAAATCTTATGAAGAAGCTCATAATTTATTGGAGCGCATGACTATGAACAGTCATCAGTGGCAAGCAGACAAAGCTATGCCCTCCCGAATTGTTGCTGGAATACATGAATTGGATGCTATGACTGCTCTCACAGCTCAAGTATCATCTATGACCAATATGGTGAAAGGACTGACCCTTCCATCAAGCAACACTTCACTGCAACCATCTCAGGTAGCTTGTGTGTACTATAGTGGAGAACACGCCTATTCTCAGTGCTCCACCAACCCCAAATCTGTAAACTTCATCAACAACTTTAACAGGGGCGCAACCGTAACAACCCATACTCTAATACGTATAATCATGGATGGAGGCAGCATCCCAATTTTTCATGGAGTTCTCAAGACCAACAAGCAGCGGGACAATCATCTCATGGAACAGAATCACAGAGATAAGACTTGGAAAGGGAATTTGGGAAGTTTTTCTTGAGGAAAATCAAAATTAGTCATTTCTTTAAAAATCCAGTAACCGATATTGTGAGGTTTCTGGTCTATGATTGAAGCAAAGATAGGGAAATCCTTCTTTGCGAAATGAGTGACACTACACTAAATTTCTATGATCAAGAATTCTAAAACCATGGAAATGATGCTCTTTCTGAGAGGAAACAACGTTAGAGAAAGCCTCGGCAGTAAGAAACGCCAAGTCAATGCAAAATCGGCTCCAGAGGGTTTCCTCTCTCTTCTTGCTCTCCCTCCCTCTCTCCATTTCTTCTTATGTGTTTGGCCTCTCCCTGCTTTTTCTCCATCCTGGCCGACATAATCATGATGAGAAAGGAAATAAGAGAAGTCAAAGGCTTGCTGGGTGAGGCAAGGAACAACTTGTCCAACAAGAATAGAGAACTTGACCTACAAGTCAGAAGAACGTGGAGGGCACGCTAGGCATGCTTCACGAAAGAGCTAGATGTGCTTGGAGGACAACTTAGATGTAAGGTTGCTCGCTATGTGGTGTCGACACCCTACGCACCTAATTTGATTCCATAGTTGTTTCATGATTTCAGCATCGGATCCACATTGTAGACATCATTTAACTCCTCTGATAAGAAATCTGAAACCATAGAAATGATGCTCTCACTGAGAGCAAATACCGTCAAAGAAGCCATTGGGAGCAAGAAACGCCAAATCGGGGAAAATTGGCGCCGGAGTGTTTTCTCCCTTTTGTTCTCTTAACCTCTCTCTCTCTCCCTCTCTCACTTTCTTCTTCTACCTTCAGCTTCTCCCTTCATTTTCTCCATGGTTTCCAACTTAATGATGATGAGAAACGAATGAAGAGAAGTAAGGGCGTTGTTCGGCGAGCCAAGGAACAACTTGGCCAAACACTAAAGGGATCTCAGCCCACAAGTCAAGAGAACATGGAGGGCACGCTAGGCATGCTTAGCGATGGAGCTAGATGTGCTTGGAGGACAAGTTAAAGGTAAGGTTGCACTCTATGTGGTGGTGTCCACACCCTACGAACATCATTTGATTCCATAGTCGGTTCTTGATTTTGGCAGGACCTCCACCCTGGAAATGACACTAAATTTCTATGATCAAGAATCCAAAACCGTAGAAATGATGCTCTTTCCGAGAGGAAACAACGTTAGAGAAGGCCTCGGGAGTAAGAATGCCAAGTCAATGCAAAATCGGCTCCGGAGGGTTTTCTCTCTCTTCCTGCTCTCCCCCTCTCTCTTTCTTCTTATGTGTTTGGCCTCTCCCCTCTTTTTCTCCATCTTGGCCGACATAATCATGATGAGAAAGGAAATAAGAGAAGTCAAAGGCTTGCTGGGTGAGGCAAACAACTTGTCCAACAAGAATAGAGAACTTGACCTACAAGTCAGAAGAACGTGGAGGGCACGCTAGGCATGCTTCGCGAAAGAGCTAGATGTGCTTGGAGGACAACTTAGATGTAAGGTTGCTCGCTATATGGTGTCGACACCCTACGCACCTAATTTGATTCCATAGTTGTTTCATGATTTCAGCATCGGATCCACATTGTAGACATCATTTAACTCCTCTGATAAGAAATCTGAAACCATAGAAATGATGCTCTCACTGAGAGCAAATACCGTCAAAGAAGTCATTGGGAGCAAGAAACGCCAAATCAGGGAAAAATCAGCGTCGGAGTGTTTTCTCCCTTTTGTTCTCTCAACCTCTCTCTCTCTCTCTCTCTCTCTTTTTCTTCTTCTTCTACCTTCAGCTTCTCCCTTCATTTTCTCCATGGTTTCCAACTTAATGATGATGAGAAACGAATGAAGAGAAGTCAAGGCGTTGTTCGGCGAGCCAAGGAACAACTTGGCCAAACACTAAAGGGATCTCGGCCCACAAGTCAAGAGAACATGGAGGGCACGCTAGGCATGCTTAGCGATGGAGCTAGATGTGCTTGGAGGACAAGTTAGAGGTAAGGTTACACTCTATGTGGTGGTGTCCACACCCTACGAACATCATTTGATTCCATAGTCGGTTCTTGATTTTGGCAGGACCTCCACTGTGGAAATGACACTAAATTTCTATGATCAAGAATCCAAAACCATAGAAATGGTGCTCTTACCGAGAAGAAACAACGTTAGAGAAGGCCTCAGGAGTAAGAATCGCCAAGTCAATGCAAAATTGGCTCTGAAGGGCTTTCTCTCTCTTCCTGCTATCCCTCTCTCTCTTTCTTCTTATGTGTTCGGCCTCTCCCAAGAGAGGGTGAATTCAGGATATAAAATTTTGCTCACACAAAATGCTTTGTTAAGTAAATGCAAAACAGGGATAAACAGAGTAAGGAAAAGAGAGATTGAACACAATGGATTTATACTGATTCGGTCCAAATCCTTTACCTACGTCCAGTCCCGAGACTCTCCGGGATTTCACTAACTCAAATGATTACATACTTTGTAACTCATAGAGTAATTCTCTCACCAGAACTTACTCCCCCTTACAAGTTGTAATCAAATAACCCAATCTCAAAAGTCCCAATACTTTGAGATTCTTACAAGAAAGATAATCAATAGAAAACTCTCTAAAAAGAGCAGATTAATAATCACTGAAAATTGATATATCCAAAGATATTAACTCTTAGAGTAGAAATAGTAAATGCTCTTAATCGCTAATTGAATGCACAGAGTTTCGGTGGGTGTAGATTTGAATGCTTCTGGCATTTATAGTTGGTTGCATTTATGACCGTTGTAGAAGCTTGAAGTTATCCGTTGAGACTCTTCGAATTAGTCGTTGGGTGTAATAAATATTTCCGTTGAAGAATATTTACTCGGACTCCTTCGTATTCTCTGAAGATTCATCGTTGACATTCCTTATGCAAATTGTCCGTTGAGACTCAGTAAGAATGTATCAAGGAAATGACGTGAAGCTTTATCGTTGCCCAGATGGTCATTTTGTCGAAATGGTGAATATCTCTACTTTGCATTAAATGCCTCTGACACACGGTTGCTTTATGGGAGTTTAGCGTTAAACTTTATAATAATATTCTAAAGCTCATTAGCAAACTCATTAAACATGGTTAGGAACAATAATTCTATGAAGGCTAGAGGCAGTTTATTCTATGAAGGCATCTAGGCTAGAGTTAAAAGATTCAGGCTCAAGTCTAGGCAAAAACTGGAGGCACAATGTGTAGGCTAGAGTTAGATTATTCTATGGAAGCACTTCTAGGCTAGAGTTACAAATCTCAGGCTCAAGTCTGGGTTAAAACTCGAGGTACACTGTGTAGGCTAGAGGTAAAAATGGTGTTTGAAGGTAACGATCAAAAATTTGGCTAGAGTCAATACTCTTAGGCTGGAGTCAAATAAAATAATATTTTATGTACCCAGGGCTTGGCTCGAGTCATAAGAAATTGGCTAGAGTCAAAACTTGCATTCTGACAAATGTAGACAGGATATTGGCTCGAGTCAGATGGAGTTGGCTGGAGCCAATCTGACAGATAAAATGCAGATTTAATTTTCATAAGTTAAATGAACTTTGTTGACCAAGTTCCTATTACAAGGGTTAGTTATCATCAAAACAAACATTAGGAGCTAACATTCTTCCCCTTTTTGATGATGACAACCTTTGTAATTTTTAGACACTTAGAAGTCAAGAGAAAAAAAACATTTTAAGCGATTGGACCAAGTTTTGAAAGTAAAAAAATTCAGCACAGTAAGCAATCCATCATAAATGTCAATAATGTAATTGATAAGAGATAACAACATTCCATTCATTACATTAGATTGAAAGAGCCAAAATATGATCTGTCAGAAGATGAACTACCAAGTAACTTGACAGACAAAAGGAAAGCAACAAAAAAATCCACAGAGAGTTTTGTCTTCACAAGTAGGCTTCACAAAAAGGTTAAGTCTGTCTCTTGACTTCTTCTATATCTCTCCCCTTTTGGCATCACTCAAAAAGGAAGATACAGAGGTGGAAGCTGGAAGCGAGAAGAAAATGGATGAGAGGAGGATGGGAAAGGCAGAGGTGATAAAGACAATGTGAGAGACAATAGAGAAGCAAGGGGCTCAAGCTTGCTAACAGGAGAATCAAGATCGCTTTCATCGAATAAGTCAGCGGTAGAAGTACCAGAATAAGTGATCTTTATAGGTGAAGCTTTTGGAGATGGAAAAGGAACAGTGTCAGGGGATGGAAGAATGACAGTAGCAGGAGTGGTGAGGGAAGTTGGAATGATAGGAGTGGAGAGAATGGGAGAAACAAAGCCATGAGAGGGTAAGACTAATGGGTGGATAGGAGATAAAGGAGGAGATGGCTTAGGAGAAGCATAAGAGGTGCCAAGACCAGGAGCAACTACTGAAGACTGCTGTTGCTGAGATGCTTGAAGTTTGTCTACTTTATGAATCAAAGTCCACAAGGTGTTGTGGATATTAGTAAGACTTGCACCATGATCATCAATGTGCCCACTTAAGTTACCAACTGCGTCTTTAAGATCAACTTGGTCATCCTGAAGCTGAGCAACATCTTCTACTTGCTGTGTAATCTGTGTTTCAAGTTTGACACATAGAGAATTTTGAGCAGCAACAGAAATGAGTAGAGGGTCCAAACTATCAGCTATGGCCTTCTCAACGATGGATTTGATGTGTGCTCCCAGAGAGAATGGTGCAGGCATAGAGGAGAGACCCTGACCAGGTTCAGATTGAGCTCGGGATTTAGGAGCTTTGGATCTAGATGGTGTAGGTGCTCTAGATTCTCCAGATCCCTCTTGAAAAGAAACCTTCATAAGATTCAAATGATGTTGGCCAAACCTCTCAGGCGTTATGGGTTGCTCAAGAGACTCAAGGTACCATACCTTTTCATGGAAAAGAATAACTGAAATCAGGCTGGGAAAAGGGATGGTAGAGTTCTTCTTAGAGTAAAGATTGTACTTCTTCATCTCGTTGGAAATCCAGTGACCCAGATTGTGGGGAACCTTAGCCACAAATGAGGTAAACAGTGAGTAATCTCTTTGGGTAAAGTGTTTAAAGTTCTTCCCCTTTTGAACAAAATTCCTTGAATAAACATACCACAAAGCTCTGTAGGTTGGAGGCATGGCTACAGGAGAAAACTTAAGTGGCTCAGCATAAGGTACATTGGGTTGAAGTGTTTGGAAAATAAGCTTATTGTCATAATGGATTGAAGGAATAGGCAGAGGGTTGGAAGTTTGAAGCAAAGAATTAAGGTAGTTGACAGTTAAAACTATTCTCTTGCCTCTTACATAAGTGATAAGCTTTTCTTCAGTGATTCGATTATCCTTGTCTAACAGATGGTGAGTAGTCATATTAAAGTAGAACAGCCTAACTAGAGCAGGGCTATATGGAGCACGGATTGAAAGAAATAGCTCATACTCCTTGAATCAGGGAGAGAGGTCCAAATGACACTCTTCCTTTAGCTTAGGTAGGTCAAGATAGACTATAGGACAGAACTCCCTATGCGCAAAATCCTCTATATATTTCTTTCCTTCTTCAGGAGAAAATAACAGTGGACCACAAGCAAAATCTAATGGAGGATTAGAAACAGGGGCATGGTAAATGGCATGAATGGCAAGAATTTCCAGTGCCTTGGACCCAGAAGTCTCATTTGGCTTAAGTCCAGAACCAGAAGCAGGCGACTAAGGGTTACCACGGAACTCTGAAGAAGATATGAGTGTCTTTCTGGATTTTTTAGGAACCTCTTTTACCACTTCTTTGTCCTTCCGAGCAGCCGCCTCAGCGTCAATTTTAGTCTTGATAGGAGTTGCAAAAGGTTCTTCGATTATAATCTTTTTGGAATGCTTGGGCGCTGCCTCTTCAAAGGTGACTTTCAGACAAAATCTCTTGGGAGGGATCTTAGTATGTTGAGGACACTGAGGAGGTGAAGATGATTCAGTCTTCTCAAGGTCCGATGTAGTTCCCTTGATCTTGGCAGAGGATTTTTGAGAGATTTTGGGAGCCATAGCGAAGAGGATGAAGGTTAGGGTTTTGGAGTTTTTCAGAGAGAAGTGAGAGGTCGGAGAGAGAAGAAAGATGTAAAAATGCAAGAAATAAAGATACAAGCATTCATATAGGAGTAATACAGCGAGGCTCGAGTGCTCAATATAAAGGCTTGAGTTAAAGTAGGAAGGGTACTAACCTCTGTTGTGTTTAGGCCTGAGCTTCCTGGAACAGGCTCGAGTTTTGCCTCAAAATCGAGGTGACTCTTATAGGCTCGAGTTTGTTCATCATATTTGTTCTTAGCAGAGTTGTGTTGGCTCAAGTTACATACCACTGGCTCGAGCCAAAAACCTTTCTCAAATTATGTATCTCTCTGTCTTGCCAGGGGCTTGAGGTTGTTTCGTTCTAGCTCGAGGTAGGGACCAAATTTCACGTTGATGCAAGTGTTTGCCTTTGAGTAGACTTGAGGTGGTCAAAGATTGGCTCGAGTGTCATCAAGATAAGCTTGAGCCAAATCATACTCTGGTTACCTCTATTTCCTATTGCCTTAACAGAGTCTCCTGCAAAAACACAATCTAGAGACTCCAATGCTTAAGTTAGTCTTAAGTAATCATCAAAACTTAATTAATTACATTAAGCTAACATTTTACTTACAATTCATTGGGATTTACCATTCCCAATTTGGATGAAAGTGAATTGTTCTTTGGCCAGAGGTTTGGTGAAGATATCAGCAAGTTGCAGATGAGTTGGGATGAACATTACTTTGACATCCTTATTCTAAACATGATCTCTTATGAAGTGATGTCTAACATCAATATGCTTGATCTGAGTATGTTGCACCGGATTCTTAGCCAAGCTTATTGTGCTTGTATTGTCACACAATATTGGGATCTCCTTCAGGTTGATTCCCAAGTCAGATAGTTGTTGCTTGAGCCATAAGACTTGAGCACAACAACTTGAGGCAGCTATAGGTTCAGCTTCAGTAGAAGAGACAGCCACACTGGTTTGCTTCTTGCAAAACCAGGACACAAGTGAACCACCAAGGAATTGACATTGGCCACTTGTGCTCTTTCTATCCATCTTGTATCCAGCATGATCGAAATCTGAATATGCCACCAAATGTTTAGGTTGACCTTTGGGAAACCACAAGCCAAGGGTTTTTGTATCAGCAAGGTATCTGAAGATTCTCTTCACATTCTCAGCATGAGACTCCTTGGGAGCAGACTGGAACCTTGCACACATCCCCACGTTGAATTGGATGTCAGGACGACTTGCAGTTAGGTAAAGCAATGATTCGATCATTCCTCTATATCTTTTTATGTTGAAGTCTTTCCCTTCTTCATCAGCATCCAATGAAGTGGTTGAGGTCATTGGAGTATCAGCTCCATTGCAATGATCCATCCCAAACTTCTTCAGCAGATCATTGAGGTACTTGGTTTGAGATATGAAGATTCCATCCTTCTTTTGCTTGATTTTCAGACCAAGGAAATAGTTGAGTTCTCCCATCATGGACATCTCAAATTCTCCTTGCATTGTCTTAGAAAATTCCTCACACATAGATTCATTAGATGCACCAAAGATAATATCATCAACATAAATTTGAACAATTAAAATTTCATTTAACTTATTACTTTTGATGAAGAGAGTTGTGTCAGCTTTGCCTCTAATAAAACCTTGATCAAGAAGGAACTTGCTTAATCGCTCATACCAAGCTCTAGGAGCTTGCTTAAGGCCATATAAGGCTTTCTTGAGACGATATACATGATCTGGATGATGTTCACTTTCAAAACAAGGGGGTTGTTCAACAAACACCTCCTCTTGTATGAAACCATTTAAAAATGCACTTTTCACATCCATTTGATAGAGCTTGAATCCTTTGATACAAGTAAAGGCTAGAAGAACTCTTATGGCTTCCAATCTTGCCACTGGAGCATAAGTTTCTTCATAATCAATTCCTTCTTCTTGATTATAACCTTTAGCAACCAATCTTGCCTTATTAGGGACAATGATTGCTGTTTCATTACTTTTGTTCTTAAATACCCATTTAGTCCCAATAACTGGATGGTCCTTGGGTCTAGGCACTAAGTCCCAAACTTGATTTCTATCAAATTGATGCAATTCCTCTTGCATTGCTATAACCCAATCATTGTCTAAAAGGGCTTCGTCAATCTTAGAGGGTTCAATGTGTGAAATAAATGCAGTGAAAGTAACTTCATTTAAAGTGCCTTTTCTGGTTCTTACTCCTTGATTTACATCACCTATAACTTGGTTTAAAAGGATGATTCCTAATAAACCTCCAAGCTTTAGGTTGAGTTTCACCATTGTTTTCACAAGCATTTTCAGGACTAGTTTTAAAAACATCCTCAGAATTTTAAGAATGGATTACCACAGAGTGCCATTCAATTATCTTGAGGAGGATAAGAAAAGAAGGATTTCTTGTGCACAAGGGAAAGGATTCTTGCATTCTACACCATATGAGAAAGCATTGCTTCATCCCAAGACTAAATTCAAAAGGACAAAGTATCAATGAATGATAAATTGGGTAAGCAAATGCAATCCTTCAAGTACCTAAGGCTAAGGTATGCAAAGGTAGAACCTCCTATGCTATTATCTGAAATATTCATTGAGGTTTTATATCCTTAGGAATGAGCATTGCAAACTATATTATTAATTGGGTTCTTACATCCTGATCTATTTTAAAAGGGATTGCAATGTTCAATAGGTTTAAACTCTTTATGCATATAGGATGATTTGAAAAGAAACTATTTCCTTTATGCACAAAGTCATTCACTTTGCTCAGATGTTTTGAATTAATTATAGGAGCATGTGAATTTTGGTTCCTACAAGCTAACAATGATTGGATCCAAGTAAAGTTGGATACCAAGAAAGAAAAAGATTTATAAAGTTTTGTAGGATGAAAGAAAGCTTCTCAAGAATGCAACACAAAGAAATAATTCAAGTTTTGAGAAAGCTAAACAAGCTATGCTGATGGTGAACATGGAAAAAGGAGTTATCTACATCAATCTATGTCAACCAAGCAAGCTTCTATGAGGATAAGAGGAATTACGGTGATATCTAATCCTTACCCCATTTTTGATTATATGAAATTCACTTTTGGGTAATGAATACTTGTCCATCATTGCATTCCTTTAGCAATCAATCATTTATATTTTTCAAAATGTTTTCAGATTGCTAAATGGACCATAAATGAACTTGTGCATAACTTTCTAAGTTCATGTTTTTGAAATGCACGAGTGTAAAATTTGTTTGGATTTCATTTCTGTTTTGGTTTGTGAAAATGCATACAAATGTTTTGAAAACATATCCATATTTTGATTGCATTCAAATGATGTTTCAAAATTGGAAGTTAATAGTGTATATTGAATGTTAGATATGCTTCAAAATTGTCCAGCTGATTTTCCCTGTCATTCACATATTGATCTTTAAAATTTAATGAAATACTTGAACTCTTTAGTTACGTTCTCTAACTAGTTGGACCTCATGTCTAACAAGTTAATCATATATGAGCTTCAAGCTTATCCCCTGAAAAGAATTCAATTTGTGAAAACTTATGTTTATTGCATAAAACTTTATTGGCCAAGTTATTCCAAGCATTATGAATGTTCATTAATGCACTAAATGTTAGTGCATTAACTATTATATGGAATAACTTACTAGGATAACATTTTAGAACTCTAGTCATTTGGACTAATGAGTTTGTGCTTCATCATCCATGAATCCTAGAATTCATATATGTTACTCAATTACATCATCTTTTGTCATCATCCATATTTTGAGTAACTATATCTATTTTTTCAAACTCGTGCCTTCAATGTTCTTATATTTTCAAGACTACTCTCTAAGGCAAGATTATCTCTCGATCAATAGCAAAGTCATTATGTTCATATATTTGTTATCTTGAGCATGTTTTAATAATGCTTTGCCTTCATGACTTTTGCTTTTCAGAAAATTCTTCAACATGTTCTCCAAATCTGAAGCATATTGATATATTCATTAAACCTATTGACTTTCACCATGTTTCAAAAGAGCATTGTTTTCAAACATGTTTCAAAAATGAATCTTTCATCCTATCAAAATTTTGATTTCATAATACATTATCACAGTTTGAAAGAACATTTGAAATTTGAAACATTCTCGCATATTTCATTTTTGGAAAATCTGATCTCATTCATAAACTATTAGTTGATAAATGCTTATCTTTATGGATAAGATTTTCTATGTTCAAACTTATATGTATTTTATCAATGACATCTTTTCTGCATAAAGTATATTTACATACTGTCATTGAGAAATAACATATTTAGTATCATTTATTTGTTACCCTTTATGATTCATTGACATGAACTTATTCGATTGGGCAAAATTATGTTCTTAATCCTTGATTGACTTATTATACTCTTTGCTTCAATAAGATATGGTTAAATTATATAAGAGCATAAGAGTTCATATGTCTAATCTTGTGTGGACCCAAGAAACATCGGGTACCAAAGAATATATGTTTGTTTTGCAGGAGTTGACCAAAATGCTCTGTTGTTGAATACAAAGAACATAGGCAAACAGATTAGATCATCTCAGTGGCTATGTCTGCAAATTTTGTGGCATCACTTGAGTGACATTCCATCACTAGCAAAAGGCTTAAACCAAGATGATAAGGAGCATGCTAGCTTGATGAGAAGCTATGAGCAGAAACTAATTTGAAATCCTATACAAAGCTCATTTGGGATATCACCTTCTAAGATGCATTCAGAACAATTGATAGTAGCTATCCAGTAATGCATCTATGGACTACAGAGGATTATAACTTGAGTAATTACAATATTACTCAAGTGAGGTATTGTATTATGAAACAATATGCATATTGTATATCATAATCATGCTAGGCTAATTTGATTTTATTCATTCGATCCTATCTCATGAAATTTAGCCTGAGCACATTCATTTTCAAAATGATTCTTATGCTTTAAACATTTTTATCATCATAAAAGCATAAGTGATTTCTTTATACCAATTTCAAATCCACCCAAATGAACTTGAAAGTTTTCAATTCGAGGTACTATGTTGTGAGCAAAGATATTTCCAAACCTCATAACATTTGGTGTCTCATTATTATTTAGTATCATCAAATGGAACTTCATATTTTTAATCATACATTCATTAAGGGGAGCTTCACATTCACATGTGTTTTGTCTTAATAGCTCACCTCCTTTATTTGAAGAAAACCATTTTAAGCATACTCATCTGCATTTACTATGTTTTATTAGTTTTGATGATGAGTTAATATCACATTTCCCTTTCACTATCTTAATTTGAAAAGATTATATAGAAAGGAATATGTTGATTGCACTAATAATTCTCTCTTGCAAGAAAGTTTTACAATTGTGGTAGGAGAATTAAGTCGTGCAAAAGTCTCCCTTAATGCACTACAAGGAGAAACTATTACATTGAGGAAAGATGTTTTGATGTTCAGTCACGATGAAGCTAAGGAAGAGGAAAATCTCTTGAATCCGGTGGAGATATGCTTTATAGAAGAGTTCAATAAATAAAAGTCAAAGGATTGAAGCTGGGTACTGTCTATATTCAGATGAGATAGCATTCAAGGAGCCAGTACTCTCGTTCTATTCACATTAGATATTCTTGATCCGTTTATTGAGCACACTTCAGAGAATCTCCTTCAACAACAAAGCTAGCAAATGGACTTCATCGATCATTCATCAATTTGCAAAACCAACATGAGTATTTCTAATCTCTATCCTTTTATATTCAGTAGAAAGTTTGCACTTTGGTATCTATATGCTTTAATTTTGAAAGATGTCTTGAAAACCTCTTCAAATTCTTACAAATTTGTTTTCATAAAAACATTCCAAATTGCTTTATATTTAGAATGAAAACAATTTCAAATCGAGGAGAGAAAATCAGTTGTTTGACTCTTTCTAATCTGATTTCATACTTGTCTCTCTAAATATTTTTTCCTTACTTCAACTTTTTGCTAATGACAAATAAGGGAGAGAGAAATGGCAAGAAAAATATGCTGCACTTCTAACATATTTTCATGCTCTTACATATTTTTCTTATAGTATTTGCCATCATCAAAAAGGGGGAGAATGTTAGTTATGATTAGTTTTGATGATTTGATATAGATGTCATTATTAAAAGCAAAAAGATTGAGTAATATAGTTATCTCCTACATTGACTAACTACTGTATTTAATGTAGATTAATCCAAGATGAATTATAGAGATTGATCAAGAAAGTAAGAAAGAAGTTCTTGCATGCAATATAATGGGAATATCAGAATGTCAAGGAAGCAAGAAGTTATCAAAGGGTTTTAGGAATAGTCAAGAGGAAGAGGAAATATTGAAGAAGGTAAGACTTGCGAGAGAATGATAAGTCCAAGTTGAATGACAGAGAACGATCAACAAGAAAATCAATAAAGAAGTATTGAATTAGAGAAAGAAGATGTGAAGTCAAATGATAAAGAATGATCAAGAGAAGAGAAGAAAGAAAGAGTTAGAGTTATGGAGAATGATCAAGAGAAGAAGAAAGAAAGGAGAACTTGTTGAATGAAGTGAAGATATCATTATTCAAGTTCTAAGATTGATGCTAGAAGTCTCCAAGGTCATATGGAAGTTGGAATGGGTCAATTTGAAGTTAAATTCAGCAAAAATCAACTTCGGGATGAGAAAACTCGAGTTTGGAACACAAAACTCGAGTTTGAGACTCAAAACTCGAGTATACAACTCAAAACTCGAGTTTGTAGTGTCTTCAGCACCTCTCGCGTCTCTGGACAAGGAATACTTGAGTATGCAAGTGAATACTCGAGTATGCAAGTGAATACTCGAGTATGCAACGTTATCAGCACTTCAGTCCACACTTTGTCTCACGTTCAGCACGGGCGACCTCGGTGATTCGATGATATCTCTCAAACCAGGAATCGGATTGATGTGAAACCAGTCGCATTTGAAACTAGACATCCAAAGAGTCATTTTGATATATAAATCAAGTCCAAAGGTGTCAAGATCAAGGAGCTATGATTTTTACAAGTTGCCACAAGAATCAACGTCACAGTCCAGACCCACCTTCGGTATTTTGAGTGTAACTCACAATCTACAAATTGTATTGAGCTGAAATCAATGGCATATGAAAGTAGACTCATAGAGCTTTCCAACATGAGTTGAACAGACCAAAACGGAGTTCAGACCAGGGAGATATGGCCCTCGAAAGTTGACTTGATAGAGAGTTGCTCAAATCCATTACACAAAGCAATACTCAAGTATTGGTCACAATACTCGAGTATTGGACTTACGAGAGAGCTTTGACATCTGCCAATGAGTTGAATACTCAAGTATTCATTCCAATACTCAAGTATTGAGGTTTCACAAAGTTTTCAAAATGAATACATACTCGAGTATTGATTTGGACACTCGAATATTGGGCATACAGAGAGCTTTACCCTTTGTCAATGAGTTGAATACTCAAGCATTCATTCCAATACTCAAGTATTGAGTTTTCACAAAGGTTTCAAAAGGAATGGATACTCGAGTATTGATTTGGACACTCGAGTATTGGACATACAGAGAGCTTTGCACTTTGTCAACAATTTGAACACTCAAGTATTGAAAACTACACTCAAGTATTGAGATTTTGAACTTAAACTTATCTTCATATCAAAAGTTCAAAACTCGAGTATTGGATTGCATACTCGAGTATTGTCTCTATTCCAAGACATTAATCAAAGATCAAATCACAATAATTTCTCTCTGCAAGAAGAATACTAGAGTATCATAATGAATACTCAAGTATTGAGTTAAGTGCACAGTGACACACTCAAGTATTGATGAACAATACTCAAGTATTGAACGCTAAGTTTGAAATTCAAATATGACGAATTTTGAAAACCTTCATGATTGATCTTAATGCTTTCCATTATCATTCTTCTATGTTCCTAGAAATGTTTAATCACTTTGTTAGTGAGTTTCAGATGAATTAGAAGATGTTTAGTGAAGGCTTAAAGCAAAAGCAAAAAGTGACGTCAGCACTTTAAAGTCAGAACCCAGAAAAGTTGTATACTTTTGGGTAAACCTTCTGCACACGTCTACAAAGAGATTAAGGCTGCTTTCCACATCCAGCAACTACTATACCAACGGATCAATTTGGTAGAAGTCAACTCTGAACATCTTGCACAACTGGATTAAGCAAAAACTAGAGAGAGAAGAAAACCAAAGTTTGAACCAAAAGCCTTGTGCGGAATGGGCAACGGCTATAAACGGTCATATAGTGTTCTCTACCTATAAAAGAGGACAGATTCAATTAGAAAAACGCAGAGACACGAGCCTACATCTTAAAAATGCTCATACTCTGATTTTCATACTACTCACACTCTATTTTCCAATGTTTACATAGTTTATTATAGAGAGTGAGATAATTTGTAATGCACTTCAGTGTTTATCTTATTCACTTCTGAGAGAGAAGGTTTATTACAAACATTCCATCTGTTTATCGAGAGTTACTCAAGATTGGGTGATCTTGAGAGGGAAACGGTGTAACCTTACATTGTGTAAGGGGGAGTATCTCGGTGAGAGATTTGGCTTCACAAGTGCCTGGGTGAACTTGTGGTTTGTAAAGGCTTCTCTTGTGCCCGGATTAAATAAGAGGATAGTGGATTGAAAATTTCAAGTGGAGCTTGAGGACTGGACGCATGAGCCAAGGATTGGACCGAACCAGGATAAATCTCAGTTTGCATATTTTCTTCCCTTATCTCTTATATTTCCAGCATATATGTTTGAATGACTATCTATTGTTTTATAACTCTTTACAGTCATAAAACTCATTTTACTGAATTGCAAAAATATTTTCAAAGTTCCTAAATTTTTATACTTCACCCAATTCACCCCCCTCTTGGGTTCAGCCAGAACTTACACCAATTTTCTTCAATAACAAGAAAAAGTTTCAAGTTTCAAATTCCATGTCTATGTTTTTGTTGATTTTAGGTCTAGTTTTGTGTTTTGTTGTCAATCATTGTTGTGGGCAAGGATGTTTTTGGGAAGGGGATATTGATATGTAAACTGTAAATAAATATATTAGTTAGTTAGTTAGGGGGTTAGTTGTATTAGTTAGTTAGGGGGTTAGTTGTATTAGTTAGTTAGTTGTTGGTTAGTTGTTAGTAACCATTTTGGATTAATGGGTTTTGAGGTGTTGCTTATAAAAGGCATATGCCTCTTCATTGTATCTCTATGCTTGTTATGATGAATGAATAAGCATCACTAGAATTTCTCTTCCCAATCCCTTTGTTTCTCTCTTCTCTTCTCCCTCTCATTACGTTTCTGCTCTCTACGAATTTCTATTATATATCTTCCTCACTTCTCTTTCTCTTCCCAAATCCTCTAATTTCTAAAAATAATCTAACATACACAACACGGAGTGACTTCAAATCCGAATAATTTGTAACACCCCTACTTTTGTAAATAATATGCAAATATGAATTAATGAAATAATAACAGGCTATTAACTGCAATTTGAATTGTTAGTCTTCCGTTACATGTTTTGATAATCATTTTGGAGACTCTGAGATACTGAATTAGTCATGATAAATGAAGCTAAATTTTGAACTAATTAGTACGACAATAAGAAGAGTTATCTTGCAATAAAATTAAGGTGAACAAAGGCAAACTAAATTATCAATTAATAAGTAGCTAAAGGTCATTAGGGAACAAAATTATTGGACCCTTGACAAGCCTAAAATTTCGCACACCAGAGTCAAGAAGAAAACAGTGTGAATCGCATTTTGACTTAAGAATGAAGTAAACTAAGCTTATAACAGCAAAATGGTATAAATTCGTATAATGAATAAGAGACAGGAGGATTAATAGGACACAATTTTCCCCTATAGGCCATTGTTGGAAATTATGTCCTAGGAACAAGTCATTGTACTTTAAACATCAATGTCATTTAAAGTATTCTCCATTTAGTTATCATTTCATTTGCATGTTTATAGTGATAACTGTATCTTTGGATATATCTTATAGATTATTCTAAATGACCATGGTCGGTCATCTACGCGGGAGCAAAGATGAAATAAAACCACTATGACTTTGATGAGGTATGGAGAACGAATCAAAGTCATAGGCACTTGTAAGAATACAAGGTGCTGGACCGACCCACTATGAGAAAGCTACATGGATTTAGTCATAAGCTTATCTCATGTATAACCACGTCACAACGCCCTTTGACCTGAGATCATCATGGATTCCTACAAGAGAGTCGCTGATCTTTGACCTAGTCAAAAGTCACCTTTGACCGGGTGATGATAAAGGCTTTGATCGGGATCAGTGTTTTTCATGCAAAGGAATGTGAATGGTCAAGATGGAATTTGTCCCTCACATTTGTAGAGAGATAATACTGGGCCTCTCGATGAGTAAGTCTGAGAAATGTATGGCCATACTACGATGGAAAGGAATTTTCATTTCAATTGTTAGACTACTCAAGAATCGAGAAAGTAATGGTCAAGAACAAGAGGTTGACATTATCCATGCCTCATCCTTGACAAAATTATCGCGTGACAAAAGGGACGTGACATGGTTGTATGATAGGTTGTATCGTACCATCGATCTCCATATGAATTGGGTAGTCACAATGTCTTACTAGAGGCTATTTGCGACTTGTAGGCTGATACAATATTGGCTCGCTGCCAATCTCATGTGGGCCTTAGGGTAGCCCAACACAAGCAATAATGTCCAGATTCATTGAATCTTAGATATGTCTAAGATTTAATGAATACAGCGTTTAATCTAGGATGGATATATATATATATATATATATTATAATATAAATTCAAAATTAAATAATAACGATATTATTAATATAGATTATAATATTATTATATATTATTTGTATCTAAAACAAATAGAGATATTGTATCTCGATTTAATTTTCGAATAGAGATATCATATATATGATTTGATTAGAATTGAGATATAGTATCTTAGATTTAATTAAATAGATAGATATCATATCTCATATTTAATTTATAGAGATAAATTAAATCGGCGGGTTTTTAATTCCGATTAAATAAATAGATTAGATTAGATCTACTTGAATAGATTTAATTAATATATTATTTTAATCCAAATTTGAATTTCAAGATTAATGAGGATTAATTTTGAATATATAATACGTCTATTGGGTTTTGAAAAACCTGTGAGACAATTTGGAAGACGTATTAGAAAAGCCGTGAAATAGAAACCCTAGAGGAGAGACGTGAGACGCAAAGCTTGAAAGCGCTAGCACGCTGCCATTCATGTTGGAGTGTTGTTCAGTGTGGATACTGGTAGAAGGAGTGGATTGGTAGAGTCTGTTCCTGCTGATCAAGTAGGATGCACACAAGTTTGAATTGAATGAGACACTTATGAGTTTGAAAGGATGGTTCCTAACGAACCCGATTTAAACATCATTGATAGATCCTCCTATGGGATTCATAAGTTTTTAATGGATGAAATCCTTCTGCTGCGTGTACGGATCCCAACAGCTATGTATCGCCGGCCACAAGGAGGAAGGGGAAGGGACAATGCAATAACCGCAAGGTAAAAATGAAAAGTTAACTGTAATTATAACCAGAGGACATGTGGCATCTAGGGGTTAAGAGTTGACTTTTTGAAAAAGTAAAAGTACAATCTCTCAATCGGTTGAATTGGTAACGGCATTGGCTATTGGCCGTCCGTCCACAAATCATCTGAAAAAGTGGGTAGATTCCCCCGCCAGACGTTTAATCACTTGTTCAATCCTTTCTTGTATGGGAACGTTAAGGCTTGCAACCAATGGGCTAACAAACTATTGCACTACAGGCTCTGACAAGACCTTGCTTAGTTGAAACTTGAACCTGGAACCGAGCGTACCAAAAAGGATACCACGGGGGCTACGAGCCCTCTCCCGTTGCTGTTCCCGGACCGCCCATCCCTTCCTTCGATCCTTTTGGGCTCAAGATGGTGGCCTCTTTCACTTCAAAGTGCCATTGTAACTTCTTTCTTCGGCAGACCGGTTAATGATGACATTTTTAAAAGTCAACTCCTTGCTTATTAAGGAGTGAATTTCGTCCACTTAAAATTAGGAGGAAGAAACATTTGATTTAATCTACATACAAGCCCAATCGCAAGGTCCAAGCTGTAAGGAAAAGTTAACTGATGAAAGGGAACCAAGAAAGACCAATTAGGGACTTCTTTTTCAATCAAATGGAACAAACATTAGGTTGCCTCAGGGTATAAGATGGCGCCACATATAGGGGATCAGCCAAAGAAAAAGATCTGAAAAACTTGAAGAAAAATTTAAGAGGGAACAAGCTATTAAACACCGATACATCCTATCAACCATTGGACAAAAGGGTGACTTGGATAATTCATGTACAAGCATATAAAATCATATTTGCATGGTTTTGATTTCACCACCTCAACCCCTAGGAAAAATCTAGAGTTTCTTGAAGTTTAAGTAAGAAGGAACATGCAAAAACCCAAGGTACATCCTTTGGACCACTGGATAAAAGAGTACTTGGATAATCAGGTAATTAAGACACATGAGGATTTTATAAAAATAATATTTTTATAATCTGTAATTGTTGGAAATTATGCCCTAGGGGCAAGTCATTGTTCTCCATTTAGTTATCATTTCATTCGCATGTTTATAGTGATAACTGAATCCTTGGATATATCTTATAGATTACCCTAAATGTCCCTGGTCGGTCATCTACGTGGGAGCGAGGATGAAATAAGACCAGTATGACTTTGACAAGTTATGGAGATACGAATCAAAGTTATAGGCACTAATAAGAGTACAAGGTGCTGGACTGACCCACTATAAGAGAGCTGCATGGATTTAGTCATAAGCTTATCTCATATATAACCGCGTCACAACGCCCTTTGACCTGAGATCATCATGGATTCCTACATGATGAGTCATTGATCTTTGACTTAGTCAAAAGTCACCTTTGACCGGGTGATGATAAAGGTTATGATCGGGATCAGTGGTTTTCATGTAGAGAAATGTGAATGGTCAAGATGGAATTTGTCCCTCACATTTGTAGAGAGATAATACTGGGGCCCTCGATGAGTGAGTCTGAGAAATGTATGGCCATACTACAAAGGAAAGGAGTTTCCATTATTAGACTACTCGAGAATCGAGAAAGTAATGGTCAAGAATAGGAAGTTGACATTATCCATGCCTCATCCTTGACCAAATTATCGTGTGACAAAAGGGACGTGACATGGTTGTATCATAGCTAGCATCATATCATCGATCCCCATATGAATTGAGTAGTTGCAATGTCTTGCTAGAGCCCGCTTGCGACTTGTGGGCTGGTACAGTATTGACCCGCTGCCAATTTCATGTGGGCCTGCAGGGTCACACACAAGAATAGCCCAACACGAGCAATAGTGTTCAGATTCATTGAATCTTAGAAATGTCTAAGATTTAATGAATACGTTTAATCTAGGGTTGATATATATATATATATATATCATATCATATTATATTATAATATAATATAAATTTGAAAATAATAATGATATTATTTATAGATAATAATATTATTATGAATAGTATTTAATTTATTTGATAAATTAAATAACTATAATCAATTGAGATATTGTATCTCGATTTAATTTTCGAATAATAAAGATATAGTAGATTTAATTGAATTGAGACATGGTATCTCAAATTTAATTAAATAGAAATGTATCATATCTCATATTTAATTCATGAAGATCAATTAAATTTGTAGGCTCATAATTCGAATTAAATAAATATATTTGATTAGATCTGTTGGATGATTATAATTAATGTATTGATTTAATTCAGATTCAAATTCAAGATTAATTAGATTAATTTTGAATATTTTAGTACGACTCATTAGGGTTTTAGAAACTCTATAAATAGATATTGATCTAGTCGTATTAAGATGACGGATGAATTAGAGAAGTCGTAAGAAACTCTAGAGGAAAAAAGAGAGACACAAGGTTTGAAGGCGCTAGCACACTACCGCCCGTGTTCAGTCTTTGTTCGTGTGGATACCGGTAGAGGGAGGAGATTTGAAAGCTCTGTTTGATCGAACGAGATGGCACCACGTTCAAGACATACGACAGTTGAGACACACGAAGCAGAAGATGTGCACCAGACCGAATTGAATGGAACACTCAACCCCACACATAGGTATGGTTTTTCAAACGAACCTTGATTTAAATGCCATTGATAGATCCTCCGATGGGATTCGTAAAAGTTTTATAATTCCGCTGCATGTACGGATCCCAACAGTGGTATCAGAGCCAGATCAACCGTGCGTTTGAATTAGGTTTTTTCGTGTGTTTATATATGTGATATAAATGATAAAACTGAATCTATGTATGTGTTTAAATCGATATATGATTAATTGATCCTGTATGTATTTAAACATAAGCTCGCGTTAGGGTTTCTACGAATAACTAGTCCGTTATTGCGGCCGTTTTTTGAAGTGTTCAGATCAGATTGTGCGGTTGATTCATGTGGATCTAAAGCGTTCAGATCCAACGTGGATCAAGGTCACACTGGGGTTTAAAATTTTTGATTTTAAGGAAATAATCTTTTCGAAAGATTATACCTTTTTTGAAAAGCTTCGGGGACGTTAATTTTGAAACAACTTGTTCTTGAAACTTTTTTTTATGAAACAATCTTTCTAAAACAATATGATGTTTTCAAAAGTTCCGGGGTGCTGCCCCTTGACCCCACCCGCTAACCGGCTAGCGCGACCGTCGTGACTTCTTGTTCGTAGCGCGAGAATTTAAATCATGATATTATTAATGTAATATTGAACTCAATGATTTAATCATTATATTTTATTTCATAATTGTATGAATTAATATATATGATGTGATTTACCTTTCAAATGTTGTTTGGGTATGGTGAACAACATGGCTCTAGAGTTTTACAAGTGTTGTAAATTTAAATATGGTATGCGTGTCATGCCTCTCTTTAAATATTCTTGATGTACATTCTCTTCTCATCCCACTCCCCTCGTATGTGAAACGAAGTTTCTCCTTATGTATTTTCTTTTATTATTTAGAGAAGTCCCCTCATTGGCTTGAGAGGATTTTAGGTTAGATGAGCCATGTTGTGTCACGGGTTTTAATTATGTTTTGATTTGATCACTGCATGATTAATTTAGAGTTTTAATTATGTTTTGATTTGATCACTGCATCATTAATTTAGAGTTTTAATTATGATTTGAATAGATCACTCATAATTAATTCAGAGTTTTAATTATGATTTGATTAGATCACTCATAATTAATTCATAGTTTTAATTATGATTTGATTAGATCACTCATAATTAATTGAGAATTTTAATTATGATTTGATTAGATCACTTATAATTAATTGAGAGTTTTAATTATGATTTGATTAGATCACTTATAATTTTAAGTTTTTATGATTTGATTAGATCAATCATAATTAATTGAGAGTTTTAATTATGATTTGATTAGATCACTTATAATTAATTCAGAGTTTTTTATGATTTGATTAGATCACTCATAATTAATTCAGAGTTTTAATTATGATTTGATTAGATCACTCATAATTAATTTAGAGATTATATGAGATACAATTGTGATTGCATTCATATAAGTAGAATTAATAGGATTAATTAAATAATACCCTCTAAATAATCTTAAGTCATAATGTCATCAATAAATGAATACTTGTCAAAACCTAGATCACCCATTTGTATGTTCCACCAAAGTGGATGCATTTGAGTTATCTTGGTGAGACAAGAGTGAGTAATGGTGATACTTAGCATTCATTATTGTCTTGACTTAATTGAGATTATCAAAACGGTTTTGGATCTCAAGGCATTAGATGGGATTAAACATGTTAGGTCATATGATGATCGAATCCCATAAAGATCTAAGAGTTACATGTGATGTAATTGACAAAGAGGTTGCCTACCTAAATAACTTGATTTTAAGCATCCTGCCAAAGCGGACTTAAGATTAAGCCAAATGTAGATCTTAGCCCACTAATTATAATGAGGGTTATTAATTCAGTGGGAGGTTACTAATTAAACTTTGCATATCTTTTAAATTGTAGAATCATGTCGAATAGTAATGCCGCAACACCATCAATGTGATCAGTCCTTGAGAAGGACAAACTCGATGAGACAAACTTTCTTGACATGTTTGGGAACTTAAGCGTTGATCCTAAACACGAAAGAAAGGAGTATCTTATCGATCAACCCATTCCTGACGAGCCTGCAGCTGATGATCCAAGAGCTCAGATTGATGCTTATATGAAACATCAGGATGACTCTATGGATACAGATGCTTGATGCCTGCCACTATGCTTCCAGAGCTCAATGGAGATCTGGAACATATGGAGGTCTCTGAGATGATTGTTCATCCTATGGAAATGTTCCAGTAACAGGCAAAGTAAGAGAAGTATGAGACCACAAAGGCCTTATTTTCTTGCAAGATAGCTAAAGGTGCATCAGTTTGTCCTCATGTTGAAAATGAAAGACTACATTGATCACCTTGAAAGGCTTAGATTCCCCATGTCCCAGGAGTTAGCTATAGATGTGATCTTGAACTCATTCCCAGGAAGTTATGATAACTTTGTCATGAATTACAACATGAACAACATGGAGGAATCAATTTATGAACTACATAGGATGCTCAAAATCTGAGTGAGCCTTAAGAAGAGGCCCAGTACTTTTTTGTCCGTTCAAAAAGGAAGGGGTATGAAACGGAAAGCCAAGAAGGCAAAACCTCTGAAGGATGGGGTTTGCTTCTTCTGCAATGCAATCGCTCATTGAAGAAGAATTGCAAACTCTACCTCGAAGATCTGAAAAGAACAAGAAGGATAGCGGGGCTATCGCTTCAGGTATCTATGTCATAGATATTTACTTTTATACTTCCTCAAACATGGGTATTAGATACTGCATGTGGTTCTCACATTTGTATAAATGTACAGGATCTCAAGGACAATAGAAAATTGAATGGACATATGTGACATAAACTACCAAAAGGATCAAGTCAAAAGATTTGAGTTCGACTTACCTATGGCATTGTCATCTAGGCCATATAAATGAGAAACACATTTCGAAACTCCATAAAGATGGATTTCTTAATTCATTTGATTTTGAATCATATGATCCATGTGAGTCTTGTTTATTGGGCAAGATGACAAAGGCACCTTTTACTCGACATAGTGAGAGGGCTAATAATTTATTGGGCCTCATACATACCGATGTGTGTGGACCAATGAATACATATGCTAGAAGAGGTCATTTGTACTTCATTACTTTTATAGATGATTTTAGTAGATATGGGAATATCTACCTAATGACATATAAATTTGAATCTTTTGAAATGTTAAAAAATATTCCAAAAATGAAGTGCAAAATCAACTTGGCAAAACAATTAAAGCACTTCGATCTGATCGGGGTAGTGAATATTTGAGCCAAGAATTCATTGACCATCTTAGGAGTTGTGGGATCATCTCACAACTTACTCCTCCAGGAACACCTCAATGAAATGGTGTTTCTGAATGGAGGAATCAAACTCTATTAGATATGGTTCGATCTATGATGAGTCAAACAGATCTTCTACCTTCCTTTTGAGGCCATGCCCTAGAAACAATTGCGTTCATACTAAATCATGTTCCGTCAAAGGCAGTTGAAAAGACACTATATGAGATATGGACTGTGAAGAAACCCAGTTTGTCCTTTCTTAAAATTTGGGGATGTGAGGTTTAGTTAAACGCCAAGCCTCTGATAAATTATCATCCAGATCCTCAAAATGCCTTTTTGTGGGGTATCCTAGGGAGACTAAAAGATACTATGTCTACAATCCCACCGATCACAAAGTGTTTGTTATTCGGAATGATATCTTTTTGGAAAAGGAGTTTATCTCTAAAAGAACCAGTGGGAGTAAGCTGAATCTCGAAGAAGTTTGAGAGTCACAAGACAATATAGAACCACAGATGGAAAGCGGAGAAGACTCACAACAAGTTGATGAGCCTACTCAAGTAACAAAAGGCCCACGAAGGTCTGATAGGTCACGGCTATAGTCTTAGAGATGTGGATTTTTGATCAGTGGAGGTCGTGATGTTTTGCTCATTAAACAGAATGAGCCAACTACCTATCGCAAGGCCGTGGTGGGACCAAACTTCGAAAGATGGCTTAATGCCATGAAGTCTGAAATGCAATCCATGTACGACAATAAGGTATGAACCTTAGTCGATCCACCTGAAGGTGTAAAAACCATTGGGTGTAAGTGGGTTTTTAAAGAGAAAACTGACATGGATGGCAAAGTAAATGTCTTCAAGGCACGACTGGTTGCAAAAGGATTCACTCAAACTCAAGGTGTGTACTATGATGAAACCTTTTCCCCAATTGCAATGGCCAAATTAATCAGAATCCTTCTTGCCATTGCATCATGTTATGACTATGAGATATGGCAGATGGACGTCAAAATAGCCTTCCTTAATGGAAAGCTACTTGAGGATGTGTACATGACACAACCTGAGGGTTTTGTACGTCTAGAGGACTCTGGTAAAATATGTAAGCTTCAAAGATCCATTTATGGATTGAAGCACGCATCTCGGAGCTGGTATCATCGTTTTGATGAAGTAGTCAAAGAGTTTGGATTCATTGAAAACATGGATGAACCTTGTATTTACAAGAAGGTTAGTGGGAGCACAGTTGTATTTCTAGTGCTTTACGTTGATGACATCCTACTCATTGGGAATGACATACCTGCCTTGCAGAGTGTCAAGTCTTGGTTAGGAAAGTCTTTCTCAATGAAAGATTTAGGCGAAGCCACTTACATCCTAGTGATGAGGATCTACGAGAGATAGATCCAAAGAGGCCGATAGGCCTAAGTCGAGCACATGCATAGACAAGATATGCATAGGTTCAGTATGCAGGATTCTAAAATGGGTTACATGCCTATGTCTCATGACATCCATCTCAGTAAGGATCTGTGTCCTCATACACAAGATCAAAGAGATCACATGAGTAAGATCCTATATGCCTCCGCTATTGGATCTATCATGTGTGCCATGTTATGTACTCAACCAGATGTGTCATTTGCTTTGAGAAAGACCAGCAGATATCTAGAACGTCTTGTGAGGATCATTGGACTGCTGTCAAGAATATCCTTAAGTAGTTAAGAAGGACTAAGGACGTATTCTTGGTATATGGTGGCTTGGAGGATGAGCTCTGTGTGACTTGTTACACAAATGAAGTTTCCAACTGACCAAGATAATCTAAGATCGCAATCAGGATATGAGTTCCTTTTGAATAGTAGTGCGGTAAGCTGGAAGAACTCTAAGCAGAGCACTGTAGCTGATTCTGCAGTAGAAGCTGAGTGTATAGTAACATCAGATGCAGCTAGGGAGGCTGTTTGGATCAGAAAGTTCATTTATGAACTTGGGGTGGTTCATACCATCTCAAATCCAATAGACTTGTTCTGTGACAATAGCGGCGCTATTGCACAGACCAACGAGCCTAGGTCACATCATAGGACCAAGCACATACTCAGGCGATTTCATCTTATCAGAGAAATCAATGATAGAGGTGATATAAAAGTATGCAAAGTACCAGGAGAAGACAATATAGCTGATCCTCTTACTAAGCCGCTTGCACAAGTAAAACATGAGCGTCATGCTAGGGCAATGGGAATTAGAGTAATTAATGATTGCGCCTAGTGCAAGTGGGATTTTGTTGGAAATTATGTCCTAGGGGCAAGTCATTGTTCTCCATTTAGTTATCATTTCATTCGCATGTTTATAGTGATAACTAAATCCTTGGATATATCTTATAGATTACCCTAAATGTCCCTGGTCGGTCATCTACGTGGGAGCGAGGATGAAATAAGACCAGTATGACTTTGACAAGTTATGGAGATATGAATCAAAGTTATAGGCACTTGTAAGAGTACAAGGTGCTGGACTGACCCACTATGAGAGAGCTGCATGGGTTTAGTCATAAGCTTATCTCATGTATAACCGCGTCACAACGCCCTTTGGCCTGAGATCATCATGGATTCCTACATGATGAGTCATTGATCTTTGACTTAGTCAAAACTCACCTTTGATCGGGTGATGATAAAGGTTATGATCGGGATCAGTGGTTTTCATGCAGAGGAATGTGAATGGTCAAGATGGAATTTATCCCTCACATTTGTAGAGAGATAATACTGGGGCCCTCGATGAGTGAGTCTGAGAAATGTATGGTACAGTATTGACCCGCTGCCAATTTCATGTGGGCCTGCAGGGTCACACACAAGAATAGCCCAACACGAGCAATAGTGTTCAGATTCATTGAATCTTAGAAATGTCTAAGATTTAATGAATACGTTTAATCTAGGTTGATATATATATATATATATCATATCATATTATATTATAATATAATATAAATTTGAAAATAATAATGATATTATTTATAGATAATAATATTATTATGAATAGTATTTAATTTATTTGATAAATTAAATAACTATAATCAATTGAGATATTGTATCTCAGATTTAATTTTCGAATAAAGATATAGTATCTCGATTTAATTGAATAGACATGGTGCCTCAGATTTAATTAAATAGAAATGTATCATATCTCATATTTAATTCATGAAGATCAATTAAATTTGTAGGGTCATAATTCGAATTAAATAAATATATTTATTAGATATGTTGGACAGATTTTAATTAATGTATTGATTTAATTAAGATTCGAATTCAAGATTAATTAGATTAATTTTGAATATTTTAGTACGACTCATTAGGGTCTTAGAAACTCTATAAATAGATATTGATCTAGTCATATTAAGATGACGGATGAATTAGAGAAGCCGCAAGAAACTCTAGAGAGGAAAAGATAGACACAAGGTTTGAAGGCGCTAGCACGCTACCGCCCGTGTTCCAGTGCTGTTCATGTGGATACCAGTAGAGGGAGGATATTTCTGCTCCTGTTTGATCAAACGAGATGGCACCACGTTCAAGACGTACGACGGTTGAGACGCACGAAGCAGAAGATGTGCACCAGACCGAATTGAATGGAACACTCAACCCCACACATAGGTACGGTTTTTCAAAAGAACCTTGATTTAAACGCCGTTGATAGATCCTCCGATGGGATTCGTAAAAGTTTTATAATTCTGCTGTGTGTACGGATCCCAACAGAAATGACGCCACCTATACAGCTTCCAGAAGGATCTAGAGTTACTTGGAGAATAAGCATGAACAAAATATTTCACTGAACTCCTAATGTCTATTTAAGGACATTTCTGCCCCTTTCCTTGGCTGCATGAGGTGTGTTCAAGAGGTGCCAATGAGAGTCAGCCAAGCTCAAACACTAGAAAGAAGAAGGAGAAACACTGATTGAAGCTCCAGATCAAGTTAAGTTCAAAACTAGCTTCTATGACTTGAAGTTTGAAGTTTTCATCTAGGTGGTTTAAACATGGTGTTTTGGTGTGGTTTTGATGTTTTTAAGGGTTCCATTGACTTTAAAACTAGATTTTGCATGAGAATGAGTTAAGGTCATGATCTACAAACCAGAAAACCCTGAAGCTTAAGAGAAATAGCAAGCTGCCAGATTTTGGAAATTCTACACATCAACGCTTAATAAATGATTTTAAAATAGTAAATGAAGTCTGATGGCCATAAAATTTTATCAAATTAAAATAGACATCTAGGGCTTTAGTTTGATATATGATTTCATAATTTTTCAAGTTTTCGACTAGGAGAAATTAATTTTTGAAACAGTGTACCGAACTGGATTTTTTCACTGTCCCGACCATCATCCCGACCTCTTCATCATCATCTGATTCCTTGTCTTCCTTGATAGTTTTAAGGGAAATTCCCTTATCCTTACTTCCAATCTCACCAAGTCCTTTTCTGAACTTGAGTTTCCTTCATATTCAGAAAAGCTACCAGAGAAAGTAGCCACTGATCCCATTGACTTTCCACGAGCTTCTTCAATTGCAGTGACTTTAGCTTCCCATTCCTTACTGAGGATATTCAGAATTTTCCTCGCTTGGACAGGCTGATCATATTCTTTGCCCAATACAACAAGTTGGTTGATCAGATAAGTGAATCTGAGCTGGAATTCGCCAATGGATTCCCCAGACTTCATATAAAGTAAATCTTATTCAGTTATCAGGGTATTTACTTGATTCTCCTTGATTCCAGTAGTATCCTCATGAGCAATCTCAAGAGCATCCCATATTTGTTTTGCATATGATAATGTGCAGATATGAAAATACTCCTTCAGACTTAAGGCACTTTGAAGCATAAGAATTGCTTTGCTGTTGAGAGTGACTTTCTTCTATCATTCTCATCATATTCTTCTTCTAGCTTTGGAGTTCTAACACCATCTTCTATTGTAGTTAGAGCATAGTCTCCTCTCTCGAACACTCTCCATAAGCCATAGCCAGTAGCCATAACAAAGACTCTGAATTTGGCTTTCCAGAAAGAATAATGTTCGCCATTGAAACCGAGAGTGTTGGAAATTATGCCCTAGGGGCAATTTATTGTCCTTTGGATATTTAAGTTATTTAAAGTATTCTCTTTTGTTATCATTTTCATTTGCATGTTCGTATTGATAACTGCATCCCTGGATACATCTTATAGATTATCCTAAATGTCCCTAGTCGGTCATCTACGCGGGAGCGAAGATGAGTTAAGACCAGTATGACTTTGATGAGGTATGGAGATACGAATCAAAGTCATGGGCACTTGTAAGAATACAAGGTCTTTGGGACCGACCCACTATGAGAAAGCCTGCATGGATCTAGTCATAAGCTTATCTCATGTATAACCGCGTCACGACGCCCTATGACCGAGATCATCATGGGTTCCTACATGATGAGTCACGGTCTTTGACCTAGTCAAAAGTCACCTTTGACCGGGTGATGATAAAGGCGGGATCGGGATCGGTGATTTTCTTGCGGAGGAATGTGAATGGTCAAGATGGAATTTGTCCCTCACATTTGTAGAGAGATAATACTGGGCCCCTCGATGAGTGAGTCTAAGAAATGTATGGCCATACTGTGATGGAAAGGGGTTTCCATTTCACTAATTAGACTACTCAAGAATCGAGAAAGTAATGGTCAAGAAAAGGAAGTTGACATTATCCATGCCTCATCCTTGACCAAATTATCGCGTGACAAAAGGGACGTGACATGGTTGTACGATAGGTTGTATCGTGTAATCGATCCCCATATGAATTGGGTAGTCGCAATGTCTTGCTAGAGGCCGCTTGCGACTTGTGGGCTTACACAGTGTTGGCCCACTGCCAATCTCATATGGGCCTGCAGGGTCGCACACAAGAATAACCCAACACGAGCAAAGTGTCCAGGTTCATTGAATCTTAGATTAATCTGAGATTTAATGAATACTTAATTTAGTCTGGGTGAATATATATATATATATATATATATGTATAAATTTGAAATTAATATATATATATATATATTAATATTATAAATAGAGATTATAATATTATTATATATTATTTGTTTTATATTTAATTTATTTGATAAATTAAATATCTAAAACAAATAGAGATATTGTATCTCATTTAATATTCGAATAAAGATATCGTATATCTGTTTAATTTAAATTGAGATATAGTATCTCTCGGATTTAATTTATGGAGATAAATTAAATCAGAAGGCTTTTAATTTGAATTAAAAAATACATTAGATTAGATCTATCAGATAGATTTAATTAATATGTTTTAATTCAAATTTGAAATTTGAATTTCAGATCTGGTTTTAATCGGATTAAATAAATGCGTTACATTAGATCTAACAGGTTAGATTTAATTAATGTATTTTAATCCATATTTGAAATTCAAAATTCAAAAAATTAATGCAGATTAATTTTATATAATGCGACCGGGTTTGAGAAAACCTACGGGACTTTCAAATCGAGCGTATTCGAAAAAGCCATGAGAAACCCTAGAGTGGAAAATTAAGAGAGACGCACAAGAAGCGCTAGCACACTGCCATAGCCGTGTTCGGGAGTTGTTCGTGTGGATACCGGTGGAGGAAGACGATCCTACGAGTCGTCTTCTACTGATCGAGGAGGTAGCCCACCTGTTCAAGGAAGAACAAGACGTGAACGAATTCTCCAAAGGTAATTTCGGATTCCCTAGCCTTTGTTTAAACGCACCTGAGTGATCCTCGAGACGGGATTCGTAAGTTTTTTTAATCCGCTGCGTTGTACGGATCCCAACAGAGAGGCCTGTTGATAGAAGCACCATCTAGTAGTATCTGTCCATATTGATCCTTCTCGAGATGTTAAGCTCTTTTGAGAAGACCTTGCTCTAATACCAAATGTAAAAGGCGGAATATCACCAAGAGGAGGGTGAAGTGGGGATTTAAAAAATCTTTTTTGAGATTCCCAAAAATGGCTCACAAAACAAAGTATAACAAATAGAGGGAGAGAAAGCTTGACACAAAATATTTATACTGGTTCGTTCTCAACATTTGACCTACGTCTAGTCCCCAGACTCTCTAAGATTTTCACTAACACTTCAATCAATTACACACTCTGTAACACCCCCCGAGGGTGTCCGCAATCTTTACCTTAACTTACGCAGTAGTGTGGCAAAATCAGAAATAGTTCGTTATACTGATACAGCAGAAATGAAATTTGATTACATGACAGGGGTACACCCAGGGTTTATACCCCTTTTACAATCATTCACAGACAGTGAAAATTAAAAATACATAACACACTAATCACTGTCGCCCCTTGGTTCTTCTAGATGTCCCTCCGCTGGGCCTCTTCAAGCAACGCTTCCTCCTCGAAACTTGTGCAGCACTTCTCTCCTGTGCTCACCTGTCTATTGGTTGGTGGGGGAGGGTGAGATTCTGAGGAATCCCAGTAGCAGAAAATACCAAATAATGCATGCAAGATAAATGCTAATGTATGATATACTTACCTTGCACAAGCTCATGTTAACATAATGACTTATCTGCATGCTCAATGTTTCATGCATCATACTCCTGGCCATATCATAATCATAAACAGAGCTTCAATCATTCAAGTATGTTAAACATAGCAAGCAAGTATAGCAATCAAACATATACATACAAGCAATAATAACAATACATGCAAGTAAGGTAAGCCCACTACCTTTTAAGGACTACTATCCTTACTCGAGTCCCTCTTTCGTTAACCATCAGGGTTGCTTGAAGTTCTTTCCTTCTCCTTCTGGCCCTAAGGACATATCCATAACTTTAGAACCAGGGAAATGAATGTTTATGTTCTTTTTTAACCCTTTTTGCAAAACTTATTATTTCTGGCCCTTAATTTACTCATTTATGAATTAATCTCTTAATTGGCTAGAAAATCTAGTAACTTCAATCATTTTTAATAAATTTCACAAAACTCATTTTAATGTGCTGTCAACTCTCACGTGTTCGTAGAGAAGTCCACTTTCATATAAAAATACTTTCAAAGGTCAGAACTTGTGAAATAGTTCCCAGAATTTACGTTTTTCTTGACTGTCCAGTTAAGGTTCCAGAATTAATGACTCAACTTTAAAAATTTGTATCTCAATGATTAGGGCCTTAAAAATTACAAAGTTTATATTTCCTAAACTCTCAGTCTGTTCTCTGAATTCCTGGAAAATTTTACCACTTTATAAACACTTTAACCCATTCAAAATCACGTGCTCAAACCTTCTGCCCAGTTTTGATCTGCAGGATGCTGGGTCATTTTGTAACATTTATTACTCACTAACTAGAAATCAAAAAAATACAAACTACCCATCCTTTTAAAGGTATTTATGTCTTCTACGTCCTGGAATAGTTTCAGAATTTTTAAAGAACTTTTACTCACTCAAAATACTCAAACACTCACATTGACTCCAGCAATCCAAAACTGGCAATTTCTTCATTTATATTGTGCTCGTGATTTTATGTTTAAAAACGCCTTTAAAAAATCATCAAAAATATTTTTCCCACACCATTTTTTATAAGGAAAACAATGGTGGTCTCATAATTTCCATATTCCCACATTTTCTTTGAGTTTACCACAGATTTCCGGATCTGGGTTTTAACCGAAAATGTGAGAACTTGAAGAAGATGAAGGATGTTCTTACCACCTTGGCTTGCTGTTGAGCTTGTGATCAACTATACCACACTTATCCTTCAGCCAAGCCTTTAAAAATCACATGCATGTAAGGTAAGAATGATCCTTGAAATTCACAAGAAACCTTACCTTCTTCTTCTTGCTTATTTTCTAACCGTAGCCCTTCTCTTGTGTGTGATGATATGGTGATGATGGCGTGAAGGAGGAGAGGACGGATGGATTGTTGTTGAATAGAGGATGAAGAAGGTGATTTGGTGTTGGTGACGATGGTGAACCATGAGGGAGTTGAGAGAAATGAGAGGATGTGAGATTTGATTTTTGTGATTGTGTGTGAGTGTGTATTGCCGTGAATGAGAAGGGAGGAAATCAGTTTTGTGTGTGTGTGTGTAGTGTAAAACCGTGCAAATGAAATGAGAAGGGAGTATATATGCAAAAATCAGATTTTGTGTGAGCTTGCCATGTGACAAACATGCAAAATGACAAGTGTTGAAGCAAGGAGGTTACGTGTGTGTTGTGTGCGTGAAGAGAGTGAATGGGGAAGGGGGCTGACCGTGCGAAATGAATGAAAGGAAGGGAATTGAATCAATTAATCACGTTTGGATGTATGTGTATGCTTAATGCCGTGGGAATTAAAGGGAGAAATAAAACAAATCAGATTTTTGGCGTTGTGACATGTGTTTTGGCATGCCTATTGACATGTGTTGTGATGCATGTATATGTGTGTGAGTTCTTGACAAGTGTCTAGATTTGTGTGTGTGTGCGTGTGTGTGTTTTGGTGTGTGTGCGTGTTGTCTCGGTTTACGTGTTTTTGGTTCCGGTGTTGTTGCTCGGTTTGCGTGTTTGAGGTCCGGGGTTGTTGTGAGTGTGGCACGGTTTTCAGGAAAGTATATGGGATTCTTGCTCGGGTTTTACTCAGGATTGCGACACGATACCGAGACCCGATGAATGATGCCACATACCGGCATTTTCTCTCGGCCTAAAATTCGGGATGTTACACACTCTGTACTCGAAAGTTATCCTCTCACTAGGATACACTCCCCCTTACAAGTTGTAATATGATAGCCCAATCTCAAAGTCCTAATACTTTGAGATTCTTACAATGATTGATAATCAAAGATAAACTCTCTAAAAGAGCAGATGAATAAACACTGAATTTTAGAATGGGATAAGGGTCTTAAATGCCATGGAAGTTTTCACTTAAGAGCACTGGTAAGACAGAAGTTTTTTTGGGACCAAAAATGCCACGGAGGTTTTCGCTGAGGAGCAATTTTGCCCTGGAATTTTTCACTAAGGAGCAATTTTGCCTCGGAAGTTTTCACTAAGGAGCAATTTTGCCCTTCTGTCCCCAAATATTAAATTTAACTATTAAATCAGCCAAAGACCACACATGTTATGCCTTGAAAAGGTCAAACTTAGAGCTAGAGAAGGAGATCCTTGAGATATTGAGCTCAAGGCGGCCAGAATTTGTGAAGCCGAACTGGTCAAAGGGAGTAAAAGGTCGACTGTCACAAAACCCAAAGGAAGCATCACTTATGATCTAAGCAAATGATCAGTCTATACAAACGTAAATATTATCACTATTGATTTTGTTAGTTCTCTAAAGGTTTTGATGATTTCCATTGGTTGTAAACAAAGCATGAGGTTTTGCTCTCAATTGATGAAAAATTCACTATAAGAGCAAACCTCGAGGTTTGTCAAGAAACCGCGAGGTTTGGCCTTACAGAGGAGTCCTCAAGGTTCTACGTTCTTAACCTGAAAAACCTAGTTTCACAAAGTTATGTGAAACCTCGAGGTTTAGCAAGAAACCTTGAGGTTTTGCCCTTCCAGAGAAAACTTAGTTTAACGTCAGTTTTCAAAACCTCCGAGTTTAAGGAAAACCTCCGGGTTTGATCTCAATCGAGTGTTTTACAAGTTTCCCAAAAATTGAGAAACCTCGAGGTTTCGGACAAACCCGGAGGTTTGTCGGGCAGAGCTTCGCATGTTTTCCAAGTTTTTCAAAACCTCCGGGTTTCACTCAAACCTCCGGGTTTCGTTTTGGCGCAAAGCGAGAATTTGAAAATTAAGGAGAAACCTCGAAATCTTGTTGGAAACCTCGAGGTTTTGAGATCCGAAAGAAAACCTCCTTTTACTGTCTTTGAAAACCTCCAGGTTTCCAGAGAAACCTCCAGGTTTTCTCTTGACGCGAAACTGAGAATTTTCGAACTTCAAGAGAAACCTTGAGTATTGAAGAAAACCTCCAGGTTTCTTGGTCCAGAGAGCAAACGCCCTTTTGCAAGGTTTCACTCTCAAAGTGAAACCTCGAGGTTTATGCGAAAACCTCGAGGTTTTGTCACATAGAAACAAAACGCTTTTCTGCTCATTGAAAAACCTCCAGGTTTTGGAGAAACCTCCAGGTTTGGTGTTTTGGACTTAAACCTCTTTCACTTGCTACAGTCCCAAACCTCGAGGTTTCTGGAGAAACCTCTAGGTTTCTCAACAGCTTCAGAAATTCAAATCTGACGATTTTGCTATAACTTCTTGTTTGATCTTAATACTTCCTATGATTATTCTCTAATGTTCCTAGACATGTTTAATCACTTTATTGCTGAGTTTCAGACAAATTAGAGAATGTACATTGAAGGTTTAAAGCAAAAGCAAAAGTGATGTCAGCAACATTAAATGCAAACCCAGAAAGTTGCATTCTTTTGGGTAATCCATCTGCACACGCCTACAAGGGATTAAAGAATGATTTCTACATCTAGTAGCTGCTATTCCAATGGCCAAATTTTCAGAGAGTCAATTCGAACTTACGCACTGAAATTTGGATTAAGTGAAGTTTAGAGAGATAAGAAGACCAAAGCTTAACCAAAACATTGGTTAATCAAAGCAACGGTTATATTGATGAATCCAACGGTCATTTAATGCACTCTGAGTATAAATAGAGTTGCATTCAAGTCTTCTCAACAACTACAACCACTGAAAACGTATAGCATTCAAAATTCTTCAACTACCTTTCAGTTTTTAGTGATATTGTGTCTTTTGACATCATAAGCTTTAGTGTTTATCATTATCCACTCTTAGAGAGAGTTTCTATTTGTAAAACATTTATTGTAAAGAATCACAAGTCAGGGGACTTGGTGATTTGGGAGTTCATTGATTATAACTTGTAAGGGGGAGTGAGTTCTAGTGAGAGAACTACTCTTGAGTGCAGAGTGTGTAATCAATCTAGAAAGATTGCTGGAATTGGTGAAATTGGGAACAATGAAGGATTACTAATCAAAGATGTCTACCTAGTCGAAGGACTTTGCCACAATCTCCTCAGTGTAAGTCAAAGCACTGATAAAGGTAACTTAGTTATCTTCGATTCTGAGGAGTGCTTGATTGTGAGTAAGGATATTCTCCCTTTAGAAAATATAAAATCAAAAGCTTTATTTAGAGCACCTAGAGATGGCAATTGTTATACACTTAACCTCTCTAGTAATGGTTCGGTTTCTGAAAAATGTTTTGTAAGTAATTTCGATGAAAGTTAGCTATGGCACAAGCGATTAGCTCATGTCAATATGATTCAACTTGACAGATTACTAAAAAAGGATCTGGTGATTGGTGTTCCTAAACTTCATTTTAAAAATGACATGCTTTATGATGCCTGTCAAAAAGGGAAACAAACCAAATCATCTTTCAAATCTAAAAATGAAATGTCAACTAATAGACCTCTTCAATTGCTTCATATGGATCTAGTTGGACCAGCTAGAGTAAAGAGCCTTGGTGGCAATCTTTATACTTTGGTCATAGTTGATGATTTCTCAAGATTTGCATGGACTATATTCTTATCCTCTAAAGATGAAACATTTGATCAGTTTGTTGTTTTTGCCAAGAAGGTCCAAAATGAGAAAGGTTTCTCTATTTCAGGAATCAGAACTGATCATGGAGGAGAATTCGAAAACAATGCATTCTTTGAGTTTTGTGACGGCATGGGGATAGACCACAACTTCTCGGTCCCAAGGACTCCTCAACAAAATGGTGTTGTGGAAAGAAAGAATCGAGTCCTCACTGAGATGGCAAGAGCTATGCTGAATGAGAACAACACTTCTCAAGTGTTCTGGGTTGATGCAATGAGCACCGCTTGCTACATCTCAAATTGGGCATACCTCCGGAAGAAGTTAGACAAGACTCCCTATGAGCTGTACAAAGGAAGAAAGCCAAATCTAGCTCATCTGCATGTGTTTGGATTTAAGTGTTTCATCCATAACAATGGTAAGGATAACTTGGGAAAGTTTGATCCCAAAGCAGATGAAGGTATATTTTTGGGTTATTCTAATAGGAGTAAAGCTTATAGAGTCTTTAATACTCATACTCGTATTGTTGAAGAGTCTATGCATGTTGTTTTCCGTGAATCTAAATCTGATAAACCTTTGGATGATGATGAAGAAAATGTTTTCAAAAATCAATTCTTTTCGAAAACTAGTCCTGCATCTATTGAAAATCCTGAAAATGTATTCGAGGCTGATCCCCAAAACAATCTTGAAAATTCTGATCGGTCTCAGCCTAGAGCTTGGAAGTTCATAAGGAATCACCCTTTGGATCAGTTATAGGTGATGTAAATCAAGGAGTAAGAACCAGAAACAGTACTTTAAATGAAGTAACATTTTCTGCTTTCATTTCTCATATTGAACCCTCTAAGATTGATGAAGCCCTTTCAGACAATGATTGGGTGATAGCAATGCAAGAGGAGTTACATCAATTTGATAGAAATCAAGTTTGGGATTTGGTGCCCAGGCCTAAGGATCATTCGATCATTGGCACTAAATGGGTATTCAAGAACAAACGAGATGAGTCAGCAATCATTGTCTGTAACAAGGCAAGATTGGTTGGTAAAGACTATAATCAAGAAGAAGGAATTGATTATGAAGAAACTTATGCTCCAGTGGCAAGATTGGAAGCCATAAGAGTTCTTCTAGCCTTTGCTTGTGTCAAAGGATTCAAGCTCTATCAAATGAATGTAAAAAGTGCTTTTCTAAAAGGCTTCATTCAAGAGGAAGTTTATGTTGAACAACCTCATGGTTTTCAAAATGAACATCATCCAGATCACGTTTATCGTCTCAAGAAAGCTCTTTATGGACTTAAGCAAGCTCCTAGAGCTTGGTATGAGCGATTAAGCAAATTCCTTCTTGATCAAGGCTTTATTAGAGGAAAAGCGAGATACAACTCTCTTCATAAAGAGTAATAAGCTTGGTGAAATCCTAATTATGCAAATATATGTTGATGACATTATATTTGGTGCTTCTAATGATGCTTTGTGTGAAGAGTTTGCTAAGAATATGCAGGGAGAGTTTGAGATTTCCATGATGGGAGAGCTCAACTATTTCCTTGGTCTGCAAATCAAGCAAAAGAAGGATGGAATTTTCATATCTCAGACTAAGTATCTCAATGATCTGCTGAAGAAGTTTGGGATGGATCAATGCAATGGAGCTGACACTCCAATGAGCTCAACTGCTTCATTGGATGCTGATGAAGAAGGCAAGACTTCAACATCACAAGATATAGAGGAATGATTGGATCATTACTCTATTTGACTGCAAGTCGTCTAGACATCCAATTCAGTGTAGGAATGTGTGCAAGGTTCCAGTCTGCTCCCAAGGAGTCTCATGCTGAAAATGTGAAGAGGATCTTCAGATACCTTGCTGACACAAAGACACTTAGATTGTGGTTCCCCAAATGCAACCTGAACATTTGGTGGCATATTCAGACTCAGATCATGCTGGGTACAAGACTGATAGAAAAGGCACAAGTGGTCAATGTGAGTTTCTTGGTGGCTCACTTGTGTCATGGTTCAGCAAGAAGCAAACCAGTGTGGTTGTGTCTTCTCTGCGAAGCTGAATATGTAGCTGCCTCAAGTTCTTTGTGCTCAAGTTTTGTGGCTCAAGCAGCAACTGTCAGACTTGGGAATCAACTTGAAGGAGATCCCAATATTGTGTGACAACACAAGCACAATAAGCTTGGCAAAGAATCCAGTTCAACATACTCAGACCAAGCATATTGATATAAGGCATCATTTCATAAGGGATCATGTTCAAAAGAAAGATGTCAAAGTCATGTTCATCCCAACTCATCTTCAACTTACTGACATCTTCACCAAACCATTAGCTAAGGAACAATTTAATTTCATAAGAAGAGAATTGGGAATGGTAAATCCCAATGAGTTGTAAGTAATTCTAGCTTAAATTTTGTGTTAAATTATAGTTTTGATGATTAAAAGTTACTAACTTAAGCATCAGAGCATCTAGATTTGTTTTATGCAGGATGTTACAAATCTGGGTTTTGCTGTCGAGGAGCAAAACCTCAAGGTCTGGTCATGAACTATCGAGGATAGAGCTTTGAAGAAAGGAGAAACCTCGAGGTTTTACCCAAAACCTCGAGTTTTCAAGAGACAGAGAGCTGACCAAATTCTGAAGGTTGGAAAACCCTGAGGTTTTGGAGAAAACCTCGAGGTTTGGACGCTGATGGTTCAAAGGTTCACTGAACACCTTTGAAGTCCAGGTTGGTGATTTTACACCAAACCTCGAGGTTTGGCATAAAACCTCAAGGTTTGTTAGAGTCTATATATATGCGTGCACTATTCATGTTCTCCAACCTCGACCTAAACCTCTAGGTTTTCCGACTCGTTTTCTCTTTTCTCTTTGGATCTCTCATTTCCCGACCAAATTCCCCTTTTAATCCCTCCAATGGCTTCAAAATCACACTCCCAAGCCGTTTCTGCTTCTGATTCCAGTGAAGAAGGAACAAAATCATGGTCTCCTCCTCCTCCTCCTCGTCAACCTGTGCAAACACCTCCTCCCTATTCTGAACGCCCAGTAAGGATTAAGACTCGATCTACTCGTCTTTGTTATGGCATTGACAAATCGATTAAAGGTGTTCAAGGTGAAATTTCTGAAGACCAGTCACCCTCGAAGGGAAGAAAGGAACCAAAGGCTCAAAGCAAAGGGGTTTCCTTCAAGGAACCTGCTAAGGAACCTGCTAAGAAGAAGAAGGAACCTGCCAAGTCTCCATCCAAGAAGAGAAAAGAACCTGAGGTTCCAGGCAAAGGAGCAGCCGCCTGAAGAACCATGTAAGAAAAAGAAGAAAGAATCAAAGGGCAAAGGCAAGGCAAAGGCTTTTGAGACTCCCAAACCACCCAAACTATCAAAACCAGCAAGAACAAAGAAAGCATCTGTGTTCCAGACTAGGCAATCGTCTCAAGCTACAACCTCTGCTCGAAATGAACAAGGGGATGTGCCTTCAGTTATGGAGAATGCCATTTCAGACATATACAAGAATCCCTCACCACCTGAAGGTTTTGTCACAACCACTGCTACTCTTAATAAGGAAGAAAATGACAAATTCAGGAAAGCATATCTACATCGACTTTTCTGTCCTATGGTTGCCATTGACTTGAAACAATTTCAAAGAGAATGTCATTTTGATTTGTCCCCTTGGTTGAAGCGGTATGAATCCTTCATTTCCATTTCGCTCCTTATACTCCAAACATTGTTAAGTTATTTTATTACCATATGGAGTATGCTAATGAACTAGGGGACTATGGTGAGGTGATTGAGGAAAGAATCACCACTATTGTTAGAAATGTCAAATTCACCCTGTTTGCCTCCATTCTGAATAAAATACTGAAAATTGCCAATCCTCCACCTTTGTTCTCGAGTTTTCCTACGAATCGGAAGTCTTTGAGACTCTTAGACCTGGTGAGCCTTTCCCTCCTGACGAACAACTTAGGATTTCATTTACACCTGGTTCTATGCCTGCTGAAAATCAAGTTTTATGGTATGTCTACTCTAGGAATTTCATTCCCAAGGGTGGAAATTACACCCACTTCACTCAGCATGACTACAGACCCTTTACAGCCTTTATGAGGAAGGTTCCGTTTAACCTTGGTCACTGGCTTCTCCAGGGGATGACTGAATTCCGATTTGCCAAAAGAAAACTTTCTCATATACCATACCCTTCATTGATCTCTGTTATCCTCTACTATCACCAAATCTGGTATGTGGGATCTGTTGATACACTGGAGTATCCCCCATTCTTTGGAAGGACACAAATGAATCTAATGAAGATCAAGTTTGGGGAGGAAGGATCTATACAATCTCAAGCTCCTTCACGATCACATCCAAGGTCTCAAGCTCAAGAGGCTTAGTCAGCACCTCTACGATCTTCACTGCCATCTGACTTTGCTTCACAAGTAAAGGAAATTGTGGATGCGGCTCTTGCCCAAATGTCTATTCGAATGGAGTTTGAAATAGGGAAATTGAGGGCTGAGATGACTCGTGGGCATAATGGCCTCATTGAAATTCAAGATGCCATGAAGGAGAATCTTGAAGCTGTCTCTGGTCAATCAGCTGAGATTAGGGAAAAGGCTGAAGAAATTGATTCCAAGCTAGCCACTCAGATTGTATCTCATATGGATCTCAGTGACAAAATGGACAAGATTGTGAAGCATTTGCTGCACATTTGTTCCTCTTCACCTCCTGGTCCTGCTGCTGGTCCTAGCACTTCTGGCCCTGCTTCTGGTTCATCATCTCCTTCATTCACCTTCACCTTACCTCAGGTCCACACTACTTCTCCTGATCCATTGACTCCCATCTTCCCTTCTCCAGTTGAAGCTACCACACCAACCACTGAAATTCTTCCCTCACCAACCACACCAACAACTGAGGTTCTCCATTCACCATCCATGGCCACTCCTTCCACTGAAATTCTCCATCTTTCCCCTCCTTCCACACCTTTAGTCAACCTCAATTTTGAAGATGACAAAGGGGGAGAGAATGGCAAGGATTGAACTTTGTGGTTTTTGAGAACTGAGCATTCTGCATTTTGAACTTAGCATTTCTTCTCCGATATCCTGTATTTCATTTTCTTAATTCATTCTGCTCATGTACTGCTTTACTTTTATTGAAATGAAATACAAGTTCTGTTCATTATGCTTCTCTGTTGCTCATCTCTGAAATATAAGTTATGTCAGTGACAAATTTGCAAAATGAAAGTTTTCAAAACACTATCACCTACTACGTTGATCTCAAATTGAAAACTCTCTCAAATTTTCAAAGCTGTTTGTTTACAAATGTTGTCATTATCAAAAAAGGGGAGAATGTTAGTTCTCTAAAGGTTTTGATGATTTCCATTGGTTGTAAACAAAGCATGAGGTTTTGCTCTCAATTGATGAAAAACTCACTATAAGAGCAAACCTTGAGGTTTGCCAAGAAACCTCGAGGTTTGGCCTTACAGAGGAGTCCTCAAGGTTCTACGTTCTTAACCTGAAAAACAGTTTCACAACAAGAAACCTCGAGGTTTTGCCTTTCCAGAGAAAACTCAGTTTAACGTCAGTTTTCAAAACCTCCAGGTTTGAGGAAAACCTCCAGGTTTGATCTCAATCAGTGTTTTACAAGTTTCCCAAAAATTGAGAAACCTCGAGGTTTCTGGACAAACCTGGAGGTTTGTCCTGGCAGAGAGCTTCTGCATGTTTTCCAAGTTTTTCAAAACCTCCAGGTTTCACTCAAACCTCCAGGTTTCTGTTTTGGCGCAAAACTGAGAATTTGAAAATTAAGGAGAAACTTCGAGTATTGTTGGAAACCTCGAGGTTTCGGGATCCAGAAAGAAAACCTCCTTTTACTGTCTTTGAAAACCTCTAGGTTTCCGGAGAAACCTCTAGGTTTTCTCTTGACGCGAAACTGAGAATTTTCAAACTTCAAGAGAAACCTCGAGTATTGAAGAAAACCTCCAAGTTTCTTGGTCTAGAGAGCAAACGCCCTTTTGCAAGGTTTCACTCTCAAAGTAAAACCTCGAGGTTTATGCGAAAACCTCGAGGTTTTGTCACACAGAAACAACATGCTTTTCTACTCATTGAAAAACCTCCAGGTTTTGGAGAAACCTCCAGGTTTGGTGTTTTGGACTTAAACCTCTTTCACTTGCTACAGTCCAAAACCTCGAGGTTTCTGGAGAAACCTCGAGGTTTCTCAACAGCTTCAGAAATTCAAATCTGACAATTTTGCTATAACTTCTTGTTTGATCTTAATACTTCCTATGATTATTCTCTAATGTTCCTAGACATGTTTAATCACTTTATTCTTTGAGTTTCGGACAAATTAGAGAATGTACATTGAAGGTTTAAAGCAAAAGCAAAAGTGATGTCAGTACATTAAATGCAAACCCAGAAAGTTGCATTCTTTTGGGTAATCCATCTGCACACGCCTACAAGGGATTAAAGAATGATTTCTACATCTAGTAGCTGCTATTCCAACGGCCAAATTTTCAAAGAGTCAATTCTGAACTTCTGCCCAGCTGGATTAAGTGAAGTTTAGAGAGATAAGAAGACCAAAGCTTAACCAAAACATTGGTTAATCAAAGCAACGGTTATATTGATGAATCCAACGGTCATTTAATGCACTCTGAGTATAAATAGAGTTGCATTCAAGTCTTCTCAACAACTACAACCATTGAAAACGTATAGCATTCAAAGTTCTTCAACTACCTTTCAGTTTTCAGTGATATTGTGTCTTTTGACATTATAAGCTTCGGTGTTTATCATTATCCACTCTTAGAGAGAGTTTCTATTTGTAAAACATTTATTGTAAAGAATCACAAGTCGGGGACTTGGTGATTTGGGAGTTCATTGATTACAACTTGTAAGGGGAGTGAGTTCTAGTGAGAGAACTACTCTTGAGTGCGAGTGTGTAATCAATTGTGATAGTGAAAATCCCGAGAGAGTCCGGGATTTGGATGTAGGTCAAGTGGTTGGACCGAACCAGTATAAATCTCTGTGTCTAGCTCTTCTTCTCTACACTCTGTTCATCCCTATTTTTCTGTTACAAAACAGAACAGTTTTTAAAAAGTTTTTGAAATACCCAATTCACCACCCTTTTGGGTATTTAGCTCCATTTTCAGATTTTTTTTTTACTGAACCAATTTTTGGAACAATTCATTTCTCATTTTGCGTTTCATTTACGTTTTGTGACAGACCTTTCAGTCCCTTTGACCCGTTCGGCTTCACAAATTCCCGCCTTGATTTCAACATCTGAAGGATCTCCTTCTCTGACTCCAAGTTCAACCTTTTCAAGGCGTGACATGTGTGGTCTTTGACTGATTTAATAGTCAAATTTAATATTTGGAGACAGAAGGGAAAAATTACTACGTTTTGTAAACTTCTGAGGCAAAATTGCTCCTTTGTGTAAACTTAGGGGCAAAATTGCTCCTCGAAAACTTCCGTGGCAAAAATGATACTTTCGGGGCAAAATTGCTACGTCTTGTGAACTTCTGTGGCATTTTTGGTCCAAAAAAAACTTCCGTCTTACCAGTGCTTCTGAGCGAAAACTTCCATGGCATTTAAGACCCTTATCCCTTTTAGAATATCCAAAGATATTATACATATTAGTAGAAAACAGTAAACGCAAATATTACTTTGAGCATTTTTTGTTTTCTGTATTCTGGTAGGTGAAGGAATTCATTCTTCAACTTATATATGATGGAAGCATTTAATGACCATTGGGAAGAATCAATGTGGACGTTGGAAGCAATAAATAGCCGTTAGGTTGAACCAAGTGTATTTTTCTTATGCTTTTATCCATCCAATGTGCTCAGACATTCGTTGTTGACATTCCTTGAGATATTTCTGTTGGATGATCTGGCATCCAAATGAGGAAAGAAAACATTAAACCCTTTGGAATATCCATAGAATAATTTTCCAAATCCGTGCTTCATTTTCTGAACCCAGCAATAAATGCTTCTAACATCATCACTTGCTTTATGCTTAATCTTCAGTTTAACACTCGTTTAATCATCTGAAACTCACTGACAAATCGAATAGACATATTTAGGAACAACAATGAGTGATGATACAAAGGATACGGATTATACTAGAAGATTTCACAAATCCGGACACGGTGATTTTAAAACAAGGATGCTTTACACTCGAGTCAAATGCTCTAGGCTCGAGTCATCTTCTTTGAAAATAAGTTTGAATTTTAAATGAAGATGTCTCTGTAAGACTTAGGCTCGAGCCAAAAGTGATTTACTCAAGTACATGACTCGAGTCAATTAAGGGTCACTCGAGTCAAGCTCTTTTTAAGATTTGAAAATCGCGATAGCATTTTGAAAAGTGTTTTGAGATTACGTTTACTCGAGTCATTAAGTGCCTTTGAAAGCTCGAGGCCTTACATTGACTCAAGTTGGCCAATACTGGCTTGAGTCAAAATAACTTTAAAAGTGTAATATCCTGAATTGTGGACCCTAAGAAGTGAGAATAAGCCTAAAATAGACGAACAACTAGGCCCAGTTCGGGAAGAGTCCCAAGAAGGTCGAGGCATGGGAAGCCTATCTGGGACTAAGTAACTCGGCTATACGGGTCAGTGGACCAGTATGAATAAGCCGTGGAATTAAAGTGCTGATGAAAAAGGGGCATAGAAGGCCTATACGGTGTAAAACCGGTGGGAAGGATGCCACCAACTATGTCCTAAGGTGTAAGACAATTAGTTGAGTGAAAGTATGCCAGTATAAGTAAGTATAGGGCCTTTTTAGGGCAGTCATGGATGTCCTGCGTTTTTGAAGGAATTAAGAAGGGAAGAGAGAGAAAATGTGTATCTGGACCAAGTACAAAAGGAAAAGTCAGTAATAGTTGTGCTACGTCGGACACGTGGCATTTCGGGACCAGAAGTTGGATTATCAGGTAGCATGCATTACGAGGTGGATCTGAGGTACTGGAATAAAGGTTTCTTGGTCCCCAAGGTATTTTGTTCCGTCCACTTGTGGTTAGGGAAAAGTGACTGATGATCCGGGCCCACACAAGTCCACTTGAAGGACACGAATTATGGGGAAAAGTGTAACTGGCAAAAAGGAGCTAAGCGGGACCGGTTAGGATTTCCCGGAGTCGGGCCGAAGCCCAGGACACTGTAAGGGGCAAAAATTTTGTGGGCCCAGAGGAGAAATAAAAGGTCATGTCATGTAATTATGAAGAGAGAGAATGTCACATCAAGTAATTATGATGAGAGAGAAAGAATAAAATATTCAGATTTAATCTGGACCACACCAATTGAATCTGACATGACCAATGAAAGACAAGTAATTATTGCATATCCTAGGGCAGATCACGCGGGTCCCACGGTCTTGGAAGAAGAACAGTGCAAAATGACCTTGTTACCCCGTAGACCTAAAACCTACAACAAGCAACTTCAGGTGCTACCACCAGGGGCAATTTTGGAACTTCATTTTTGGGTCTTGGAATGTGCCCTATCTGCCCAAAAGATCCCTCTAGAAGACTTGAGAAGCAAGCAAGAAATAATATTTAAATCCGAGGAATTTTCCCAACCGTCAGATCGCGATCAAGTTTGGATGAGGGCCCCACCTTTAGAGCCTATAAATAGGGCACTTCCTCCTCCATTTTCCATCAGCCAAGCATGAGCCCAAGGAGAGGAAGAGGAGGCTCCAGCTGAAGGTCTTGATCCAAGGGAGGAGGAAGGCACCCGCAACCGATATTCCGAGGTAAGTTCCCTAACCGGCAACCTAGCTACTTTCACTTCTGCCCAATGGTGCTTTCGTGATGATGCAGTAGGATTTACATATTTTTAAGGTTCTCAATGGGTCCAGAAGGTTTTTTTTGTAGGGTCAAGTGGGATCACCTCATTCTGAACTCTAAAAACCTAAGTCCTTAATATACGAAAATCTGTCGGTTCTTTTGGTTTTGGGCAGCGAAGGTTAATCCGTAGTTTTGAAGTAGTAAATGGAGTATGATTGCTTTGAAATTTTACATGGTAAAATTAGACATACTTAGGATGATTTTGATATAGGGTTTTGTCTCATTTGGAGCTTCAAACCGAGATAGATTTTAAGTTGAAAAGAACCTAAAAACAGGATTTTTCTCTCAGACCAGTGACTAACATTTGGGAATAAGGATGATTTTTGAACCCAGATGACTTTGTTAACTATTTTTACTATAAAATAGACATTCTAAGCGTTCTAAGGCCACTGATTTCATATCGATACATTTTCTATAGAATTTATTAAAATTCGGTGAAGTTGGGTCAGCGTTTCTGGAAAATTCGGGTGCTATGCGAATTTCATAAAACTTGAGGAAAAGCTTGAATGTGTGATTGATAGCATGGTGTTTGGCCGTATCTAGGGTATTATCACATGTGGCACGTATCTCAGACACCAAGGGAAGATTTTACCACTTTCGAGGAGTACCTTCGAGGAGTACCAAGTAGTAACTTTTGACTTACATACTCTATGTTGCTTTTGCATGTGTGTTTTATCATGATGTAGGAGATCGGGCTGTAGTGCCTCTGCTGCAGTACCGAGATCAGGCTGTAGTACCTATTGGACTGTGTGTCCTTAGGGTGTTGTTGCAGTACCGAGGTATATGAGGTAGGTGGAGCCTATATGACTATGTGTTTATGGGGTTAAGGTAGGGGACTGCAGCCCTGACTACCGAGACCCCTTAGCACTAGAGTTTCTGGGGGCTTGTCTTGACCAGGCGGTCCTGCGGAGTTGCTACATGTCAGTTTGTTGTGACAGAGGCAGGTTTATTTGAACTTCTTGATTGTGATTGGCATTGCATGCACTGTATACATATTGTATATGAGTCTAACAGTTACTCTGGGGTTCAACTTTGAACTCCAGACTGGCTTAAAAGATACAGGTGTAAGGCGGTAGGCCAGTTGAACTATGGAAAAGATACGAGTAAGAGCAATAAAGATGAAGATTGAAGACGTATGGAAGTCCTTATCTCACTTTGTATATTCCTATGAATGTATGGACTTACTTATTGCCCAGTACCTACATTGGACTATTCTACTCTTAACCCTACAGGGATTAATATATGTATTTGAATGAACCTTTACCAGTATAATGCAAGTTGTCCAATCTGATCCAATGCTCTACCACACGTACTCTGATGTATGATTAAAGTGACTATTTATCAAAGGAAAGATAATAAGTGAAAAAGGATCCTTCTAACCTGCCACCCGAAAGGGCGAGGCCGGTATGGGTGTAACAAAAAGACTTTGTAAAACTCTCGACATGCTCTGACTCGAGTTAAGCATGATAGGCTCAAGTCAAATTAAGTTCAAATATCTTTGAAAGCTCTCTGTAAAGAGTTAACTCAAGTTTGTCAACACTAGGCTTAAGTTACGCGACAGAGCTTTGACAGTAAGCAACTGGTTTAAGTTCGAACAAGTGTCAAACATTTTTAACTTAACCATTAGCTTTATTTAGTTTACAATTGTTAGTTATCATCAAAACACATAGAGAACTAACAGGGTTTTGATCGGGATTTCCTCATGTGAATCATAAACATGTACAAGCCTCTTTGGCCACAAGATAAAGGTTCCATTGACATCACTCACAATCTTCAGATCACCAGTTGGGAGAGGAAGAGGTGCATCAACAATGATCACCTCTTCAACTGACACTCTGACTTGATTATCAGCCATTTGTTGTTGGTGTATAATTGATCCCAAGTTGTGAACAGTCCAATGTGCAACTAATCGACTCTCAAGATCCTCCAAATAAAGGCAACAAGGTTGAGGACCCTATAGATGTCCAACAATGCAGCAACTCCCTTTAGTGCTCTGCTGCATAAGTGCAGGTGAATGTGCCATGGGAACACTGGTCTCATTACATGATCTTACAATCATCATTGTTTCCTCCTTCATCTTGCTCATCTAGGCTTCAAACAATTCCCTCAATGAAGCTTCTCGTGCTGCTACTTGTTCACTCACGATGGCCATGATATGTTCCATCTCCTCCTAGGTAACATACTATGTTTATGGCATTTAGATGATCCAAAGTATTGCCTTAGGCCTACCCCTCCTCCAATTCCCTCGACATGCCACACATGATCAGGTTTTCCTGTCGCAACAGTCAGAATATCATTCCTCCCGTCCGACAAAAAATGATCCCTCTGCTTTTTTCTTAAGTTTGACATGTAAGATATAGATAATGAGAAGCTTAGTAATGAAACTTATTTAGTAACTGAAAAATAACAATAACAATACTTATAATTTTTTCAACAACTATACGAGTTTGTTCACTCATGTAAGACCCACTTCTCTTTCAGCGAGTATACAACCACAACTCCTCACGATGTACTAGAGATGGTGAATCATATATCACAGATAGATTGGATTTTCACTTGGCCGCTATCAACTTTTTTTTAGCCTTTTCATAACCGCCATGGGACATTGTATGAGGGCAATCATTCTTTCTACCAGTCTCATGTGCTTTTTCCTTTTTTTTTTGTGAATAAGAATTCAAAATAACTATTAGAGTAAATACCCTTTCTGGTCCCTGACAAAAAACGCGATCCCCATTTTGATCCTTTACAAAAAAAAAGAGTAAATACCCTATTTGGTCCCTAAAAAAAATCACGGACCCCTTTTTGGTCCCCAAGTAAAAATAACTCCCTCCTTAATCCCTGACCACATTTGGGACACTTCACTGCATGTGTTCTCTTCAACCTAGAAGGACTAACGTAGACGGTTTTTGGATTTTACAGGGGTTAGGGTTTAGGGTTTAGGATTCTACAGGGATTACGGGAGGAGTTATTTTTACTGAGGGACTAAAAAGGGGTCTGTGATTTTTTTTAGGGACCAAATAGGGTATTTACTCAAAAAAAAAAGACCCTTATTCGTCCTTTTCCAGGGACTAAAAAAGATCTTTTGGAAATTTGTAAGGGATCAAAATGTCAACCAATCGACCCTTATTCATCATTTTTATGGACTAAAAAGGACCTTTTGTTTGTAGGGGACCAAAATGGGGATCGCGTTTTTGTCAGGAACTAGAAAGGGTATTTACTCTAACTATTAATTATGAATTCCAGACCATCTCACTAACAAAAATTAGAGAATTTCTGCTTGATATGAACCTCAAACACTAGTTAAATTTACTTCTTCAAGTTTCAAGACTTGCATAGAACAATGGTGAACTTTTACTGTATTACTCTATCTATAGTCATATTCACACAAAAACTAAGACATGCTCTGATGTAGGACAAATGATGGAAATGTCATTCTATAATTGCATGAAGCTGGAATTAATAAGTAAAAAGATTTTATTTTTCTTCTATTCATTCACACACCAAACCATCTCACTAACATGATTAGATGAACACAAAAATATATCACTTATCTGCACAGGTTCTTAAGTGAACAAAAAAGGGCAAAAAACTAAATATAAACTCAATAAAGATTTTGGAGTAGTTTTCATTTGAAAAAATAGTTGCTAAGTATTCTCATCAAGATATGTATACTTCGTGCAAGGATAAGGTTGAGGGTGACCATCTTTAACCTCAACATGCACTTAATTGTTAGATAGGTTTGTCTTAAACTTCCTCTAGCAATCAGCACAATACAATAATGTCTTATTTTTCAATGTCTCATTGTCAAGAACATCGTATGTCAGCTAGATACAGTCCCAACTAAGATCCTTTACTTTTTCTTTTGGTCGACATTTTTCCACTCATCTATCAAGATTCTAGGCTTGCTACGTGCTAGGAGGCCGACATAGCTCCTATATTTGCTTTTATTAGGGCCGATAGGATTCCAATGTCCATCAAATTGAATCGCCTTCTTTTCTCCAGCAGTCTGACTTAGGGCAATATCTTTCAATCATGTGCCTCTTCTACCACACCGTAAAGGCCAATTACGAGGCTCACTTTGAGATGTACCATGTTCGCTCTTATTCATACCACTAACTAGCATGCCTCGAACAGGACTAGATTCGCTTTCTCCGTTCATTTTTACAACAAGAATAGAGGTTGAGAGAGGTGGTGGAAGAGAAGAATGCCTGAGCGAATGAGAGAGTAATAAGGGCTGGTGGTGGTAGGCAAGGAAGACAGGTAATACGATAAGAAGAGCGGTTTCGAAACAGGAAAAGAGGTTCAGAGAGAGCAACTTCAGATTTCGGTGCGAATTAGAAAGGATGCATTAAGCGAGGTTTTTTGGAGGTAATACTTTTAAGACCAGATATTCTTATACGATGGTCTTAAAAGTTGACCTTTTAGAACAGTATGTATAAACATCCAGTCTTAAAAGTCATAAAATTCTTATTTAATTTTTTTCTTATATTTTGAACCACTATTTATGTCCGGCATTAAACTATTACTCTAAAAATAATCGAGATTTCAATTTTTTTTTTATAATAAACTTTTTAGACCGATTGTTTTGGAAACAAGTCTAAATAATATATTTTAGACTTATGATTAAAGGATCCGGTCCAAAAATTTCTTTATATTTACGATACTGCCACTGGTCATACACTTTAGACTGGATCTTTATACTCTGGTCTAAATGAGCAGTATAAAAGCCTTTTTTTGTAGTAGTGACAGCTTTCTCGTAAGCAGTTTTTCTTAGTGCCCATCCTTTCTTGAGTCCAGAATATCCAAATTTGGCACCCTCTCTGAGGTTAAAACCTCTCAGATTCGTCCCCTTTTCAAAACGCACATCACTTCCGCACCTTTGCTTTTGCTTTGCTATAGCTAACGCAATCTGACAAAAAATGTTCATTGATGCTTTTCGCTTTCGCTTTGCTATAGTGAATCAAAAGTGATTGAGAGTGTCTTCAAGCTACTTCTTTCATCTTCATTTTGTATCTTGTTCTTCTTTTTCTTGCCTCTAATTATCCTTGTAAGCTTCTACATCTTTCCCTCATCCTCCTATAAGATGGTGGATTTTATCAGCTTTCTATTACCATCATTTAAATCAAAACTTATATACATTTAGTTCAAAATTTGATATTTGCAAAAGTATTTTCATCACATCACATTTTTCTTTGCATGTATAAATTTTATGCACAATTTGAGTTCAGAACCAACAAATGTATAAAAAATGTGATGAAATACATAAATTTATTGAAGAGGATATTTTTATAGAACGAATAATATTTGAGGAAGATTTGTGTAATTATAAGAAAAACAACTACAACAAGAACAACAAAGTCTTATCCCCCTAAGTAAAGTCAGCTACATGTTTTAAACGATGTCATTGAACTTGTTCAACTTGATTTACCTGATAAGAAATGATTAAAAATAATGTCTTCCAACGCACAATTCTTTTTTATACACAAGGAAAAAATAATAAAATTTCTTTCATAGCCACTCTTATATATGAATTTCAGCAATCCCATTATAAACTTACCCAAGAAAAAGTTTTGTCTGGTTCTTAGGATCATCTAGCTTTAACTTCAGAAATAGTTACTCCATTGATGGAGTCATGTGTAGTATTTTTGATGAAGATTCTTTCTCCTTGAAACCTCTTCCAACAGAAAATGCAGGTTGTGTTGGTCTTGGAAGGTTCACTGAGTCACTTGCAAGCATAAGTACAACACTTGACATTGTTGGTCTGTCTGCTGCATCTTCTTGCACACATAGGAGGCCAATGTGGATACACTTGAGAACTTCGGAAGGTTCAAATGACCTTTCTAGTATTGGATCCATCAGGTCCAAGCCCTTCCCTTCACCCCAAAGCCTCCATGCCTATATGGTAAATTCCTTTCAACTTAGATATAAAGCAAGTTTTGTAAGATGAATGTTTTATGTTATAGTTTGTCTTTTTAGTAGTTGGTTTGAGATTTTGCAATAAAATTATGGTACATCAAGAATATTTTAATTGCTTGACAGGAAAAGATATATTTTGCTTTTTCAGAGTCAATTTGAAATAGGTACCTAAGAAGATGAATTGTGTTTTTACTTTTCAAAAGTTTGAAAAGTCCATTAGATTTGTTCCTTTTAGTATACTTTTGAGGAATAAAAGCGGCAGTTAGAAAGCATACATATATGAGAAGGCTTTGACCATGTTCTGAAAGATAGAATCCACTATTCCTTTTCCCACTAATAATTTCAAGTAAAAGAACACCAAAGCTGAAAACATCGGATTTTACTGAAAACAAGCCTTCCATAGCATATTCTGGAGCCATGTAACCACTGTTCAGAATAAAAACAAAAAGTCGATTGAATCAATTTTACAATGAGTATTCATATGAAAATATTGGATTTAAATTGGTGTCATAGTGACAAGAGAAAGTATTATAAATTGTACTTACTAGGTACCCACAACTCTAATAGTATTTGCCTGCCTTTGGTTGTCTCCAAAAACTTTAGCTAATCCAAAATCTGAAATTTTGGGATTCATTTCGTGGTCTAACAATATATTACTAGCTTTTAGATCCCTATGAATAACCCTTAGTCTAGAGTCTTCATGGAGATATAAAAGCCCTTTTGCAATTCCATTAATGATGCTTAATCGTAGTTTCCATTCCAACTTGGAACGCTTATCTATGCCTGAAAGCAATAAATAAAGCAATACAGTTATAAGAATTAATGGAAAGTTGAAGGAAAGATTTTTTTTGTAATTATTATAAAATGACACCCATACCCATAAGTTTAAGGAAAATAAAAAAAGATTAATAACTCAAAACAGGTATGCACAAATATCTGACATAGATGTTTGTATAATTTAGTGAAACTCAAAAGAGGTATAAATAACTTACTGAATAGGTGAAAATCAAGGCTAGAATTAGGCATGTTCTCATAAACAAGAAGCTTTTCGTTTTGCTCAATGCAGCAAGCTAACAATCTCACAAGGTTCCGATGCTGCAATTTTGCAATCAATATCACTTCATTCTTGAACTCGTTTAATCCTTGCCCTGAAGTTTTTGACAGCCTTTTTACTGCTATTTCCTTCCCATCAGGTAAAACACCCTGTAACCATTTTTTTTCTCTCCAAACGTAAGAAAACTGAAAGAAAAACAGTTAAACTAGAGTAAACCACATTTAAAGTTTCTCAAATTTATAGTCACACCCACTATAGTTTCAATTATGCAAAACCAATGTCCTCCTGAGGAGATTTTACCTTAGAAACTTTCGGTAGCTTGTCAATAATGCAGAATTATCTAAAGATTAATGACTTTTGAAAGCTTAATATAAGAGATGTCAGTGCAATATTTTTCATGGGGTATCCAAGTAGTGTGTAGAACCCTTTCCTAAAAGCCAAAAAGGAAGAACTAAAATAAGGATCATACGAGTATAGGGTATTTCATACCATTTCAATTGGGACTAAGTATCCTATATATTATCACCATCAATTTCCATCTATGGAGAGTTGATGTCTTGGAAGACCCATATTGTGCCGCTTTATTCTTCTTTGTTGATTAAAACCCTCAAATTGTAGCCATTTTTTTCAGGTTGCCAACTCTCAAACTCTAATACTAATGGATGGGCATATTAAAGTTGAGAACTCTTCTACAAAAGTTAGCAATTGAGATGAGAGAACTAAAGTAACTTGCTTAAATGCTCTAATAGAACATCTTATATTATTGAAATGGAGATCTGGAATCCCACAATTCGTCTCGCTTGATTTTCAGAATTTAAGTACAGGAATAGATTAGAGAAAGTTCCAACATAAGTTAAATCTCAGAATAAACTGAAGGTAAGAATCAGAGAAGGTGAATATAACTTCAATTCATTACCTTGTAAACAGAGCCAAATCCACCTTGTCCCAATTTATATTCATCAGAAAAGTTACAAGTAGTTTCAAGAATAATTTTCAGGGGCATCGTAGGAAGGTCGGCACTCATAGTATTCCCTTCGTCAGTTTCATCTTGATAAAATACTGGATTTAGCCCATCTTCCTGCAGTGCTAGTTTTTCTGCAATAGTTGTAATCAAACATAATTAGAAAATAAAAAATTTATACATTATTTTCTGAAAGAAAATTCTTCAAGCTTTTTCACTAAGAGCTTGCCTTTTTTCTTTCTCGAGAACCTGAAGTAGATTGTGCAGAAAACCAATAGAGTGAGTACTACTACTCCACTTATAACGATGATAACTATAAGCATTGTCCTACTACTACTTTCCTCACCTGCAAAATTGCGAAATAAAAGAAAAATAAAATTGCAGCATACTTTTTCCTGGTTTTATGACCTGGAAAGTGATTTTCAAGAGGTTTGTCATGTTCACTGACAATGAAAGATACAATCACCACCTGTAAAGTATAATTTATTTCCTCAATTATAAGCAATGCACAAAACTGGACCTACTACTATCACTACCTCCTATTCTTAATATAAGATCCATTTAACTAATTTGGGTAAAATAAAAAAATTGGTTAAATTATTTATTTGTCAAAAATGTCTGTTGGCTTCCTTAAAATGCCTTCTAAGATAATTTACATTGAAACTACCCCTTAATGGAAATTCCCTTAATCAATAGGGATAGTTTAAAATAAATATATAAAAAAGTGATAAATATGGGGAGATAAAGTGGATTGAGATCTTATATTTATGACCAAATCTAATCCCTCAACTAGCACTTAAAGGGATTGGAGGTAGTATTATGCTGTGAAAGAAACAAAATCGTACCTGGCTGGGACGTTGGAGCAATCAATCCAGTGTCATTCACCAAGAAAGGCTGAGTCTCATACATGACAATACAACTAGGAGAAAATATTCTCCAAACCCTCTTGCCTTCACAACAATTCACAACATCTTCAAGCATATTGCTTAGACATGTTCTGCACTCTTCACTGGTTATGTCTCTGCTGCACTGAACCCAACCATACCTTTTCTGGGTGCCATTTATGTTGAACACATGTGTCCCAAACATTAGGTTTGTCTCTGAACCTGTCTGCATCAAACCGTTCATCAGAATCCTAGCATCACTGTCAAACTCTCCAGCACTCGAGAAGTTTTGCGATGCATCAAACATGGGAATCCGAGGCTTTAGCGTGAGATTGCCGAAAAAATACTGGTTTGAGTACCTGTTGAAGATGTGTACCATTAAGAATATATTATTTCTGAAAGATTACACTGAAAATTGGACGACGACACCATCAACAACAAAGTCTTATCCTATAGATGGATCCAGCTAAGAAAATGAGAAATAGTTTTGAAAATTGCACTGTACACTATTAGGAATAGATAGGGTAGAGAATGAGCTGAGTATATTTTATTTAGAGCTTCTCAAAAGCTAAAAATAAAGCTTTAAATCACTATTTTTAGAGTTAAAATGGTTTAGTTATGAATTTTCAATTCATTATATATTTCATGGTCTCTAAGATTTAGAAAAAGTTTTAAGCTTTTGGTCTTTCTAATGGTACCTATTGGGTTAATTACATTCAATTCTGAGATGACCAAACAAGTTTGGCAAGTGACCCTAGCGTAAGGCTTTTTTTTTTTTTTTTTTTTTGGTATCACTAAACAATAAAATAGTATAATAATATTGTGACTGAGATGGTAAATTTTCATCCTACAACTTCTAAATATGAATTTTGATTGATAACTTATAGGTGTTGAATATGTAGACCCATATACTGTTGGTTGGGTTGTGGCAAAATAGTCCCACATCACATCAAGCAAATTAATGAGGAAAGGGGGACCCTGTGCTATAAAAAGGAACCCCCTTCCCCCTTTAAACTTATGCCTCAATTGTCTTTTCTCTTCTATAAAGAATTTTGTATTTCCTCCTCTCTTAATAATATATCACTTGCAAATTATTTAGGGTGAAATTAGATTTTGGTTTTTTTTTTTCACTTTTGTTTTATTTGTTATTTATTAGCTGTTTTTAAATATGATAGTTGTGATTTATTATATTATTAAATTATGTCTAGAAACTTTATTTTCGAGTATTGTGATGTTTTAGTATAATCCGTTACGTTCTATATATCCCGCTTCGGCAACATGTATGAGTAAGTTACAAAAATCATAAATCTAATAGGACATACCTGAGAAGGCAAAATGGATACCATAAAACTGCAGTAGCGTTGTTGGGACAATGTTGTTGGATCAATCTGCTAGAATCTTCAACACAAGAATGACACAAACTTGAATTCACATCCCCTCTACAAAGATAAAGCCCATACGCCATATCTTCTTCATCACTACCTTCAGTTCTGTTACCAAATCCATTGCTGGTTGCAGCATCAGAAGAAAGTGAAGATATGAGAATCTTGAGATTGCTTTGGTATTTGCTTGATGGAGCCACGCCAGTTTGGTCCAGACACGCATACCGATAATCAGGCGTCTCTGTGTTTTGTTCCGCAAGAAAAACACTGTATTCTTGTAGTGCTTGTCTTGGAGATGGATTTAGTACTATTGAGCTTAAGCTTGTGGCATGATGGGCTGCAATAACTAAGGAGAGAAAGTAGAAGAAGGATGAGAGAAGAAACGAGGATTTGTGTGTCATGATTGTTATTAACATAATAGTTTGTGAGGTATTTGTGGGAGTTTTGGGGAGGTTTTTATTTGGTTTTGTGATGATGATAGAATTGTCAAAGGTTTGAAGTTGATGAGCCGTCATAATTGATATTTGTTTAATCATCGTGTAGTGGGGGAGGCTGATGGGGTTGATTCTACTGACCATGTTGAGAATAGTTTTTTTATTTATTTTATTATTATTATTAAAACTGTTGGCTGAAATGACGATAGAAAAATCAAACACGATAACCATGAAAATAATGATTGACTTTTCACTTAATATCTGTTTTAAAAAAGTATTTGGATATCAATCATGACTAATTAATCTAAATTTGAGTTCCCATTACATAAATGAAGCTTTAGACCTTAGAAATCTATTCAATTACCATTGGTATTTTTTTTTTTTTTTTTTTTTTTTTTAAATTTTCCTCTTTAACTCAAGTAGAACCACTTTCAGAATTTTATATTTTAAAATATAATTTAAATAACAATATTCTGATTTGATCTCCTGTCCAGAGTCAATCAACCAAAGATAAAATTCTTTTTCCCTGGATTTAGATCTTATCAATTTTTTGAGAAATTTATACAACAAATTTTAAGAGAGAAGGGCAAAATTACATTTATTCTGAGATTCATATATTATCAAACTTTGTTGTAATTATTATGAAAGGAAATTCAAATTTAATTAATACGTGGTTGATTATTACTCATTAGTAGGCGACAGCTTTAAAAAGATAATTTCTCCTCAAACATGCATGATAGGTTGTCGGGGACCACAATATGAGAAATTTCATGCATGAAAAGTTAAGCATAATTGACTTGCGTGTGCCTAGTTCAATGGCTAAATTGACAAATGACAAGAAATTAAAGGTTCAACATTACAAAAATTGTTTTCATATTTTCACGATTCAAGTTACTAACAATTAAAACATTGTTGATAAAAAAAAAATTAAAAATTCAGGAATTAAAACATTAAGTGGAAGGTAAACTACCTTTTAAGGGAAAAAAATTGAAATATTATTTAAAACGTTGAATATTATAGCGCGTTTGACCGTCTTAATCATGTATAGTTAAACAAATACGAGTACACGCTTTTTTAAAGGACAAATTATGGCAACTTATTGACTTTAGGTTTTTTATATTAATTCATTTAATTTAAATTTATAATTTTCAAACAAATTAAACTGTCAGCCGGAATGGAATAAGAAGTAAAGTACTATATGCTTTGGTGCTAAATACAAGATAAAGTTAATTTTTTAAAAGATATTAAAAAAACTAATTAAATTACTTAAAAATATTGTATTTATTATTTTTACTCCAAACTATTTTGCTTAACTCATAAATTTATATATAATCTCATGAAACACAACACATGATATAATTAAATAACTTATTTAGTTTTTTTAATCTCTTAGAAAAAAGTCAACTCTATATATCTTAGTATTTATTACTACCTCCATTCCCATTTATTGGAATATTTTTATAGTGCAATTTATATTACAAAAGTGTTCCTATAATTAGGACCAAAGAGAGTAGTTATTATGAACACACACAACATCCTATAATTTTATAAAGACTATGGCCCGTTTGAGTTAACATTCAAAAAACCAAGGTTCTTAAACCCGGATCGGACCAGTCGGTTTGGACCGGAAACCGGAAAACCGGTCTGAGTTAGGAGTAAAACCGGGTCAGCTGTAACACCCATCTTAAATGTGCCTTTACTAATCAGAGTAATAGCGCACAGGCATCGAAATGATTTGGACGACTTAAATGCGGAATAAAACTTTCATAAAATAACTTAGTGTGAAAATACGAGGATAAATTTTTCGCGATTCGAATCCATCCCATAGTGGGATGTTAATACAGTAATCCAAAATAGACAGATGATAAACGTTAAAGTACAAGCTAACTACTCATATTTTTTGTTTTCCAAAAGTTCCATCTGCTGTAACCCTTACAGCTGCATCTTGCCTCTTGATCCCGAACCACTACCTGTCTCTTTCATGCGGATGCGGAGTTCAAATGAATGAACCCCGGGGTACTTGGTCAATCTCAATGCGGGTATGAAATGTAAATGACAAGTATAACACATGTATAAGCATAGAATAATTCACGAATGTAAACAAGTCGCACCAGAATCATGAGTTAACGGCCAAGGACCATGACCCTTTGGAACACGCGGCTCCATTTTAGGACACGCACCCTATGAGACACGACCTCAAACCATAGCTAGGATACACACAAGCAAATTATCTAGCAACCATGATTAGTCATACATGCATTACATACATACAAGCCAATAAGATAACAGTTACCCACCTCAAACTTGAATCCTTAACTAGTCCGGTAGGTGTTGGGATCGTTGAGGTGTCAGGGTATGCCTATAAACGTTTATCATTGTCATTAGTCACTTCTTACGTCGCAAAGTACTTAACTACGCGAATTAGAGGATTAACTATGGTTATTAATCCCTAAAATTCCCTATTAATACTACCCCTTTTATTTATCTATTAAGTAATAATCTCCTTTATTAATCAATAATTCTCTTAATTATTCATTCTTTTTTTTTTAATAACAACAACATTTATTTACTTTATTATTATTATTACTATTATTTTATTTATTATTATTTCTCCTTTTCTAATAATAATAATAACAATTTATTTAAGAACAAAGTGCGAGCATGTAAGCTATGACATCACCTAAGATTTAGTTTCTTTAAAGATAAATGTTAGCCTTTATGTTGTTTTACCGTACCTACAAACGCTTCCATTCTAAAATGCTACATGATTAAATGCAAAGCATATTCTCTGTATTTCTCACATGATTTATGTACATTGCTAAAATTCACCATTATAATATTAAAATAAAAATTATAATTTCAGCTAGTAGATTGAAACATTCAAAATTCATTTACCCACCACGTGATGCATAAACTTTAGAGTTATGACAAGTTGGCTGACTTAAAAATTCATCTTTCAGCTTCTAAGTTTTAAATGATTTATATATATACTTATAACCTCAATCTATAAGTGTGTGTGTATACTTCTTGTTTCCCTTCTGTGCAGCGTGATTTGGTCATTACTTTAAACCATAACTTATACATATGTTATACACCCACAACACACATCAGCAACTTACACACACAACCCTTCTAACCCATAAACTCTTTTTCTTTTCTTTTTGTTCCATATGCAGCAATGTTGTGACTATATATAAAATCAACTTTTCTTTTGCAGCTATTATTTATATATACATCTACTTTTTATCATTTATCTTTTCTTCAGTCTTTCTCATGCACGGCAATAAATATATATGACAACAAAATGACTTTTCTTTTACTTCCTTTGTGCAGCGATTATACATATCAGCAAACCTTTAACTTGTATACTTAGATATGAATCAGCAGGTTATACTCATGAGTCTTTTGTTTCTTCCCATGCGTAACACTACATGTATATACATATGACCATCTAATACAAGTCCTTCATTTTCCAGATGCACAACATTTATATCTTTAAACCAGGAAATATATTAAAACACATGCATGAGGGTCCAGCCGTGAAGGATTTGCAATTTACTTTAAAGTCATGAAACGTAATAACACTTTGATAACCCCAGCATTGGGTACATATATATGTATTTCAGGTGGTATGCTTTTCTTCTCTTTACAAAAAAGAGTTGCAAACCGACAAGCTCATGCATGCATATATTAGTTCTTTTTTCCCTTCTCATATATTCAACATCGTTGCTGATTTATGTCAGTAAGTTTTCAAGTAATTTTCAAGGTTTTTAGGTAGCGACTCACATAGATTTATGCATTATATATATTTTTTGTCTTATTGTTATTAGTGCAAAGCTAACTCCATATATATCTATATTTACACAGCCACTCATACCAACCCCTACTTGTTACTCTTATTGCAACAAGCTTCACGTGGAACTATCACTACACCCTTAATGGTTTTATACTCAAAACTATACAAAACTAAGAGGAAACTAAGTCGGATGATTACCTCTAGCTGCTGGTTTTTATGGTGACAGTCCCGCCGAAACCACCACCTCTGTTCCACGACTTGAGTTGCAGAGAGTGAGGGAAGTGGCTGAACTCTTTCTCTCAACTACTCTCTCCTACCCTTTCACTCTCTCTCGACTCTGCTGGTGCTAGGTGTGGTTATGGGAACAATGAGAACCAACGACATGGATAAATAATGGATCCATGAACCGGTCATACGTGAGAAAGAAGCACCGAGGGATACTTACTTTGGGCTCGAGATGTAAGGGAGGGGTCTGTGTTTTTGTTTTTGCGTGATAGTCGATGGTTTAGGAGATATCTTGACGAGGAGAAGTATGGCATTTCTGTTGCAGCTGATCTGCTTTGCCACGTTCGGCGCTTCTGTCATCTCATTCTTTGACAACGTGACTATATCGTTGTGATCTCCCCGTCAGACGTTGAGGCCGTGATTGACGCTGAGATTTTCAGCTTTAAAACGTTATTTACCCATCCCACTACTATTGCGTGACTGGGCTGTGTTTTTGTTATGTTGGGTGTTAAATAAATGGAAAGAAGAATTTGGGTTTGTTCGGCCTTATGGTTTTCATGGTGCAGCTGAAATGACAATTTAAATAGGAATAAAGAATTGGCTTTGGTCATGTGTGGGCTGACGTGCGGATGCAAAAGCTTGGGCTGAAATATACGTTAGTTGCTACTTCTGGTTCATTTGAAACTCAAAGGAGTAATGGGTTGGTTTAACTCAATTTATTGGAGCATTTACTTTGGGCCGATGGAGGATATTGAAGAAATGAAATGGACATGTAATAGGTGAGTATGGTGTGCAAATGGATATAAGTTTTTATGAACTTGCTTTTGCTGTGCGTTTTTTTTGGTGGAATTGAGGTCATGGGTTGGTGTAATTTAAATGGGTGGAGTATTTTTATTGGGTGGATGTTATTAAATATTGACCCAGGATATTACAAATCAATGTGGTCTTATCTTGGAAACCCTCTATAAGACTTTGCTTGCAATTATGTCATTTAAAATAAATCTTTAATGTCATATAAGGGCTTTTTTTTTCTTCCCAATTAATTTTTCCTAGGCCTTAATTCCATAATTTGTATATTCACATATTGTAAGGAATTAAATTCCTAATTGAATTTATTCTTTTCCTAAAATTCTCATGGAAAAATAAGCCCTATATTTTCAATAATCAATCTAATAATTTCTCAAGCCAAATTCTAATAATAATTTTCCATACAACATTTCTAATTTAAAATCCCGGAAATTTGGGATGTTACAGTCACAAGTTGACCCGGAGTCAACTCGGTATGAACCCGACGAGTTGGCGAGTCAAAGTAAAACTCTTGTTTTTTTCCTTCAAAAAGAAAATTGACTGAACCAGAAGGAGGGGAGGGGTAGGCGGTCGCTGGCGGGAGTTTCATACCTCTGACAGTGAGAAAAGAGCAAGTGGAACAATGGGTGATGGAGAAAGAAGAAGGTGAAGGTCCGAAGGGAAGACGCCGTAGATATCAGCGGTGGCTGGCAGCGAGTTTCATTCCTCCATGCTTCTCAATGTCGAGGCTCTCCACAAGTAGGGAAGACGCCATCTTCCGGGGATGGTTCTATGGAAGCCGAAGAGAGAGAGAAAATCTGAAGTGAAGAGGGTGAGAGAGAGATCTGAAAACGAAATTTGAATTGAAGAGGGTGTGTCGTTGCATGTAGCCGTGTGAGAGAGAGACAAGACATTGGCTATGGAGGGAGGTTCTGTTGATGAGAATGATAAGTGAGAAAAAAAAAATCAATAACCAAGGTGATGTCACATCAAAGTACATGAGGCGCTGGCTATTATTTGGAAGAATCAAAAGAGATCTGACACATTACTGAGGGAGGAAGTGACATTTTTTAATTTTTTTAAAGATAAAAAAATGGAGGGTGCAAAAGAGGGAAAAAATAATTTCACCGGTTTGGTCCCAGTTCAATTTCGGTTTGACTCCGGTCTGACCCACTGACCCTTAACCCAATACCCCGACCGGTTTAATGGCCGGTCCGGGTTTAAGAACATTGCAAAAAACACATTCACATCAGTCAAGCCAAAACTCATTTTACATAATTATCTCGTACACCATAAATCACATTAGAAAAATAACTTTTATTTATAACCAAAGAGGCACAAGCATTTTAATTTCGTGATTAAAGCAAAAACTACTAGAGCATTGTTATAACACATTGCAAACTTCTTACGACTTATTTTTTCACACAATAATATTTTCTTTCATATTCAAAAAAATGAATTAACAGCTTGTGCATCATCCCATAGAGTACTATATGCTTTGGACAAAAATATGTTTGTTTAGTAGAAAATTAACATTTTTTAAGATTGGTCTGTTTTGTTTTGTTATGTACACTGCAGACCAACTATTCTTTTATAAGGGAGAGTATGTCCTTCTTGATGAAATTTTTATTAGTGGAATAATTTTTTCTTTCATATTCAAAAAAATGTTCATTTATAAACCAACTTTTTGTTTTAGAAGGGTGAAAAAAATTTCATGGAAGAGATGGTAATGGAATTAGATCAACGTGAAAAAATGAGGATAATTTATCTAAATAATATTTGTCATACAATTAACAGCTTATACTACTGGGCAAAACTTACGTATACTTAACTGGTACATAGAAATTCATTTTTTTTTTTTTTTTTTTTTTTTTTTTTGGGGGGGGGGGGGGGGGGGGGGTCCTGCTTGGAACATAAGGAGTATTGTCGACTTGTACAAGAAAATAATTTGTATATTTTTAATATTTTTTCATTCTGATATTAAATAAAATAAAGTAGGGCAACAACACAACAACTTTTCAAGATATAAAGGGAGAGTCAAATACCAGAGAGCGAACACTTCTCTCTTTGCTTTCCATAGTTATCCTTCCACAGACCTTAAAACATGACGTCACCGAATTAGTTGCATGTAATGCTGGACAAAAGATTATTAGATAATAGACAGAAAGAACATTGTGCAGAAAATAATGGTTATAAAATAATACTGTCTAAGTGGTTAAAACTGGAGAATAAATTGGCAAATATGGCTTCGAAGAATCAAAACTAATAGAAATACTCCATCAGATAACGAAAGTTCTAATATCACAGTCAAAGCGGTTAGAATTCAACAGGCAGAAAGATCAAAGAGCGATTCATATATATACATCATTGTCTAATCTAAACAAATGGAAATGAAAACGAAATTGGCTAATCTGGTTTCAAGGAAATCAAACCAATTGAAACATCGTATGGGTAAACATCTATCATCTTTGTGTTGTTATCACCACTTCTGCTCCTGAGGCAAACCCAATTAAATTAAAAGTGAAAGCTCGTTTTTTTTTTTATACAGAAAAGTTTTGGAGGGGTTCGACATCGTCCCACCAAGGCCGGGCACGGCCCCCGGGCTCTATGAGCACTGCGGGGACTTACGAGATCGCCTACCAAAGGAGTCCCAGCGACGGCAGAGGGGATCGAACCCACGACCCAAGGGCCTAGTCCTAGATCCCTTACCATCTATGCCAACTCACATTGGCATCTGTATCAAAAAAAAAAGTGAAAGCTCGTGTTTCAGTTAACAGGGCAAGAGAGAGGACTCAATATGCTTGAGAATATCGGGCTCCCATGAGGTATGAGTGAGGAATCTTAGAGGATAGAATTATCTTGCTACAGGGGAGGGAGCCGGGAAGATCTCGTCCATCCTGATGAGCAAGTCGTTTAATGAATTTTTTAAGATTAATCTAACACCAAATCTGTACAAAAAATTCCAGAGTCACAAACATCCATAAATAGCATTTAACCTTTTACCCCAAAACTTCATTCTTCAACAGTTTGTGCATCATCCCATAGAGGATTTTTAAAATCGGGTTCTATAGTTGCTTGTGGAAGGTTGGCTGCACGGTAAAAAAATGGCGAGAAACCTTTTCAATCTCTTGTCCTGATCTTTAGTCTGACACGAAATTGATATTCATCAACCACAAATTTGCAGTTAAGAATTCATTGGACATAAAATTTCTGTTTCCATCTCAATTTCTTCTAAGCCAAACAAGGGCTTAATTATTGAATCCAGCATGGAATATATGCCTCTGATTTCGGGGTGAGATGGATCACCAACGAGAAACTCGTGGAGAAAGCCATTCACCTCAATAGCACTACATCCAGGAAATTTTCTGATTCCCAAATCTTTCATCTTGTTTCTCACCTTGTTCACATCTTCCCATCTGTCAGCGGAAGCATAAATGTTAGCCAGAAGAGTATGCAAACTGGAATCACCATATTCAATATTTGCCAGTTGCTGAGCAATCCTTTCACCCATTTCAATATTGCCATAAAATCTGCAGGCACTCAGCAGAGCTCCATAAAGTGGAATTATCATCTCATTGCTTTGATCTGGTAACTTCTTAATTAACTCTTCTGCTTCATGTAACAGTCCAGCTCGACCAAGAAGATCAATGAAACACCCATAGTGTTGCACCTTGGGCTCAATTCCATACGTTCTTTTCATGGAATAAAAGATCTTACGCCCTTCTTCTACCAATCCCCCATGACTGCAAGCACTTAGAACACCAATAAAGGTGATGTCATCAGGTCTGGCCCCAAATTTTTTCATTTCTTGAAAGAGCTCTAGTGCTTTGCTTGTCGTACCATTCATTGCAAGACCACTAATAATAGAAGTCCATGTGGCTGTATCTCTTTCCCTTAACCTATAGAAAATCTCCAAAGATTTCTCTATGCAACCACATTTTGCATACATTTCAATAAGGGTAGTACCAACCACAGCATCCACCATCACTTTGTTTGCATCTATGTAACCATGAATCCATTTGCCTTGCTCTAGGGCTCCCAACTGAGCACAACCTGTGAGGAGAGTAACAACAATGAATTTATCTGGTTTGATTCTTCTCATTTGCATCTCTTGAAATAATTTAACTGCCTCATCAAAGCTATTGAATTGCACATAGCCACTAATCATAGCTGTCCAAAGAACAATATCCCTTGTTGGACTTTTCTCAAAAAGATCTCGAGCTTCATCCAGTTGACCACAAGTCACATACCCATTTATCATACTTGTCCAACAAATCACATTTTTCACAAGCATCTCATCAAAAATTTCCCGAGCTATACTTACACAGCCACACTTGCAGTACATGTCCACCAATGCATTGCCCACTATAGTTGTTAAAAGGAACTCATTTAATACATAACTCTGAATTTTCTTACCAAGGTCCAAATCTTTTAATGCTGTACAGGCTGACAGAGTGCTTACTACTGTAGCTTCATCAGGTTTTTCATTGCTTTCTTCTAGCATCCGCCGAAAAATAGTAATGGCCTCTTTTGAATCTCCTACACTTTACATAACCTGTAATCATGATATTCCAAGAAACCTTATCTTTCTCAGGCATATTTTCAAATAACTTTTCAAAACTATCTACTTTACCCAATTCAGCATACATTCTCATGAGTGAGTTACAAACATAAGTATCAAACTCAAGCCCAGTCTTCACTATGAAGCCATGAACCTTCACAGCTTCATTAAACTCTCCAATACAACCTACAGCCTTCAGAACAAATGGATATGTATAATTATCTGGCCATAAACCATCATTCCATAGTTGACTAAATAGGGAAATTGCGTCTCTGAAACAACTCTTTCCTACAAAGGCCTTGATCATAAGATTGTATATAAACAAGGATGGTTCGTGAATGTAGTTAAAAGTTCTACATGCATAGCATAAATCACCAACAGATGAGTCAGTACAAATGACCATAAGCTTGCCGAGGGTGTCCAAGTCTTCATGTAGACCCAACAGAAACATCTGAGTCTGAATTTGTTTGAGCTGGAACATTGATTTGCAGGCTTTGAGAAGGCCAATGCATGCCCTCTTGCTCAATTTTCCACTTTGTGTAGCGGTAGAGAACTTGCATGACTTCATGAGCATAACAAATTTATTACTGTATATTGGCATAATTGGAGGTTATGTCAAGCAACGCAAATAAATTTGTGAATAATATGAAATTTTGACCTCGGCTCTTCATTTCGGATCACAGTTGGAACTCCCAAACCCTTCCTTTTGTTTTCTTGTTGTTTCCTCACATGGCATCCTTGAAGTATCATTGATTTTCTTCATACTCATTTGGAATCTTTCAGGCGTTCACATTAGCATTAGCAGTACCTAATATTCACAAAAATCATAGTCATTCACAAGAGATATTTCAGCTAGCAAAACATTAATCAGCAATCATGCATAATAGGACAAAAGAATGATGACTTCGCAGGGATGAGAATTTTTTCAACATGAAGAAAAGTCAAATTCCATTTTATAAGGATGGTTTAATATGTATAATAAACTAAAACATAATTCTATAAATAAAAAATTTGGTATTAAAATAAAAATATCAAATGAATACTTCTTGCCAAATGATGACAAGAAAAATATGACAATTATTAATATCTCAATTCTTTATACAACAACGCAATATCTTTTGCTCGCACAAATAAAGACCAATCACCAAAAAAAAAAAAAAAAAAAAAAAAAAAAAAAAAAGTTAACAAATGAAAGCTTAGCGCCACTTCCCAAAAGTAAAAAGTGAAAAAAAATTGTGCCATTGTCACAGGAATACACACACACAAACAATGTAATGATTTATATGCATTTTTCTTTTTCCTTCCTTTTTTTGGTGGGGGAACAGACCATCCATACATATAGGGTACATTTAACAGATTGACTCAATACATGTGCAACTAAACTTCTAGTCTGGTTAATGACTTCATAATTATAGATCAATATTCACATGTAATGATTTGTTAAGAAAAAGATGTGATTTTCAATCCCATCTTAAGCATCATGAATTCTAAATCCTAGGTCAATTGACACAACAAATATCAAGAATTAATACATACGACATCATGAATTCTAAATCCTAGGTCAATTGACACAACAAATATCAAGAATTAATAAATACGATATGATTAAACAAATTTTAAGATTGATCAAAAGCAGCTTCTCCTTTGAAGTCTTCTGCTCCAGCAGTTAAACAAATGATTCTAATCAACCCTTGAGTTACCTAGTTAACACCGGGGATTAACTATCATCAGATACTAAATTAATTCTAGAATATATATAGAAGCTCTTAAAGTATTTTTGGATAAGAAGTTGTAAGTTGCTCTCAGCTGAAAGACCGAGGTTTTCCACATAGGAGAACTTGAAAGGAGAGAGCCTCCATCACTAAACACAGGCCAGTTCAAGTGCTTGACAAAGCCTTCTCTCTTTCTCTAGATGATAAGGAAATTAATGCTTCTCGTTTAGAAAAGGAAATCACTAAGCAATTTCAGGCACAGGTTTGTTTCAGAGGTCAATGTAGAGGTGTATGCCCTATACAGTCTATTCAGTGTGGTTAAAGCGAATCAATCATCATCAAGCAGTCCAAAAACAATTAAGATTTATAAAAGTTTAGAACATCGTACCGAATTATTAGGATACTTTTGTTGCATTGAACTTTAAAGTCTTATGCTGTAGCATTCAAACAAATGATTCCAATCAACCCAGGACTTACCTAGTTAACACAGGGAATAATTATCATCAGATACAAAATTAATTCTAAATTATATATAACAACTATAAAAGTATTTTTGCAGAAAAATTGGGAAGTTTCTCTCAGTTGAAAGGAAAAGGTTTCCACGTGAGAGAACTTGAAAGGGAGAGAGCCTCTATCACTGGACACAGCCCACTTCAGGTGCTTGACAAAGCCTTTTCTCTTTCTCTAAACAAAAATGAAATTAATCCTTTTCTCCTAGAAAATGAAATCACCAAGCAATGTCAAGCCCCAGTTTGTTTCTGAGTTCAATGAAAGAGGCTTTATGCCCTATACGGCCTCCATTCGGTGTGGTTAAAGCAAATCAATCATCATCAAGCGATCAACAAACAATTAAGATTTATAGGAGTTTAGAACATCGTACTAAATGGTTAACAATATATTTTCATTGCATTGTTCTTTAAAGTCTTACAGAAGTTTCAGTTTTGTCAATTTAAAAATCTCTGCCAGTAAAATGAAATATCGTTTGTCCGTACAAATCAGATAGATGTCAATAAAAACAACAAAGGGAAAATGACACTAGAGTATCTTGGAAGACACATTTAAATTTTGAAACTTAGACTAAGGTACCGAGGTCTTTGATGAAAAAAAATGCTATCAACCAAGATATCTCTACTTGACAGAAACCCAATGACTTTAGAAAACCAAAAGCTCAATTTCAAATTCGGAAGGTTTCATAAGTAATGAAAGCTCATGGTAAATCATCTGAAATCTCATCTTTGGATTCCTATGTTATTTGATTTCTAGAATTTATCCTATAATAAAATGTGAAAGACTAAGTGACATTGTAACAGGGGGGAAAAAAAATTATACATAGACTATAGTAACGGTTTGTATGCATTTTTTTAAAAGGAGATACAACAGGCAGATTGAACCCAAAAAAGTGACGCCAAATGCCAAGGCAAGCCTCCAGCCAATAACTTTAGAAAGAATATCCAATAATTATTGGTCATCATTTTCATGCTATGGTTAGTTACGGGAAATTCTTATCTTTATTCACGTCTTAAGTGTCAAAGAATAAAAAGTTTATCATTAAATTAACTATTTATTATCATCATTATTATTATTAGGGATATCGTTTAGTATTTATTAGGATTAAATTTAAATGTTTTATCATTATGATTTGATTAGGATAGATTCTAAGGTTAGGGTTAGATTATTAGTTTACCTATGTAAAGGCCTCTTTGTACTCTATTTTATTCTTAAGATCAATAATAATATTAGTATTTTCATTGTGCTTAATGTGATCCTTCAATCTCAACATTAAGCATCATGAAAAAGAAAAATCCAATGCCAATAAACAAGCAAAATAAAATTACGCAAACTTTTAGGTTATATTGCTCAAAAGTAACTTCTTTTGAGTCTTAAGCTCTAGCACCCAAACAAATGATTCATTCAACCCTTAGCCAACCTAGTTAAATACCAGGCATTAATCACCATCAAATACTAAATTTTAAAGTATATGTAAGAACATATTAGATTTAAATACTTTGGGATAGAAAATAAGTGAGTTGCTCTCAGTCGAAAGGCCAAGGTTTTCCACATGAGAGAACTTGAAAGGGAGAGCCTTTACCACTAAAACCAACCTACTTCAAGTACTTGAAAAAGCCTTCTATCTTTCTCTAATTAAAAAGGAAACTGATCCTCTTCTTTTAGAAAATGAAATCATGGAGCAATGTCAAGAACAAGAAGTTTGTATCTGACTTCAATGAAAAAGGCCTGGTGCCCTTTACAGCCAGACTATTCATTGTGGTTAAAGCAAATCAATCATCATCGAGCATACCAAAACATTAAAGAATTATGAAAGTTCAGAAAATAATACTTAATAATCAAGAAGACACGATAGATGCAGATTAACCATATTTTGCAAGTAAGAAATTGTGGGACCTGCAAGAAATAGCAAGGACCAATAGTTCAGAATCTGCTAGTCCAGAGGTACCTTTAATTAGTGTTGCATCATTTCATATTCCATATGCTACGGTTATAGAAATAGGGAATCACAGTGGTTGCATGGCTGGTGTTGAAAAATGCTAAAAAAAAAAAAAAACAGTAAGAGAACAAAGACGCTTTAGATCCAGCAAAATTTTTACATCAGAAATCAAGAGTGAATTCTATATAATGATTGTCTGCAATACAGCTCAGGCAGTCAATACAGTATGATGGAACTAAAATTATTCCTTTAGGAAAAAAAAAAGATATTTTTTTCTGGCTAACCAGATTTCTGAACGGAAATATAACACCAAGGAGACAAATTTTAAAATAATAGATGTAATACAGTCACACAACCTTGCATAGATGTAAACAGAATGGAAAATATGAAGAAAGGTAGAAACAGAGGTAGGGGAAGGGAGAGACAAACAGAATGGTGGGGGAAGCAGGGCTTAAACTTGGAGGGGGGAGACCAAATCACCAAACTGAAATTCTCATAGGTAGTAAATTTTCATTTGTCCAAGTCTGAAATACAACTGCTATCAGTAGTTATTGAAAAGAACAACTCAAAACATTGTTGAAGCGTGAGTGCAAGACATACAGCCTCATAGAGCATCTATGAATAAGATTGTCTATGCATTCTGCACTCAATGACTACATTTATCAGATCCCAACGTATTTCTCTCCGTATCTCTCATCTCATAGGGTACTAATGCCAGGGAGAGAAAGTGGATGGAGTAAACAGAGTCTTGCCAACTGGACCAATCACAATTCACATAATCTAAATCCATATTCTGAATGAGGCTCTACAAGAACTTATTGGATCAAGAGCTAAAGAGACCTTCAAGGGCTATAGAAGGAAAGTTGAATAAAGGCCTCAAACTAGTCAATATATTGATGGCAAGTGAAGACAAGACTTAGGGCCAAATAAAGTAGTTTCTAGCATGTTATTTAACTAATATTGTAAATAAGCATGCTATGTTCAATACAAGTGATTTCAATAATGAAGTACTATGTTTATCAGCACTTGGGCTTTATTTAATTATTGGGTTTTTATTTTCCTAAAATGTAATTACATATTTCATTTCATTTTTAATATAGCCTGCAAGGGCACTTAAGTTTCATAATAAAGTGAAGCCAATTTAAACAGTTAAAGAGGTCTGCAGGCAAAACAACTTTTGCAGAAATACAGTTGGTATGAGTAATTTTTAGATCTCTCTAGTGTATTCCTGAATTGCTTGAATTTATCCTAGACAAGTCCCTTGTAGCATTCAACATTTCTTTGATATTCTGAGTTCAAGAGTTTCCAGTTCATAGAGTTTATAATTCCACATCTGAAACAAATTACAAGGTTTAGGGTTCTTTATGCAATTGATTTGGTGGTTTCGACTTTGATTTACCTAAGGCTTCTACATCAAAATGATTCTTGCTGACCCAATATGTCACTTGCTCTAAATTATGTTTCTTCCACATAAATTGTAAGCTTTAATCAAAAGCTTTGGCAAAATAACAAAGAAGCATCATAGAAGTGAAATCCAATTATTCACTACATACTGACTGAACAAGCATATATCATAGCCCTTGAATCACACTTTTTGTTTCTTTAAGCTTCTTAAAACAGTGTTCAAATGTTTGGAATTGGATTGCCAAGCAGGGTGGATGCTAGGCTTGGCAGAAAAACAGTAAAAGCCATTTCAGGTCATTTCAAAATCAAATTCCAAGTCAAATAGACAAAACATCCAGCTAATTTACGGAGTGACTGATAGTAACCGGTAATATAAATTGATATTACAAGTTACTATCAGTAAACAGCAATGCCAAAGAGTTTTCCAACAAGCGTACAGGACTAACAATACTGCAACTTCACACATAAAGGCCCGTTTGGTACAAAGAATCCATGGGAAAGGAAAGGAAAATTAGAATTTTCCCTCGTTTGATATGCATTTTGGACCAATTTTCCAGGAAACCTATCTTCCCAGGTCCACCTCGGGCCCACCAATCTTCCCCTATATGTGGGAAGATCAAATCCCTCCAAATTTGGAGGGATTTCACCTTTCCCACATCACTGTTCACACTTTTAACAAATTTACCCCTCAAATTCAAATATTAAAAATATATTTTAGAAAAAACAATTATTTAGCAACAAAATATATTTTAGCAAAAAAAAAATTATTTTTCTTTTTTACAGAAGTTCAAACTTTGATATATATTTATTAAAAATATATTTTAGCAAAAAAATTTATTTTTCTTTTTTATTTTGAATTAATTACTTTTAAGGGTAAAATAGGCGTTTCTCGATTCTTTACCAACTATCACCCCCGCATTTTCTTCCTACCAAACAACTCATCTTCCCTCATTTTTCAAAATCTTCCATTCCCTTCCTTTCCTTCCTCTAAATTCCTTTCCCTCCTTAAATTTTCCCTGTACCAAACGGGCCCAAAGTAATAGGTGCTGAAGAGTCAAACACGTCATCAAAATTTTTCTCCGGCAGATTACAATCATTCATTAGAATAATTGTGGCAGAAATACCAACAGAATGGGGGAAAAAACATTCATGCCAGAAGATGGCGAGAAAAAAGCGCGTATGAATCGCAAGAGACGGATTTGGATCCACAAACTAGTCCAACATCAATGCTACACTATCCTATCCTATAGGTTCCAAAACTGCTTCATTAATCAAGTGTAGTTCTTTGTTAAAAATTAATCACTGACGAAGCTTCAAAAGATAAGACATAAGAATGCTATAGAATGTCGAAGGCTAAGGTATGAGATTGGTCATCGATATAAAAAGCACCCACCGTCGATCTCGCCGCCTCCTCTGCTCTCTACTACTCCCTCGGTCTTGCTGCCTCCACCAAAGACGACGTCACCACCCTCCTCTCATCTCGCTGCCATGACGATAGGATAGGGTGATAGAAGACGGGGACCAAGTCGAGCTTCCGCTGAGATGGAGTTGCCGCCTCGCCGTCGCCGACATCTGAGAAGAAAACGGAGGAATGACGGGAGAGTAGAGGAGACGGATGAGATATAAGACGAGGTCAATAAAGGAATTTAGAAATTGTTGCCCAAAACAAAAACGTACTGCCTCCCTCCGTTCCCATCCTAATTATAACAATAGATTGAACTTTTGGTGAGATTAATGCTTAATATATTATGTTGTGTATCCAAAATTATATATTAGTTTAGAGAAAAAATAAAATTACTTTAAAATAATTTAATTAGTTTTCTTAATTTTTCTAAAAAAATTCAACTTGGTATTATTATTAGGATCGGAATGAGTATCTTTTAGAGAAAAATCCCAAAAAAAAAACCACTTGAATTTTAAAATCACAAATAAGTGACTTCTTAACAAAATAAGTTTTCAATTACTGTATTGTTCTTATTAATCTCATTTCTATTATTGTCAATAAGATTTTGGGCCCGTTTGGGATAACTGTGAGAGAAGTGGCTTTTGTTTCTGATGGATTTTTCTTAATGGACTTTTTTTTATGGACTTTTTTCTAATGTGATTTGTGTTTGGGATAGCAGTAGCAGAAATGGCTTTTGTTTGTGATGGGAACTTGTTTAGTATAGCTTTTTAAACAGATAGATGAGATGAAAAATGACCGAAAAGGGTATGAATCAAATTCTCACACACACACATATGTGTTGTATAAAAATGTGATAATTTGGGATAAAATTAAAAATAAATATAAATTTACCAAATAAAATAGTAAAATTCCATTAAATAAATTACAACACAATAAAGTACTTAAATAAACCTAGTCCCTACAAGGATATCTAAGAAATAAGAGTTTAAAATACTTTGCATGAAAATGGTTTCTGCTGAAAAAATAGCATCTTAAACCTCTAAAACGTTTATTGCTTTTCTGGAAGCTACTCGTTAGTAAATAAAGATTAAAAACTAATATGGAAAAAGTAAGATAGCATGACAGGATTATTAACGCTACACCAATTTTTTTAACACCTTAACGTTCGACGAAAATTTCATTCAGCTTAACTACATTGGAGAATATAGTTTAGTCCAGCTGAATCATGCTTTTTTTTTTTTTTGGTTAAAAAGCTGAATCATGTTAGCTGAATAATGAATGGAAGAGAGCGCCAATAGGGTGAGATGGTAATTTAACAAATAAGTCCACATAAAAATTGATGGAGAAGCAAGTAAATGGGATCATAAGCCACAAATGGGAGCTCAAAAAAAAAAAAAAAAAAAAAAAAAAAAAAAAAAAACCCCATTGTCCATTCAAGTCCATCAATTTTTTAGTATTCCCAAACACTCTAAATTTTTCTGATGGACTTATTATCCCATTTAATGGGATAATAAGTCCATTTGGGGTGTTCCCAAACAAACCCTTTAAAATTCATGTGGTATTTTTCAATCATTTTACCTAATTTTTAAATGTGACTATGGTTACATAGGTTTGTCTCTTTTGACTAAATTTTAAAAGTTAATAGGTATTTTTGTTTTTTTAAAAAAAAATTTTGGGGACAAATTTGCACCCAAAATAAGTTTGTGAGTACTTTTATACATTTGTCTAATTTTATAGTTATTTCTGCACCATAACCCTTATTTGTATTACTTATATTTAATTTCTCAATCATTTAATATCAATAGTGAGTTTTCTTAAAATTTATACTGATTTATTATTTATATTCCGTATTTATATTTATTTATTTAAATTATATTATTTATAGACAAATTTAAAAATTATTTGCGAGCTTCTCTCCATTGCCATTCTATATGTCATTTGCGGGAGAGGATTTTCTCATGATCTCTTTTCTCCTTTTCTCTCTTATGCCCCATCTGGGCCGTTGATTAGAAAGAGGAGAGAGAAGTTAAAGTAATATTGTGATTGATTAGACGGATATGATATAAAAATGATGAGGGATAATGAGAAAAAGATTAAGAGAACAACCTTGACCGTCATTTGCTCCTCCTTTACCCTCATCTTCCCTTCTCAACCATTGGATTAAAATTTTAATGGTCAAGATTAACATCTTATAAAAACATTACTATAATTTTACTTAAAAATAAATTTAAACTGCTAAAATATAATCTAAAGAATTCTATATTCCTTTTTCTATATATTATCATCTGCTATCCAGTTTAGGATTCATGATTGCCCCTTCCAATGTAAGTGTCTCTTTTAGGGTTTGAACTTCGAGACCTAGAGAACCTAGTGTGGCCTTATACCGTTAAACAAATTCAATATTAATTTCTTCCGATTTTTTCACTACAATTGTCAAAACTATCCAAATCAAATTTTAGCTTTTTTTTTTCTATTTCTTTTTTAAGTAAAATTATAATGATGCTTAAAATAAACCATTGAAATGTAATTCAATGGTAGAGAAGAGAAACGAAGCTAACGAGGGGGAAGGATGAGAATAGCAATGGAGAGGAGCCATTCTCTACAAAATGATTGGGTAAGGGTAAAGCCTGGTTTTTTCTTTTTTAAAGGATTTTATTTTAATTTTATTATCTATTCATCATTATTAGGGTAATATGGGACTTTGCAATTATTTTCCTACCAAGTTCACTCCATCTACTAAACATGTATACTCCTCCAATGAGCCGGTCTATGATTAACTTCTTCAGAATCACAATTACAAACTCTCTAAAATCATCAATGACAGTTTCGGAATTTGAATAATTGAAGTTTTTGCTATAAGAAAAAACTAGGGCAAATCCGTGGGGGGGGGGGGGGGGGGGGGGGGGGGGGGGCTCTTTTAACAAAAAAATCCTAAAAAAGGCCCCGGGGTCCTTTCGATATAAATTCATTAAAACGTTAACAACTAAATCGGTCTCATTAAAAACTAAATCAATACCGTTAACAACTAAATCAGTCGCATTAACAACAATATTTTAACAACTAAATCAGTCGTATTAACAACAATATTTTAACAACTAAATCAGTCATATTAACAACTATATCAGCCCCGGTTAACAACTATATCAACCCCATTAACAACTAATATTTTAATGAATTTATACCAGAAAAGGCCCTATGACCTTTTTTGGGATTTTCAGAATCTTTAGGCATTTTTTTGGGTTTTTTTATTTTATTACCTGATATGCATTTTCCTAAAAAACTATGGTTCTTGCTTGCAATTTATAATTACTTGAGTGAGATCTCTTAATTAATAATTTATCTAAAAATTACGTTATTAATACAGCACAATGACATTATATGATCCATATAACCTTTCTTCATCTAGTAGAATTAAGCTAATTGAGTATTGTTATTGTACTACTAAAATACCTCTCAAATTGAGTAAATCAAAATAGCGGTGGAAATTGGAATAAAGCTTGGATTTTTTTTTTCTTCAATTTACATAATTTAAATACGCACACACAAACATGTTAATATCAGGCTCGAGTCTAGGACCTCATTCAAACATGAGGAGTGACGTTACCAATAGAGCAACTTATAAATAGGGACCAAGATAGTACATAAATAATAAATTGGTTATTACAATCAATTTAAATTAGATTTGAGCATATTTAAATGAATTCAACGGATATTGTCACACCCGTCGGGGTGTCAACATTCTTAGCCATAATCTATGCAGTAGTGTGGCAAAATCAAAGATAGTTCGATATACCGATACAACAAAACTTAGATTTGATTACATATCAGGGGGTATTCATAGGGCTTATACCCCTTTATAACATTTACATTTATTACAGACAATGTAATTAAAAAATAACATTAAACACTATTGCCCCTTGGTTCTTCAGCTATCCTTCTGTTGGGCCACCTTCAAGCAACGCTCCCTCCTTGAACCTTGTGCAGCACTTCTCTCATGTGCTCATCTATCTATTGGTTGGTAGTAGAAGGTGAGATTCTGAGGAATCCCAGTAGTAGACAATATCAAACAATGCATGTAAGATAAACAAGACTTTAGACCCGTGCGTTGCACGGAGTATGGAGTTTTGTCCTATTTTAAATCTAAGACGGTTTTAGAATGAGACATGTTCTATTCAAGATGATGGGAAATTGCACATGTTATGTTTCAAATATGCAAATCTACTTTCTAAATTGTTCAATTAATTAAAAGGTGAAATCCAGAACTCAAGAAATACACAAATGGAAGTACTAATATATTTAATTCATGGAAAGATGAAATACATAACTCAAAAATTACAACTTCAAACAAAGTTCCCCCTTACAACAATGAATGTGATAAAAGGTTTTGGAAAACTTATATGTATACAACATTAACTATGTTGTCAATACATTTATTAAACTCATTCAAAATCACTATTTTTAAACTATTGAAACTCTTTACCTTTGATAGAGCAACATAAAGTTGTCCATGTGAAAAAAATGGACTTGGTAGGTAAAGACCTACATTTGATATCAATTGTCCTTGGCTCTTGTTAATTGTCATTGCAAATGAAATAATGATTGGAAATTGCCTTCTCGTCATCTTGAATGGAAGTTTAGATTCACATGGGTTCATATCCATTATGTGTATCAAAATGTCTTCGCCTGCACTAGTGCCATTCAACGCCTTTGTCTTAATGACATTCTTGCCAAGTTGAGTAATTTGAAGCCTCGTACCATTGCACAATTCTCCTTATTAACATAATTGGTAATCTCACCTTCAATATCAATTTATGATGAAGAATCCCAGAACATTTAATTGAATTTAAAAACTTTGTGTCATATAGATCATCAAAACTGTCATTTGCATAATCTATACAATTTATAGGGTCAGTACTAAAGTACTCTACTTCATCTCCTGGCAACAAAGAACAAATGTACTCATTTAATGAATCGACATGTTCCATTGTTGGGGTTAAAATGAACTTGTAGTTTTGATAATCTTCGTCGAATAAACCCTCCACTAAATTTGGGTACGTAGATTCAATGATGCACTTTATTGGATTATCATCATCATAAAGCAACAAATTTGATGGTAAAGTTATATTTGCAATACCATCATGTGGTAATCCAATGACACCCTCTCCTACAAGCAGCAACCAAAATTCAGAGAATGATTTAATTTTTTCCTGCTCATTTTTTCCCTTCTTTTTATTTCGCTCGAAGACTTCAGTCTCATATTCTTGGTTTGTCAAAGCAATCTGAATTCATTCTAGAGATAAGAAGCGTTGATAGCTGCATTTACGATTTCTTTGACTTATGCAGAATGAGTTAGCTCGAGGTGTCAAATGAATAAGTAATTAAACTCCCATTATTAGGTCACTTTAGTTTTCTTGGAAAAATGACAACAATTTATGTAGTCCTCAAATCATCATTTCAATCACAATTCCTTCTTTCATAAATTATTTTCTCACTTATTAGAACCATCAAAATACAACAATATCCTCAAATCCAAAAAACCCAATTTCCTGCAATCAAAGCTTCACCCAAAAAGATTTCAAATATACACATTCTTACAAGTCACAAATCCAATATATTTAATCTTCGACATAACCTCTAATAAATTAAAATGAATTATGAATTTGGATATAAGAGACCTATTGCCACAAATCTCAATATTTTGACCAAATACTAGCTTATATGAGCATAACCTAGTTTTAAATAATTCTTCAAACCTCCACATAATCAAAATTATATCAAACTCTAACTCAAATATCAAATCCCAACTCATAATTTTATAATAGTTCAAGATTTAGCAAAACTAAACCGATTAAACCTTCAATAGTACATCTAGTAATCCAAATAAATGACTTAAATAACATATAATCGGTAGAAACATCCTACGAAATAAATCCCAAACCTTTTAAAAATAAAGATTAATCATCTTTTACATATATATAGTCATCTATTGTCAAAACTCAAAACTCTCTCAAAATTCTAACCCTAAAAATTTCACTAATCAGCACTATATTACCCTTATTAGAAAGAAAAAAAAAATATGTGGAATAGCTTTCATGAAGTAAGTTTGTTGAAAATCAGTTAGTTTAGCTACCTAAATGATCTTATAAGCTTACCTTAGATCTAAAACAATGGAGGACAGTGTCAGGAGCGCGTTTGCAAGCTCAATGGTGGAATCCAATTATTTTTTTGCAAATGAAGAACGATCAAGTGGGGGTATATATAATACCCCCAGACACACATGAAGGGGCCATGTGCCCCTTATTGATAGGTGGGACGAGTATTAAATACCCTCACCTACACGTTTGATTAAAGGGGCATGAGCCATATACTATGACATTTTTTAATTCTTTTTTTTAATCAATTCCCCCTTTATTATAATTCAATCCTAAAAGTAAAAATTATGATATTACACACAACCCCTTCATCTACATTGTAAGGTAGATCATCGATACATTGGATATTTACTCTAAATGTTATGGTAAATTTTTAATCATAATAAATTTTATTTATTTATTTGAACATAAAATTGTTTCATAAAACTTGTAAATGGAATGTTAACCTCTTTGATTAAACATTTATAGATTGAGAGATAAAAAGTCTCGTATTTTATAGAAATTGGATGGTCAATTGTTGCAAATATGTTTAAGAATTCCAACGTAAAAGAGATTCTTGGAAGACAAATGACCCGTTGCGTTGCACGGTTGCGTTTTATGTAGGTTGTGAAAATTACATTTACACATTAAAAAAAAATCTATTAGCCTATGAACATTGAAATGTGAGCTTTTACAATTTAGCATTAATAAATTCAGTTCCATCCATCCAAATGTATGAATTACATCAACCTCATGAATTAAGGTTTTGAAACACTTCTCTGTAAACAATGTTTGTTGTCAATGTTGATAAAAAAAAAAAATTTCATCCAACATAAGCAATTTAAAGCCATGAAAATTCTTGGCTCGAAAGGTAAAAGCCAATGTTTTCCATTGATTGACATTGGCTTTTCTTTATTGTCATCTTGAACGAAATTATGATTGGGAATTGCTTCCTTGTCGTGTTGAATGGTAGCTTTTATTTGGAAAGATTCATGTCCATATGATGAATCATAATCTCTTTGCCAACACTTATCTCATTCAACAATCTAGCCTTAATGAAGTGTTCACCAAGATAGGTAATTCGTAGTCGTGTATCATTGCATAATCCTGCTACTTGATCAATGTTCCTTATTAGCATTATTGGTACACCTACTTTGAGGGTCAACTTATGGTGAGGAATTCCCAAACATTTAATTCAGTTGAGGAACTCAGTATCATTAGATCTTTGAAGCTATCGTTTGCATTATCTGTGTGACAGATGGAATCTGAAATTGTTGCTTCACCTGGTAATAATGTGCACATCTACTCATTAAACTTGTCAACATTTTTTGTCGTCGGAGTAAGCATCGCCCTCCTAGGTAAGTAGTTATCTTCCCCAATATGACCCAATAAATTTGGATATGTCCACTTTAAGGATCAGCTTATGATGAGGCATCCTTGAGCATTTGATTGTGTTGGGGAATTCACTATCATACATCAAGGAGGATTGATTATGTAAATTGCAAGATAAAATACCTATGTGTTGTACAAAAATGACCATGAGTCGTGGAACTTAAATTATAACGATATATAAATGTAGTTTATGTTTGAAAAAATATAGTTAAATACTTCAATGTAGATATAATATGGGGTTTAAACTTCTCATGTTGCATGAGAAGAAAAAGATTCCTACACACACATGAAATAGTGGGACCCACATATATATATATATATATGCTAAGCATATATATGTGTGGGTCCCACCATTTTATGTGTGTATAACATGAGAAAACATTTCTCCTACAACATGAGAAGTGTTTTTCCCATATAATATATATCCTAATTTCTCAAAAGTTAGAACTACCCCCCACCCTGTGCAATGTGAGGAATTCTTTCATTTCTATTTAAGACAAAATACTCGTGTGTTACACGAAAACATAAAACTTAAATTATAAGGATATATATAGTTGTTGTTCCAAAAAATATAGTTAAACGCAGCAAATTAGACATATACATGTCCTAATTTCTCAAAAGTTATACCCACCCATGCTTCTTATCTTGATCATTAATACAACAATTTACATCCTAACATTGGAAAGATTAAGTCCTAACTTATCGTAAGTCATAACCACCCTTGCTTATTAATCAATCATCAATAATTACATATTAATAATAAATATATAATTCTCCAAATCCCATAAGTAATAATACTACTATTGAATTCATGGACACCAGTGATCACTTCGCTTTTTTGCCATAATTACTTTGTAATTCCCCAAATTACCTAAGACTTAACGACATCGTGATTTCTAGAAAATCAATTATTGAAAGAGAGTGAAAAAGACAATGATAAAAAAATTAGGTATACAATTGTGCAAGTCAATTATTAGATATTAAGTAAATTAATTTGTAATTAAATAAATAATGTTTTTTTAATTTTTATTTTTTAGTTACCTGATTAAATGATTTCTAAATTGGAAGTTATAATTATGAATTGTGATATTTTGCCTCATAAATCCAAGAATCATCACAAATTAGTAGGAGGTACAAATCTTATAAGTGGTGTTTTTTTTTTTATGAAAATAGTTTAAAAGGATTATCCCAAAAAATTACATATTAATAATAAATATAAATATAATTCTCCAAATCCCATATGTAATAATACTAATATTGAATTCATGGACACTAGTGATCACTTCGCTTTTTTGCCATAATTACTTTGTTATTCCCCAAATGACCTAAGACTTAATGATCTTGTAATTTTTAGTAAATCAATTATTGAAAGAGAGAGTGGAAAACACGGTGATGAAGAAATTAGGTATATAATTGTGTATGCAAGTTAATTATTAGTTCTTAAGTAAATTAATTTGTAAGTAAATAAATAATGCATTTTTTTTAAAAAAATTCCCTTTTTAGTTACCTGATTAAATGATTTGGAAATTGGAAGTTATAATTATGAATTGTGGGATTTTGCCCCATAAATCCAAGAATCATCACAAATTAGTAGGAGATACAAATCTTATAAGTAGTGCTTTTTTATGAAAATAGTTTAAAAGAATTTTCCCAAAAATTTAAGATGCAAAAGGGTAGTCCAATAGTATGAAAAACACAAACATAAATTTATTTTTAAAAAGGAAAAGATTAACAACAAATGTTATAAGTTTTTGGATTAGGAGCCATTTGGCCACGAACTATTACCTTGTGAGCTCAAAGACAAATAACTTTTAAATGAATTAAAAATACCAAAAAAACACAAAAAAATTTTAGTCTAGGAGCACCCAACACAAAATGTTTTACTCTAAGAGCATCCAGCACAAAAAAATTTACTCCATTTTTTGTGTTGATTTGTACATTTTTAAAAGTTTTTTGGTATTTTTAGTCCATTTAAAAGTTATTTGTACCGCCCAATCTTGGATAAGTTATTTCTAAGGTAAAAGTTTGTTGGCCAAATTGCTCCTTAACCCTAAGTTGGCCAAATTGCTCCTTAACCTATATTTGATTGATTATTTTAAATAGTGTCTTCATAATAACTTAGGATATTTTCTTAAAGTTTTAATTGAAAATTCAAAGTGTATTCTAAAATCATATTTACCAATATCAATCATCCTCTCTCTCATTTTGATTGATTGAGTATTGATTTCAAATTTTCAATTTTCAAATATTAATCAAATAAAAAATCTGATTGGAAGCAAATATGTTGAAATAAGAGGTATTTTTTATTTTTACCAAAAAAAAAAGAAGGAATTTTTAATTTTTAAATTAATAATTATTTTATTTAATTTTTCAAATCACAACTTCCAATATATACCATAATGAGTCTTTGCTTGCCAAGAATCTTTCACTTCCCATATCTTTCCTCTATCTATCCTTTGTGTTAACATCATGTATATATTGATGGTGTATATTCGAAGTTGTTATTATTTGATGGCGATGATGATTTGGAATAGTATATAAATGATGATTACGACAACATTTTAATCAATGATTAAATTATTGTTATTTGTAACAAATCAAACGCAACTTCATTTGTAAACTTCTAGTTGTTATTCGTTGCTTCTCCCCAATATTCATCATCGTCCTTATTCGGATTGAAAAAATATTTATTTATGCCTCGCATTTATACCAAATATATATATATATATATACACACTTATATATTACTACATATACAAAAAAAGATGTGAGTTGTAATATAATAGTACAATATAAGAACTGCAAGTTGGCTTTTAAGTTGGCAATAAGGGCATCAGTTACCATTAGAGGAAGAAAATGTGATTTCAATTATTATAAGTTGAACAAAAAAAACTACAAAAGTGAAATAACAGTAGGGTTTGCGGCCACTTCGTTGATGTCATCATTTCATGGCATATCTGTTTAGGTGTTTCACTTTGAAATGGGGCGGAACATTGAGCAGGTAGGTGTCGCATTATTATGCAGTCTGAGAACAGGTAATTTATCGTGGTTTTAATGCATCCTACTAGCTGTTCAGTTTCTGATAAATGATATTGACTAACTCTCCCGCATAGTATCGGTAGTAATAAATGAGTAGAAGCATCATTATACTCAAACAAATAAACAAAATGGGAACAGATTAAAAAAGGAACATCACTATTTTAATATACTGCTATTGGTATGAATTCCCTACCGTCCAGAAAAGAGGCTATCTACTTCGCCGATAAATATATTTAAACTGAAACACGGCGAGAGAATATCCGAAAACTCACCGACAACGTACTTCATACAAAAAACGATTAAAAGACATCAAAAGTTAAACTGAAAAAGGAATATTATATAGAAACACAAGTTCACAGTTCAAGCACATGGCTTTTCGCCAAAGCAACTTCAGAATAATCTGGATCTATAAAAACACGAGTTCCACCAAGGATAGACAAAAGCTCAACATCTACATTAATAAAAGAAGCATTACCGAGCAGTTATGAATCATACAGGTAAAAAATTACTTGTTATAAATGTCAATATAAACCAACCTCTTTGTAATTTGCGCATGATCTGTGCATACTATACTACCACAAAAACTCTTGTACGACCATTCAAATTTTCCAAGAGCGAGAGTGTAGTCACAAGAGCTTCGCCTTGCAAAATACACCTGATCATAAATTTCTTCCTGCAATATTGTGTCCACATAAATTAGACGCTGGATGTTCTCAAAAACAAAATGTGTTTAGTAATATATAAAACTGAATGAAGTAAGCGTACAGTCTGTGCTCTAGATCCAGAATCAGTGTCATGGAGTATATTCCAGTAAGAGCCGTTTATGACTGCACGCATGTTGGTTATAAGTGCAGGGAAAAATCCAATATTGAGGACCTTGTGAGTAGATATCTATATCTATATCTATATCTATATAACACTCTGTTGAGGAGTAGATGTATAAAACAATGACAAATATCACGACAATAAACATTTGATAAAGACAGCTAACCTTCGAATCGGAAAGAACTGCATTGTACATGATCTGACGATGCATCCTCGTATATGGAATATCCTAGAAGTTTAAAACAACCTTAACAGTAATGCTTAAGTTGTTGCTTTTACTGTCGAGCTCAAGGAAAGAAAATACATTACACGTAGTCATTTTAATCCGAAATGGAAAATATGAGTCGACGGATTATACGAGGTGAACTTTTCAACTGAACATGGAGAAGCCACCAACAATGGGTTAAATAGGCTTACCGAAATGGGACGTTCGGAGATTATGAAAACCAATTTTCGATGTTTAATTAAGGTGGCCGAATAGTTCAGCCAATGTTCGAAGACTGGTGATAAATACTGATGACTGTCAGGATGGTGACGCATGGGAAATGGGATTAAAGGATTGGAAATATACGCACATTAAATGGAAGAATGGAAAAAAAAGATTCACATGGCCAACGGGTGAGTTATTCTGTTTGAAATGCTGGATGAATCATAAATGAGATTGCTCAGATGAAGACGTGGATAAATGCGATGGTTGAAGTAAGGGACGAAATACCCAATGGTTTTCCTATGCCGTTTGAAATACTGGTTTACAACAATTAATGATATATGTTAAGTGTATTCGTGGAATATTTCTAGGTAATTCCACGTCATATCTAGTAATATTGAAGGAAGTTTACAAGTTGGACATACAGATGGACCAATAACTAATGGGCTAGGAGATTTAGTAGTATATATTTGATGCTAATGTATGATATATTTGCCTTGCACAAGCTCATGTTAACATAATGATATATCTGCATGCTCAATGCTTCAGGACATCATACTCATGGCCATAGCATAATCATAAATAGAGCATCAATCATTCAAGTATGTTAAACATAGTAAGCAACCAAACATATGCACATAAGCAATTATATCAAATACATGCAACTAATTGTCCTATACTTCAGGACATAGTTGGGTCGCATCTTTTCCAACATGATGTGCATCGTATAAGTGCTTTGTGCCCCTTTTTCACTAACACTTTAATTCCATGTCTTATACATACTAGATCCACTAACCCGTATAGCCGTGTTACTTAGTCCCTGAGAGCCTTTCCATCTCTCATCATTCTTATGACTCTTCCCGAATTAGGCTTAGCCATTTGCCTAATTTAGACTTATTTTCAATTCTCAGGGTTCAAAATTCGGAATGTTACAGATATCATATTATAGGATAATTTGACTTTTTAAAGCTAATTCTTAAAGATAATCTAATAATACCCCAATATAATTAATTAATGGCACCTAAGACTTTAAAACAAATAAAAATTTCATTGATGGAATCTAATTAATTATGTCCAGCCCTTTACAACTAAAATAGTCGAATAATACACAAGTTAAGGCAAAATAGATTCATGGCTGCCACTTGCGACCTGGGCCCACCTATTTAAGTCTTTGTACGCCCTTATTGGCCTTTTTGGAAGCTTTTTCTTCACTTATCTCTTCAATTTGGGCTCCATTTATTGCCAGCCCAAACTCTTTAGTGCATAAATATGTGATATCCTTTGGTTGTGCATTTGGGCTTCATACAACTTCTCATTGGCTTGAAGATCCAAAATTACTCCTTTTCAGGCATCCTTCATGGCACGTGTCCTTGCTCTTATCATTGGGCCTCCAATTCCTCTTAATGGATCATGCAATTCGTGCTGTGATTCAGGACTCTTATGAGAGGCCCCCTCAGCTCCATCAAATTTGCACATGAAAAATGTGATTTTAATAACAATCATCCAAATACTCTCTAAAACCATGGTTTACCTGGATTTGAAGTAGCATGAAATTTGTGAAATAAGTTACTTGTTCACCAAGTCAATGCGACAAAATATTAAGAGAATTTGTTCATAATATCATACTCCATAAATAATCCCTAAAACCACGGTTTACCTGGATTTGAAGTTGCATGAAATTTGTGAAACAAATTATTTGTTCACCAAGTCACTTAATGTGATAAAATATTAAGAGAATTTGTTCATGATATCAGACTCCGTAGACTCAAACGTATCAACTCACGTTGTTTAAAGGTGTAACACCCTTCCAAAATTACCATTTAAATAACTATTTTATACCTAAACATATTTAAGTTTGGTCAAAATAAATCATTCCACATTAAACATTATATCAATAGGCTCTGTTCATAATTATAAGTTTCAATTTGCAACGGAATGATCAAAATATGCAACGTGTCAAAAATGCCCTATAGTTCAGCAATATACATTAGATTATGCTCATGTAACAAAAAGAGACATACAAGATTGATAACTTAGATTAAGTCTCGGATGCCTTCTTCCCCTTAGTATTAGTGCCTGGATTCTCGCTTGAAAAATAAATAATGACGGGATGAGTCACGAAGACTCAGTACCACATATCCATTTTAACAAGTATACAGGGAAGGATTACAAGATAGTTAAGCAGGTCAATTATCCCTTCGTATATCAATAAGTCTAAGTAGTTTACGAAATCAATTAATAATTCAAAGTCATTCAATATGCATGTAACTCCCTCAACCATCCTTATAACCTCTTTATAACCGCTGATAGAACCCATTGGCTAGTATATAATAGGTTTAATTTCTTTGACGAGATTGCACCAAGCTCTCCAATGATGAGGTGTAACCCGGCTAAAGGCTACAGAACTCATATCGGACCATGGGTTCCATTTCTTTCGAATATAGAAAGGTGTCATTGTCCCAAGGGTTGACCCTGGCCAAAGGAAAAGGATGATACCAAGGGCACTGAAAATGTCAAATCCATCCACTGTGCGCTCAGTGGCGGCTATACCACGTGATATAAAATCAATCTCCTACTATCACATCTCATCTCAATCCAATACACCTCAATATGCAGTGCAATATCACAATTTCAATATCAACAATTTATACTTATATTCAATATTCAACACCATGCATAAACTTTCATAATTACAATATAAACAATTTAATCATAACGATATAAGCAATTTATACCCACTTGACTAAAAATTTATCCTCAAACAAATATCTCATACATATATAAAATTTTCATGTGTAACAAACTATAATATATTCCTATCATTTAAATATATAAGCATACGCTTATAATCACATCAACAAGTATACAAGATAAATTGGAAAGTGGTTACCTCAAGTTCTTGACACATCATTAAGCGTGAGAGAAATCCGTCCCCTTTAAAAATAAATATATAATTATACGTTAATAGAATTAACAAAAAAATAACCACTAATACAATAGTAAATAATTATTTAAATTATTATCTCACTTTAAATTTCCTAAAAATATGACAATTTATCTATTCCTCAATTTTGAACCTAATACTAACTTTTATAAGTATAATCCAATTTATTAAACAATCTCCAAACCTCCACATAATCAAAATCATATCAACTCTAATTTAAAATCCTAAATCTCAATTCTTAATTTCATATAGTTCAAGGTTTAGCAAAACTAACCGATTAAACCTTTATAATACCTCTTGTAATCCAACTAAATACTTAAATCCTCATTTAATCGGTAAAAATATACTATATGACATAAATCTTAAATTCTTTTAAATAAAAAATAAATAACTTTAAATTCTCACAGCAACAAACTAACAAATCTAAACTGATTAAAGTTATTTATTAATCATGTTCTTCATATATACGGTATTCTCGTTATCAAAACTCAAAAATTTACCAATATTCTAATCTCGAAATTTTCAATAATCAATATTTTTTTACCCTCATTAGAAAGATAAAAATATGTAGTTTATGAAGAAAGTTTATTGAAAAGAAATTAATTTAACTACCTAAATGATCTTATAAAATAAATAACGTACATTAAAAACTTTGATAGACTCTCTTTCCTTCTCTTTTCTCTCCCTTCTCGTCGTTTTCTCTCGCTTACTCTGCTCTCTCCCCATCTCACACCCTCAATTCTCGCACACACACACATACAATCACCAATATATATACATATATATAGGGAGGACTGGCGGTGAACTAAGGAATTTTTTTAAAAAAAATAATAATTCTCCCTCTCTGCGACATACAATGGCAGGTTGTTGCCACTTGACCCCATTTGGGGCAGCATACCTACCACATAATTATATATGCATACTTTTTACTTTTTTTTTTAATTTTAATTAATTAATTTTTTTAAAAATCTTATTCTAAGAATATTACAAAAGGGAAGCTAATATGTGTTTCATTATTTTTCCCTTGTCTATATTTTTCCTAGTAAAGTTTTTACTGAGGTAGCATTGGGTAGCGTATTAACAAATGATGTACTATTTATATTCTGTTGGGTCTTTATTCCCATAAGGTTTTCTCCTAGTTGAAGTTTTTAATGAGGCATATGTTTAGTGATGGTATATTGACATCCAAGGGAGATTGTCATAAATATAATAGGGTTAAGGGTAAAAACACCTGAAGTTTTTAACGGAGCATTGGGTGTTTGGAATTTTTCGAAGGGGCAATATAATTGTGCCCTAGAAGTTTCAAAAACCAAACAACAATGCCCCTCAGTTAAAAAGTCCAAACAGTCAACGTTTATTAACCAAAAGATGCTGAGGTGGCATGCCTATGTGGCATCCGCCTCACTTTTTTTCCACATTAGTTTTTTAGCAGGAAAAAAAAATTAAAAGAGGTTAAGCCCAGATCCCTGTACCTGATCCTTATACCCCTTCATGGGGGCAATGTTGTCCGCCACCAAAATCTTCCATGGATTTCGAGTTTCTGCTCTCCATTCATCTCAACTTGATTTTTCCAGAAGAAAGAGCTCACTATTTAATCGACTAGCTATATATGAATAATATTGTTCCGGTTTTGAAGGCCACATACTCATGCCACCACAACATCTTTTGGTCAACAAACGTTGACTGTTTAGGCTTGTTAATGGAGGGGTAATGTTGCCACATTTTTAAAACTTTGCCCCATTAAAAATTTTCAAACACCCAATGCTTTTTAGTAACAACTTCTGGGGTATTTTTGTCATTTAATCCAGTATAATATTTAGGGAACCAGTTTAGTTTGAAATGGGAAAGTTGTGCCTATAAATAAAATGTATACATTAGTATTTATAACCCATGAATATTGATTAAAAATTTCTCTTTCTTGCTGTACAATTTTCTACGCATTCTTCCTTTCTCTTAACATCTTTCCTAATATTTTATAATACAACATAATTTGATAAGTTTTAGATAAATATTATAATTTTAATTATAAAAACATAGCAAGAGTTAACTATTATTGAAAAAAGGGTTAAATCCCAATTTTGCTATGGAAGTATTGGTAAGAGGGCACTCAAGACTGTAATTTTTTTGGTATCATTTTTGCCCGGAAGTTTAAAAACTTGTAATCTTGCCGATCGGTTGATCTTGGCCGTTAGATCGTTGCTCTCTTTGTAAACTTCTAGGGCAAATTTGTTCCTAAAAAAAATTTTGGGGCATATTTGCTCCTTTTTGTAAACTTCCGGGGCAAAAATAATACAAAAAAAAACTTTTGGGTACCGAATGCCCCCTTACCAATAATTCCGTGGCAAAAATGGTATTTAACCCTTGAAAAAATTAAATATACTAAAAAATTCTTCATTAAATATATTTAAGAAATAAAAATGAATATAAATACAAATCATAAGAATGTTAAATTTTCTAATTAAATACATAAGTAAATATCAACGAGTTGTATGAGTATGACCATTCCTATCAAATAAATACAATAAAAGATAATAATCCCTAAAGATCAGACACACTTTATCTAACTTATTTGAATATAAGATTCTAAATACTCCCTTTGGTTCAAAATATAAGGAGTAATTTTGTAAGTGGGTTCTGGATTTTTATATAAGCTACACTGATTTTGTCTTATCATTTAAAGTGTATCCCTAATTAAGTATACATGATTTCATCTCTTTTTCCCCATGATTATCTAATCTCCTTTTTCATTCATTCTTTACTCTAATTACCCTCTCTAAAAATAAGGGTTTTTTAAGAAAGTAATTTACATTTTTGGGTTAAGGTACGAATTCGCCCTTGAAGTTTTCATGGAGGAGCAATATTATTTCTAAAGTTTTTTTAGGTTCAATGTTGGCCATTACTATTAAAAAGTTAACTGCCAACGTCAACTTTTTAACAGTCGACGTTGGTTTTTTAATGGTATGGGGAAACATTGCTACTTTTTGAAACTTCCAGGGTGATATTGAATTTGAAAAAACTTTGGAGACAATATTGCTACTCACTAAAAACTTTCAGGGCAAATTTACACCTTAACCCTACATTTTTTACATATGTATTGTCTTTAACCAATTTTAACTAACTTTTTGAATTGCATAATTTAGTTATTTGAATCTTATATTTCGAACAAGAGGAAGTTGTTAGTTCTCTATGTGTTTTGATGATGTCTAACAATTGTAATAATTAATGGGTTAAATTGCAAAGCTAAGTTTAGTCAAATTACATTTTAGCTCCTTGAAAAATGACTTAGAAAATTCATTTCTTCCAAAGAAACTCAAGTTATTAATCACAACTCAAGTCATGATTTTAACAAAATCAGTTTTTACAGAAGTCATAACTCAAGTTGCCACTAATCAACTCAAGTTATGAAATGTACTTCAAGGTTTTAAAAGCTCATCGCGATATCGATTTTTTTCTATATAACTCGTTATTTTAGTAACTCGAGTTATGCATAAGTCAGAGAACATGAACTGATATGAGCTTCTGATATAACTCGAGTTACCATGTCCAACTCGAGTTATGATATTCCCCTTTGGTCTCTGTATGAGATATCTATTAAGACAACTCGAGTTGATAGTAATAACTCGAGTTACATTAATCAAGTTAAGTTTCATAACTCAAGTTAAGTTTTATAACTCAAGTTATTTTATCTGAAGCTTCTCTGTGCAAAGAAACAACTCAAGTTGCTTTATCTAACTCGAGTTAACCAATATGCAATTTCTTCTCTGTTTGAATTTAATGAAATATAACTCAAGTTAAGGACTATAACTCAAGTTGACTTATATTGACAATTATTTTCTAAACATGCTTCTAACTCGAGTTATCACTATGCAACTCGAGTTATCTATATCAGAATTTGAATTCACCGTCTTCGTAATCTGAAACTCTTTGATTAAAGCTTGGGTACTTGATATTATTGATTGTTATTATTTCTAACCAAGTTTAATCAGTTTGCTAGTGATTTTCAGACATGATTAACAAGGTTAAACTTCAAATTATCATAAAGCACAATTATGTCAGAGCATTAAATGCTAAAGCAGAGAGGAAGCATCAAAAGGGAAAATGTACTTCTGAGCAAGCAAAAAGCATTCCAACTATTTCCAAGACAACATTCCAACTGAGTCTCAACGGACAATTTGAATAAGGAATGTCAACGGAGAATAACGGACGAATGTCGGAAGCATACGAAGAGACAGAGCAACGTAATCTCAACGGATATATTCATTACTCACAATGGGTCATTTAATCTCGTCTCAACGGTCATTAATGTTATAATCTATAAATAGCAGAAGCATTCAATATTCCAATTACCGAAACTCTGTGCATTTAATTAGTGATTAAGAGCATTTATTGTTTCTACTGTAAGAGTTAATATCTTCGGATATTTCAATCTTCAGTGATTATTTATCTACTCTTTTAGAGAGTTCCTTATTGATTATCTTAATTGTAAGAATCTCAAAGTATTGGGACTTTGGGATTGGGTTATTTGATTACAACTTGTAAGGAGGAGTAAGTTCTAGTGAGAGAATTACTCCGTGAGTTACAGAGTGTGTAATCATTTGAGATAGTGGAATCCCGGAGAGTCTGGGGACTGGACGTAGGTCAAGGATTTGGATCGAACCAGTATAGATCCATTGTGTTCAATCTCTCTTTCCCTTACTCTGTTCATCCCTGTTTTGCATTTAGTTAATAGAGCATTTTCGGAAGAAAATTTTGTATCCTCAATTCACCCCCTCTTGGTGATACTCCGTCTTTCAGAAGTAGTAAAATACAAAAATCTTAATAGACAGTGAATGAATGAATTTTATTTTTTAAAAAAAGTAAGTGTTAATGTGCAAATTTACTTTGGAAGTTTTTGCTGAGAAGTAATGTTACCATAAAAGTTTTTTCGATTTTAATATTGCATCAGAAGTTTCAAAACCTAGTAACGTTTCCCTATATCATTATAAAACTAACGTTGACCGTTAAATAATTGATGTTGACTATTAAGTTTTTCACGATGAAAGGCAGTATTGATCTATTTTAATACTTCTAGGACAACATCGACCCTAAAAAAACTTTCGAGATAACACTGCTCCTTAGTGAAAACTTACAAAACAAATTTACACCTTAACCCAAAACATAAATGAAAGAAAACATGGTTGGCGTTTTTTGTTTTCAATTTTTATCTTCAGCGCATCATGAGTCATGAGCCCCAAATGCCCAATCATTCATTTCACAGCCCTTCTCCTTTCTTATGATGATTCATCCTTGTGAAATGACATAGCAATCTCAAAGCTTAGACTCATTTACGTAAATAAAATAAAAGAATAAAACAAAAGAGCTCTTCAGAATGATCGACGGTGTAAGGATCGTCCTATCACACGATGTCTCCACGTCTTCTCTAATCCGTCAAGCTTAGGGAAGAGTTGGGTCTCGTCTGTAGTTCTCTCGGTTGCTAATTCTCTCGTTCCTTCAGCGTGAGTCTAGTCGAATTGGAATTGTACTGACTACTTTGACTCTCACGACTTTGACGACTTTAGTTTTAGTCGCACTTTCCTCTTATGGTTAGGTCCATTCGTGCCGTACGCCTGATGATCTGGGCCTTCCAAATCTGTTAGGTCCAAATCTCTAGATTAGGTTTATTGATCCTCCTTTAATACTGCGGGATTCTTGATGAGCACAAATCATACCATGTTTTCCCTATCCTTTATTACTGAATTGAATGGTAAATACGAGCTTAACTGAAGATAATCTAAGCAAAAAGGCATACATTCATGATTTAGGGACTGAAGAATAGAAATCATTTGCATGTGCTAAAACAGAACAATTTACTTGGTTTTTAAAGAAAAACGTATAGTAGAGCTGATACGATGCTATAGCATTCTGACAGCAACTCGAAGTGCAATACAAGGCATCACAAAGGCTATAGCAAAGTAGAGGATGCAATGCTATGCGGCATGTTTTCTGACCTTTTTACCCAGATGATTTCAGGAATAAAAGAAAATGATGATACTGAAAGGTAGATTGCTGACATAACGGAATAGAAGATGTGGACAATTGAAACTAAACGATTTGAAGAATCCCACAGGATCAGCAGAAGCAATCTACTCAGATTGAGAGATACGATAGGTCCCGACGGATTAGGAAAGGCCAAGCTCGTTGTAACTTATGCCATAAGAAAAGACTGATTATAAAAGGAAATAGTGGAGCCAACCCTAGGAGAGTCGGAGAGCCCTAGAACGAGATTCTACTTTTGGCAGACTCAAGAGAAGAGTGAGAGATTTTCATAAGAGCACGAGACTTCCAGGACAACCCAGCATCCTTCCCTGCAGTACGACGGAACGAAGAAGACGTGGAGTGGTGACGTGACAGGGCCGCATCCACGCCGTTGGAACTCCGTCAAAGCTTTCTGTTTTCCCTTTTTGTTTTCATCTTTCGATCATGGGTCATTCTGTTAGTGTCTGTTCTGTGTGTCCCTCATCAGTCATGAACTGATTTTCATATGGCTGGACGAGGATGATTCCTTAAGTTGTTGAATGAACCTAGTTGTAAGTTCTTAATTCAATAAATTGGTTTGCTTATCAGTGCTTTAATTACTAGTCGATTAACGAAAGTTAAGGGCTAGATTTGTGGCCTCGGCTTTATCGGGTAAGGAGTTGAGGTTAGACCTCTCGAGCTTGAGTGTTTGCTAGGCAAACTGTGCACGACTTGACCTATTATTGTAGGCTTCAGGAATGGGTCTACCTCTCATAACCATAACACCCGAGCGTAAAGCAGATCTATCTAGAAAGTTTCCATAGGAATATGGAAGGAGTATAGTTAGAATCATATGTATCGAACGTGGAAGCTTCGGTAGACTATAGAGGTGGGTTAACCAAATAACTTTGTAATTAGTAGCTATGCTGTAGCAATTGCGGAAGGCATGGCAAAGATATAGATGCTATAGCATTGGGTAGAGCAACTGGGGGATTGATGTACTTAAGGGTGATTCTGAGTCCAGCCTAACTTCTCACTGATATCTTCTCACGTTTAAAGTCATTCTGTTTACTTTTGCTAGTAGCATAATCACAACAACCTCTCAACCCAATATATTTACTTTCTTCTTGAACAACTATCATAGCAAGCGCACGTCACTTTTTGGTATCTCAGTCTCTATGGGATGATACTCTACTTATACTCTATTACTTGTTCGATTGGTTCACTTGCCATCAAGGAAATTGACCAACAATTCTTCAAATCTTCCTTTTGATTCTCCGTATCTTCTGATTCAGCCTTAGTCAATTCAACCGCCGTCTAATCTTCATCTAGATTACCTGTATTAAACTCCGCATCACTTACAATGCTAAAACATAGTGGTTGCATTGTATTGCTAGCACTGATGTGAGCATACCACATGTTGTAGCATTATATCAGCTTCGTTGTGTGCTTTCATGGTAAACCATAAAGTGACCCATTTCTTATGCACTGTACATGAGTAGGATAATAATGTGGATGCAATAATTTGTAGAATCTATCCTCTATTTCCTTATGTGCATGAATTCTTATCTATTTTATCAGATAACATACAAATAAGATTAGATTCACCATTCAAAACAGTCAAAACACATAGGAGAATATGGTATAAATATGACTTATCAAACTCCCTCACACTTAGCTTTTTGCACTGCTAGGCAAAACGGTGATAAAAAGATAGAGCAGAAATAACCTTGTTTTACGCCTAGTCTTAAGGACCATGTATCCTATCATTGTCTTAAGTTCAAATAACCCATGTAAACAATCCCACTACCCAGTACTGGAGAAACATCAAGCAGGGCATTGCTTTAGCAAAGGAGTGTCAAAAGTCTCTCCAATGAAGTGTATAGTCTCTTTCTCACATTGAGGGACTTGTTTCTCTCTGCCATGCTAGCCTAGAAGTTCTACAGGCTTGTCAAAGTTCTAAGGTTACTTCCCAACATCTAGATTTAATTGAATCAAAAGGACTTGCTTAAGTTGTAATGTAAGGAGTGGTTGTTTATGTGTGGAGATAGTAAATGAAATGAAGCATGCTATAGAAAGACACCAAACAGACCTTTAAAACAAGAAATATGATGATGCGCTTTAATAGGCCCTCTTCAGTATTGCTGCCTTGTGTTTACACTAAAAGAACATTTTTTTTTTTGTTGGCATCACTTTGTTACGACTTTTGTAGTATGGGCGGTATACTACAACATTTTAACACGCATCTTTCAATCAAACTGACTGTTTGTTTCCTGTTATAGCAATGTGTGTATGGCTCAAAGAGGTAGGAATGGGGTCGTGATATCAGTCGCTTCTATATGGGATTTATGGGTGAAAAATGAATGCCTTTATCCTATGCAGTTTTATTCATATGCAAGATATTAAAACCAAAGAAATAAGACAAACCAAAGACAATTCTTAAAACCAACAGCCATCTCATTGAACTATGAAAATTTAGGCTAAAAAATCCTTCCATGTGGCTTAACTCTGTATTCTCTCTCACTCTCACTTTAGCCCATACTAAACAATCCAGTACCGTCAATTTCCCAAGTTTACACGGTTTAGTTCCCTTAAGACTGTAACATCCTGAATGTTGGGCCCTAAGAATTGAGAATAAGCCTAAATTAGGCAAACTACTAAGCCCAATTCGGGAAGAGTCCCAAGAATATCGAGAGATAGGAAGTCTCTCGGGGACTAAGTAACTCTGCTATACGGTCAGTGGACCTAGTATGCATAAGCTGTAGAGTTAAAAGTGTTAGTGAAAAAGGGGCGTAGAACATTTATACGGTGTTAATCGATTGGTAAAAATGCCACCCAACTATGTCCTGTGGTATAGGACAATTAGTAGAGCAAAAATACACCAGTATAAGTAAGTATGCAACATTTTCCAGGCAGTCAGGTATGCCTTGAGTTTTTGAGAAAAAATCGGTATGTGGCATCGATTGTCGGGTCTCGGTATTTATGTCGCAATCCCGAGTAAAACCTGAGGAAAAATTTTGAATGTATTGCGGAAACCAAGAACCCAAACACCAAAAATTAACTTATACATCACTTTCCTGAAAACCGTGTGACAAGACAACACGCACACACACTAATACGCACGAACACTAACACCCACACACACACACCACACAACTCTTTAAAATCGTGCGCTCTTGCAACACAACACATGTCCACATACAAAGAAGACACTTGTCTTCCATGCACCCTCCACAAATACACACATGACGCATACACAATTTTGACACTTGTCACAACCATTAGAAATACACTAAAATCATATTTCAACGTCCTATTCTCTTATTATCGTGGCATCATCACACACACGTAACAAAAGCTGACATCCTCTCCCATTCTCTCATTCTCCACGGCATACTCCTCCTCCTCACACACTTCAAGTTCATTTCCCAACTCAACCAGTCCTCCCTTATCCTCTACGGCCTCCCTCTCTCTCACAACACAAACCAAAATTCTCTCAAGCAACATCAGCTCCCCTCAACCCCCACGGCCCCTCTCCTCTCCAACACCATCAACATTGAAAAGACCCTTTCTCACTAAATAACAATTAACCATAATATTTTCCTAAAACTGGATTAACAGATAATTATGGAAACCCTTTTTCTTTTGAAGACAACACACCTCAAGTTCCAGGGTACAAATTCTACCCACAAACCCACCACAAGAAATCCATAACTCTGGGCACAATTATCGAACAACAAAATGTTGGAAATTATGCCCTAGGGGCAAATCATTGTATTTTAAACACAATTTTTATTTAAAGTATTTATCCATTTTGTTATCATATTATTTAAAGCTTTTTATGATAACTGTATCCTTGGACGTATCATAAAGATTGCCCTAAATGTCCCTTGTCGGTCATTTATGCGGGAGCAAAGATGAAATAAGACCAGTATGACTTTGATGGGGTATGGAGATACAAATCAAAATCTTAGGCACTTGTAAGATTACAAGGTGCTGAACCGACCCACTATGAGAAAGCTGCATGGATTAAGTGATAAACTTTTCTCATGTATAACCGCGTCACAATGCCCTTTGACTTGAGATCATTATGGATTCCTATATGAGAGTCGCAGATCTTTAACCTAGTCAAAAGTCACCTTTGACCAGGTGATGATAAGGCTTCGATCGGGATTAGTGGTTTTCATGCAGAGGAATGTGAATGGTCAAGATGGAATTTGTCCCTCACATTTGTAGAGAGATATTATTGGGCCCCTCGATGAGTGAGTTTGAGAAATGTATGACCATACTATGATGGAAAGGAGTTTCTATTTCAATTGTTAGACTACTCAAGAATTGAGAAAGTAATGGTCAAGAACATGAGGTTGACATTATCCATGCTTCATCCTTAACCAAATTATCGCGTGACAAAAGGGACATGGCATGGTTGTATGATAGGTTGTATCGTATCATCGATCCTCATATGAATTGGGTAGTGGCAATGTCTTGCTAGAGGCTGCCTGCGACTTGTGGGCTAGTACAGTATTGGCTCGTTTCAATCTCATGTGGGCCTGAATGGTCGCACACAAGAATAGCCCAACACGAGCAATAATGTCCAAATTTATTGAATTTTAGATATGTCTAAGATTTAATGAATAAAACATTTAATCTAAGATGGATATATATATATATATATATAATGTAATTTCAAAAATAATAATAATATTATTTATATAGATAATAATATGATTATGTAGTATTTTAATTTATTTGATAAATTAAATAACTAAAACAAATAGAGATATCGTATCTCAGATTTAATTTTTGAATAGAGATATCGTATCTCAGATTTAATTTTAATTGAGATATAGTATCTCGATTTAATTAAATAGAAAGATATCATATCTCGATTTAATTTATAAAGATAAATTAAATCGCAGCTTTTAATTCGGATTAAATAAATAGATTAGATTAGATCTGTTGGACAGATTTAATTAATATTATTTTAAATCCAAATTCGAATTTCAAGATTAATTTTGAATATTTTAAAACATCCCTTTAGGGTTTTAGAAACCCTATAAGATAATGATCTCATCGTATTAAAAATAACTGAAGAGCCGCGAAAGCAAAACCCTAGAGAAAGTAAAGAGACGTAAGACGTTGAAGGCGCTAGCACGCTGGCACTGGTGTTGGGGTCTATTCAGTGTGGATACCAGTAGAGGGAGCTGGTTCGTTGAGTCATCTTCTACTGATCGAGCAAAACGAACACGAGTTCACAAAGGTATGGTTCTTACTAACCCAATTTAAACGCCGTTGATAGATCCTCTTCATTGGGATTCGTAATTTTATTGGATGAATTCCTTCCATTGTGTGTACGGATCCCAACAGAAAATACATAGCCCACGAGTCTTATAACACTATCCCCACAATAAAGGGTCTATACAAAACAATTTTTGCACAAGATATGATTGTGAATCCACTATAACATGTTAGTGTATAAAATAAGGCCTTCGGAAAATAAACAGTCATCCAAAAATAGTTGATGTAGTATTCCAAAAATATAAGAGCCCTAGGATGACAATATAGAAATCAATACAACACTAATACCAAAACAAAGCCTAAAAATTCCACGACTTCTATGCCTCTGGCTGCTTCCCTTGTCCTCTAATAAAATTATAGGTCTCGCCTGAAAAATTTAATAATGACGGGGTGAGACATAAAGTCCCTGTGACCGAAATTAATTTATGAAATATGCAAGAAAGGATTGCAAGTCAGAGAAGAAAGTTTATTAACATCATTATAATATCAACAATAATTAAATAATACATAATAATTAACAATAATTAGAATCATTCCTACTCATCCATCCTACTTCTCCTTATATCTTCTGAACGTGGTACAGCTTATCGATGCTAGTATACTCAGCCAATGTTAGTTAGCCACTTCAAGAATACTATCCCCTCCCATGTCACCACTGATATACCATAACAAGGAGGTGTCCGCCCAAACCACTCAACTCAAATTCCGTGCCAGGAATGAGAGAGCCGATGGGCACAATTTCACCCTAAATCTCTTCCACACGACCCAACATATCCCACAACAGAAGAAATAATATAACACTAAAATTTTTGACAACATTTTACTGAATTATTATTCTATATACATCATCTCACAACAAACATTATAACCATAACAACAATAACAATCCTAATAATAATATTCACTTAAATACACAAATTGGAAAATACACTACTTCACTGAAATAATTTCATAGTCAAACATACACATAATTTATCAAAACATATACAAGTAGTATATATGAAAGCAAGGCTTAGAAAAACACCTTATAGTCCAAAACAAGCATAAAAAAAATTAACCACAGTTACCTCAATTCCAAGCTTAACCTTAGCTTGAGGAGCACAACCCACACAATCACCGGTCACAAGAAGGCTCTACATTATCACAATTATAACTTATAATTTCCCATAACTTAAAATACAAATTCTAATAGTAATATATTATTATAACAAAACTTGAAAAAAATGATAGTTTGTGGGAATAAATTTTTTTATGAATTTTTAAACAGGTTTTTGAACATAAAATAACAAACTTAACAAAGAGGTTAAATCTGCCAATTTTGGATCACCGAGGTCAATGAGTTTGTGAGTGCGGTTTCATTGGGTAAAAGTCCTCTAACAATTATGAAAAAAATTCCAAAAGATAGAGGATATGCATATCTTTAACATGGTGGGTATTTTGTATTTTTCTAAGATCTGGTCAGAGAGCAATAAATTGTACAAAATGACCCTAATTTCTAGAAACCAAAACTAGGTAGAGAACTTGTGCGTGGTCTTTGTCTAGGTTAATGTACACAGGGAATTCTAAATATTTTTAGGCATACAAAGGACTCACTTAGTTTCAATGAAATATAAGATTGGTAATTTTTAAAGCTTTGAGTAGGGAGATACAAATTTTTAAAGTTAAGACATGTTTCTGGAAAACTCACCTGAAAATCTGGATGTTTTTTGGAACTAGAAATGAATTACTTATGATAAAATATTGGTACCACTTTTCCCAAAAACTAGACTTAATAAAGAGTTTATAGGTCTTTGAACCACCTAAACTGGACACCTAGAACTCCAAATTTGAATTCTTAAAGATAAGTCATATTTCTGAAATCTTATCTGGATAGTGAGAAAACGTTTGAAAATTGGGATCATCATGACGTGCTTTGACCTTTCCATGAAAGGGGACTGATTAGAGAGCATGTGTGAGTTGGAAGCACATTAAAATGATTTTTTTTTCAATTAATTAAAAATATCTCAAGTTACTAGATTTTTAAGGGCAATCAAGGTTAAAGGCCGAAAGTAACAAGTTTAAGTTACTAAATTATACCATAATGTAACAAGGGTTAAAAAGGAAAACAAACATTCATTTTCCATGGTTCTAAAGGTATGGTTATGTCCTTAGGGCCACAAGGAGAATGTAGGAACTTAAAGCAACCCTGACGGTTACCAAAAGAGAAGCCCGAGTAAGGGCAGTAGTCCTTAAAGGTAGTGGGATTACCTTACTTGCGTGTATTTGGTATTTTTGCTTATGTGTATATGTTTGATTTCTATGCTTGCTTGCTATGTTTAACATACTTGAATGATTTAAACTCTGTTTATGGTTATGTTATGGCCATGCGTATGATGCATGAAGCATGCAGTGATGTCATTATGTTAACATGAGCTTGTATAAAGCGAGTATATCATACATTAGCATCTATCTTGCATGCATTGTTTGGTATTGTTTGCTACTAGGATTCCTCAGAATCTCAACCTCCACTACCAACCAATAGATAGGTGAGCACAAGAAGAGAAGTACTACACAAGGTTCAAGGATGGAGTGTTGCTTGAAGGCAGCCCAAGGGAAGGACAGCTTGAAGAACCGAGGGGTGAAAGTGATTAATATTATTTTTAATTTTCACTGTCTGTAAATGAATATAAAGGGGTACAAACCCTGGGAAAACCTCTTGTTATGTAATCAAATTTAATTTTTGATGTATCAGTATAACGAACCATTTCTGATTTTGCCACACAACTACATAAGATTATAGTAAAAAATGGCAGCACCCCGGTGGGTGTGACAGTTGTGGTATCAGAGCGGCAGTTCTGGTGGCAAAAAGATAGTATACTGATATTTGATTACATAGACATAGAAAACAAACCAAAAAGGACAGATATCCTAAGGAAGAAGGTTGGGCTCCAATAAGTTAAGATCCTTGAGATAGAGGATGCCACAGTGTATGGGATCTATTGCCAATCCTAGAGCTTCCGATATGGAAATTAGGATCTGAATTAAATTCTCACAATGAATTTAAAAGAGAAAGTTGTGTACATTCATATGAGAATGTACGATGGGCAAGGAAACCTAGTGGACTGGTATTTCCTTAGGTTTTCAAATATTGATATGTAAAGCTCTAAGTCCTATGACACCGATATGTTTATAGGTTAGCTAGAGCCTGACAGAGATTTGCCGTAATCTCCCAAAATAACCAGATTAGAAAAGGATTTGCAGTATAATGTAACCTGGGTCGTTTCCCAACGAATTCGCAGTCGGTTTAATTTGAAGAGCAATAGAACAGAAACAATTGGGGTTTTGTTTTGATTCAAAGGGAATAAAAAAATGAAGTAACAGAGACAAAACGAAATAACACAGATTGAACAGACAAACAGAGGATTAAAGGATTAACCCAGGATTTCGGATTCCACCACTTCCCTTCCTCAGACGAAAACAGATTTATAACCGAACTCGGATCGACTCTGGACAAACCGAAATCTCTGCGTTTGTCCGAAATTCCCTCAACTCGAACAATCGTCAGAATTTATTCGAATCGTGGCGTATCTCCGTACGATCGCACAAGAATACTTTAACCTAGTTGAACTACGTCCTTGGGAAATGTCAATCTGGGTTTTTAATCAAAAACCCAATCCAAATCCAAAAATCGAATCCGATTAAAGAATGCAGAAACGAGTTAGACGGTTACCGATTAAGCGCAAATCCTCTGGATAGTAGAGGAATCCTCATCGTTGGGCTACTCACAGAAATTTGGCCCAACATAATTAAGAAAGATGAAGAACTGATGAAGAACGCGAAGAACATTGCAGAGAATTTGAAAACTCTTATTTTGATAAACTAAAATCTAAAAACGTGAATGACTGAATGTTTGTGGCTGCCATCTAACTTAAACCTAAACCTAAAAATGGAAATGGGTCAGCCCAAAACAAAAATAAAATCAAATGGGCTTTAATTACAAAATTGGAGCCCAACTGAAATCCAAAAATACATATGATTTCGGCTCCAAAATTGACCGCCCTCTTGACCGAATTTGCTCTTCATGTCTTCATAACAATTGTAGCTCTCTGAATCATCTGAAATATGAGACAAAAATGAGGCAAATCTAATGTCTGGTTCAAGAGTTATGGTGTAAATAGTGAAGCAATGTAAAACTGGAATTTTATTATTAAAAATGGCTAAAACATAATAAAAGGCCCAAAGCCCAAATAAGTGTAAAAGCCATTTTTTATTAGCTAAAGAGTCCTAAATTATTAATCAAGAGACAAAAAGTAGTGTATGAAATATTCAATTATCAAATTCCCCCACACTTATCTTTTTGCACTCGAGCAAAATTCAAAGAAAAAGACCTAAAGGAGAAACTCTTCTTTTCTAACAATTGCTAACAATGCAAAAATTGAACAAGGGACACAAAGCTCCAAAAGATCAATCAATCAAGACCACAATCCCTTCATCTCAAATTACAATTCATGGTAATCTCAATCAATGATGCTAATCACATAAGATGGTTGGTCAAATGATGCACTCAATCAATCAATCTCTCAAGTGTTTAAGGTAAATAAGTGTATCGCTCAAATTCTACTCAAGAAATTTACTCTACCATAAGCTTGCTCAATTTCTACGACTCCACTACTCATAATACATGCATGCACAAATCAAGAGAGCTTGTTATGAAAGGTTGTAATGGGGTTAGGGTGAAGGTAGGTAATAGTATGGAATGAGAGGCTAAGCACCAACGAAATTAAAAAGAGCACTAATTAACACAATCATTCTCTATGTAAGAAATTTTTTATTTTACTTATATATCTCCTTTCTTTCTATGTATTTTCTTTCTTTGTTTCTTTTTTTTTCTGCTTTTCTTTCTTTCTTTTTTTCTTTTTTTTTTTTCTTTTTTTCTTTATTTCTTTTGTTTTTCTTTTTTTTTTTTTTTGTTGAAAATGAAACTATATTATATACATAATCACAATGACAAAAGCAAACATCCCCCCACACCTAAACTATTGCACTCCTGAGCAAGCCCCACACTTAAACACAAAATCAAGGTGAAACCAATGCTCAATAAATTTTCAAGGTGCGGAATAAAATAGTTTTACGCCGAGGCTTGTAATGTGGCTTAGAAAAGAATGAGTCAAAAAGGCACAAAGGGCTAGCAAAGGGATCATAATGCAAGTGATAATTGAATATTTCATACACTACTTTTTGTCTCTTGATTTATAATTTAGGACTCTTTAGCTAATAAATAATGGCTTTTATACTTATTTGGGCTTTGGGCCTTTTATTATATTTTAGCCATTATTTAATAATAAATTCCAGTTTTACATTGCTTCACTGTTTTTACCATAACTCTTGAACCAGACATCGGATTTGCCTCATTTTTGTCTCATATTTCAGATGATTCAGAGAGCTACAATTGTTATAAAGACATGAAGAGAAATTTGGACAAGAGGGTGGTCAAATTTGGAGCCGAAGCATATGTATTTTTGGATTTTATTTTGGGCTCGAACTTTATAACTAAAGCCCAATTTTATTTTAATTTCGTTTTTGGGCTGACCCATTTCCATTTTAGGTTTAGGTTTAAGTTAGTGGCAGCCACAAACATCTGATTCATTCACGCTTTTAGAATTCAGAGGATCAAAATAGTAGTTTTCAAATTCTCGCAATGTTCTTCGTGTTCTTCGCGTTCTTCATCTTTTTTCGTCTTTCTTAATTATGTTCGGCTAAATTTTGAGATTGATCCACGATGAGGGTCCCATCCACTATCCGAGGATTCGCGCCTAATCGGTAACCGTCTAACTCGTTTCGTATCCCTTAATCAGATTTGATTTTTGGTTCGGATTGGGTTTTTGATTAAAAACCCAAATCGATACTTCCCAAGGACGAAGTTCGGACCGGGTTAAAGTATTTCGTGCGATCGTACGAGGTGTGCCACGATTCGAACAAATTCGAACGATTGTTGTTGAGGGAATTTCTAATGCGAGATTTCGGTTTTGTCTAGAGTCGATTACGAGTTCGTTATAAAACTGTTTCGTTCGAGGAAGGGTAGTGGGTGAATCCGAAATCGTGGGTTAATCCCTTAATGCTCTGTTTTGTGTTTAATCTGTGTTATTTCGTTTTGTTTCTGCATATTTCCGTTTTCAATCTCTTCTGAATCAAAAACCCCCGATTTTACTGTTTCTGATTTATTGCTGTTCGAATTAAACCGATTGTGAATTCGTTGGGAAACTACCCAGGTTACATTATACTGCAAATCCTTTTCTAATCTGGTTATTTTGGGAGATTACGGCAAATCTCTGTCAAAATATGGCGCCGCTTCGGGGAATTTGCATCGGTTTGATTAGTACGTAGTGTAAATAGCTTCGTTTTTCGATAGTTTAGGTGGTTCGGGTGGTCGGGACGTAAATTTTTTCGACCTAGATCACTCAACCCAGTCTTATTCACAAGGAATTGGGCATTCTAAGAAAGAGTCACTCCCTACCCTATTTTTCCCAAATTCCAACGTTTAGACCACTTTTTTCGCTGTTTTAAGTTTCACTTTTTTGATTTCTACAAGGTCATTTTTTTTTTCAGTATCTCCGATTTGGTTGAAATTTGGTCCAAGTGATAGAAAATGGCCTATCTCGCAACGCACATCGAAAATCTTTGATTTTCCATGTGCTAAGCTCCGTTTTGCCAAATTCCATCGTTTAGACCACTTTTTCAATTTTTGAAGTTTTTTTATTCCATTTTTGGGTTCCCCAATGGTCTAGGAGTTGCTTTGTCCAAGTCCCAAAAATTTTAAAAATCATTTGATAGTGTTTCTGGACTTGTTTAGGTCAATTTCTACCATAGTTTCTTTGTTTTTGTGTTTGCTTTTGTGTGTCTTAGTGTTTTTCTACTTTTTACCACTTTTAGTGGCATTTTCGTAATTCTGATTGGCTAGTGGCATTTTTGTAATTCTGATTGGCTGGTGGCATTTTCGTAATTCTGATTTTTGTGAATTCTGCCTTGTGTTTATGTTGCTACATGAGTACTAGGAGCACTATAAATCAGAAGACTTGTTGCCATTTGATCCTGAAATAGAAAGAACCATTCTCATTGCTAGAAGAGTTGTTAGGTTAAGTCGTGGGATTAATACTGAATTGGACATTGAACTTGAGTCTGATAGTGGCCATTCTGATTGTGTCCATACTGTTGATCTTTCTGATTGTGCTTCTGATAGTCTTGTTGTTTTCACTTATTCTAGTAGCAATTTTCGTAACTCGTCGAAATTATGGCGGAAGAACAAGAAAATCATCTTACTTTAAAGGAATTGAATGAACCCGATGTTAATTATCAACCTTTGTGCATTCAATATCCGCGCCCTTCTTTCGCTAACTTTGAGCTTAAATCTAGTCTAATACATTTCTTTGCCTAAGTTTCATGGTCTTGCAGGTGAGTGTGCCATTAAGCATTTGAAGGAGTTCCATCTAGTATGCAAGACAATGAAACCGCATGCCATTGATGAAGATCAAATCAAGCCGAGAGCTTTTCCTTTCTCATTGGAAGGTGGAGCCAAAGATGGTTGTTGTACCTTCACCTTCATCTATAGGGAGCTAGGCCGAGGTTCAGAGGTTATTTATGGAGAAATATTTCTCTTCTTCAAGAGCAACTGTGATCAAGAAGGAAATTGGCAGTGACACAGACAGTACAATCTTCTCCTCTTCAGATTGGGTACTCATGTGGGTTCTGTTCTGACCCTTACCATTCTACTGACTCTTGCCCTACCTTGCATGATCTTGCTTATCAAGACCAGTCAATAGCTTCAGTGGGAGCTTTTCCAGGAAAGCCACAATACCAGCAGAATAATGCCTTCTCCAACACCTACAATCCCGGTTGGAGAAATCACCCCAATTTTCCGTTGGAACCGAATCGAACCCGAGTAACCAATATCGCAGAAGAACGGGAATTACCAACGAGACAAGCACGGAGACCACGTAATTTCCAACAAAGCAATCTGCACCTCCTTTGCCTTTGCCGCATGCACCTCCTCGACCGGCCCATATGTGCACCTCCACACAAAGACAACAAAGAAAGCGAGCTAGTAGTAGTGGTAGTGGTGGTTCCTCACTTGAGGATATGATGAAGCAATTTGTCATAGCCAATATGCAGTTCCAACAGCAAACTGACACTTCCATTCAAAGTTTGCAAACACAGATTGGGCAGTTGGCAACCTCATTGAACCAGCTTCAACCTCAGGGATCCAACACTCTTCCTTCACAAACAATTCCTAATCCTAAGGGGAATGTGAGTGCTATCTCCCTTCGTTCTGGAAAGCAATTGGAGGAACCTAAACCCATTGCGAGATGTGACTTCCACATCGAAAAAGAGTCGAAACTGTGAAAATTGACTCTAAAAATAAAAAGGCGGTGCGGGAAGGTGAAGAGGAAGACATCCCCATTCCTCTTCCTTTCCCTCGAGAGCAGATTCAACCTAAGAAGTTGGCGAAAAAGCACAAGAGAAGGATATACTTGAGACATTCGGAAGAGTAGAGATCAACATTCCTCTCTTAGATGCGGTCAAACAAATTCCTAAATATGCCAAGTTTCGAAGGAGTTGTGCACCAACAAGAGGCGCGAAGGGGAGTGAACGAGTGAGTTTGAACAGAATGTATCAAGCACTCATCCGGCCTACGATGCCTTGCAAGTGCAAGGATCCGGGACGTTTTCTATCCCTTGCTGTTTTAGTAACTATAGATTTGATGATTGCATGCTAGATTTAGGTGCTTCTATTAATGTCATGCCCGCATCTATTTATAAATCTCTTGGTCTTGGTCCTTTACGTCCCACTTCGGGTGTTGTTGTTCAGCTAGCTAATAGGAGTAATGTTCATCCTTTCGGTTTAGTTGAGGATGTATTAGTCAAGGTTAATGAACCGATATTTCCTACTGATTTTTACATCTTAGATATGGAGGACGAGCCTCCCAATAGTAGATCACCTATCATTCTAGGGAGGCCTTTCATGAAAACAGCTAGGACTAAGATAGATGTGCATTCCGGTACTCTTTCCATGGAGTTTGGTGATATATCGTGAATTTCAATATTTTTGATGCCATGAAACATCCTAGGGAAGAACATTCGTTTTCTCGCATTGATGTGATTGATGATCTTGTGGATGATGTTATTGCGATTGGTGTCTTGATTATCCCGATTTTGCATCCGAGAGTGATTCTCCCATTTGTGCATGTCGATAATGAATGGTGCTCTGTTTGCACCGATTTGCTTAATGCTGCATTATTTGGTGATTCGACTTGCTTGGTGATTCTACATTACATGTGGATTCTGATATTGATTCCGAGTTTGAGCTTCACTCTAATCCTAATGTGCATCCCGATTCGATTTTGATGAGCTTAACTCGATTTTGATGAGCTTGATTCGATGTTAACATTGAGCCGTATAGACACCGTCCTTCGTTTCTTTGAATGTGGTTTCAAGCATTTCCGGTGTGATGACATCGAGTTGTTGCAACAACCACCCAAGCTTCTTCCCTCCACCGAGCAACCACCCAAGCTTGAGTTGAAATCCCTTCCGAGATCACCCGAAGTATGCATTTACGGAGGTGGATGAACAGTTGCCGATCATTGTGGCAAATAATCTTCTTGGCAAACTTATTGAGGGCGAACAAGAAAGCCATTGGGTGGACATTAGCTGATATTGTTGGCATCAGCCCTTCCATGTGTATGCATCGCATTCTGTTGGAAGAGGATTCTAAGTCGGTGAGGCAACCCCAGAGACGCCTTAATCCTCTTATCCTTGATGTGGTGAAGAAGGAGGTCACTAAGCTTCTGCAAGCTGGTATCATCTATCCCATTTCTGATAGCCAGTGGGTTAGCCCGGTCCACGTGGTTCCTAAGAAATCCGGAGTCATTGTGGTAGCCAATCGAAGAATGAGCTCATTCCTACTCGAGTTCGAGAATAGTTGGAGAGTTTGCATCGACTATAGGAGACTCAACCAAGCCACTCGCAAGGATCATTACCCTCTACCTTTCATTGATCGGATGTTAGAGCGATTGGTGGCAAGTCCCATTACGCTTCTTGGATGGCTACTCCGGATACTTCCAGATCCATATTGCTCCTGAGGATCAGGAGAAGACGACTTTCACATGCCCCTTTGGAACATATGCCTACCGAAGGATGCCTTTTGGCCTTTGCAATGCACCTGGCACCTTTCGGTGTTGTATGGTAAGCATTTTCCGAGTTTCTAGAGGACTGCATGGAGGTTTTTATGGATGATTTCACTGTATATGGGTCTGATTTTGATGCATGCTTGGCTAATTTGTCTAGAGTTTTGCATAGGTGTATTGAGTCTAATCTTGTGTTGAATTATAAGAAGTGTCACTTTATGGTTGAGTCGGGTATAGTCTTGGGACACATAGTGTCTAGGAAAGGGATTGAGGTAGATCCTGCTAAGATAGATGTAATTACTGCTTTGCCTTACCCCGCATCTGTGCGGGAAGTTCGCTCTTTTCTTGGTCATGCAGGTTTCTATCGACGTTTCATTCAGGATTTCAGCAAGATTGCCCGACCCTTGTCCAACCTTCTGCATAAGGACACTGACTTTGTATTTGATGATGCTTGCAAGGCGGCCTTCGATCATTTGAAGCGTTGCCTGACTACAGCCCCAGTGATCCAAGCCCCTGATTGGTGCCTCCCCTTCGAGTTGATGTGTGATGCTTCCAACTATGTGGTTGGTGCTATCTTGGCACAGCGAGTTGAAAGAGCATCTCATGTGATTGCATATGCCTCCAAGACTTTGGATCCTGCCCAGTCCAATTACACCACTACTAAAAAGGAGTTGTTGGCTATTGTATTTGCTTTTGATAAGTTTAGGTCATATCTGCTAGCAAGTAGAGTAATTGTTTTCTCTGACCATGCTGCTTTGAAGTTTCTTTTGAAAAAGACAGATGCTAAGCCACGACTCATTCGGTGGATGTTATTGCTCTAAGAGTTCGATGTTGAAATTTGAGACAGAAGTGGAGCACAAAACTGGGTAGCTGACCACTTGAGTCACATCACTCATTCTCCCTCTCACCCCTCTTCTATTCAGGATGATTTCCCGATGAGCGGCTTCTACGGCTACAAGGTAAGCTTCCATGGTATGCTTTGATCTAGTTAACTACTTGGTAGCCGGTGTTTTGCTCGTAGATTCCACTAGGGCCCAAACCCTTAAATTAAAGAGTGAGTCTAAATATTATGTTTGGGATGACCCTTATCTCGTGGAAATTTTGTAGTGACCAAGTAGTTAGGAGATGTGTGCTCGATCATGAGTTTCACTCTATATTGCATTTTGCTCATGCTTTCACTGTGGTGGTCACTTTGGACCCCAAAGAACTGCTAGGAAAGTATTAGATAGTGGATTATTTTGGCCTTCATTGTTTCATGATTCCTATCTATTTTGTAAGTCATGTGATAAGCGTCGAGAGCAGGAGTATTTCCGTAGGCATGAGATGCCCTAACCCTATATTGTTTTGTGAGATCTTTGATGTTTGGGGTATTGATTTTAAGGGTCCATTTCCTGCTTCATTTGGTTATACTTACATACTGCTGGCTGTTGATTATGTCTCGAAATGGGTTGAGGCGAAAGCCACCCGGACTAATGATTCTTCTGTGGTGGTGGATTTTGTTAGGTCTAACATTTTCTACAGGTTTGGCATTCCTAGAGCTATTATCAGTGACCAAGGCTCCCATTTTTGCAACCGAAGCATGGGTGCCTTGTTACACAAGTATGGAGTGCTTCACAAGGTCTCCACAGCATACCATCCCCAAACCAACGGTCAAGCTGAAGTCTCAAATAGAGAGATTAAGCAAATCCTTTAGAAGACTGTTAACTCTACCAGGAAGGATTGGAGTAAGTGATTAGAGGATGCTTTGTGGGCATATCGTACCGCCTACAAGACTCCGATTGGGATGTCTCCTTTTCGGCTTGTCTTTGGTAAGGCATGTCATCTTAGGTTGAGTTGGAGCATCAAGCCTATTGGGCCATTAAACAAAGTGTAACATGGATTTGGCCAAGTCTGGGATGGAGCGGAAGCTACAATTGTAAGAGTTGGATGAGCTTAGATTGGATGCCTATGAGAGGTCGCGGTTATACAAGGAAAAGACTAAGGCATTCCATGATAAGCATACTCCGAGGAAAGAATTTTCTGTGGGCCAGAAAGTTCTTCAGTTTAACTCTCGTTTGAGGTTTATGCCTCGTAAGCTTCGATCTAAATGGGATGGCCCTTTTGTGATCACTAACATTTTTCCATTTGGTCTTTGTTGAGCTATGTGATCCACCCACGGGACGAACCTTTAAGGTCAATGGGCATCGCCTCAAGCCATTTCATGAGGGATCCCAGCAGCAGCCTGAGGAAGCAGAGATTCTCCTCATTGATGCCACTTATCCTCCATAAACCCCTTGGGGAGTATTCTTCTTTCTTTCTCCCTTTTCTACTTTGCTTTTTGAAATAAATACAGTCTCTCTTTCTATGATTGCTACATATTATGAACTTGGATATTTGGGTTTTAATAGATCATTCTCTTTGGTCTGCCATTCTTGACTCTTCGATTACATGTCTTGGTAGTTGATTTGATGTTGTTGATTGCCTAAGTTGGTATTGACCTTGTGAGGTTTTGGCCCTGCCAGAATCGAATTCATCTTTTGCCATTCTTTCTTTCATGTGTGTATCTACTCATGATTTGTGTTCTCTAGAACTTGCTCCTTTTCTTTTTGAAACTAAACTTTTCACTTACGTGCATAAGTATGATGGAAGCTTGTTTTCTTTCTTTTATTTTGCCCACTTTGGCCAAATAGCCTTTCCGTGCATTATGATTCCTTTGCTAGCCCCTTTGTGCCTTTTTTCCCATTCTTTTCGAGCCACATTACAAGCCTAAGCGTAAAACCCATTTTACTCCGCACCTTGAAAACTTATTGAGCATTGGTTTACCTTGGTCTTGTGGTTAAGTGTGGGGGTTGCTCAGGAGTGCAACAGTTTAAGTGTGGGAGGGAGATATTTTATTTTGTCATTGTGATTATGTATATAGTATAGTTTCATTTTCAAAAAAAAAAAACAAACAAACAAAAAAAAAAAGAGAAAGAAAAAGAAAAAAAGAAGAAGAAAGAGAACAAAAGAAAAAAGAAAAGAAAGAAAAAGAAAAAAAGAAGAAGAAAGAGAACAAAAGAAAAAAAGAAAAGAAAGAAAGAAAATGCATAGAAAGAAAGGAGATATATAAGTAAAATAAAAATGTCCTCGCATAGAGAATGATTGTGTTAATTAGTGCTCCTTTTAATTTCTTTGGTGCTTAACCTTTCATTCCATACTATTACCTACCTTCACTCTAACCCCATTACAACCTTTCATAACAAGCTCTCTTGATTTGTGCATGCATGTGTTATGAGTAGTGGAGACGTAGAAATTGAGCAAGCTTATGGTAGAACAAATTTCCGGAGTAGAATTTGAGCGATACACTTATTTACCTTAAACACTTGAGAGATTGATTGATTGAGCGCATCATTTGAGAGACCATCTTTTGTGATTAGCATCATTGATTGAGATTACCATGAATTGTAATTTGAGATGAAGGGATTGTGGTCTTGATTGATTGATCTTTTGGAGCTTTGTATCCTTTGTTCAATTTTTGCATTGATAGCAATTGTTAGAAAAGAAGAGTTTCTTCTTTAGGTCTTTTTCTTTGAATTTTGCTCAGGAGTGCAAAAAGATAAGTGTAGGGGAATTTGATAATTGAATATTTCATACACTACCTCTCTTAATTTATAATTTAGGACTCTTTAGCTAATAAATAATGGCTTTTATACTTATTTGGGCTTTGGGTCTTTTATTATATTTTAGCCATTATTTAATAATAAATTCTAGTTTTACATTGCTTCACTGTTTTTACCATAACTCTTGAAGCAAACATCGGATTTGCCTCATTTTTGTCTCATATTTCAGATGATTCAGAGAGCTACAATTGTTATGAAGACATGAAGAGCAAATTCGGACAAGAGGGTGGTCAAATTTGGAGCCGAAGCATATGTATTTTTGGATTTTATTTTGGGCTCGAACTTTATAACTAAAGCCCAATTTTATTTTAATTTCGTTTTTGGGCTGACCCATTTCCATTTTAGGTTTAGGTTTAAGTTAGTGGCAGCCACAAACATCTGATTCATTCACGTTTTTAGAATTGAGAGGATCAAAATAGTAGTTTTCAAATTCTCTCGCAATGTTCTTCGTGTTCTTCGCGTTCTTCATCTGTTTTTTCGTCTTTCTTAATTATGTTCGGCTAAATTTCGAGATTGATCCACGATGAGGGTCCCATCCACTATCCAGAGGATTCGCGCCTAATCGGTAACCGTCTAACTCATTTCTGTATCCCTTAATCAGATTTGATTTTTGGTTCGGATTGGGTTTTTGATTAAAAACCCAAATCGATACTTCCCAAGGACGAAGTTCGGATTTGGGTTAAAGTATTTCGTGCGATCGTACATGAGGTGCGCCACGATTCGAACAAATTCTAAACGATTGTTCAGTTGAGGGAATTTCTAGACAAATGCGAGATTTTGGTTTGTCTAGAGTCGATTACGAGTCAGTTATAAAACTGTTTCGTTCGAGGAAGGGTAGTGGGTGAATCCGAAATCGTGGGTTAATCCCTTAATCCTCATTTTGTGTTTAATCTGTGTTATTTCATTTTGTTTCTGCATATTTCCATTTTCAATCTCTTCTCAATCAAAAACCCCTGATTTTACTTGTTTTCGATTTATTTCTTTGTTCAAATTAAACCGATTGCGAATTCGTTGGGAAACTACCCAGGTTACATTATACTGCAAATCCTTTTCTAATTTGGTTATTTTGGGAGATTACGGCAAATCTCTGTCAGCAAGGGAAAGACTATTTGGCCAAAGTAGAGAAAATAAAAGAAAGAAAACAAGCTTCCATCATACTTATGCACGTAAGTGAAAAATGTAGTTTCAAAAAGAAAAGGAGCAAGTTCTAGAGAACACAAATTATGAGTAGATGCACACATGAAAGAAAGAATGGCAAAAGATGAATTCCATTCATGCAGGCCCAAAACCTCACAAGGTCAATACCAACTTAGGCAATCAACAACATCAAATCAACTACCAAGACATGTAATTGAAGAGTCAAGAATTGCAGTCCCAACAGAATGATCCATTAAAACCAAAAGGTCCAAGTTCATACTATGTAGCAATCATAGAAAGAGAGACTGTATTTATTTTCAAAAAGCAAAATAGAAAAAGGAAAACAAATAGAAGAAAGAGGGAGAAAGAAGGAAGAATACTCCCCAAGGGGTTTATGGAGGATAAGTGGCATCAATAAGGAGAATCTCTGCTTCCTCAGGCTGTTGCTGGGATCCCTCATGAAATGGCTTGAGGCGATGCCCATTGACCTTAAAGGTGCTTCCTGTGGGTGGATCACATAACTCAAAAGCACCAAATGGAAAAATGTTAGTGATCACAAAAGGGCCATCCCATTTAGATCGAAGCTTACGAGGCATAAACCTCAAACGAGAGTTAAACTGAAGAACTTTCTGGCCCACAGAAAATTCTTTCCTCGGAGTATGCTTATCATGGAATGCCTTAGTCTTTTCCTTGTATAACCACGAACTCTCATAGGCATCCAATCTAAGCTCATCCAACTCTTGCAATTGTAGCTTCCTCTCCATCCCAGACTTAGCCAAATCCATGTTACATTGCTTAATGGCCCAATAGGCTTGATGCTCCAACTCAACCGGAAGATGACATGCCTTACCAAAGACAAGCCGATAAGGAGACATCCCAATCGGAGTCTTGTAGGCGGTGCGATATGCCCACAAAGCATCCTCTAATCGCTTACTCCAATCCTTCCTGGTAGAGTTAACAGTCTTCTAAAGGATTTGCTTAATCTCTCTATTTGAGACTTCAGCTTGACCGTTGGTCTGAGGATGGTATGCTGTGGAGACCTTGTGGAGCACTCCATACTTTCGTAACAAGGCACCCATGCTTCGGTTGCAAAAATGTGATCCCTAGTCACTGATAATGGCTCTAGGAATACCAAACTTGCAGAAAATGTTAGACCTAACAAAATCCACCACCACAGAAGAATCATTAGTCCGGGTGGCTTTCACCTCAACCCATTTCGAGACATAATCAACAGCTAGCAGTATGTAAGTATAACCATAGGAAAAAGGAAATGGACCCATAAAATCAATAGCCCAAACATCAAAGATCTCACAAAACAATATAGGGTTCTGGGGCATCTCATGCCTTCGGGAAATACTCCTTGCTCGCTGACAGTTATCACGTGACTTACAAAACAGATGGGAATCATGAAACAATGAAGGCCAAAATAATCCACTGTCTAATACTTTCCTAGCAGTTCTTTGGGGTCCAAAGTGACCACCACAGGGAGAAGCATGAGCAAAATGCAATATAGAGTGAAACTCATGATCAGGCACACATCTCTTAACTACTTGGTCACTACAAAATTTCCACAGATAAGGGTCATCCCAAACATAATATTTAGACTCACTCTTTAATTTAAGGGTTTGGACCCTAGTGGAATCTACGGAGCAAAACACCGGCTACCAAGTAGTTAACCAGATCAAAGCATACCATGGAAGCTTACCTTGCAAATTTGTAGAAGCTGCTCATCAGGGAAATCATCCTGAATAGAAGAAGGGTGAGAGGGAGAATGAGTGATGCGACTCAAGTGGTTAGCTACCCAGTTTGGTGCTCCACTTCTGTCTCGAATCTCAACATCAAACTCTTGGAGCAGCAAAATCCACCGGATGAGTCGTGGCTTAGCATCTGCCTTCTTCAAGAGAAACTTCAAAACAGCATGGTCAGAGAAAACAACTACTCTACTTGCTAGCAGATATGACCTAAACTTATCAAAAGGAAATACAATAGCCAACAACTCCTTCTCAGTAGTGGTGTAATTAGACTGGGCAGGATCCAAAGTCTTGGAAGCATATGCAATCACATGAGATGCTCTATCAACTCGCTGTGCCAAGATAGCACCAACCGCATAGTTGGAAGCATCACACATCAACTCGAAGGGGAGGCACCAATCGTGGGCTTGGATCATGGGCCGTGGTCGTGCAACGCTTCAAATGATCGAAGGCCGCCTTGCAAGCATCATCAAATACAAAGTCGGTGTCCTTATGCGAAGGTTGGACAAGGGTCGGCGATCTTCTTGCCGAAATCCTGAATGAAACGCCGATAGAAACCTGCATGACCAAGAAAAGAGTGAACTTCCCGAACAGATGCGGGGTAAGGCAAAGCAGTAATTACATCTATCTTAGTAGGATCTACCTCTATCCCTTTCCTAGACACTATGTGTCCCAAGACTATACCCGACTCAACCATAAAGTGACACTTCTCATAATTCAGCACAAGATTAGACTCAATGCACCTATGCAAAACTGTAGACAAATTAACTAAGGCATCAAAATCAGACCCATATACAGTGAAATCATCCATAGAAACCTCCATGCAGTCCTCTAGAAACTCAGAGAAAATGCTTACCATACAACGTTGAAAGGTGCCAGATGCATTGTAAAGGCCAAAAGGCATCCTTCGGTAGGCATATGTTCCAAAGGGGCATGTGAAGGTCGTCTTCTCCTGATCCTTAGGAGCAATATGGATCTGGAAGTATCCGGAGTAGCCATCCAAGAAGCAGTAATGGGACTTGCCAGCCAATCGTTCTAACATCTAATCAATGAAAGGTAGAGGGTAATGATCCTTGTGAGTGGCTTGGTTGAGTCTCCTATAGTCGATGCAAACTCTCCAAATATTCTGAACTCGAGTAGGAATGAGCTCATTCTTCTAATTGGCTACTACAGTGACTCCGGATTTCTTGGGAACCACCGGACCGGGCTAACCCCATCGGCTATCGAAATGGGATAGATGATACCACTTGCGAAGCTTAGTGACCTCCTTCTTTACCACATCAAGGATAAGAGGATTAAGGCGTCTCTGGGGTTGCCTCACCGGCTTAGAGTCCTCTTCCAACAGAATTCGATGCATACACATGGAAGGGCTGATGCCAATGATATCAGCTAATGTCCACCCAATGGCTTTCTTGTTTGCCCTCAATAAGCTTAGCAGCTTCTCTTCTTGGTCAGGAAGAAGATTATTTGCCACAATGACTGGCAACTGTTCATCCACCTCCAGAAATGCATACTTCAGGTGATCTGGAAGGGATTTCAACTCAAGCTTGGGTGGTTGCTCAGTGGAGGGTAGAAGCTTAGGTGGTTGTTACAACAACTCTGATGTCATCACACTGGAAATGTCTGAAACCACATTCAAAGAAACAGAAGGACTGTGTCTATACAGCTCAATGTTAACATCGAATCAAGCTCATCAAAATCGAGTTAAGCTTATCAAAATCGAGAATCGGGATGCACATTAGGATCGGGATGAAGCTCAAACTCGAATCAATATCGAATCCACATGTAATGTAGAATCACCAAGCAAGTCGAATCACCAAATAATGCAGCATTAAGCAAATCGGTGCAAACAGAGCACCATTCATTATCAAGCACATGCACAAATGGGAGAATCACTTTCGATGCAAAATCGGGATAATCAAGACACCAATCAAGCAATAACATTATCCACACAAGATCATCAATCACATCAATGCGAGAAAATGGAATGTTCTTCCTTAGGATGTTTCATGGCATCAAAGATATTGAAATTCACGAGATATATCACCGAGACTCCATGGAAAGAGTACCGAGAATGCACATCTATCTTAGTCCTAGTTGTTTTCATGAAAGGCCTCCCTAGAATGATAGGTGATCTACTACTTTGGGAGACTCATCCTCCATATCTAAGATGTAAAAATCAGCAGGAAATATCAGTTCATTAACCTTGACAAATACATCCTCAACTAAACCGAAGGATGAACATTACTCCTATTAGCTAGCTGAACAACAACACCGTAGGACGTAAAGGACCAAGACCAAGACCAAGAGATTTATAAATAGATGCAGGCATGACATTAATAGAAGCACCTAAATCTAGCATGCAATCATCAAATCTATAGTTACCGAAACAGCAAGGGATAGAAAATGTCCCTGGATCCTTGCACTTGCAAGGCATCGTAGGCTGGATGAGTGCTGATACATTCTGGTTCAAACTCACTCGTTCACTCCCCTTCAGTCGCCTCTTGTTGGTGCACAACTCCTTTAGAAACTTGGCATATTTAGGAATTTGTTTGACCGCATCTAAGAGAGGAATGTTGATCTCTACTCTCCTGAATGTCTCAAGTATATCCTTCTCTTGTGCTTTTTCTGCCAACTTCTTGGAATGAACTGCTCTCTGAGGGATAGGAAGAGGAATGGGGATGTCTTCCTCTTGACCTTGCTGCACTACCTTTTTATTTTTAGAGTCAATCTTCATAGTTTCTGACTCTTTTTCTGATGTGGAAGTCACATCTGCAGCTGGTCTAGGTTCCTCCAATTGCTTGCCAGAACAAAGGGAGATAGCACTCACATTTCCCTTAGGATTAGGAATTGTTTGTGAAGGAAGAGTGTTGGATCCCGAGGTTGAAGCTGGTTCAATGATGTTGCCAACCGCCCAACTGTGTTTGCAAACTCTGAATGGAAGTGTCAGTTTGCTGTCGGAACTGCATGTTGGCTGTGACAAATTGCTTCATCATATCCTTAAGTGAGGAACCATCACTACTACTACTAGCCTGCTGTTGTGCCGCCTGTGGAGGTGCACATATGGTTGGTCGAGGAGGTGGTGCTGGCAAAGGCAAAGGAGGTGCAGATTGTTGTTGGAAATTTTATGGTCTCATCTTGTCTCGTTGGTAATTCCCAATTCAGTGCGATATTGGTTACTCGGTTCGATCTCGGTTCCAACAGAAATTGGGGTGATTTCTCCAACCAGGATTGTAGGTGTTGGAGAAGGCATTATTCTGCTGGTATTGTGGCTTTCCTGGAAAAACATCCACTGAAGCTACTGACTGGTCTTGATAAGCAGGATCATGCAAGGTAGGGCAAGAGTCAGTAGAATGGTAAGGGTTAGAACAAAACCCACATGAGTACCTAATCTGAGGAGGAGAAGATTGTACTGTCTGTGTCACTGCTAACTGCCTCACTAGAGAGGTCAGATCATCAAGTCTATTCTCTAATCTCTGAGAATCGTACTAGACTGGAGGTGTTTGAACATGGTAAACAGGAGTACTATTGGCCCTGGTGCCAAATTGCTGAGAGTTGGCTGCCATCTCGGATATCAATTCTCGGGCATCTTCAGGTGTCTTGTTACACAAAGCCCCACCACTAGAAGCATCCACCAAACCTTTGTTTACTGGTAGCAGACCATCATAGAAATGGGTAATCAAGAGTTGCTCAGTGATCTGGTGGTGTGGACAGCTTGCACATAACCTTTTGAACCTCTCCCAGTACTCATGCATAGTCTCCCCATTGACCTGTTTAATGTTGCCAATTTCCTTCTTGATCGCAGTTGCTCTCGAGGCAGGGTAATATTTTTCCATAAATAACCTCTGAACATCAGTCCAGCTCCCAATAGATGAGGGCTGAAGGTACAATAACCAGTCTTTGGCTCCATGATAAATCCCAATTTTAATATATTTTATCTCACCTTATCCATTTACTTTGGAGATTATTTTAGGCTAATTTGGATATATTAGATAATATTTGAATTGTTAGCCAATTTTAGGAAATAATATAAATCTGAATTAATTATGAGATTATTGGGCTTTAATTATTAGTATCTTAATTGTTATCTTGTGATTAAAAAAATATCTCTTAATATATGATAGATCATGATTTTATTATATTAGAAGATCCTATGGTGCAGAATTTTTCAGGGAAACTAAAAGGAAATGTAATAGTGGAATTTTATGGAGCTTCTTATATTTTAATGGGCTCAAATTGATACCCTAAAAGCCCTCTTTTTTTTTCCTATTAAATTAACCTAGCCGCCAAGAGGAGATTTACGCTCTCTTGGAGAGCCGCCAACCACGACAAAGACGCTGAGAGGCACGCGGAGGCAGAGACGCTCAAGAGGATCATTCATTCATTCACCTTCAATTCCCTTTCTCTCAGACTGACCACGCCACTTGATTGGAGATTGGGAATTCATTCAATTATTATTCCTCCAGTGGATGCGCATTGACCGAGGCATTTGGATTCATTAATTCCTCTCATTCTTTCCTAATGGCTGTGATGGCTTGTTTGAAGTATGAAGGAGATAATAAATTCATGGAAGCTTAAATTCTTTTAGGAGGTAACTTGGGAAGAGCATGGAGGAAGCTAGAGTCTAGGGATTTACACTTGAAGACCACAAGGGAGTGTCTTTCCTTTTATCTTTTTAATTCAAACTTGAGATTATTTAGTTTTAAAGAATTTCGAGTTGTATTAATTGAGAACAATCTAGTTTTAGATTGTAAACTTATTTCTTTTGGATTAGACTAATTTGAAGTTTTTATGCTTATTATTGGATTCTTGTTTGCAACCTTGGATTGTCGATTAAATTAGTAATTGAGTTTTCGTTATTAATTTAATTGTTAATTTGGTTTATCACCTTAATTGTTTAATTGGGTTGATAAATTATCTAGTTGTTTAATTAGATAATTGTAAACAAGATTTCCAAGATTATTTTGTGATTGGTTGTTAATGGGTTTGATTAGCCACCGCTCATTTCATTATGAGTTTTCTAATGGAATATGTGTTATTGAGCTAGAGGTTTTCCCATGTTCAATTGGGTAATTAAATTCATTAACCTCCTTTTGGTCTAATTATTTGGTTTGGGCTAAGAAAGTTAAATCCATGCAATTCCTAAGTTGTCCCCTTCATCATCATAACTTGGTTGATTTGCTTTTATTTAATATTCTTCTTAGGATTTTGATTATTTTTCTCACAACAAAAACCCCCAAAAATTGCATTTAAATTCATATAGATTAGTTTCATTCTCATTTAGGTTTTAGACTTAATTTTCATCCCGCATTTAGTTAGTTTAATTTCATTTCTTTGCATTTTTCATCACCTAAATTCAACTTAAAGAAAAACCCATGACTTGCTCCTTGGGAGAATGACCTAGGTTGACCTTATATTGCATAATTAATTAGGACCTAGTTTAATTGACTGCTTTAGCGACAAAAAGCAGCTCATCACTCCACCTTCTAATGAGAAAGGAAAAGCTATCAGCTTGATATGATCTTCATCAATGGCCTGTGGTTTCATTGTGCTGCACACTAGATGGAATTCCTTCAATGCTTAATGGCACACTCACCTGAAAGACCATGAAACTTAGGCAACAAGTGTATTAGACCAGATTTAAGCTCAAAGTTAGCAACAAGAGCAGGATATTGGATGCACAAAGGTTGATAATTAACATCGGGTTCATTCAATTCCTTTAAGGTAGGACGATTTTCCCGTTCTTCCGCCATAATTTCGAGTTAGGAAAATTGCTACTAGAATCGGTGAAAACAACAAGACTATCGAAGTACTATCGAAACACAATCGGAAAGATCAACGAATGAACACAATCGAATGGTCGACTTAAGTTCAATGTCCAATTCGGTATTAATCCCATGACTTAGCCTAACAACTCTTCTAGCAGTAAGAATTGTTCTTTCTATTTCAGGATCAAACGGCAACAAGTCTTCTGGATTGATAGTACTCTTAGTACTCATGCAGCATAATCACAAGGCAGAATTTGTAGAAAATCAAAATTACGAAAAATGCCACCAGCCAATCAGAATTACGAAAATGCCACTAAAAGTGGTGAACAGGAGAAAAAGACTAAGACACACAAAAGCAAACACAAAAACAAAAACCTATGGTAGAAATTGACCTAAACAAATCCAGAAACACTATCAAATGATTTTTAAAATTTTTGGGACTTGGACAGGGCAACTCCTAGACCATTGGGAAACCCAAAAATGGAATAAAAAACTTCAAAAATTGAAAAAGTGGTCTAAACGATGAAATTTGGCAAAACGGAGATTAACACATGGAAAATCAAAGATTTTCAATGTACGTTGTGAAATAGGCCATTTTCTATCACTGTACCAAAATTCAGCCAAATCGGAGATGCTCCAAAAAAACTGACTAGTAGAGATCATGAAATCGGAAATTAAAATAGCAAAAAAGTGGTCTAAACGTTGGAATTTGGGGAAAATAGGGTATACTTCACTCCCAAGGTGAGTGATTCTTTCTTAGAATGCCCAATTCCTTGTGAATAAGACCTGGTTTGAGTGATCCGGGTCGAGAAAAATTTAAATCCCGCCCACCCGAACCACCTAAACTACCGAAAAATGAAGCTATTTACACTCTTGTTCCCAAGCGGCGCGCCAAATTTTGACAGAGATTTGCCTTAATCTCCCAAAATAACCAGATTAGAAAAGGATTTGCAGTATAATGTAACCTGGGTCGTTTCCCAACAAATTCGCAGTCGGTTTAATTTGAACAACAATAGAATAGAAACAATGGGGGTTTTGTTTTGATTCAAAGGGAATAAAAAAATGAAGTAACAGAGACAAAACGAAATAACACAGATTGAACAGACAAACAGAGGATTAAAGGATTAACCCAGGATTTCGGATTCCACCACTTCCCTTCCTTGGACGAAAATAGATTTATAACCGAACTCGTGATCGACTTCGACAAACCGAAATCTCTGCGTTTGTGCTGAAATTCCCTCAACTGAACAATCGTCCAGAATTTATTCGAATCAGTGGCGTATCTCTGTACGATCGCACAGTAATACTTTAACCTAGTTCGAACTACGTCCTTGGGAAATGTCGATCTGGGTTTTTAATCAAAAACCCAATCCAAATCCAAAAATCAAATCCGATTAAAGAATGCAGAAACTAGTTAGACGATTACCGATTAAGCGCGAATCCTCTGGATAGTGGATGGAATCCTCATCGTTGGGCTAATCACAGAAATTTAGCCCAACATAATTAAGAAAGACGAAGAACTGATGAAGAACGCGAAGAACATTGCAGAGAATTTGAAAACTCTTATTTTGATCCACTAAAATCTAAAAACGTGAATGATTGAATGTTTGTGGCTACCATCTAACTTAAACCTAAACCTAAAAATGGAAATGGGTCAGCCCAAAACGAAAATAAAATCAAATGGGCTTTAATTACAAAATTTGAGCCCAACTGAAATCCAAAACTACATATGACTTCAGCTCCTAAATCAACCGCCCTCTTGACCGAATTTGCTCTTCATGTCTTCATAACAATTGTAGCTCTCTGAATCATCTAAAATATGAGACAAAAATGAGGCAAATCCGATGTCTGGTTCAAGAGTTATGGTGAAAATAGTGAAGTAATGTAAAACTGAAATTTTATTATTAAAAATGGCTAAAACATAATAAAAGGCCCAAAGCCCAAATAAATATAAAAGCCATTTTTTATTAGCTAAAGAGTCCTAAATTATTAATCAAGAGATAAAAAGTACATTATAATGAAGATGGGTTTCCTAGTAGAAGGTTTATATGGTCCAGTATGTCACCATAGGGCGCTTCAGTGCAAAATATGTTTACCATTGAGAATGGTGGTGACATGAATAGCCAAGGCTAGAGCCTGAGAGGTTTTATATAGGATGATCTTCTAATAACAGTTGTCAGGTTCTTAGTTATGTTTGAAAACTAAAATGTTGAATTTGCCAATGCACCTATTAAGTTTGTGGAAAATTTTTGAAATAGAGTTTTCAAAAGAGATATTTTCAACTGAATTTGACACCAGGGTAATGGTAACTATTGAAATGATGTTGTCTCATAGAAGGGTTTGGTAGAACCCAAGTTTGAAATTGATTTTTAAACTATGTGGCGTAAGGCAGTACAAAATTGGAAGAGGTCAAAAAATGTAGTAGACGTACTCTGTTTGCTGGATTTTTCTAGATATTTTAGAATGTTTTCAATTGCTAGCCATTATTGAAAGCTCTTTTGAGGGGATTAGTTTTTAAGAAGCTGATACTTGCACCATTAATGTATGCATCAAATCTGATTAGTTTTGGCTTGTAGGGGCACGTGTTTTGCCTTGTTTGGTCGGCACCCACTCAGGCAGTCAGAGCAGTGGCTCTGTGGACATTGGTCCTATTTCCCTAGTAGGGATTCCAGTGGATGGCCCATTAATGTGCTAGTACAGACACTAGGTCACTTTGGGGGGGGACAAAAACTCTCCCATATTGGCCAACAAGTACGTTATCACTTCGGTGATTTGTGTATGAAATGACTGGGATATGCCGTTGTACCGAAAGGTTGAAGTGGTGGAGAGAGCTTTCGAATGTTAAATTTTGAAATGAATAATCTCGCTCATTGAGGTGTGCTGGTAGTAAATGTTTTCTGAAAATAGTCTGGTAGTGAATTGTTTTTTACAAAAATTTGAGTTAGCAGCGAATAGGTTTGAAAAGGTGATAGCACAAATATTGTTCATATAGTGCGGACGTGAAATGTACTATCACCACAGAAATTTTCAAAGTGTGGAAATTTGAAAATGAGACAGAATAGTTGAAATGAAAAGTGGTGCAGTTGGTGATTATAATGATATCGGAATAGAAACTGTTGAGCGGTCTAGAGATCTGAACCAAGTAGGTCGGATAAGATTCACCAGCATACTAAGTAAGAGAAAAGTAGTCTGAGAGCTTAAGTTGAGGAAGCTCAAACACGATAGATGAGCAGAGGCTCATGGTTGTAAGATCGGTGTGCAAAGTTGCACGGGGCGTTGTCCCTAGGCTGTATGACCTATGTGTTTCGTACTATGTTTGTGTTCTAGCATTGTGACTTTCTGACCAGTGTGTCCAAAATATTTTATGAGGCTAGAAGAATGTTCAAACTGTACCAGGTGGTAGTTGAGATGCCTATAGGATAAAGGTGATTTCCTGAGCAGTAAGGTCAGGATATCTAGCGTTGTGGTAAGAGAATAAGCCGAAAGGCAGATTATTTCAGGCGGTGAGGCCTGTATGACCAAGTACTCAGAAAATGGACCAGCGGTTCTTGTATGGTTGAGTATTAAACCTAGGTACAAAATGGATAAGAATGTGGTATGATGAGTTGTGTGCTTAGTGAGCATGCATAGGAAAGAAATAGGTGGCGTGCCTAGAATGATCCCCAAAGGTATGAATGTTCAAATTTCGAGGACAAAATTTATTGAACGGGGGGACAAATGTAACATCCCGAATTTTGGGCCCAGAGAATTAAGAATAAGCCTAAATTGCCTAAAAGGTTAAGCCCAATTCGAGAAGAGTCCTAAGAATATCGAGAGATAGGAAGCCTCTCAGGGACTAAATAACTCTACTATACAGGTCAATAGACCTAGTATGTAATAGAGCTAAAAGTGCTAGTGAAAAGGGGCACAAAACATTTATACGGTGTTAATCCGGTTGGTAAAGATGCCATCCAACTATGTCCTGTGGTATAGGACAATTAGTTGAGTGAAAATATGCCAGTATAAGTAAGTATATGGCATTTTCAAAGCAGTTGGGTATGCCCTGCATTGTTGAGAAAACACCTATATGTGTCATCGTTTGTCGGGTTGCGGTATTCGTGTCATAATCATGAGTAAAACCCGAGGAAAAGTTCCAAATACGTCGCCAAAACCAAGAACATGAACACCAAAAATCAAACAACATGCATGCACACCAATACGCACACACACGAACACAAGCACACACCAATACGCACACATACCAACACACACACACACACCACACAACTCTTTGAAATCATGCCCTCTTGCAACACAACACATGTCCATATACAAAGAAGAAACTTGTCTTCCATGCACCCTCCACAAAATACACACATGACACATACACAATTTTGACACTTGTCACAACCACTAAAAACACACTAAAATCAGATTTCAACCTCCTTGTCTCTTATTGCCGTGGCATCATCACACACACATAATAAAATATGACTTCCTCTCCCATTCTTTCATTCTCTACGGCATACTCCCCCTACCTACGCACTTCAATTTCATTTCCTAACTCAATCGGTCCTCCCTTAATGTGGTGTGTGGTAAAGTGACGATGAGGAAGAATAGAGAGAGAACCCACTATGGAAGGATTTATTTGAGCCAAATTGTTTCTATTCTAGTGTGCATGTCAGCTAACCCATGTATGATCTTTGCTTTGTCTTGATTCTTTGATAAATTGTCTGGTTACTGAGCAAATAGTTCGTAGGATAAAGGCATTCATGTCATACCCCTCATTCCTATATGCAAACCATAAAACATCATTCTTCATATTGCTACCCCATTGTGCCTGCTCGACTATGCTATAGCAGAACTAGTTAGACAGAAGAGCGTAAAGAAAACCGCGAAGAAATGCTATGGTAGAGTGCCTCCACTAAAAATGCTGCAAAAGAGCTGTTGTGCTCAGTTAGTTCTTATTAAAAAAAATTGGAATAAAAGAGTAGAAAAGTAATACAAAGTTCAATAGAGGCACTCAGCCAAGTTAAGAACTCTATCTAATACCCTACTATAGCATTGACCATCATTTTTCATCTCCATACATATATAGCCATCCACACCATCACAACCCAAAAAGCCCTTTTGACGGATGAAAGGTCAGAGACTACGAAGTAATCTTAGAATTTTGATAAGGCGATAAAACTTCTAGGTTAGCATGGCAAGAGAGAAAGTTGAATCCCCAGCTTAAGAGAGCATAAACGCTGAATCTGAGAGTCTCTTGACACTTCCTTGTCTAAGAGATATCTCACATCATGCACCACTAGTACTGGGCAGTGGGATTGCCTGCACGGGGACGTAACCTAAGAGCACTAGTGTAGGCATGGGTATGTGGATAGGCATGTTGCTGCTATTAGTTAATGTTCTGCTCTATTATCTCTGTCTTTTATTTGTCTAAGAGTGCAAAAAGCTAAGTGTGGGGGTATTTGATGAGTACTAATTTTGTCATGTTTTCCCTATATTTTATGACTGAATTGTATAGTGAATATGAGCTTAATGCATTCAATCTAAGCAAAAAGGCATTAATTCATTGTACAGGGAACTTAAGGATAAATTCCACTCACATCCTAAACATGTGCTAAGAAAGAACAAGTTTTGAGGTTTTATGAGAAAGTCGCATAACATAGCCAATGCTATGCTATAGCATCAGGACAGCTTTACCGAAGTGCAATACAAAGCATCCCTGAAGCTATAGTAGAGTAAATGACGTAGTGCTATGCGACATATGTCCTGATCTTTTGTCAAGTTTGTTTCAGGAAATATATTGCAGGGCAAGAATAATGGTTAGATTGCTGACGTATTGAAATAGAAGATACGGAGGATCGAAACTAAAGATTTGAAGAATCCCGCAAGATCAGCAGAATCAATCTATCCAGATTTGGAAGAAAGATATGATTGGACCTCGACAGATTAGGAAAGGCCCAGTTCATTGAAACGTACACTACAAGTAGACCAGACTATATAAGGAAACAGTAGCCAACCCTAAAAAGGTCTGAAGTCATCGTGAGTCAGAGACCAATCATATACGGCCAGACTTAAAAAAAGAGTGAGAGAAGTTACGAAGCACGAAGACTCCAAGAGAACCCAGCATCCTTCCTTGCAGCGAGACGGAGTAAAGAAGACGTGGAGCTGTGACGTGACAGGGCTTCTTCCACACCGTCAGAACCTCCATCAAGTTTTCTGTTTCTTTATTTTAATTCCAGTCGATCTTTTGTCATGGACTATTCTGTAGTATTCTATTTTGTGATTCCCCGTCAGTCATGAACTAACTTCCTGAGACTGAACGAGGATGATTTTCTGTTGGAAAGTATGCCCTAAGGGCAATTCATTGTACTTTGGATATTTGAGTTATTTAAAGTATTTTCTTTAGTTATCATTTTTAAATCGCATGTTCGTATTGATAACTCGCATCCTGGATACATCTTATAGATTATCCTAAATGTCCTGGTCGGTCATCTACGCGGGAGCGAAGATGAATTAAGACCCGTATGACTTTGATGAGGTATGGAGATACAATCAAAGTCATGGGCACTTGTAAGAGTACAAGGTCTTGGACCGACCCACTATGAGAAAGCTGCATGGATTAAGTCATGAGCTTATCTCATGTATAACCGCGTCACAACGCCCATGACCTGAGATCATCATGGATTCCTACATGCTGAATCACTGGTCTTTGACCTAGTCAAAAGTCACCTTTGACCGGGTGATGATAAAGGTGGGATCGGGATCGGTGGTTTTCATGCGGAGGGACGTGAATGGTCAAGATGGAATTTGTCCCTCACATTTGTAGAGAGATAATATTGGGCCCCTCGATGAGTGAGTCTAAGAAATGTATGGCCATACCGTGATGGAAAGGAGTTTCCATTTCACTTATTAGACTACTCGAGAATCGAGAAAGTAATGGTCAAGAAAAGGAAGTTGACATTATCCATGCCTCATCCTTGACCAAATTATCGCGTGACAAAAGGGACGTGACATGGTTGTACGATAGGTGTATCGTGTCATCGATCCCCATGTGAATTGGGTAGTCGCAATGTCTTGCTAGAGGCCACTTGCGATTTGTGGGCTGACACAGTGTTGGCCCACTGCCAATCTCACATGGGCCTGCAGGGTCGCACACAAGAATAATCCAACACGGGTAAAAGTGTCCGGGGTTCATTGAATCTCGATTAATGCGAGATTAATGAATATTGAGTTTAATCTGGGGTAAATATATATATATATATATATATATTTAAATTCGAAAATAATATAATGATATTATTTAATTGAGATTAAAATATTATTATTATATTATTTGTTTTATGTTTAATTTATTTGATAAATTAAATATCTAAAACAAACAGAGATATTGTATCTCATTTAATTTTCGAATAAAGATATTATTGTCTATTTAATTTAAATTGAGATATTAGTATCTCGATTTAAATAAATAGATAGATATCATTTCTCGGATTTAATTTATTGAGATAAATTAAATCGGGAGAGCTTTTAAATTTGGATTAAATAAATAGGTTGGATTAAATCTATCGGATAGATTTAATTAATTATTTTTAATCTAGATTCGAATTCAAAATTTCAGATCTAGCTTTTAATTCGATTAAATAAATATTATTATATTAGATCTATCGGATAGATTTAATTAATATATATTTAATCCAGATCTAAAGTTTGAATTCAAAAATTAATACGATTAATTTTGCATTAAATACGTTGAACATGTTTTAGAAAACCTATGGGACTTTCGGTCGAGCGTATTCGAAAAGCCGCGAGAAACCCTAGAGTGAAAAAATAGAGAGAGACGCAAAAAGAGGCGCTAGCACGCTGCCGTAGCCGTGTTCGGGAATTGTTCGTGTGGATACCGGTGGAGGAAGCCGATTCTACAAGTTGTCTTCTCGCGATCGAGGAGGTAGCCCACCTTTGTTCAACAAAGTAGAAACCACGAACGAGTTTTTTAAAAGGTAATATCCGATTCCTTAGCCTTGGTTTAAACGCACCTGAGTGATCCTCAGGACGGGATTCGTAGAAATTTTAATCCGCTGCGTTGTACGGATCCTAACATTTTCTAAGTATAGAATGAACCCAGTTGCCAGTTCTTAAGTTAATACATTCAGTTTTCTTATCAGTGATTTAATTTCTTGTCGATTAGCGAGAGCTAAGGGCTAGATCAATGGCCTCGGCTTAGTGAGAGGGAGTCGGGGTTAGACATCTGAAAATAGTGATTGCTAGGCAGGCTGGTGCAAGGCTTGACCTATTATTGTAAGCTTCAGAAATAGGTCTACCGCTCATAATCATAACACCTTGATTTGTATTGATAATCCAACTAGAAAAGTTGCCATAGACATATGGGAGAAGTACAGAACATGATTGTATGTATCGGACGCGAGAGCTTCGGTAGATTAACGTGGTGGGCAACTGAATAACTTTGCTTAGGGTGTTCATACTGTAGATTTGTGAGAGCTATACAATATGAATGCTATAGCAATGCGTTTAAGCAGCTGGGGGATTAATATGCTTAGAAAGGATTTTGAGTTCAGTCTATGTTTTTACTGATATCTTCTTACGACTACGATCCTCTAGTTTTTTTTTCTTTTTATTAGTATAGCTAAAAAACTGTCAACTAAATCATATTTATTCTCTTGTTAAACACAACTAATTCTGCAATTCGATGTCATCATTTGGTATCCCAGTCTTTGTGGGACTATACTCTACTTACTCTTTATGACTTGTTTGACTGGTTCACTTGCCATCAAGGAAATCGATCAACAAGTTTTTGGCGCCGTTGCTGGGGACTATAGATACCTTTAGTGACGACGTCCTTTTGGCTTAATAGTTGTAGTTTATCCAATAAAGCTCATTCTTTCCCTTTTCTTGATTTTCAGGTACATTCTGTAGTGCATGCGCAACTCGCCTTCAGTCAACCTAGAGCCTTACGATCCTGAAATCGAACGCACATACAAGCAAAGACACATGAAGCAGAAGCGAAGAAGTCAACCTTTTGACTCCGCAAGCATGGCGGATATGCAAGTCAATCTTGATCAGGATAGAAGAGAGCTGCAAGCAATAAGATAGGGACAATCAGGTCCCTCCACCTCCAAATCCATATGTGAACAAAGCTATTGGTCAATGAAGACACTTAAGCAGTAAGGGATGTCATTGCATCAAGTTCATGAACTTCAGCTACTGGTTTGGAAGGAGGGAGTCGATTTGCTGGCCATTGGTGACTATTCATGGCCATACGTTCAAAGAGCTCATGAGACTCATTATATGATTTCATCAGGAGTGAGCCATTTGCAGATGCATCAACTATTGATTGGTTTGTCCATCCAGACCTTTATAGAAAGTTTTCAATTACACCCATTCAACTAGTCCGTGTTATGGACACTTTCTAAGTAGATCATTGAATCATTCTCAAACTTCATAAGTAGATTCGTCAGGGCACTGGCAGAAGCTAGTGATGTCTTCTCTCAGCTAGGCGTTCTTGGTTGGTGGGAAGAATTTTAGCAAGAATTTGCTACCCAGGTCGTTCCAAGAGGTGATCGAGTGAACGGGAAGAGTATTCAGTCATGTTCGAGCCTTGTCCTTGAGTGAGAATGGGAACAATTTGATTCTGAGGGCGTCGGCTGTCACTTCTAGAATGACGAAAGCGTCACAAACCTTCATGAATGATTTGAGATGCAAATGAGGGTCTTCAGATGGGAGTCCGCCAAACTGTCTGGTGGAGTTGAGCATATGGAACATGACACCTTTAATTTCAAAGTGTCCTACAATAAGGTCTGGGGTGTGAAAGTCGAGTTGAGTCTATTCAAATTAGGTACTCCAGACTCCATGATGGCTCGGTCTAGATCAGCATTAGAGTTTGGTGTTGGGGGATCTGGTTGTCCCCAGTGAGTGGGTATCGCTCCTCTCGATCCATGTCTAGATTAACTTACACGTTCGCTATGTGTGTAGAGTCACTCATGTGACTCCTTTGCCTATACTTTTTGCGCCTTTGTTTATAGGTTCGTTCAATCTCTGGATTGTACAGCTCAAGGTCAGCAGAGGGCGAGCTACATATATACTACAGAAGGTAGCTGAAAATCAAAGATAGAGAGAGTGAGCTTAGTGAGGTAAAACTCAACTTATTAGAGAGAAACATACAATCATAAAAGGTATATTCAGTCCCTGGCAACGGCACCAAAAACTTGTTGGGTGAATTCCTTGTGGCAAGTGAATCAGTCGAACAAGTAATAAAGAGTAAGTATAGTTATCATCTTACATAGACTGTTGATACCAAAGATGATGCTAGTTTCTCATGAAAGTTGTGTGTGATGAAAGTATGGTTAGTTTGTTTGTTTTAGCTATTACTAATGACAAATAAGTAAATAAATGATCGGAAGTCAAAAGGAAGATATCAGTTTAAAAGTAGGCTGAGTTTGCATTTCATCCTAAGTCGCATTATTCCCCTAGTTTTCATGCAACGCATTGCTATAGCAATTATGCTGCACAGCTTCCGCTGTTACACCCCTACTGGCCTCGCCCTTTCGGGTGGCGGGTTAGAGGGATTTCTTTTATTTAATCACCTTCCTTTATTACTTGGTCCAATTAACCTATCACAGAGTTAGCACAGTAGAGCACAGGATCTAGTTTGGACAAACTTAACATACTGATAAACATTCATAAGTCAAGTGGCAAATAAGTCCCCGAAGGGTTAATACAGTCATCCAGACAAAGTACTGTTTATAAGCAACAGTTATCCAAATATAAAGTACAAAATGAGATAGGGCATCCCCTATTTATTCTTCAATTCATCACTCCTGGCCCTACCTCCTTTATGCCACCAACCACAACTGTCTTACCCCTGAAGCTCAAAATGGTCTGGAGTTCAGGATTGAACCCCAGAGTAACTATTAGACTCAAGTATAATATGTACATAGTGCATGCAAGTATCCATAATCAGAAAATCATATCACATATCATAAATGCATTCAGAATCACATCACAATCACAACTACAATGACGTACCATCGAGCCGCCTTACCAAGGAAGGCCCCGGACTCCCGCGTGCCGTCGAGCTACCTTAACAAGGCCAACCCCGGACGCCTGCGTACCGTCGAGTCATCTCACAAGATAACCCCGGACGCCCGTGTACCGTCGAGTCGTCTCTTAAGACCGACCCCGGACACCATCCTCAGCGCTAGAATAAACACAGTAGCTAGGGAGTTTAACCCTAACTACCCCAAATGCATCTCAGGCTTAGTAGCAACCTAAGGACACACAGTCCACTAGGCCCTACAGCCTTGCATCCACAACCATGGAAACAGACATACAACAATAACATAGAATACGTGAGTCAACAGTTGCTACCTGGCACTTCCGAAAGCGGTGAACTTTCCTCTTAACGTCGGGGATGCGTCCTACACATGAGAATACCCTAAATACAGCCAAACATTATGCTATCAATCACCCATTCAAACCCTAGCTCTAGTTTCATGAAATTCACATAGCTTCAGATTTTCCAGAATTTCTGACACAACTTCATCGATTTTTAATAAATTCTAAAAAACTCTTATTGACATGAGATCAGTGGAATTAGAACCCTTAGAATTTATATTTTATATGAAAAATAGTTATCAAGTTCATATGGGTTCAAAACTCGTCCTTTACCCCAAATACTAGCCACTGGTCTGAGAGAAAAGTCCAGTCTTTAGGTTATCTTTATCCTTTAATATCTCTCGGTTAAAAACTCCAAATGACACAAAATAATATATCCCAATCATCCTTAGGATGTCTAAGTTCACCATACAAAATTTTAGAGCAAACCGACTCCATTTACCCACTGAAAACCATAGATCAACATTCGCTGCGCAGAAACCAAAATAACCGACAGATTTTCGTGTAAGAAGATTTAGGGTTTATAGAGTTCCAAACGAAATGATCCTACTTAAACCTACAAAAAAATTCCTTCTGGACTCATTGGAAACCTTAAAAGTATGAAAAACCTACTGCATCTCCACAAAACACCACAGGGCAGAGAAGAAGATTACTCAGTTGTCGGTTTAGGGACTTACCTCCGGATATCGGTTGCGGGTGACCTCCTTCACTTCCAGAACCTAATGCTTCAGCTGACCACTCTCTAGCAATCCTTGAGCTCGTGGCTTGTGTGGGAAAAATGGAGGGGGAGAGGTCCTATTTATAGGCCCCAAGTTCCACATTTTGCCCTTAGATATTTTTTAGTTGTAGGTTTTAAGGTTAGGGGCAAAATGGTCATTTTGCCTTGTTCATCTTTCCAAAGCTTGGGCCCACGAAATCAGACCTTCTAGAAGGCTTCTAGGGTCTTACAAGGGCTGAAAATAACGTTTTCCCATGCCAAAAGTAGGTTTCCAGTTTTGCCCCTAGGTGGCCTTAGTTGTAGGTTTAAGATGTAGGGGCAAAATGGTCATTTGGAAGCATTATGTTTCTCCTACGGTTGTGGGCCCACGAAATCTGATCCAAAGATGTGCCATAATTGCACTTTTGGAGCCATAATTACATGTCATTTTGTTGTCATATCAAGTTCAAATTGTGTGGCCCAGATTTAACGGGATTATTTTATTCACTCTCTCTCTTCATTATTACCCTGATGTGACAACCTCTCTCTTCATAATTACATAGCAAGATATTTTCTCACTCCTATGGGCCCATTGGAATTCACCCCTTACCAGTGTCCTGGGCCTGGGCCCGACTCTGGAAATCGTGTCCGACCCCGCTCAGCTCCCGGTTGTCGGTCCCACCTTAACTCGTAATGCGTGCCCTTCAACTAGACTTGTATGGACCCGGATCATCAGTCACTTTTCCCAGACCATAAGTGGATGAGGCATACTACCTTGGGGATCAAGAAACCTTTATTCCAGTACCCCAGATCCACCTCGTAATGCATGCTACTCGATAATCCAACTTCTAGCCCCGAAATGCCACGTATCCGACGTAGCACCATCATCACTGACTTTCTCTCCTGCAATGGGTCCAGATACACACTTTCTCTCTCTTCCCTTCTTAATTCCCTAAAAAACGTAGGGCTTCCATGCTTGCCCGGAAAATGCCGTATACTTACTTGTATTGGCATATTTTCGCTCAACTAAGTGTCCTATACCTGAGGACATAGTTGGGCAGCATCTTTTCCGACCAGACTTACACCGTATACATCTTCTGTGCCCATTTTACGATAGCACCCGAGTTCCACGTCTTGCATACTAGGTCCACTGACCCGTATGGCCGAGTTACTTAGTCCCAGAGAGGCTTCCTATGCCTCGACCTTCTTGGGACTCTTCCCGAACTGGGCCTAGTCATCCGCCTATTCCAGGCTTATTTTCAATTGTTAGGGCCCAAAACTCAGGGTGTTACATCCGAATGCTACAACAAAACTATCTTTCACAACGTTATTCAGCTAACCCACCACTATCGTATACAGAAGCATCTACATTATGTAAATCAATCCTCACTCTACTTCTCCCATCTATGCTGATTTTTCAGTTTAGACTGTCAGTTTTAACCTAGGTGTTCCTGGTTATGAGCGGTAGACTGATGAGCACAAATCGTACCATGTTTTCCCTATATTTTATGACTGAATTGAATGGTAAATATGAGCTTAACTACAGATAATCTAAGCAAAAAGGCATGTATTCATGATATAGGGAACTGAAGGACAGAAACCATTTATATCCTAAACATGTGCTAAGAAAGAACAATTTACATGGTTTTTAAGGAAGAACGTATAGCAAAGCTGATACGATGCTATAGCATTCTGACAGCAACTTGAAGTGCAATGCAAGGCATCACGATAGCTATAGCAAAGTAGAGGACGCAATGCTATACGGCATGTTTTCTGACCTTTTATCTAGGTGATTTCAGGAATAAAAGAAAAGGGCGATAACAACAGGTAGATTGCTGACATAACGGAATAGAAGATGTGGAGGATCGAAACTAAAAGATTTGAAGAATCCCGCAGGATTAGTAGAAGCAATCTACTCAGACCGAAAGATACGATAGATCTCGACAATTAGGAAAGACCCAACTCGCTGTAATTTGCGCCGCAAGAAAGCCTAATTATATAAGGAGATAGCAGAGCCAACCCTAGGGGAGTCGGAGAGCCCAGAACGAGATTCCACATTCGGCAGACTCAAGAGAAGAGTGAGAGATTTCACAAAGCATGAGATTTCTAGGACAACCCAGCATCCTTCTTTGCAGTATGACGGAGAGAAGAAGACGTGGAGTGGTGACATGACAGGGCTTCATCCATGCCATTGGAACTTCGTCAAGCTTTCTGTTTTCTCTTTTACTTTAGTATTTAGATCATGGGTCATTCTGTTATTGTCTGGTTTGTGGTTCCCTCGTCAGTCATGAACTGATTTTCATATAGCTGGACGAGGAAGATTCCTTAAAGTGTTAAATGAACCCAGTTGCAAGTTCTTAATTTAATAAATTTGGTTTGCTTATCAGTGCATTAATTACTAGTCGATTAGCGAAAGCTTGGGGCTAGATTTGTGGCCTCGGCTTACTGGCAAGGAGTTGAGGTTAGACCTCTGAGAAACAGTGTTTGCTAGGCAGCCCGTGCACGACTTGACCTATTATTGTAGGCTTCAAGAATTGGTCTACCTCTCATAACCATGACACCCTGAGTGTAAAGCAGATCTAACTAGAAAGTTGCCATAGGAATATGGAAGGAGTATAGTTAGCATCATATGTATCGGACGCGGAAGCTTCGATAGACTATAATGGTGGGTTAACCAACTAGCTTTGTAGTTAGTAGCTATGCTGTAGCATTGCAGAAGCTGTGCAGTATAGATGCTATAGCAATGGGTAGAGTAACTGGGGGATTGATGCACTTAAGGGTGATTCTGAGTCCAGCCTAACTTTACCGATATCTTCTCAAGTTTAATTCACTGTTTATTTCTCGTTATTAGTATAACCACAAAAACCTCTCAAACCAATTATGTTCACTTTCTGTTTGCACAACTATCATAGCAATCGAGCGTCACTCTTTGATATCTCAGTCTCTGTGGGACGATACTCTACTTACACTTTATTACTTGTTCGACTGATTCACTTGCCATCAAGGAAATCGACCAACAAGTTTTTGGCACCGTTGCCGGGGATTGCTGATACCCCTAGTGACGATGCCCCCTTGCTTAATAGTTGTGATTTACCTAGTAAAAAGCTCATCTTTCTCTGTTCTTGATTTGTAGGTACATTCTGTAGTGTATGCGCAACTTGCCTCCAGCCAACCTAAAGCCTTATGATCCTGAAATAGAACGCACCTACAAGCAAAGGCGCATAATGCAGAAGCGAAGAAGTCAATCTTTTAACCCAGCAAGCATGGCGGATATACCTGCCAACTACGAGCGGGATCCACGAGAGAATATAGAATAAAACAAGGATAACCAAGTCCCTCCACCTCCAAACCCACATGTGACCAAAGCCATCATGGAGTTCGGGATTCCAGACCTTCATAAGCTGAATTCGGCTATTATGTCCCCAACCGTTCAAATAGGACACTTTGAGATCAAGAGTGTCATGATTCAAATGATAAATGCCGCCAGACAATTTGAAGGACTGGCATCTAAAGACCCTCATTCACACCTCCAGGCTTTCATGGAGGTCTGTGACTCGTTCATTATCCCAAGAGTCACGCCCGATGCCATTCGAATTAAATTGTTCTCATTCTCTATGTGGGACAAACCTCGAAAGTGGCTCAATAATTTACCAACCAATTCGGTCACCTCCTGGGAAGATCTCAGGAGAAGATTCCTACTTCACTTTTTCCCACCAACAAGGAATGCGCAATTGAGGAAACATATAGCCAACTTCAAGCAAAATCCTGAGGAATTGGCCCACGAGGCTTGGGACCGATTCAAGAATCTGCTTAACAGATCCCCACAAAATGGACTGCAAGAATGGGCTCAATTGGAAACCTTCTACTGTGGACTAAATGGAGAAACACGATCATTTGTGGATGCCTGCACGAACGGATCTATTCTCATGCAGCCATATAACAAGGCATGCCAACTACTGGAAAAGATAACAACACAAGGTTATCAGTGGGCTGACAACAGTAGGATCACACGTAGGGAAGTCGCCAGTATCAGCTGACGGATGCATTAACTACCCTTACAACCCAGGTGATAGCTTTGACCAATGCCATCGAAGGATTAATCAGTCCCGTCGTACAAGCCAATCTCCAAGATTCATTAACCTACGACCACTGTCAGAAAGACTCGGACCCAAAAAGGCATCTTACGGACATTCTGAGGGACCACATAGCAAGAAACAACTCAGAAATTCTAAGTCAGCAACTCACACTTCAAAAGCTAGAAAACCAAATCAGGCAAATTGCAGCTCTCACTGAGGAATGCTCAGGACCTTTACCTCATAGTAGAACGGATGCAACTACCAAGGGTAACAAGCAAGAGGTAATGCTACAGCAGGGTAGCTTGGCGGATAATGCTGCAGCATGTTTTCCATCGGTGATAATAAACAAACACATACCAGAGTCACTGAGGAGTGATACTACTGAGTTGACAGCACATAACGTAGCCACCAGACAAATCTTCAGTCAGCAATTTCGAGTGTTTTAAGAACTCATGCAACGGTCCCACGTTCACATGGCACCAGCAGCAGCTGTGGGAAAAATGCCCACCTATGTGAAGTTCCTCAAAGACACCCTATCCCAGAAGGAAAAACTGTTGGGACTTGAGATCATCCCTTTAACCAGACTTCAAGCATTTCTTGCCAACCAGGAAGACCACTTAACTGCAAGATGCTGCCCTCCTTGAAATTCCATGCATAATAGACAATCACACCACCATAAGGGCAATATGTGATCCAAGATCTTAAGTAAGTATAATGCCAAGACTAGTGTCTCAACGACTGACCACCGGTAACGAGCAAATTGCTACAGCAAGCTTGCAACTAACAGACAGAACCATGATCTACCCAACAAGTGAAAGCCACAACGTCCTGATGCAAGTCGGAACATTGACGCTCCCCGTGGATTTCATTATACATGATCAAGATGGTGGACACGAAGTGCCAATCATTCTGGGACGGCCATTCTTAGCTCTGGGACAGGCATTAATGGATGTACATGAAGGGGAACTTACACAAAAGATAAGTGGCAAGGAAGTAAATTTCAACCTATTCAAAGCAATGCAACACACAGACGATACAGAAACATGCTCTGCGTTAGATACAGTGGACAAAGTTATACAGGGTGCCTTCCACGAATCGTATGGCAGGGTGCCTGGAGAGTTGGAACTAGCAACAGGTGAGGTCTTTACGTCGTAGGGAGTGTCCCGTCATGCGACGTCTTTACGTCTTCTACAGTCCATCTAGGTTCAGGGAAGAGTTGGGTTTTTCGATCAGTAATTCTCTCATTCCTTCGGTGTGAGTCCAGTCGAATTGGAATTGTACTAACTACTCTGACTCTCACGACTTCAACAACTTTAAGTTTAGCCGCATCTTCCTCTTATGGTCAGGTCCTTTCGCGTCATACGTCCAGTGAGCTGGGCCTTCCAAATCTGTTGGGTTCGGTTGATTGATCCTCCTTTAATGCCAAATCTCTAGATTCGGTTGATTTATCCTCCTTTAATACTGCGAGATTCTTCAAATCTTCCTTTTGATTCTCCATTGAAAGTGGAGCAAATCACCAAGAGGGGGTGAATTGAGGATTTTAAAATAAAATAAAAAATCAAAGTGCTCTGTTATTTGAATGAAAAACATAGCAGAACAGAGTAAGGGAAGAAGAGGCAAGACACAACAAATTTATACTGGTTTGGTCCAACCTCTTGACCTACGTCCAGTCCCCAGACACTCTAAGATTTCACTAACTCAAATGATTACACACTCTGTAACTCTCAGAGTAATTCTCTCACTAGAATTTACCCCCTTTACAAGTTATAATCAAATAACCCAATCTCCAAGTCCTGAAACTTGAGATTCTTACAATGAATGATTTCAATAAATGATACTCTCTCTAAGAGTGGATAATAATCACTGAAGTACAAATGTATCAAAAGATACTTTACAGTAGAAAATTGAAAGAGTAGTTGGAAACTTGAATGGTTTTCATTTTCTGTAGATGATTGTTGAGAAGACTTGAATGCAACTCTATATATATGAAGAGAGCATTAAAAGACCATTGGATTGATCAATGTAGCCGTTGGAACATTAATCTAGCTGTTGGAGGCACTTTGGTCATTTCTCTCTCTACTCTTCAGTTAATCCAGGAGCACATAGATTCATGGTTGACTTCTCTTGAATTTAGTCCATTGGAATAGTAGCTACTGGATAGGGAAACGAAACATTAATGCCTTTGCAACGTGTGTGGAATGATTGTCCAAAAGGATGCAAGCTTTCTATACATTGCAATAAATGTGCTGACATCACTTTTTGCTTTTATCTAAATCTTCATTTAATATCCTCTAAGCCATCTGAAACTCACTAACAAACTGATAAACATAGTTAGAAATAGTAATGAGTGATGAGAAGAAGTATTAAGAACAAACATGAAGATTTCTCAAATTCGAGCCATTTGATTTTAAAACTGGGCGACACAAACTCGAGTTTGTTCATCCAAACTCGAGTTTGTTCATCCAAACTCGAGTTTGTAACTTTGCTTCAAAAGTCAAACTCGAGTTTCCAAATCCTAACTCGAGTTTCCTTCTTTCGAGAGAAGAATATCGCGATTTGAGATTTGGAACATACTTTTGAATAGGAGCCAAACTCGAGTCATTAAGTGACTAACTCGAGTTTTGGACTATTATAATCAAAAAGCTGATTAAGTCCAAAAGCTCAAAACTAGAGTTTTTAAATCTTAACTGGATTTTTCAAAATCACTGAAAAGAGCAAAGCTCTCTGCTTGGCCTAAACTCGAGTTAACAAAAGTAGACTTGAGTTTTCTTTAAGATTGAAAACCTTTGAAAACTCTCTGCCAAGTGAAAACCGAAGTTTCTAAAACAAACTGGAGTTTCCTCAAAGTGAGTAAAACCTGAAAGCTTTCTATCAAACACAAACTTGAGTTTACAAATACAAACTCGAGTTTTCTCGAAACTTATGGGAAACTTAGAAAGCTCTTGGCGAAGTGCGAACCGGAGTTTGTCATAACAAACTGGAGTTTGCTCAAGATGAAAAGCATTAAGACTCTCGGCCAAGCACAAACTCGAGTTTGGAAAATCTTAACTCAAGTTTGGTCAAGTTCACAGACACTTAACAAACTCTTTGTTTAGTACAAACTGGAGTTTTCAAATCAAAACTAGAGTTTTCTTAAGTTCAAAATATTGGAAGCTCTCTATATGACCAAAACTCGAGTTTATCCTCGCAAACTGGAGTTTTGTTTACTTTAGAAAATATTGAAGAGTCTCTGTTTGGTACAAACTGGAGTTTACAACATAAATTCGAGTTTGTCTGATTGTGAAAAACTTGGAGTGCTCTCTATATCTCACAAACTCGAGTTTGCCTATGCAAACTGGAGTTTTCCTTAATTCCTAAAAATTGAGCTACTCTCTATCAAGTACAAACTCGAGTTTTACATCCAAAACTCAAGTTTGCCTTTGACAGTAAGTTTTTCAACTTACCAAAGACAAACTTCATCTTGAGTTTATAGCTGTCAGTTATCATCAAAACACATAGAGAACTAACATCCACATCTTCTGTTTAGCCTTAGTTAATTCAACCGTCGTCTAACATCCGTCTGGATGACCTGTATTAAATTCCTGAAAACTCTCTATGAAAGGTCAGAGTAACATAACGCATCTCCGCATCACTTACGATGCTACAGCATATTGGTCGCATTGTATTGCTAGCACCAATGTGAGCATACCATATGCTGTAGCATTATATCAACTTCGTTATGAGCTTTCACAGCAAACCATAAAGTAGCCCTTTTCTTATGCACATGAGCAGGATAATGATGTGGATACAACAATTTGTAGAATCTATCATGTATTTCCCTATGCCCATGAATTTCCTTACATATTTTATCAGATAACATACAATTTTTTACTAAGCTCAGATTCACCATTCAAAACAGTCAAAACACATAGGGAGAACATGACATAAATATGACCCATCAGATACCTTCCCCATCAATCCTTCTTTCCTCATGCCGAGACATGAGAAGCCCAATATCACTTGCATGCTTTAAGTATGTCGTAGAAAATTTAGCGACCTTTTCACATATATATCATTCAACAATGCAAGCCTTCCAACGACTATTTCTTACAAACCCTTTCATTATTTTCTTGAAACGTTCAAGAAGGTGCATCCATCTTAAATAGGTCGGGTAACAAAGTTGTACCTTTGTAACCAAGTGAGTTGTCAGGTGGATTATGATGTTAAAGAATGCTAGAACAAAATACATCTCAATCTCACACAATATGTGTGCGACCTGATTTTCTAACCTCGAAAATTTTTTAGGGTCTATCACTTTACTGCAAAGTAAGTTAAGGTAGAAACATAACTTGGTGATTGTAACTCGCTCCTTATAAGGCCCCATATAGCCACTGGAATCAAGTTCTCCATCAAGACATGGCTGTTGTGAGATTTTAATCCCATCAGTTTCAAGTACTTCACTGACATGAGTCTTTTGATGTTTGAAGAGTAATCCTCTGGCACCAAAGAATTGACAAAAACTAGTTTTTTCTTCCTTTGATAGCGTATGAGCTACGAGACAAAAAAATGTATGAGCCCTCCTGTTGGTCAAATTCCCTTATGGCAAGTGAACCAATCGAACAAGTAATAAAGAGTGAATAGACTATCATCCCACAGAGACTGTTGATACCGAAGATGACACTAGTTTCTAATTACAAGTGTGTGGTGTGATAAATTGTATTTGGTTTGGTTGGTTTAGCTATTACTAATGACAGGAAATAAATAAGTGATCAGAAGTCAAAGGAAGATATCAGTTTAAAAGTAGGCTGAGCTCATATTTCATCCTAAGCTGTGTTATTCCCCCAGTTTTCCTATAACACATTGTTATAGTAATTATGATGCACAACTTCCACAATGCTATAACATAACCGTCTTTCATAATGATACTCAGCTAACCCACCACTATCCTATACAAAAGCTTCCGCAATCCTATACATTCAATCCTCGCTCTACTCTCCCACATTCCTATGGTGATTTCAAGTTTAGTCTATCTGATTTGCTCTAAGTGTTCTGGTTATAGGCGGTAAATCCGTTCCTGGCATCTACAGTTTAGGTCAAGTTGTACATGGGCTCACACAGCAAACACTATCTAATAGAGGTCTAACCTTGACTCTCATCCGGTAAGCCAAGACCACTGAGATAACCCTTAGCATCTGCTAATCAGCTATGAATTAAAACACTATTAAGCAAATTGAATTTATTAAATGAAAAACTAGCGAACTGGGTTCATTCCACAACTTAGAAATCCATCCTCACTCAGCCAAAGGGAATTTAGTTCATGACTGATGAGGAAAAAACAAAACAGAATAGTAGATAATAGCCCATGGCAGAATCATGAAATATAATAGCAAAAGAAAACAAGAAAGTTTGTCGAAAGGTTGATGACGTAAGAGGCGTCCTATCACGTGACATCTTTACATCTTCTTTGATTTGTCTTGCTCCAGGAAAGAATCAAGTCTGGTCTACTATTATGTCGATCGGTCTTCTCTTTCGTTCCTTCAGTGTAAGCCCAGTCGAATGGGAATTGTGTAAATTGCTTGACTCTCACGACTTCCGACCTCTCTAGGTTTTTCCGTGCTTTCCTTTTATAGTTAGGTCTTCTTGCGTTGTACGTATAGTGGGTTGGGCCTTCCAAATCTGTCAGGTCCAAGATCTTAGATTTGGTTGATTGATTCTTCCTTTAATACCACGAGATTATTCAAATCCTTCATTTCAATTCTCCGCATCTTTTAGATTCAGCTTGAGTCAATCACCGTCTTGACATGCATTTTGATAACATGTCTTATTTTCCTGAAAACTTGCAGAGAAAGATTAGCGTAACGAGCGCATAATTCTGCCTTGTTTACGATACTACAGCACAGCGGTCGCCTTGTATTGTTGGTGTAGATGTAAGCATGCACTATGCTATAGCATTGTATCAGCTTCATTATGTGCTTTCACGAAAAACCATAAAGTGGTCTTTTTCTTATGCACATGAGTAGGATAATGATATGAATATGACAATTTGTAAGATCCATCCTCTATTTCCCTATGTGTATGAATTTGCAGACATTCTAATAGATAGCATACATTAAAGCTCAGATTTATCATTCAATACAGTCAAGACACATAAGGAAAACATTGAAAATAGAATATCACCTAGAGGGGGTGAATAGGGGATTTCGAAATTCTTTTTTCGGATTGAACGACGAACAATTAACGCCAAGACAAAAACAAAGAGAGTGAACATAGAGAGATTATATTGGTTCAGTCCAACTCCTTGACCTACATCCAGTCCCTAGACACTCTAGGATTTTCACTAGTTCTTAATCTCAAATCAATTACACACACTGTACTCAAAGTGATCCCTTCACACTCAGATCTACTCCCCCTTACAAGTTGTAATTGTACACCCACATTTAAGGTCCCTCTACCTTGAGATTTGACAAATAATCAAGTAATCAAATTGAAAGTGGAGCTATATACCCAAGAGGGGGGTGAATTGGGTATTTTAAAAACTTTTGTAATCTGCTCTGTTTTTAGACAGCAAAAACAGAGATGGACAGAGTAAAGGGAAGAGCAGTTGGACACAGAGATTTATACTGGTTCGGTCCTAACAACTTGACCTACATCCCGGTCCCGGACTCTCGGGATTTTCACTATCTCAAAGATTACACACTCGTACTCAAAGAGTAGTTCTCTCTCTAGAACTCACTCCCCCTTACAAGTTGTAATCAATGAACTCCCAAATCACCAAGTCCCCGACTTGTGATTCTTTACAATAAACGTTTTTCAAGTAGAAACTCTCTCTAAGAGTAGATAAGAATAATCACTGAAGTACAAAGTATCAAAAGATACAATACAGTTGAAAACTGAAAGAATAAATGCTAGACTTGAATGTATTTTGTTTTCAGTTGTTGTAGTTGTTGGAAAGACTTGAATGCAGCTCTATTTATACTCAGAGATCATTAAATGACCGTTGCTTTCCTAATAGATCCATTGGAGAAGTTCAGCCAAGGCTAAGGAAATGGTTTAGGCATCTTCTCTTTCTAATTTACACTTAATCCAGCTGGGTAGAATATCAGAGTTGACTCTCTGCAAATTTGTCCGTTGGAGAGGCAGTTGCTTGATGTAGAAATCATTCTTTAATGCTTTGCAACCGTGTGCAGAAGGATTACCCAAAAGTATGCAAGTTTCTGGGTTTGCATTTAATGTTCTGACAACACCTTTGCTTTTGCTTTAAACCTTCAATGTACCTTCTCTAATCTGTCTGAAACTCAGCAATAAAGTCGTTAAACATGTCTAGGAACATTACAGATCAATCAAAGGAAGTATTAAGATCAAATAAGAAGGTTTCACAAATTCGTCAGATTTGATTTTCAAACTTAGCGTTCAATACTCGAGTATGTATATCAATACTCGAGTTTGTCACTGTGTACTTAAGTCAATACTTGAGTATTCATTTTGATACTTGAGTATTCTTCTTCCAGAGAAGAATCATCAAGATTTGACTTTGGACCTTAACATTGAAATAGGGTCAATACTCGAGTATCCAAATCCATACTCGAGTTTTGAACTTTTGATTTGAAAATAAGTTTGAGTTCAATACCTCAATACTTGAGTATTGATTCCAATACTTGAGTGTTCAAATCAATGACAAAGAGCAAAGCTCTCTGTATACCCAATACTCGAGTTTCCAACTTAATACTCGAGTATGCACTCATCTTGCAAAACTTTGTGAAGTCTTTCCCAAGTCAATACTTGAGTATTGAAATGAATACTTGAGTATTCAATATATGCATAAAGCTTGTAGTCTTTCTATCAGTCCAATACTCAAGTGTCTAAACCAATACTCGAGTATTCAAGATGTTTGAAAACTTTGATAAATTGATGTCAACTCAATACTTGAGTTTTCAAACGAATACTTGAGTTTTCGTAAAAGAGTGTTAAGTATGAAAGCTTTAAGAAAATCCAATACTCGAGTATGCAGAATCAATACTCGAGTTTCCATAAGATGGGAAAGCTTGATAACTCTCTGTATGACCAATACTTGAGTATTCAATTGAATACTTGAGTATTGAGAGCTTAATTCAACGTTGAAATTGTCTCTGTGTGATCCATACTTGAGTTTTCATATCAATACTCGAGTTTGGCTCAGGGTGAAAAATTTGGAGTGCTCTCTGTAAGTCCAATACTCGAATATTGTGTCCAATACTTGAGTATTGCTTTGTGTAATTGATTTGAGCAACTCTCTGTCAAGTCAATACTCGAGTATTGAGACCAATACTCGAGTTTTGTCTTGACAGTAAGTTTTCAACTTACTCAAGACAAAACCATATCTTGTGTTTACAAATGTCATTTATCATCAAAACCTGTAGAGAACTAACACAAATAAGTGTTTAACTCCTCACTGAGTAGATAAATGATAATCACTGAATTACAAGAATATCCGAAGATATTAAATAAAGAAACTGAAACAGTATGTTGAAATAATGTTGAATTGAATGCGTAGAGTTTCGGTAGTTGGTGGAATTGAATGTGATGAACTTTTGTATCATCTTCCATTAATGCCGTTGTGAAGCTTTGACTGTAGTCGTTGAGGCTCTTCAAACTTCCGTTAGGCACAGATGGTTTCTGTTAGGTACAGTCGACCATTGCATAATTAATTCGTTCGTCGTTGACGTACATGTGCATAGAAGTTGACTCAGAGTGATTGCCGAAATAGGTATACCTCAAAGGAATGATTTCGTCTGCTATGAGGTATTATTCTGTTTGTTGGCTCTGTTTTCTGAGAGGATTAAATACTTCTGACACAACGAATGGCTTTTCGACTAATCACAATTTAAACATTCGTTAATCATTTGAAATCCACTTAAAGAATAGTTAGAAATATCATAAATACGATTGAGTAAGGTTTAAATGGAAACAGTTAATAACTCAAAATATTTAAATTTATGATTGCTTTTACAACGAAGGATTATGATAGATGAAGGCCCATACTCGAGTAACCCTACCAATATTACTCAAGTACTCTATGAATAAGTGCTTTTTCAGAGGCTTCATAGTTAACCATACTTGAGTACTACATTTGGCTTACTCGAGTATCATCGTAACTTAGCATATCAGAGGTGTCTGTGAAGGCCATACTCGAGTAGCAGCTTGGTGTACTCGAGTATCTTACTTGGGTACTCTATTCCCAATACTCGAGTAACGTCCATTCTTCACTTTAACAAAACACTTAGCCAACTGTTAGCAACTGATGCTTGAGTACCAGTCTTCACATACTCGAGTAGCAGTAGAGTAGTGCTCGAGTACATCTAAGGTTGAGAGCAAATATATGATAGGAGGTGATGGGAAGAATTAGCACTAGAGGAGAGGAGGTGATGAGTAGTATTTCTAATCTTGTTATCATCAAAACTCTGAGAACTAACAAACATGGCATAAATACTACTCATCACCTCCTCTCCTCTAGTGCTAATTCTTCCCATGTTGGGGTTATAGTCACATTGCGTTAGTATCAACTTGCACAGTGATTGAATTATAATCAATTCATTACTGCTATATGTTGTGATATGTAGTATAACCAATTCCTGATTACTTGCTTATTTGTAGTAGTAATTTTGGTATGGAAGTTACAAACTTGTTTTTAAATGTTGATAATCCAATTCATCTTATATATAATAGCTTATGCATCCCGCGCCTGATGCTTGTTGTATACAGTTATACTTTATGCCAAAAATCATTTGTTCTTTCAAAAAAAAAAAAAAAAAAAAAAAACAAGCGCCTAATGTCAATTTTGCAGTAAGCAATTTTTTAATCATATTTTGCTATTGAAAATAACGGAGTTAAGGATAATTCTAGAATAACAATGGTAGAGTTGTTGCCGTTGGTTCTCCATGGTGAAGCATGGGGGTCAAATTGATCGTTGGTTAATTGAAGGAATCAAATTAACCTTCATTCCATTACTGTCTTTAGTCATTATTTGCCTTCTTTAACCATGATAGCTCATATTTTATTAATAAAAGAGCAAGAAAGGGCAATTGTTGGATTCAGAAATTTGACTTCAAATCAATCAAGTCTACTGTTGCCGGTTCCTCATTTACATGTAAATTAATCATACGGCTTGCCCTTTTGGTTAATTGCATAATAATAAGTGTGGGGTAACTAACATTAGCTGCATGGAGTATGCTATTATGAAAGATCATGATGCTCTAATAAGTTGTTAGTTGGGGTGGTAAGTGATAATTGAATATTATTAAACTTATTTGTATCTCTTGGTGAATAAATTTAGGAAGGTTTGACTGATAAATCATGGATTTTGTTACTTAATTGGGCTTTGAGCTTTTAATTTGATTTGATTCATTTTTATGATTAAATTCTAAATTTACAGTGATTTAGTATTTTCACCATAACTTTTGATCTAGATATCCGATTAGCCTGATTCTACTTTCCTTTTTTAGATGATTCAGAGATCTACAATTGTTATGAAGACTCGGAAGGCTGATTCAGACAAGAAGATGGACAAAATTGGAGCTAAAAATAGACTCATTTTTCTGGATTTTTATTCTGCTCGAATTTTGTAATAAAGACCATTTATTAGAGGTTTCCTATTTTTGGGCCAATCTTGTAGCCCTAGTGTTTCCTATTTATAGGTTAGATTAGATGGCTAAAAACATATTCTGAATTACGTTGAATAGGATTTTTTTTTCTTCATCTTTTCTTCTGCATTTTGCTTAGCCATGCTAGGCTAAGCTTTTGTGGTTAACCCAACGTGAGGATTCCATGATTCATCCAGAGAACTTGTGCTTTATCGGTGATTTAACTCGTTTCTATAGTTCGAATATTAGATTTAATATTCGGTTTGGTTTATCCCAAATACTGAGTTCGAACTAGGTTTTAAGTTTTGTTGTGCGATCGCACAGTGGGATGCCGCTGTTCGGACATATTCTAGGCGATCGTCTAGTCAAGGGATTTTCTAGGCGAATGCAGAGATCTCGGTTCATCTAGAGCCAAACGTGGGTTATTTATATTTTGTTCAATGATGGAAGTCTCGGAATCTAAATGTTGGGTTGATCGATTTTAATCGCTTCTTCTCATTTTCTTATATTCTATTTTATCTTTGCTTCATTTAAATTGCATTTCTATTTTAGTTTATTAATTTAAAAATCCAAAACCCAATCCCCCCTTGTTTTCATTGCATTTGCATGACATTTAGATTACTTAGGATTCAATAAAAGGCTCCTCGAAAAAGAGAGAACGATCCTAGGTTTTCCTATACGGAATCCTTGGTTAATTGTTGATTGTGGACCCCAAAGCTAATGACAAAAGGTCTTCATCAAATGGCGCCGTTCTTGTCGGGAGCTAAGTAATTGGCTCCCTAGGTGATTTAATTGTCAAATTCACTTTTGACAAGGGGTTTCTCGTGTGAAGCTTGTTAGTTTTGCATTTTTTATTTTTCATTGCATATAGTTTAGGATTTTTGCATTTGCATTTAAGTAGCTTGCATAGCACTCATTGCATTATTGCATTGTCTTGACTTGGTAGCTTCTGTGTGGTGTGTTTGTATAAAATTCGATATGATTTTGAGCTTATTTGTTTGATTTCACCATGTCTCAAAGTCAATTCATAGCATACTTGCCTATTTCATCATTCTTGAAAAAAAAATCCTTCTTTTCTTTCTCACTTGCATTTGTATTTTATTATATTCCTTTTCTTAATTTTTATAGTTAGGTAGTTATCTTGTGATTCACTGGGAATTAATTGCATTGAATTTTCATGGCTTGGCTTTACGGTAATCATAATCTATCTTTCAATTCTCACTCTTTTGTAGGTACTCAAGAATGTGATGGCTCATTCTACCACCAATACCATGAACCTTACCAACAACCTCCATTCCAACAATATCATCAACACTCTCACTTACCATACCATCCATCATTCCATCCCACTTCCATACCATGTCATCCATCTCATGAATCCCTATACCCATTTGACCCACCTTATGAACCTCATTCTCAACCATATATGCCCAACCAAGATCCTTCATTTTGTGAAGATTCCCAAAATCATTGGAGATTCTTTCATCAACCTTTATAGAATGAAATCAAATGGCTTGAGGTTGTAAATGAGGCACAAGTGTTGAAAATGAATTATCCTTCTATCATGGGCACACATGCACTTTCATCATTTGGTAATGAACAAATGATCTACTTTGACTAATCAATTTGATTTTGAATCCCCTCAATTGTTTGGACATGTAATTTCTCAACCAATTGGCTTTAGTAGTAGTGATTCAACTGTACTTGTTGATGAGTATGTTCCTATTTCTTCATATGATGCTTTAACTGATGAAAATGCTTCTCTTCATAGTACTATGGATGAATGCGATAAATTGAATGACATATTTTCATGCTCTTGTGAGGAATATCAAATGTGTGTGGATTGTTATCATGAAAAATGTCATTTACTTGTTGAGCTTCAAAAGAAAGCATTTAGTGAAGTGGTTAATTCTACCATTGATCATAATGCACCCTCTTGTACTATTGGTGATACTAAGCATGTCAATTTTGAAAAGATTGAATCAAGCATGGATGTCAATGTTGATGATGATGTTCTTACTAAATGGTATGCTGATTTTTCAGATTTTTCATCTGTGAGAGAATCTGTTGTATGTGATTGTTCTGATTATGAATGGTGCCCTGTTGGCACTGAGATTACTGCATCTAATTTTGACTTGCTTGAGGAATCTGATGTTGATTCTGAATTTGAGCTACATTCTAATCCTAATGTGCATCCTAAATACATACTTACTTCTAATTTAGCTAATCATTGTGAGACCATTTGCACTGAGATTAATGTTGTATTATTTGGTAATTCTGAATTGCTTAGTGATTCTGCATTACTTGGGGATTCTGTTGTTGATATGAGTGAGAAAGATCATAGCCTAGAATACCAACTACATAAAATTCCCATTGGATTACCTTCTTATAGTCTTGTTGGTGACAAAGATTCTGAAATTTTGATTGATAAAATCTTGCATGTTGATGAATCTTTCCAACAAGTACTTTCTTGTGATTTGCCACCTGATTTAGAAAAACAAGATAATTGTTTTGAATCTTTACACATTCCAGGTGGTGATGATTTGAAAAATTCGCTTCATTCTTCCACTCTTTTCCCTTCCATCTCTTTTGATTGCAACGATGATGTGGTGTACTCCAACACTAAGTTGGAACACCTTCCATTTTGCAAGCACAAGAGAATGTTCACAATATGATTGTTTGCTTGACTCCTACTAATGGGAGTATCATTGATTTCCTTGGATGTGATACTTACTTGGAGAGTTTGGAACTTAACATGCCCTTAATTCACTCAAAATTTCTCCATGTCTCTATTTTTGGATGGGATACTGCTATTTGCTTGTCTTATTTGTAGGCATATTCTTGGAAAGGTTGTCGATGGAACCAACATCCATCGTACATTCTTGGACCTCTTCTAGTAGATCATGAGCCACCTTCATCAAGGAAATTCAATGTGGGAGAAGATGTTTCAAGGAAAAAATTCATGATTCTCATCGGAGATGAGAACTTCTCCTTCAAGCGACTCATGATACTCTAACAAAGGTTGTCTCTTTCCTTACTTATTTTCTTCCTAATTCATATGATTACTTGGGCTTAATTGTTGTATGAGGAAGATAAGTGTGGGGGAGAGACACAATTCAGTAGAAATAATGTAGTTTAGTAGGTTAAAAAAAAAAGAGTTTTTATGAATAACACACTCTCTTTCTATGATTGCTCTACCTCTTGTGAACTTTGACATCTTGGTTTTGATGGATCCTTCTATTTGAGGCTGAATTTCTGGACTCTTGGATTATATTTCTTGGTAGTTAATTTTGGGATGCTGGTTGCATGATTTGGTATTGACCTTTGTGAGATTTTGGGCCTGCATGAATGAAATTCATCTTTTACCATTCTTTCTTTCATGTGTGCATCTACTTATGATTTGTGTTCTCTAGAACTTGGTCCTTTTCTTTTTTAAGCTAGATTTTTCATTTACGTGCATAAGTATGATGGAAGCTTGTTTTCTTTCTTTCATTTTCCCACTTTGGCCAAATAGCCTGCCCCTTACATTATATTCCCTTTGCTAGCCCCTTTATGCCTTCTTGACTCATTCTTTTCTAAGCCACATTACAAGACTAAGCGTAAAACCATTTTATTCCGCACCTTGAAAATTTATTGAGCATTGGTTTCATCTTGGTTTTGTGTTTCAGTGTAGGGGTTGCCCAGGTGTGCAACATTTTAAGTGTGAGGGGGAGTATTTGATTTGATTTTGTGTCATTCATCATTTGGCATTAATGTTGGTCATTGTGATTATACAAAAAAAAGGTACAAAAAAAAGAAAAAAGTACAAAAAGGAAAAAAAAAAAAAAGAGAGAGAGAGAGAGAGGAAGCAATGTAAAGAAGGAGAAATAAAAAGAAATGATATTGAGGTGATTTGCTATTATTAACTGATGTTCTTTGAATTTCTTGAGTGCTTAGCCTATCATATCCATACTTATTCACATCTATACCCTAGCCCCATTACAACCTTCAATAACAAGCTCTCTTGATTTTTGCATGCATGTGTTATTAGTGAAGAAGTAGAAATTGAGGAAGCTTATGGTAGAACAATTTCCTTAAGTAGAATTTGAGCGATACACTTATTGACCCTATACACTTGAGAGATCGATTGAGGGCATCCCTTGAGAGACCATCTTGTGTGATTAGCATCATTGATTGAGATTGCCAGGATTTGTAATTGGAGATGAAAGGATTTTGGTCTTGATTGATTGGTCTTTTGAAGCTTTGTGTCCCTTGTTAAATTTTTGCATTGTTAGCAATTGTTAGAAAGGAAGATTTTTCATTTTAGTCTGTTTCTTTGAATTTTGCTCAGGAGTGCAAAAAGATAAGTGTGGGGGAATTTGATAATTGAATATTATTACACTTATTTGTATCTCTTGGTGAATAAATTTAGGAAGGTTTGACTGATAAATCATGGATTTTGTTACTTTATTGGGCTTTGAGCTTTTAATTTGATTTGATTCATTTTTATGATTAAATTCTAGATTTACAGTGATTTAGTATTTTCGCCATAACTTTTGATCTAGATATCCGACTAGCCTGATTCTACTTTCCTTTTTTAGATGATTCAGAGATCTACAATTGTTATGAAGACTCGGAAGGCTGATTCGGACAAGAAGATGGACGAAATTGGAGCTAAAAATATACCCATTTTTCTGGATTTTTATTCTGCTCAAATTTTGTAATAAAGACCATTTATTAGAGGTTTCCTATTTTTGGGCCAATTTTGTAGCCCTAGTGTTTCCTATTTATAGGTTAGATTAGATGGCTAAAAACATATTCTGAATTACGTTGAATAGGATTTTTTTTTTTTCTTCTTCATCTTTTCTTCTGCATTTTTCTTAGCCATGCTTGGCTAAGCTTTTGTGGTTAACCCGACGTGAAGATTTCATGATTCATCCGAGAGAACTTGTGCTTTATCGGTAATTTAACTCGTTTCTATTTTCATATTATCGGATCCGATTTCGGAAATAGTTCGAATATTAGATTTAATATTCGGTTTGGTTTATCCCAAGGACTGAATTTGAACTAGGTTTTAAGTTTTGCTGTGCGATCGCACAGTGGGATGCCGCTATTCGAACATATTCTAGGCGATCGTCTAGTCGAGGGATTTTCTGGGCGAATGCAGAGATCTCGATTCGTCCAGAGCCAAACGTGGGTTATTTATATTTTGTTCAATGATGGAAGTCTCTAGAATTTGTTCAATGATGGAAGTCTCTCGAATCCGAATGTTGGATTGATCGATTTTAATCTGCTTCTTCTCGTTTTCTTATATTCTATTTTATCTTTGCTTCATTTAAATTGCATTTCTATTTTAGTTTGTTAATTTAAAAATCCAAAACCCAATCCCCCCTTGTTTTCATTGCATTTGCATGACATTTAGATTACTTAGGATTCAATAAAAGGCTCCTCGAAAAAGAGAGAACGATCCTAGGTTTGCCTATACGCAATCCTTGGTTAATTGTTGATTGTGGACCCCAAGGCTAATGACAAAAGGTCTTCATCAATAAGCAACTTCATTCTATAAGGAAGAGAATGCAAGTTTAAATTTCGGAAAGCATACTTATTGATATGTGAAAACCCTTCATAATATAAAAGCCTCGAAAGGATTATATTCATATCAATTTTTTTTTAAAAAAAAAAAAAAAAAAAAAAAAAAAAAAAAAAAAAAAAAAAAAAAAAAAAAAAAAAAAAAAAAAAACCAGAGAAAGATACTGAAGCTCTTTAAACAATGATTTCATCCAAGCCACGCAAAGCAAGTTTTTCAGAGGATTGATATTGACATCAGGATTCGATTTCATTCACGTCCAGGTTTAGGTTCAACTAAATGAGAAATGTCCCCATCTAACTTAGCTCCTTATTTCAAGATCTTATCCATATTTCCCGTGCTTTATTGATTTTCAATTACTAGATCTTATCATTAATATAAGATTTAGTTGAATAATTTAGAGAGTAAGGAGAATAAATAAGTTAATTATTGTATTATGGGATATAATATTGTCACTACCAATTTTATATCACTAGCAAGTTATTACTATTTTTTCATCTTTAGATCAATCTTATTTATCTTTATCATTTATCTCCCCTATTGAGATTCTAATCTAACAATGAAAAAGTTGTAGTGACTTGGTAGTGATATAAAAATTGATAGTGACAAATCCTATCCCATTATATTATATGTTAAACTTACATGATTTATTTGAAATACTTATGTGCATTATTATATTATATATTAGTTTACAAATCAGACAAATCAATTTAGATAAAAATGATAAATATAAATTACTTTAATACTTTAAAAGTAATTTATATAGCTTCATTAATCTCTCTTAATTAGTTTTAAAAGGTGTGTATGGTCATTCAGACTCTTTTAGGCTACAGCTGTGACATAGCACACGTGGAGAGTTACGTGGCATAGGGGTTGCTAATTTTCCTTTATACTACATTCAGTTCTTAATATAAAACCTAGTTGGCTAATTTGAGGAGAATAAGAAAACTAAATAAACTATTTAATTATAACATATATTATTTGATATCTCTAAAAGACTCGTGTATCATTAGATAATATTTCAATTTACAAGTCAAACAAATTTGTTTAAGGAAAATGGATAATTATAAGTACTTCAAAGTATTTTATTTAGGTTCCTTTCACACCAATTTAATAAACGTGGCCTTATTTTAAAAAGGACTAGAAGCAGTACTTCCTTTCCCAATCATTTGATCTAATATCTGAAATCCTATTTATTTGTATTTTCTTTCAATATAATATGTAGAATATTGTTTGTCGTTGTTCAATTCTAGCACCATCAACCTCAATAAAAATGTAGGGAAAATCTCATTCAGATCCTAAGGACTAGAAAAATATTTTTTTTTAAAAAAAATCTCAATGTAGATTCCTCTAAAAAAAACAAGAAAAAAGAAATCCCAGTGTAAAATCTTCTATCAAAAAAGTCCATAAGAACCTTAGTGACATAAATGGGCTTATCATTGGTCACTATATAACTTGTCAATATAATTACATACACATATCAACGGAAGTTGTTTAGTTAACATGGATAAGATTGTCGATAACCACTCTATGACTTTTCAATATAGTGATATACACTTGTCAACGGAGCTATTTTAATTAACATATATGAGATTGCCAATGGCTACTCGTGACTTGTTGATATAATCATATGCACTTGTTAATAAAGTAAGTTCACAATTGGAATCTATCTCATTGAGTCCCTATGGAACTTTTTGATAAAATTGTTAAATTATAAATCTTTAATTTATTCAACAATTTAAACCGGTTAAAACTTCAATAATATCCCTAATAACACAAATAATTTGTTTGACTCAAATTTAATCAGTAAAAATATTATATGGAAAATAAATATTAAACTATTAAAATAGAAAATTAATTTTAAATTCTTACAACAACTAAACAACCAATCTAAACTAATTAAATTAACTATTAATCATCCTCTACATTTTATAATCATTTTTTGTCAAAACTCAAAATTACCCAAAACCCTAACTTCAAAATATTCTCCAACCAGTGCAAAACTTATATAAATACGAAGATAAAATTATGCAGAATAATTTTCATAAAGAGAGTATAATAACAAAAAGAAGTTATTTTAGTTACCTAAATCGTCCTAAATGAAGAACCCTAGAGCTCAAATGAATAACGGCACCGGAGGAGGAGGAAATCCCATCACTCTGGTTACTGTAGTGTAGAATGAAAGGTGGTAGGGGTATATAATAAGGCGAGAGCCTCTTCATTGTATCTTGTCTCCATTGCTTCAAAACGTTTGAAAAATATAATCTCAGCTCTTGATTCTTCCATATATTCTTGGCCGTTAGTGGAATTACCCTAAGAAGAAGGGCTTGACAAACCACAATCTTCCGGGTTGGATTTCTCTCATAATCTTTTTCTCATTATCCCTCATCATCTTTAAATCATATACATCCAATCAATCACAATAACACTTTAACTTTTCTCTCACATTCTCAATCAATGGTCTAGATAGTGCTAATAAGGGAAAATGAGAAAAATGATCAGGGAAGAATCTTCTTCCCAATCTTCCACCGTCTCCCAAATTGGCATCGTCAGCTTCCTCAAGATTGTGGCTTGTCAAGCCCTTCTCTCTAGGCTAATTGCATTAACAGCCAAAATTATATGGTAAAACCAAGGGCTGAGATTGTACTTTATCAAAACAGCATCATTTTGATGCAATGGAGACAAGATACAATGAAAGGGTTCCGCGCCGATGTAATAATAAACCCACCTCACGTGACCACAACACTAAGGGTATGTTTGGTTGGGGGGAGGGGAGGGAAAATGGAGAGAGAGAAAAGTCATTTGTGGTGGGGCCCACAAAAGTTTTCTCCCCTTTTAATATTTTCCCTCCATTTTCCTCCCCCTTCCTCCTCCCCCCCCCCCCCCCCCCCAACCAAACATACCCTAAAGGGCCATTGCCCTTTATTTTATTTTATTTTTTTCCCTTTATCCTTTCTATTTTTTTATTTTCATATTATAATTTTTTAAAATAATAAAATATTATTATTTCTACATTTTTATTCTGTTAATTTCTTTTAAAATCATAAATCATATTTTTAATACACATTTTTTATTCTAATAATTACATGATAAATCCATTTATTATAATTAATTCTTCCTTGATTACAATTGAGGCCAAGAAATAAAAATCATGATGTTACACTTCCAACTCTCTAACCTTAATTCTAGTGTACCAAACAAGGCATTAGAGATTGCCCACCATGATTCTTATATCGGTGGGATTTAAACTCATACTTCTATGATTATGAAACAATCATTTTACCAACTAGACTCCTTTGTATAGGAACAATTGAGCAATATGTTTGAGGTGTTATTAAACTGTTTGTTACATACATTACACCTGGGCACAAGAATCATCACCGACAAACATCAACACCAAATAATTTATGCTCATAGTGCCCCCAATTCTTACATCTTTCTTATATCTTATTGATAAAATGGCAGACATTAAACAAATCTGTGTTGAAAAGGCTTCTTTCAGTTTGGAGGCCAAAGTGAGTTAAAATCATATGCAATTCCAAATATTTAATTGTTCCCCATGCAAGCCACACAGTCATCAAAAAACATCCTCACAATAGGATAAATTTGTACGTATTCTGAAAACAAAGAATATGCATTTTAGATCCACACACTTTAAAAATGTCAATGCACTAGATTAATTAATTCATATAAATCAGGTGGAGATAATTAGAGGGAAAATACAATACGCTAAATTATCTCCATGGAGGAAGAAATACCTTTAGCATGCCCTCTAGATGGGGGCAAGACAGTTTCCAATTTTTTTATCATCAGGTCAAGCTTCTTCAGCTTGTCCACCTCACCTGCCTGGATTAAAAACCTTTGAAGCATTAGAAATGATGACTCACTCATATGCCTTCCCCTCCCTAACATTTGTTTGCAGCACTCAAAAGCTTCATGTAACATACCCCTTGAGCATAACCCAGTGACCAAAAGATCTAAAGCATGTGCATGAGGACAATATCCTTGCTCTATAAGATATTGCCATAAAGTTAAACTTACATCAAGGTGAGAATTTTGACAGAAATATTTCATCAGCATAACAATTGTCCTCGTTTTTGGAACAAAATTTCTCCCAGTCATCTTGTGATAGAGTTTAATTATACCTCCAATGTCATTAGATCTCATTAATCCAAAGAAAACTGTATGATAAGTTACGCCATCACGTTCAATGTGTTTCTCAACCATCTCATCCATCAATGAAAGTGCAGATTTAATATCTTTTGATCTAACCAATGAACTTATCAAAGCATTATAAGCACCTGTATCAGCAACCAAGTTTCTACGATGAATCTCATTAAATAATTGCCACGCCTTGCTTAAATTTCGAACCAGCCCTGCCCCATGAATCAGTGTGGTTATCGTTTCTATTGTAGGAATGCAATTTCTGCGTTCCATCTCCTCAAAAAGTCTCAAACCATCACCAAAGCAACCTTTCTTACAATATGCATCAATTCTAATATTGTAAGTTATAGTATTAGGATGAAATCCTCGTTTTACCATCTCATGGAAGAACAGTTCAACAGCAGTTACATCACCAGATTCCTTGAAGCCCAAAAGCAAGATATTCATGGTCTTGACATTGGAGGAAAAGCGTGGATACATCATTTGGAACACTGACTTCGCCTCCTTCATTTGTCTCTGTGTGCAAAATGCTTTAAGAAGTGTATTAAACTCATCACTGCCAAATTTTCGCCCAACAAATATATCATTCTCCATTCTTCTGAATGCTTCAAGGGTATCCTCATAGGATTTGTATTTGGCAATTTTTGACAGCATGATGCTCATTGACTTAAGTGTGATCACGGAAGGATGTGAGTTTCTGATTTCTTCCAATAATTCCCATGCCTTGTCAAAATACCGCATCCTTGTTAGGATATGAAGTGCCTTCTCCAATGCATCAGAACTTGGATGGGACTGGGATTGCTGAAGGGAAAATTTGAAAAATTCAAGTGCTTTAAGACCATTGGAGTGGGATGCAAATAGCCTCCCAAGAACATTCTCCACAAAACAAGGAGAGAGGGAAGCAGGAGGGATGTGCTGGAGAAGTGCAGGCTGAAGAGGTTTTTCTGGAAAGGGATGTGCGTTAATAATTCTCGTAATTTCATCAATATCAGCTACTTTTTCTAAAGAATGATTGGACAATCTGAAGATAAAATTTAGATATGAGGTTGTCTGTCGGGGTATTTGACTGTTGTGGTTTAGTCTTATCAAAGCAAGCATTTCTCTTTGCTTCGTGAAAGGTTCAAAAAGAGCAGGCCCTTCTGCATTCCTATTTCAGAAAATGGCCCTCTCTACATCTTGGGACCTTGACCATTTAAAATAAAAACAGTCCACCTGTTCCAGCATAATTAAAACAATTCAGATCAAACTGAAACAATAAAACAGAGATCCGATACAGCCAAAAATAAATATGTAGTGTTATGAACTGCAAATTGGACAATTATATCACATAGACATGCATGTCAAGTGACTTTACAATTTTAAGGTGGTAGAATATGGGATGAGAAAACTAAAAAGAGTGGGATAAGATAAGGTGATTTGTACAGATTACAGAAAGATAAAAAAAAGATTCTGAAACCACTGCAAGCATAGAACAGTGATATGTAAATGTAATAAGGAGTTAGTTAGGGGATATAGCCATTAGGCCAATGACAGCTGTTGAAGTCTGTTAGTAGGGAAGTAGAAGGATGGCCATTAGTTTGGTTAGAAGAGCTGTGTATAAGCCTATAAATAAATGTCTATTTCCTATTGTGAATCAGACTATCATGATATGGATTCGTGTGATTCAATTCTCTTCTTGTTCTTCTCTGTCTGTCTCTGTCTGTCTCTCTCTCTCTCTCTCTCTCTCTCTCGATCCTCTCCCTTCTTCTTCTTCAAACCCTATGTTTCTTCTTCTCTTTCCCTCTTTCTCTCTCATACAGAGTTACAATTCTGTAACAAACAGACCCAAGCAATCTCAGAGATTACTGACAGGAGGATCACAATCCCAAAATACAATGATAAACTATCATTAAATTATTGCCTATTTGATGCTTGTTAAATTACCGTACATATACCCATGACAGAATCGCCAATGCTAATAGTTGAAATACATGAAGCATAAACAAATCATCAAGCAATGCCAAGCACAAGTTTGTTCTGACTTCAGTGGAAAGAAGCCAGGAAGGAACCATAGTTTGGAAATGAAAAAAGTGGAACCTACAAAATAAAGCGAGAATCTATTGGTCAGAATTTGCTAGTCCAGGGTACCTCTTGGGGTTGCATCCTTTCCAATTCCCTAAGCTAAGGTTTGAGAAAACGAAAATTGTGGTGGAGGCATCTCCTTCAGACATGCTTCCCTTGTTCAATTGAGCAAGAAACAGAATTCTCCAGATTCCTTTCTCTTCTGCAAACCTGTACATTATTAATTATTCAATTGCAATCAACAGCACAATTCACAATCCAAGTTCACCAAAAACCCAATTTCAAACTAGATTTTGAGCACAAAGCTGTGAAACCCACGGCAGATCTCAAACTATGAAACTTTCACAAATGAGATGAGAAGATGAAAAACAAATGGATTGCATGCTGATAGGAATGTAAGCCAGAGACACGTGTAAAAAGGCTAGTGTTAAGTAGCAATAATTAAGTTATAGCAGTTATGTCTGATCTGTCAGTTATAACCGATCTGTTTTATCTTTAGGGAAGTTAGGTTGTCTTATCCTTAGGAAGTTAAGTGTGCCTTATCTTTAGGAAGTTATTATCAGTTACTTCTATTATGTTATGATTATATATTTTATGTAAGACAATGACAGAGATTATGAATGAATATATGTATGTTTGAGTATTTTGGTCAGGGACTTAGATTCTTTGTTCTTGAAGATATTGTTGATTGATCTGGATCCCGGATCCATCATGATAAAGTACTAGATTAGCGGGAGATAATGGAAGTTGCAGAAAGTTAGAGATTTTAGGAAATAATATTTTATTTAATCGAGTCAGTTTTAATTATATTATTTTTAGGAATATCTTATTAGATAATATATAGTTGTTAGGATTTTTAGTTAGTCTGTTTAATTATATTTTATTATTATCTTTAGGAATATCTTATTAGATAAGATATAGTTGTTAGGATTATTAGTTATCTAAATCTTAGATTTAGATATATTTTTAGATTTCGTATTTGAATTTCGAATAGAGTCTACTCTTTGTAAATCATTACTAGGCCTCATCAATAAAGTGTCGAATATTTCAGAGAGCAAATTGGTACAGGAGATTCTCCTTGGGCTTTGATAGTCTGATGAGTTACAGATTCTGGCTTATCTACTATTAAGGATGTGGGTTGATTTAGAGAAGAGGCGAGATTCTTGCCTACTCTCTATTTCAGAGAGGTTGTTCTTAGAGAGCTAGTGAGATCCTTGCTTCTCTTTAAAAACAGAGAAATATATTATTTTCAGAATTCTCTTTCCATTCCCATTCACATTTAACCTTCTCATCAGTACTATAATCAGTACTTACCACATCACATGCACTTTTTTTTCACCTTCTGGAAGGTCACAACCTCCAGAGTTTGTGCTATCAAAGATAATGCTTTTCATGATCTATTTTTCTTTTGTCATGCCTTAAACATCCAACATATCAATGGTTGGGATGAGAATTTTTTCCACCACAAAGAGAAGTAAAATTCCGGAAGGTTGTTTTAATAGGTATAATGAACTAAAACATGATTCTATAGATAAAAAATTCGGGAACTCTTAAAATAAAAATATTAAATAAATACGTCTTGCCAAATGATGACAAGAAAAATATGACAAATATTAATATTTCAATTTTTCATACAACAACATAGTATCTTTTGCTCACACAAATAAGACCAATCACAAAAAATAAAGGTAATAAATGAAAGCTTGGTGCCACTTCCCAAAAATTAAAAATGAAAAAATTTTGTGGCATTGTCACAGGAAAACAATATGCAAGGTAATAATTTAAATGCATTTTTCTTTTTCTTTTTCTTTTTCTTTTTCTTTTTGGGTACAGGTTATAAAACCAAAAGCTCAATGGTAAATTATCTGAAACCCCAGTTATGGATTCCTATGCTATTTTTGGATTCCTATGTTGTCCTAGAATAAAATGTTAAAGACTTAAGTGACATTGTAACAGGGAAAAAACGTTATATATAGACTATAGTAATGGTTTGTATGCATTTTTTTTGAAATGGAAATGCAACAAACAGATCGAACCCAAAAAAGTGACGCCAACTGCATAGGCAAGTCCCCAGCCAACAACATATAGAAAGGATATACAATAATTATAGGTCATCACTTTCAAGCCATGATTAGTTAGGGGAAATTTCTTTTTTTTTTTTTTTTTTTTTTTGCATTCACATCTTAAGCATCATGAAAAGAAAATTACAATGTTTATTTTCAAGACAAATAATGAGATGGGAGGAAATCTATTAAAATAAACGGGCGAGGAAAGATAGTGCAAACTTTTAAGATACTTTGCTCAAAAGTAAGCTCTAGCACTCAAATAAATGATTCAATCAACCCAAAGCTAACCTATTAACACCAAACATTATTCATCATCAAATACTAAATTCTGAAGTATACATAAAAAATATTATATTTTAAACACTTTGGAATAAAAAATTGGTGAGTTGCTCTCAGTCGAAAGGCCAAGGTTTTCCACACAAGAGAACTTGAAAGGGTGATCCTTTACCACTAAAGCCAGCCTACTTCAAGTACTTGACTGCCTTCTCTCTTTCTCTAAATGAAAAGGAAGCTAGTCCTATTCTTTTAGAAAATGAAATCATCAAGCAATGTCAAGAACAAGAAGCTTATTTCTGACTTCAATGAAAGAGGCCTTAGTCCCTTTACAATATTCAGTGTGGTTAAAGCAAATCAATCATCATCGAGCATCCCACAAGTGTTAAGATTTAAGAAAGTTAAGAACATCATAATGAATAACAAACAAGAAAACCATGATGGATAGTAAGAAATTGTGGAACCTACGAGAAATAGCAAGAACCTATAGTTCAGAATCTGCCAGTCCAGAGGTATCTCTTGGTGTTGCATCCTTTCATATTCCCTATGCTATAGTTAGAGAAATAGAGAATCATAGTGGATGCATGACCGGGGTTAAAGTAAATGTTAAAGATTTGAGAGAACAAGGAAAGCTACAGATCCAGCAATTTTTCTATGGCAGAAATCAAGAGTGAAGTCTATATAATGAGTGTCTGCCATACAGCTCATGCTGTCAGTACGGTATGTTAAAACTAAAATTACTTCTTTAGAAATGAAAACAACTAAATCGGTTTTTCTGGTTAACCAAATTTCTGAATTGAAGTGCATTGCTTTCAAATCTGATTTTCACTCACTTGGTGTATATACTCACACTTTAGGTAGAAGGGAAACTGCAGAGGAAAGACTCAGAAGATACCCGACAGAAAAGTGATTTTCTTTATTTAAAAATCATTATTTGAAACATGCGAATGCCAAAAGTGAGGCGAGATATGAAACTGAGGTCTTGTTCATGGTTCAATGAATCCAGCCAGCAAAAATTTCATGCATGAATCATTAGTCATGATTCAAAAATTCTAGTGATGCAAGTAATTGGGCAAAATCTAGACGGTCCTCACAGATCAAAACTCAAATCTTTTTCTATAACACATTGTTGATGAGTCAGCATAACTCATGCAGAAAGGTGACCACCATTAATTAAAATCAGGGAATGCAATCACAAGACGAGACGGTAAAAGAAACTTACAATTGGAGATCACTGAGCTTGGACAGGAAATATACTACTTGGTTGCTCCCCCAATGAGTCAATGTGCTTCTTAAATAATTCTTGCTTCTCCGACACTAATTTGGGTGTCAACAACTTAATATATTTCTGCATAAAACAAACAAATTGCTTCTTATCATACGCAAGTTGCTCCTAAAAAAGGAAGTTTCCATTTACGCTGGCAAAACTTAGCTAAAAAAGAATAAGAAATCTTCCTTAACCTGCCAGAGACCAAGACAGCGAGGAGTCTGAGAGACTGGAGGCGGAGACGAGGGTGAGAGAGTGAACCGCGACCTCAACCCGTGAGAGACGAGATGAAAGGGTTAGAGCAGTCAGACACAAGGTGGGATGTCGAGATGTCTGGGGATGGCCGGAGACAAGAGACTAAAGACAATGAGAGCAAGAGACCGATGACAGAATCACGGGGAAGTAACCGAGGGAGAGAGAGAGTGGGCCGACCGCCGGAGAGTAGAGACGGTGAGTGAGAAAACGAGCCGAGATTGCGAGAAAGTGAGAAACCGAGAAAAGGGAACAAGGGGATTATGGATTTTGGATTTTTGGCTTAGGGCTCTTCCGGTGGAGAAATATGGAGCAGAGGGAAAATTTGAAGGGAAAATCTCCCTCAGGCCCAACTTATCAAAATATTGTCAAAAAAAGTTATATGTCAAAAGCATTATTTCAGAAAACATTATACTGATATAGTTGTTAACATGTACTAATATATAGTTGTTAATAAAAACTGATTTAATTGTGAAGATATAGTTGTTAACGTGTATTGATATAATTGTTAAAGGCTCAGCGCCTTTTCTAACATGTGACTTTTTTTGGCATTTTTTGACAATGTTTTACTTATTTGGGCCCGAGGAGGATTTTTCCAAATTTGTATTAGTTGAATTTAGAAAATTTGAAGAAATGGGGTTACAAAATTAGAAGAAAAAAACTAATAAATACTATTGGAACTTTAAAATCTTAAAAAAGTTATTTGCTACTAAAATATGTTCTCAATTGCTACACAAGAGTAATTAACACATTTACTCTTATGATGACAAAACTGATTTAAAATTTTGAAGTTCATGTGGTATTTTCTTATCTTTTTTTTATAAAATTTTAATAAAAATAATATATAAAATAAAAGAATAAAAAAATAATTAAAATCTTCATTATAAATATTAATTAGGGAAAATCTAAAGAAAGTGCACCTTAAATTTTAAAATCTCAAATAATTGATTTCCCAACAAAATGAGTTGTCAATTGCTTTAATGTTCTTGTTAATCTCATTACTGCGATTATCAACAAGATTTTAAAGTTTAAGTGGTATTTTTTTTTATCATTTTCCTTATTAATTATGTGAATATCCATAGACCCTATACTTCTTATATCCTATTCATCATTTGTGAACATTAGTTATGAAATTCAAAGGCTGCTTAATGTACATTCATATCCATGAATGTTGTGAAGGGTCACAAATCAACATTCATGTGTATAATTGTGTTATTTATTGTATGTGACTCTTATAGCTTATTTGGTTTGATTCCGCAAGAGAGGATTACATGTAATCCTATTCAATAGACAGATTATAGTGTTTTATTAGACTTATATAATGCAAACAGAATTACATTTTATAACATTGATTATATCAAATAATATAATCAAGATTACACTACTATGATTGATTAATGGGGATGCAAACATCCTGTAATCAAGTGAAAAAGATATTATTGTCATTACAATTTCTTAAATTAACCAAAGTGCCCACTCATAAACTAGTTAAATATTAAATAATTACAACCATTAAATATTAAAAAAATAATTAATAATATGGATATTTAAAATAATCCCCATTAAAAAATTAAAAATTATATTCCACAATTAAAAAAGATTAAAATATCTCATTAAATAATACTCCTACCATTAAATATTAAAAAATTACTATGAACCCGACATGTACACTCAAAAATATTTTCACCATTAAATATCAAAAAATTACTACAAATCCAACACGTATACTACACAAATTGAAAAAATTACTATGAACCTAATGTCTGCATTTTACATATATGTGTATATCGAGGTAATTTTATCTCTTACTGTGCTATTCTCATACATCTCATTGGATATAATCCAACCATACATTTTTATGTATATACATCATCTTTCCTTAATAACAAATCAAACAAGTTCATGTAAGTATTATTACATTATATTCTATTACATTGTATTACACTCAATTATCTTACCTCTGATTCTGTAAATCAAACCGGCCATTGGTGGTGACTTTTTAAGCCTCTGTTGGGGAAAAATGAGTAGTTTAACGGAAAACGTGTCTTTCTAGCAACACCTTTACAAGATTTTAAATGAAAATGTTGGATTTTCAAATGATTGTTCGGAAAATTGGAGCAAAGTCCTTAGAGGTGATAATATTTATTGTTGATGACTTTAAAGATTATATAGCTTTAGGTCGTTGTGGACATTTAAAATTTTAAAAGTTATTAAAATTTAGATTTTTTGTTTATTTAAAAAATTAAAATAACTAGATTAATTTTTAAAATAAAGAGAAGTATGATAAAAGAAAAGGAAAATTAATCTTTTGGTCCGTATGTTTTGAATCGGTTGTAACTCAATCCTTACACTTTAACTCTATGCAACTCAGTCCTTATAGCTTTGGCTCGGTTGTAACTCAATCCCCGAACTTCGGCTCGCTACGACTCGATTCTATAGTTTTAACCATTTTATAATATAGTCCCCCACGTTTATTTTAGAACATAAAGACTAAATATTAAATGGTTAAAACTATAGGGACTAAGTTGCAGTAAGTCAAAATTTACGGACTGAGTTATAACCAAGTCAAACTATATTGAGTTATAACCAAATCAAACTATAGAGACAGAGTTTCTTCGAGTCAAAATATAGAGACTGAGTTACAACCTAGTCAAAACTACATTGACCAAAAGATTAATTTTTCATAAAAGAGAAAAAGAATATGAAAACAAAAGAGAACAATTGTTATAATTAAATGCAAAATTTTGTTCTTTCCCGGTCCTTCAATTCAAAAACCTTTTATTTTTATGCAATTCACTACTTTTTACAGGAGTTTAAGCTTTTCAACATAGAGTGTAATTATAGTAAACTCATTTTCAAATCTTTTTTAAAAAAATATATGGATAGATTGGATATTTTATATTCTTCCTCCAATAGATATTTACCGAGTCGGTAATACCACATACGCCCTATGCCCTGATTGCTTCAAACCATATATATAGAGATCTTGATGGAATTCTTTGCTTCTGAGTTCTGTGAACTTGAATCCTTCAAAAAGTTTCATATATATTTGGTTCATATGTTTTTGGCAACTTAAATCCTTTTGGGACCCTCATATGTTTAGATCCAAATCCATACATGTATTTACTCCTTTAAGAATTTTATAAGCATAACAGTTTTCTGAACTAAAAGCAAGAAACACTAAACAGGACCCATAATAAACCTGACTTTAATATTATGTTAAAAAGTATAATTGGAGAAGCAATTAAAGAAACAATATGAAGAAGTTGAAGAATCTTGTGTTAATCTCAACAAAGAGCAATATGCTCATACAATAAGTAACCCACTTGGGCTAACTCTAAAACTTAGAAGGAGACCATGTTAACTCCTTCTTAGAGAGAGACCATGCTAACTCTTTCTTGGAGGGAGATCAAGTTAACTCCCTCTCTAAACATGGTGAGGGCTCCACATCCAACACACTCTTCACAATAGTTAAGACCCTCTATATATAGATTATAGGCCTAACTAACTATCTAACTAATCAACTAAATCTCACATTATATTTCTAACACAAACCTTTAGATCTGGATGGTTTAGCATGAAGATTAAGATGCCCCAAAAAGATTCCACCGTAGTTATATCAACAACTTTTATGTACGTACACTAGATTTAATTGTTTCAATATTCATGGCTGGCTTTTGATATTAATTGTTCATGCACGGGAGAGTGACTCGTCTCTTTGTATGTATGTGTGTATATTGTTGTTTCTAATATATTGAGTAGGTAGAAATTGAATATAAAGTACACAGAATATCAAAACAAGAATCTGTATTTATTAAATAGAGCATACGGGAACATTCACTTAGTCTCCGTATAAAATGAAAAGTCAGTAAAACGAACTCACAAGACCGCCGATATGGAATGGAAAAATGCGAAATCCGGGGCCAACTTTCATTGTGTCCTTAAGACAATTTTGCTCCTCAATACGGATGCCGAAGGTTTTCGAGCAATTGCCTCCCGGGGTAGAGCGGATTATTCGTCTCCGAAAGATGGGCTGCATGCCCGAAGCCCAAGCGAAGCCAATGAGTCTGCTTTCGGAACGCACAGAGTGTTTATACAGAATGCAGAGAGAGAGTGTGCATAAAAATTGTGTGTCTAAACTGTGACTAGGGCGCCCTATTTATAGACTCTGAAAGAACACGATCATATGGACAAGTCTCGTTGCTCGCGAACCGGGTGCGTTGTGCAAAGCAGACGCACCGAACGGAACGAACAGAGGTGACCCGCGTCTGTTCACAGCGAATTGGTGCGTCTTGACGAATAGTCACACCAGAACGAAGCGAACGGAGGCAACCCGCATCTGTTCACGGCGAATTGGTGCATATTCACGAACAAACGCACCAGAATGAAGCGAACGGATCGCAAAACGCAGCCGCTGATTGGAAAAGTCGGAGAGGCACAACGGGAATATCTAAACGTTCAAAAATTCAAAAAATAATGTAATAAAAAATTATTTTTTTTAATCCAAAAAATAATTTAATAAAAAATTAAGGACCGGACGGGCGGCGCGCGCGCATGTGTGGTGGACCAAGGGTCACCTAAGTCCTCACCCCTCCACAAAAGTGGGTTGGCCCAAGGGCCCAATTAGTAGGAGCCAAGTTGGGGCTTATATACCCTCCAACTTCTCTCCAGCAATGTGGGACTATTCTCTCACACACATTCCTTCTTCCTTTTTTCCTCTTCTTTTCCATCATTCTTCTTATTCATAACCCATGGGATTTTATCCTAAAATTCCAACATATATATAGTTGCATTCTTCAGATGAGGGAAAGTGGGATGAAGCAGAAGAACGACCATACGTCATTTGATCTTTTCACCAACCGTAAAGGTGGAAGAGAGCAACAGTTCCATCTCTCGTTCGACCCAACTACTGATTTTCATAACTACACTCTTCTATGAAACTCCCACCAATTAGTGTACGTATTCATTAATCTCAATAAAAATACAACAACCCGCTTAGGGTTAACCAAATCCTTCATTGAAGGATAACCAACAACTTAAAATTATTGGGATGTCGGAGGGAGACCCAAGTTACTTCTTTCTCTTTGATGATGATTCCAAATCCCACACACAAGGACATATCATATTTGGCCCCTTTAATAGAACCTAGCTATTTCAATTATAGGTACACTGTACACTTTCTAACACAACCTGAACTTTATATATATACGCTTTCTAACACAACTTGAACTTTATATATATAGATTGATGTGTGTGTAATTGATTAGGCGGTTGGTGGACGGCAAACCAGTGACGGTGTTCAAGAATAACAAGGGAGGACCACCAATCACTTAGATCAACTGGTATGGGTTGTTTCAGCTTAACCAGAAGTCTCGAGTTCGAACTTTGGGAATGCAACAGTGTTTGGTGGTAAAGCTTTCCCCCCTTGTGGTCCTACCTGGTTCAATCCGGATTAACCTGAACCCCGATAAATCCTTGCATTAAAATTAGGTAGGTCCAGGATACCAGATGCTCAAGCAAAAAAGAATAACAAGGGAGGGAGTTTCCCAAAACAAGCAATGAGTGTTATAGGGACGTTGTGGAATGGGATGTTCATGGGCATCAAATGGGGTTGCAGCGAATTGGAATGAGGGATCCTTTGTGGCTAATGACAGAAGATTTGGTGTAACAACATATCCAACACAGAGCACCAACGATCCACAGTGCAACGATGGTTCTTCAAAGAATTGGTGGAATGCAGCCAAGTATTGGAGTCTTGACTCTCTTCAAAAGAAAGATTAACGTGAAGTGAGAAGCAAGTATATCTATGATCTATGATTATTGTTCTAAAAATCCCGAAGTCCCTAAGAGCCATATATGTCGACCCTTAGTTTAATTTTCTATTCTAGTTGTTTGTATATGTTATGGACTCATATAAGAGGTCCATTCACCACGAGGCGTAACAAGAGCAAAGCATACCAGGATCTATCAATAATGAAGGAAGATCCTAATCAGCCTATAATCAAAGAATAACCCTAATCAAGGATGGCAATTGCAGGTGAGGCGGTTGAAGTATGGGCCAAGAGGCGCACAAAGCCCAAGGACCCAAACCCTAAAAGTAATCTTTATAAATAGGAGGTTAACCTAAAAAGTACACATTCTCTGTTCATCCTATTTATTATTCAACGTCACTATGCACACACACCACCCTTTTTGGCTAACGTCTATTCGTGTACAGTGATTTGCTATTCTCATAGGTATCTAATCTATAGATATCTAAGAGAGAGTTGACCAATCCAATATCAATACACTAGTCTTATAGGGCTAGACATCTGTGTTCTTATATAGAACAGTATATAAATAAATAATAAGAGGAGACTCACTCCCTATATATATAATAAAATGATTGTGTGCGGTTAATTGATCTCTTTGCTTTGATTCCCTCGTCAATCTATGAGTTTCCACGTCACAATGATTGTCCACACAATTATTGAGTCATCCCTTGCTCGGATCCATTGCACCATTTGCGCGTTTTATGAACTTGCTGGCCATTAATTTGGAATTGTGAACTACTCGTATGTTCTTCTAGTGCACACTAATCAAGACATGGTTTTTATGATAGGAAAATTGCTCATGGCTCCTTGGATGAGAAAATTAAAAATAAAAAAGATTAAAAGATTTCATATTCACAATTACAACTTAAACTTCCATATCCACAATTCGAGAGTTCCCCATCAAACCTTCATACTTTAAATACAATTGTTATTATGATAAAAAGATAAGTACTTAGTGTTGCAAATTAATGTCCAAGGGTCAATGAAAAGGCCCATACAAGACACAATTGTTAGTCGTTATTGTACTTACTTCATCTACAAGTTTACCATCTGAATATGCATTGAAAGGTAATTGAAAGGGATGGAATTCTCTTTCTATATTTTTTCCTTTTAATACTCATCTCAAATTTGAACATATTGTTTTATAAAATTTTTAATAGAATATCAAATTATTAAAAAATTAAGGGATAAGAGTCTTAAATGCCATGGAAGTTTTCGCTCAGGAGCACTGGTAAGACGGAAGTTTTTTTTGGACCAAAAATGCCACAACAGTTTTCGCTGAAGAGCAATTTTGCCCTGGAAGTTTTCCCTAAGGAGAAATTTTGCCCCAAAAGTTTTTCCTAAGGTAGCAATTTTGCCCTTCTGTCCCCAAATATTAAATTTGACTATTAAATCAGTCAAAGACCACACATGTTATACCTTGAAAAAGTCAAACCGGAGCCCAGAGAAGGAGATCCTTGAGATGTTGAGCTCAAAGGCGCCGAATTTGTGAAGTCAAAGCTGGTCAAAGGGACGAAAGGTCGTCGTCACAAAACCCAAAGGAAGCATCACTTATGATCTAAGCAAATGATCGATCTACACAAACGTAAATATTATCACTATTGATTTGTTTTACTGAACCAATTTTTGGAACAATTCATTTCTCGTTTTGCGTTTCATTTGCATTTTGTGACAAACCTTTCAGTCCCTTCGACCAGTTCGACTTCATAAATTCTGGCCGCCTTGAGTTCAACATCTGAAGGATCTCCTTCTCTGACTCCAAGTTCGACCTTTTCAAGACATGACATATGTGGTCTTTGACTGATTTAATAGTCAAATTTAATATTTGGGGACAGAAGGGAAAAATTGTTACGTTTTGTAAACTTCCGGGGCAAAATTACTCCTTAGTGAAAACTTTTGGGGCAAAATTGCTCCTCAGCGAAAACTTCCGTGGCAAAAATGATACTTCCGGGGCAAAATTGATACTTCCTGTGAACTTCCGTGGCATTTTTGGTCCAAAAAAAACTTTCGTCTTACCAGTGCTCCTGAGCGAAAACTTCCATAGCATTTAAGACCCTTATCCCAAAAATTAATTAATTAATTAAAAACTGCTAAATTTTTGTTATAATAAACAAATATCATAATTACAATTATAATTAATTAAACAACGCTTAAAATCATAATTATTTTTAATTTAAAGCCATCATTAAGGATGGACTATCCTCCTCTACTAATATAATTCTCTTTCTATATTTTTTCCTTTTACTACTTATCTCAAATTTCAACATATATACTATTTTATAAATTTTTAATAAAATATCAAATTATTAAAAAATTAATTAATTAAAAACTGCTAAATTTTAGTTATAATAAACAACTATCATAATTATAACTATAATTAATTAAACAACGCTTAAAATCATAATTATTTTTAATTTAAAGCCATTATTATTCATACCCGTATTGAATTTTACACAAATCAAGGCACACAAAAATTACAAAAAAGTATAATTATTAGTTTGTCTTGATATGGTACGTGGGAGTAATTAAGATTTTTCTTCGGACAAAATAAAAGTTTGAAGTATACATTTTCTAGTATTGTGTTATCCTTGTTTTATAAGCTGAATTGCGCGTGAGAAGTCAGAAATCTTGGGGGAATATAATGCTATTTATGATTAAGGAAAGGAGCAGATTTGGACGGCCCTAACATATACGTAATTATTATTTTTGGATAAAGCTATAGCCTAACTGACTGGTCATTGACACAACAATACGTTGGATGTCGTGTTCTATGGTGATGGTGGAGAGTCTGGGATAACAGAAGTAATTATCATCTGATTTTTAGAGAAGTAAAATAGGATAAAAGTTGTATTCTAAATGTAATTTATATTTATAATGACGTGGGAAAAGTGGCTTTTTGCCAAATAAGCTCTTGTTTGAAAAGTCAATTGAAATAAAAAATAATTGAAAAATGACATGAATCTTATTGAATACTACATACACATATTAGTTGTATATATTATGATACTTGAGGATAAAAATTTAAATTTAAATTTGATTAAAAAATAAAAACTCTAAAATACTTAATTAAATATATTTTAATGGATAAATTAGAATGGCATAAAAATATATATTTAATAGTACATTACTTATTTAACATCTATTCCTAACATATTTCTCCATAAACTAAAAAAAGTCACCTCAGAAACTGAGAAAACTTACTTCTATTTTTTCCTCCCTCACCACTGTATTAAACCGGCCCTATATATTTGACCACCGACACCTGCATGACCTCATCCGGCGCACATCAAACACATACCAAACGTTGTTTCTGCATCACGCTTTTGCTTATTCAGTAATGATCTTCATGGACTGGAATTCGCGTTTCATTATTATTTTTCTTGTTGTGAACTTGTCCCTTAACGTTGTTGCTGCCCAACAAGATGAGAACGTCTCCTTCTGGCAGAATTATGGTCTTCCATGGGGGACAGCCCACGTCCAAGTACTCGACCAAAACACACAAGTTCAACTCACTCTGGACCAATACACAGGTGTATATATATACATATATTATCCTTCCTCACGCGTGCTCTTATTGATAGATTAAATAGTTATTTCCATGCATGCGCGTATTAATAAATTATCTTGGGGGATACACTTTGGGGGATACACTTACAGGTTCTGCAGGGTTTAAGTCGTTGCAAACGTTTGGATCTGGATGGTTTAGCATGAAGATTAAGATGCCCCAGAAAGATTCCACCGGAGTTATCACCACCTTTTACGTACACTTCAATTTTTCCCTCATATATACTTCACACACAATAACACACATCACCAGACAATATATATATATATATATATATATAGCGAGAGAGATATTTAATTGTTACATTCATGGCTTTTGATATTGTGCCTGCATCATGTGTGTGTGCGTATAGTTGCGTTCAGAGGAAAAATGGGATGAGGTGGACTTCGAGCTGCTGGGAGGAAATGGAAAAGAACGGCCGTACGTGGTTCACACAAACCTTATCACCAACGGTGAAACTGGAAGAGAGCAACAGTTCCACCTCTGGTTCGACCCAACTGCTGATTTTCACAACTACACCATCCTCTGGAACTCCCACCAATTAGTGTACGTAAATAACCACCATAATAACCATCTCTTTTTTTCCTTGTATCAAAATGAACTTTATCTATACATATATTTGTGTATGTGATCAGGTGGTTCGTGGACAACAAGCCAGTGAGGGTTTTCAAGAATAATGGAGGGAGTTTTCCAAGGCAGGCGGTGAGTGTTATTGGGACGATATGGAATGGGACGTGGTCATCAAAGGGGGCCTCAGTGAATTAGAATGAGGGGCCCTTTGCGGCTTACTACTCAGGATTTGGGGTCAACGCTTGCCCAACACAGAGCATCAACGGTCCACACTGCAGCAATGATTCTACAAACTATTGGTGGGACGCACCAAAGTATTGGTGTCTTAATCCTCATCAGAAGAAACTCTACCGTTACGTTAGAAGCAAGTACATGGTCTATGATTATTGTTCTAAAAATCCCACTATCCCTGAGTGCCATGTTGACCCTTAATTACATTTCTTCTTCACTTGCATCGCATCTGGAGATAAATACTAGTTATTATTATTATTTGTGTATGAAAAAAATATCATAAGATGAGACTCATCGCTCCCAATATATATATATATATATATATAGAGGTTATTGTATATGCTCCTATTGATCTCTTTGCTTTAATTCCCTCTTCAGTGTCTGAGTTTCCGTGTCATAATGATCGTTTTGTACAATTATTGAACCATCTATCGCTTGGATCGATCCATTGCATATTCCATGAAGATAATTTTGTCTATGTACTGCTGGATTTCTCAGCAAACCTTCATACGTGTGTAAATATATACACACATTTGTTATTGATTTTTTTCCCTGACAAAAGACACAATGATATTATAATGAAAATATAATGTTATAAGAAAGCTAACAAGCATGAGAATTGGAAAGCCTGTAATTACTTCATCCACAAGTTTCTGGCTTTGTGATATTTGAATATGCATCGTCGTCATCAGAACACAGCCGGAATTAGAAATTAAACTATGATGACGTCAAAACTCAATCATCTTTTGTTTCTGGAAAAAAAAAAAAAACTAATTTAATTTTCTTGAACTGACAAAAATAACTTTGACTTGATCTGTAGCCTTTGGACGTGGCTTGCGTCCACTTCCACTATCGTTCACTCTCGTCCTCTTCTCCAATACTGCGCCCTTTTGGCGCAAAATAGGTAAGGGTGATTTTTTTTTTTTTTTTAAGGGACTGATAGGTACTAAAAAGATACTTTAGGATACTGACCGGTACTTAAAAAATACTTCATGATATTAAAAAATTATTTTAGGATGTTGAAAAATATTTTAGAATACTGACTGGTACTCAAAAGATACTTCAGGATGCTGACTGAGGATACTGACTGGTACTAAAAAAAATATTTAATGATCTTGAAAAATTATTTTAGGATATATACTATCCGAATATATATCCTAAAATAATTTTTTAAGATCATGAAGTATTTTTTTAGTACTGTCGATCTCGTCAAGAACTGAAGTATCTTTTCGATATCGGTCCAAGTCCCGAAATATTTTTCAACATCCTAAAATAATTTTTTTAGACCATGAAGTACTGTTAGTATTTTTTAAGTACCGTTCAGTATCCGAAAGTATCTTTTTAGTACCTGTCAGTACTTATTTTTATTTAAAAAAAAAAAAATAAAAAAGCATTACCCTTGCCTATTTTGCGCCAAAAAGGCGCTAAAGATTGGAAGAAGAGGACGGGAGTGGACGATAGTGGAAGTGGACGGTGGACGCCAGCCGCGTCCGTAGCCTTTTGGGGGTTTTGATTTTATCATACCTGAGATATATAGCAACACGCGTAGTTTAGATGTGACAGAAAACGAATCAAAGCAGGTGTTGTCTCTGATACAATTTTTTTGATTTGTTTTTGGTGATTAGAAAAAGAAAAAAAATATATAAAACAAACTTCAAGGCTTAACTTCATGAGTATAGACAAAATGTGATTTGTGGATAGGATGATAGACATTAATATTTAATAAATTGTTATGAACAAGAAGTCTGACAATACTTAGAAATCTGTTGAACGAAGCAATTCAATCTTTAAAGGGAAAATCCATCTCAGGCCCATATTGGCAAAAAAAAAAATGTTTAAAAAGAGTCAACAAAAAGTCACATGTCAAAAAAGGCCCCCGGGGCCTTTTAAGTATTTTTTCATAAAACATTAGTTATTAACGCCTCGATATATAGGTTACTTGAGACTGATTTAGTTGTTAGGATATTGTTGTTAATGCTACTGATTTGGTTGTTAACGTGTACTAATTTAATTGTTAATGAGACTGGTTTAGTTGTTAACGGTTATAAAATAATATCAAAAAAAGTCTTGGGCTTTTTTTTGACATGTGACTTTTTCTTGGGCATTTTTTAACTTTTTTTTGTTAATATGGTCCCTGAGATGGATTTTCCCATCTTTAAATCCTTAAATTGAGGTAAATTTTTGTTCAGACTTTATCTAAAATTTTCATTTGGACGAAGCTTGTTGGAAGGCAAATTTAGAGAAGGAGGCTATTATTTGTGTGTCAAGAGGCAAGAGCAGCATGAGCAAGGGCTTAGGCAAGTAATACCACTCATCACATCATCATTCTTTTCCAATTTCTAATTGTTATCATTCATAACATCATTTAATCATTTTTTTAGTATTTTACTTTTATCCATTTCATATCAAAGTTGAGAATCACTAATTGTTCTTTCGTCAACCCATCTTACTCTTTTTTCGTGTGCCGATTGAATTTTTAATTAACTTAATTATTAGTAGTCTAATGATGATTTTATCATAAAACATTCGGGAAAAAATGAAAACTTAACCGGGTCTTATAAACACCGTCCTGGAGTAGATCATTTCCAAATAACATCCAAGAATGGTAATGTGATATTACAAAGGGGGAAAAGAGGGCAAAAGACCCTCCAATTTATATTTTTGTCTTCTTCGCCACATTCCTTATATTTTTTATATACTTTTTTATTTACTTGTTTATATTCGTATGGAAATATTTAAACCTTGAGAGTGAGGGAATAATTCTTTCCGGCATTCGGAAGCAATGGAGTGTAACGGTTCTATCGCCAACTTCAGTAACCAATAGATTTCATTATAATATATCAATGTGAGAACAGAAATAACATATTCACAATACAAATAACGAACGCAATTACAAGTTGACTACAATACAATACATTATATTTTAAGTACATAGCCTGAACATTTACCGATTGATGTCCATGCTGTGATCTTGACAAGAGACAATAAATGGGGTAATCAAAATCTAACAATATTTATACCTGCTTGAGAACCAATAGAGACTAGAATCAATGAATGAACCAGGATTTTAGGTTTGTAGGTGCACAATTAATGGTGGGATTCGGAGGTTCGGGGGTTAAGGAAAGTTTTAAATGCATTAAAAAAACAAAAGAATATAAATAATAAAAGAAAAGAAAACTTCAACTTAACATAGAAAAATAATAAACTATGGATAAACTAGTAAGTAATTAGCAAGTAATCCAAAACAAGATAAATTAACATCCAAAAGATGAAAAGACAGTATTTGTAATCAATAAACTATGGATAAGTGAACTAACACAGCAGCCCCCAATTTCTGAATTAAAGAAACTATCCTTGCCAGTTTAACCAAATCACAAAAATCAGGTCTCTAACTTGATACAGAGGATTCTACAAATAAAATTCCCTTTTCAAATAAAAGGCCATATTATTTCCATTCTGAATACTATTGAAGTAATTTAGTAGCATCACTCTGATACAACCATCAGGCATAGATTTTAGAAGTGGATTATTTAATATCACACATTTAAGTCCTCACTATAGTCAAAACCTATACAACAACATACTGTTTTATGAAACCAACAATTGCATGTTTTTATGTTGAATAAAAGTCAATCGGTCATTTGCTCTGATCAACATCTGCAGTATAATACAAAATTAGGAAGTAAAGAGCTCCTTACTTGGTAGTAATATGTTGGATAACTCTCCCACTCAGACAAAGGTTTCGCTGAAGAGCCAAGGAGAACAGGTGAAAAGCTTTGAAAGTTCTTTGAACTTGTCTCTAACAGCTCTCCAAATACCAAATACTGCCTACTCATCCACAAAGGATAGTTAAATTACATGAATTAAGGACATGTATATCACTTAAGAATGTAAGAGATCAAGTTAATTATTTAAGCCTCTAACAATAGTCCTCAAATGCGTGGCATACAGTGAAAAATCATGGGCAGCAGCATGGTCTCATGTTTAAAAAATGCCTCAATCATTTTGCTATTAAAACTAAGAAGCCAAATTATTTATAAGTGCCTCACAAGCCCATATATTGCAAGAATGATCAACTAATTTTCTTATTAACAAATTTAAAAAAAAAAAAAAGACCTCAGGCTGCTGTATGAAGAAGATCTTGCTAGTTTCGTTGATCTTGTCCTTCTTCTTCTTCTAATTTTGCTTCTGCTTCTTCTTTCGCAGATTTCGACCTTAGGCTGTTGTATGAAGAAGATCTTGCTAGCTTCGTTGATAGGCTCTTGCATTTTCTGAGAATCAGATTGATCTTCTTCGCATATGCAAATGCAAGAAATTTAAATTTACACACACCTCCCAGCCGCAGTGTATGAAAAGCTTCCTCGTTGAATTTTCACGCTTCAAGTCTTTAACCCAGTCATTTCGGAACTCAGCATATACAGCAACTTAGCAATTCAAAAAACACAAAAGACTTGCTCAGAAATTGCATCGGAGTATAGAAACAAGTAACAGCATTGGGAACAGACCTGGAAAACAGAAATTTGATGAACCCTTCGAGCACCTAAGTGAGCTGGGGCCAGAGCTTCCTTTGGTACAGATCTGCGAGCGCTGTCCGACAACAGAGGGAAAGTTTGGAGCCTAGAGTGCGAGGACGGATCGATTAGATTTGGGGTTTGGGGGACGGATGATTTGGAGTGGGTGAGAGATTTGGGGGACGGATGTGGAGATTGAAAAAAAAAACACACACACACACAAGGGATGAGGACGTTTCGAACCCGCGACCTTATTGGTAACTATGGATAGTTTTAACCAACTATCTCAATCAGATAAATTGTATTAAAAGTCCCTCACAATATATATATTTTTTAAATTTTTTATGTCTGTACTTGCCCACATAGGCACTAATATGCCTCCGTCTCTGACTAGAATAATACAATGAATCTTATCTTTGTGCCTGATCAGGAGTGTGTATATTTGAAGCAGATGATTGCCCTTGCCTACCGTTTAGTGAGCCTTAAATTATAATCATATTCCTTAGACGCATATCCAAATTTGATGTGTGGTCATACCGCCAAATTGACAAGACATAATATTTAATTAACCATAGGACGATGTCTGTCCGCATTCAACGTTTGCAAATGTATGTTGACTGTATTACTTCTTCTTTGGCACAAGATTGTCCATTTATAAATTACTACTCCCTCCAGTCCTAATTATAAGAGCTAGTTGACTTTTTTGAAGAGATTAAGGAAATTAATTAAATTACTTTAAAGTATTTTTATTTTTATTTTTTTCAAATTAATTAGTTTGACTAATAAACTAATATATAATAAGGATGTACAACAAATGAAATGATTAAGTAACTTATTTAGTTTCCTTAATCTCTCCAAAAAAAGTCAATTAGGTTTTATAATTAGGACCGAAGGTAGTAACATGAAGTGTCATGTGCTAAAACTATAAATACAAGAAGATAAGTCAAATTCCGTTTTATGAGGTTGGTTTAATATGGATAATAAAATAAAGGGTTAATATCATCTTTGTCCTTGTAGTTTGCAGTTATTTTGATTTTAGTCCCTTAAGCTACGATGACTGATTTTAGTCCCTTAAGCTACGATGACGATATTGATGATAGTGACCACATCGATATTGATGATAGTGACAATATCAACTGTGACCTTGATACGGAGCTGGAGCTTCTAACTATGATGAATGCGCTAACTATGGATATGATACTGGAAAAAGACCGATTTTCTATCTATATCACCCTTCAAATAGATGGTTTTAGTCTCTCAAGTTTATTTATTAGTTCCTATAGTTTAAAAAGGACTTTGACAATATTAAGTTTGATGATGTGACATTAACGCTGTTAAATTTACTTAGGTGGGTGGCTGACCATGCAAATAGCGGACTTCATAGATGAGGATGGTTGCTGGAGATGGCCACTTTTCACCAACCTTCTCCCATCAAATGTTCTCAATGCTATATCAGGCACATTAGTGGAGCAAAAACGATACCTCGTTTTACTAGGATTTGAAGAGTTATTAATCCCACTAGTTGATCTACTTGTACAGAAAATAGCAGTTGATCTACTTGTACAGAAAATAACAGTGACATAAGTGGTTTTTTTTTTTTTCCTTTTTTTTTTTGGCTGAGCTTTTCCAGATGGGCTTTTTTTAAAAAAGTCAGATTGTATGTATGACTTGTGATTGAGATAGCGGTGACATAAGTTACTTTTTTTTTTCTCCAATTGAGCTCTTGTTTGGTATAGTGTTTGAAAAGTCAGTTGAGATATAAAATAACTGAAAAGGGCATGAATTCTATTGAATACTATAAAAAAAAATTTGCAACGCAAAAAAAATTCCCTTGCCCATAATTATTTTGCCTTACAAAAGAACATTTGCAAAGTAAAACATATTCTCTTGCCCAGAATTATTTTGTCTTACAAAAAAAAAAAAAAACATTTGTAACGTAAAAAACATTCCCTTGCCCAAAAATATTTTGCCTTACAAAAAAATTTAAAAAAAAAAATTGCAAAGTAAAAAATATTCCCTTGTCCAGAATTCTTTTACCTTGCCCAAAACTATTTTGCCTTAAAAACAAGGGAAAAACAATTTTCATGTTGTAGGAGAAGTGTTTTCTCATGTCACACACACATAAAATGGTGGGGCCCACATATATATATAATTAGCACTATATATGTATGTGGGTCCCACTATTTCATTTGTGTGTAAGAATCTTCTTCTTTTCATACAACATAAGAAGTTTAAACCCCTAAAAACAAACATTTGCAACCTAAAATAATCCGTTCTCATGTTTTGCCCAAAATTATTTTTGCCTTACGTAAAACATTGAGCCACTGTGATAGGCATAAGAAGCTCCAAGAAGCTACTTTTTTGACAATAGTCCATCACAACATGAAGCCATGCCAAACAAAACTTTTCATATTTTCTTTCCCATTGGGCTTTTTTTTTGGTTTTGCAACTATGCGAAACAAGAATATAAAATTGCCAAACAGAGTTGACAATTTTGCTGACTAGGCAGTGACAAAAAACGTAGAAACATGGAATATAAAAAATATAGCTAAACGCAATGAAGTAAATTATTTTTCTCTTGTGATAAAAATCAATTGTATATCTTCATAACCAAAAATATTTATTACTCGTAAAATAAAAGTGCTAAATAATTAATAATAAATCACGCATGGATATATATATATATATATATATATATATTGGTAAAACAAAGTTTAGATGGGGATAGACATCGGTATCCTACTAAGGCCAGGGCATACCTCCAAGTTTAAAAAGCATTTACAGATGTACTTATAGATCACCCACCAATAAGACCCTTACATCGACCAATGGATATCAAATCTCCTCCCTTTTAGGGTGAAGGCCAACACCTTAGCCAATTGTGTCACTCCTTATTGGCATAAATCATGCATATAGAAAGCCAAGTTGTTAGTGTTCAAGAAGAGTCCCGATCCCTTGCCCATATTCACAGGCCAGCCAATTGAGTACAGTCACCCATGTTCAAGGCCGATCGAGTACAGTCACCCTTAGCATGTGGCTCATATTATTGAATACGCCAAGGGTGACTATACTCAGTCTGCCTAAGACTATAAGGGGTCTCTTCTCGAACACTAACAATACAATCGGCCTGTCTATATGCGTCCATGATTTATTATTAATTTACTTTTGTTTTAATCCTCCAACAGGGAGGATTTTCAGAAGTAATAAATATTTTTGGTTATGAAGATATAAAATCGATTTTTTATCAAAAGAGAAGAAAACATTATTTATTTCATAGCGTTTTGCTATATTTTATATTACATGTGTTTACGTTTTTTTGTCACTGCACTAAACCCTAAACCCTAGTCAACAAAATTGTCAACTCATTTTGTCCAGTCAGCCACCCACACAAGCAATATCTAAATCAAATAACACATAATTATATCACCTCAATTTTAACTTTGAGATATTGCTTAACCTTTCATTGTTTTTGCCACTTAGCTCTAATTTCCCCATTTTTATATTTTAAAATATTTTTAAGACTAAAATAAATTATTTAAAACTTTATTAAAATTTATTCATATAACTATTCCACTTAGTCATGATAGAACCATTCCACTTAGTCATGAAGGGTAACTATTCAACTCATCCATAAAGGGTAAGACACTGAAAACTGAGTATTTAATAAATTAATTCACCTAGTTCAAAAGACTTTCATAGGATTCGACACTTGCAAATATGATCTTAAAAAATTAATTTATCTTATTTATAAAAAATATTCCACATGTTCATAGGGTTATTTTCACTTATTCATATATAAGGCACCTATTAACTATGATGTAAAATAGCTAGTTGACTTTTTTTGAGATATAAAATTATTACATACATTTTTTCTTGCACGTGCTAACTAAAGCGCTTTGCCACTTGACATTAAGTTTATTTTTCCCAGCCGCTTTGAGAGGTCCGTTGCCGGAGCTCCGACACCAAACCTGCTGCCAATGACTGAAAAATATTGACTCTTCTTATAAAAAAAAATAGGCGGGGCAATCATGACGTTTAAGTATAAAAATTAATTTCCTTTTGCCCTCAAAGTTCTACATTGCCGTTTCATAATTTATTGGGGGTAATTTGACAAAATTTACCTTTTTAGGGGGGGCAATCCATGCATTATTTTGACAGACTGACTCCATAAACGTGCAACCAAAATTCAAGACCGGCTATTAACTTCATAATTATAGCTCACTATTCACATGTAAAAAAAAAAAAAAAAAGTTGATTTCCATTCCCATCTTAAGCATCATGAAAACTATAAATCCTAGGTCAATTTGACACCACAAATATCAAGAATTCATAAATAGATATAATTAAGCAAATTTTTAGGTATAATGGTCAAAAGCAGCATCTCCTTTACAGTCTTATGCTCTAGCAGTCAGACAAATGATTCCAATCATCCCTTGCCTTACCTAGTTAACACCAGGGATTAATAATCATCACATACTAAGTTAATTCTAAATTATGAATTACATATAGAAGCTATTATAGTGTTTAAGCAAAAAAAAAGTTGTAAGTTGCTCTTAGTTGAAAGGCCACGGTTTTCCACATGAGAGAACTTGAAAGGGAGAGAGCCACTATCACTACACAGCTCAGTTCAGGTTCTTGACAAAGCCTTCTCTCTTACTACACAGCTCACTTCAGGTTCTTGACAAAGCCTTCTCTCTTTCTCTAAATGAAAGGAAATTAATCCTCCTTTTAGAAAAGGAAATCATCAAGCACTGTCAAACACAAGTTTGTTTCAGGTCAGTGAGAGAGGCTTTCTGCCATATACAGCCTCTATTCGGTGTGGTTGATGCGAATCAATCATCATCAAGCAGTCCACAAACAATTAAGATTCATAAAACAATTAAGATTTATAAGAGTTAAGAATATTGTACCGAATTATTAGGATCAATTTTTGTTGTTGCATTTTTCTTTAAAGTCTTATGATGTAGCAGTCAAACAAGTGAGATTCCAATCAACCCTGCACTTTCCTAGTTAACACCAGGGATTAATTATCGTCAGACACAAAATTAATTCTAAATTTTATATGAAAACTATTAAAGTATTTTTGGGGAAAAAAATGGCAAGTTGCTCTCAGTTGAAAGGCCAAGCTTTTCCACGAGAGAGAATTTGAAAGGGAGAGAGCCTCCATCACTTAACACAGCCCACGTCAGGTACTTGAAAAAGCCTTCTCTCTTTCTCTAAATAAAGAGGAAATTAATCCTTTTCTTTTAGAAAAAGAAATCATCAGGCAATGCCAAGCACACGTTTGTTTCTGAGTTCAACAAAAGAGGCTTTAGGCCCTATGCAGCCTCTATTCGGTGTGGTTAAAGCAAATCAATCATCATCGAGCAGTCCACAAACAATTAATATTTATAAAACAATTACGATTTACAAGTTTAGAGCATCGTGCTGAATGATTAACAAGTTATTTTTGTTGCATCGTACAGAAGCACAATGACTTTAGAAAACCAAAAGCTCAACTACAAATTCAGAAGGTTTCATAAGTAATGAAAGCTCAATGGTAAATTATCTAAAACCCCATTTATGGATTCCTATGTGATTTTTGAATTTCTATATTGTCCTAGAATAAAATGTTAAAGACTATAGTAATGGTTCATATGCATTTTTTAAAGGAAATGCCACAAACAGATTGAACACACAAAAAAGAAGCCAACTGCAACAGCATATCCCTAGCCAATAACATATAGAAAGGATATACAATAATTATAAATTATAAAGTTAACAAAAAGAACAGGATTAGTTAAAGGAAATTGCTTTTTTCATTCACATCTTAAGCATCATGGAAAAGAAAAATACATACAATGTAAAATGTACAAGACTAATGAGATGGGAAATAAACGAGCACAACAAAATAATGCAGGCTTTAAAGATATTTTGCTCAAAAGTAACTTCTTTTCAGTCTGAAGCTCTAGCACTCAAACAAATGATTCAATCAACTTTTAACTAACCTATATAACACCAAGCATTAATGATCATCAAATACAAAAATCCAAAGTATGCATGAAAAATATTAGATTTTAAACACTTTGGAAAGAAATTGGTGTGTTGCTCTCAGTCAAAAGGCCAAGGTTTTCCACATGAGAGAACTTGAAAGGCTGAGCCTTTACCACTAAAGCCAGCCTACTTCAAATACTTGACAAAGCCTTCTCTCATTCTCTAAATGAAAAGGAAAATAATCCTGTTCTTTTAGAAAATGAAATCATCAAGCAATGTCAAGCACAAGAAGTTTATTTCTGACTTCAATGAAAGAGGCCTTATGCCCTTTACAGCCTCTATTCGGTGTGGTTAAAGCAAATCAATCATCATCGAGCATCCCACAAACATTAAGATTTATGACAGTTCAGATCATAATGAATAATCAACAAGAAATCCATGATGGATAGAGGCAAATTAAACATATTTTGCATGTAAGAAATTGTGGAACCTACGAGAAAAAGCAAGAATCTACAGTTCAGAATCTGCTAGTCCAGAGGTACCTCTTCGTGTTGCATCCTTTCGTATTCCCTGTGCTACAATTAGAGAAATAGGGAATTACAGTGGATGCATGACTGGTGTTGAAGTAAATGTTAAGAAATTAAGAGAACAAAGACGCTTCAGATCCAGCAAATTTTATACCGCAGAGTGGATATATCATGGTTGCCTGGAATAAAGCTCAAGCAGTCGATAGAGTATGGTGGAAATAAAATTATTTCTCTCCAATAAAATTGGTTACTGGCTGACAAAATTTATGAACTAAACATTCAAATCTGATTCTCACACACTTGGTGTAAATATTCACACTTTAGGTCTAAGGAAAGCAACAGAGTGGAAAACTCAGAAGATACCCCAGAGAAATAAATGCTCACAATATCAAGCTCCAATGAACGTGAAGAGTCTGCCAGAAAGCGCAGAGATTGAGAGATGAAAGGCTAGAGAGAATCCATGACAGAAAGGCGAGCCGATTTTGAAATTAAGACGGAGAAGATAACGAAAACGAGGACGAATTAGGGTTTGGAGCGGCGGTGGCGGCTATAATAGAGCTCAGGTACTCAAGTTAGCTGAGGTAAGAGGGGGACGATATGACAAGGTTAGGTTAAGCCTTATAAGCCCCAACCAAGAAGAGCCCGTTAGATAGGAACTATGAAGATGAGTTTCCCCCTAACATAATAAATAATAAATAAAGGGTTAAAGTGCATATTTACCAACGAACTATTATGAAAGGAGTATTTGACACAAATATTAATTAAGGGTACTTTAAATACAAATAAACAATTAAAAATGTGCAGTCAGCACAAAAAAACTTTTAAAAAAGTACAGTTAGCATAATACCATTAAAAAACTTTTAAAAAAGTGCATTGATCAAGACAATTTGTTAGAAAAAGATAACGTCCAGTTATCTAAGGTGCAGATTAGCCAACGAAATTTTACTCCAGAGGCACCAGCACAAAAAAGTTTTACTCGGAGCTCCCAAAGACAAAATTCTTAATTTCACTAAATTAAATAAATTTTTTTCTCAATTGTCATTATTCAAGAGTAATTGTATAGATATCGATGGACAAAAATTACTCATTTGCTAAAATAAACAAAAATTTTACTAAAATTATAATTATATGATTTAAATAAAAATCAAGGTGTTTTATAATTTATTATATATGTTAAACAAAAAAACTAGATGATTTATTTTTATTTTAGAAGAAATTTATGTGAATTAAAAAATTCATTTAATGTTCATAAAATTTTAAAAATCTATTAGATCCAGAAAGAAATGAAAAATTTTTTATTTTTATTTTTATAAAAAAGAGTTTAATGGATATCAACGTTGACATTTAATAATATAAATCAAGCAACTTGATGATATTTTTGTTAATTAAATTATCTATTGATTATATGAATATGAGACTTATTGGAAAAAAAAATTGTCATTAATTAAGTATCTTGGAATAGCCCCAGCAAATTATTAATGGGACTTTTCAAAAAAAATTTCAACAATTCTTATATTCATATAATCAATAGATCATTTAATTAACTAAAATATCATCAAGTTGCGGATTTATATTATTAAATGTCAATGTTGATATTCATTAAGCTCTTTTTATAAAAATAAAAATAAAACTTATTTCATTTCTTTCCGGATATAATAGATTTTTTTAAGATTTTTAAATTTTATTAGCATTAAATGAATTTCTTAACTCACATAAATTTCTTCTAAAATAAAAATAAATCATATAAATTTTTTTTAACATATATAATAAATTATAAAACACATTGAGTTTTATTTAAATCATATAATTATATTTTTAATTAAAACTTTTGTTTATTTTAGCAAATGAGTAATTTTTGTCCATAGATATCTATACAAGTAGTTTTGAATAATGACAATTGAGAAAAAAATTTATTTAATTTAGTGAAATTAAGAATTTTGTCTTTGGTGCTCCCTGAGAGTAAAAGTTCATTAGCCTAATCTGCACCTTAGATAAATGACGTTATCTTTTTCTAACGGCGTTGTGCTGACTACACCTTTTTAAGAGTTTTTTCTGCTGACTACATATTTTTATTGTTTGTTTATATTTAGGGTATTCTTAATTAATATTTATCTTAGATGCTTACTTTCGTAATTAGTTCGTTGGTAAATACGCACTTTAACACGTTAAAAAATAATGAGATTTGGGTCAGAGGCCAGATAAAGCGCGCACGAAGCAACAGATACCGGTAAACTGGAGGTTTTGGATTTACGCTGGAAATAAATTAAAATTTATAAATTAAATTATTTAAAGATTTAATACTTTAAAATTTTTAAATAATATATATATAACCTTTTGAAGTTTTGATTGTTTGTATTATTTAAATTTTGATGTACTATTTTATTATACGACAATTAATACGCATCTTCTTTTATCTTTGGCATTTTCTTCTATTTCTTCCGCGAACTTTATTATGTTTGCATTATTTCCTTCTTTTTAATTAGTTAAATTTGTATTCGACTTTTTTCATGTCTCCTTTTCAGTAGTTTCTATGTGGTTTTTGCTAATTCACCAATCCTCATTTGGCATTTTATTATAGGGAAAAACACTTCTCATGTTGTAGGAGAAGTGTTTTCTCATTTATATATATATATATATATATATATATATATATGTGGGTCCCACTATTTTATGTGTGTGTAGGAATATTCCTCTTCTCATATAATATGAGAAGTTTAAACCCCTATATTATACTATATTAATTGTTTTATCTTTTTTCCATAACTTAATAACTTTATCACTTTATATTAAGTTGTTTATTAATTTGACTTATTATTTGTTACGTTAATATTTAATTAGTTAAATTTTTTCCCTTTAATTATTATGACCACTAATATTTATTTTCTTATTCTCTTTCTTCCCCACTTGGAGTTGCTGAATAGTTTTGTATTATTTAAATTACTTGAGTTAAATGGACTATTTTGTTTGTGTAACCTTTTTTTTTTTTTTTTTGTCTTATGATTTATTTGTGATTTATAATAATTATTTTAACCATTAATTTTTATCTTTTTATTATTCTTCCTAATTCACCCTTCTTCATTTTTTCATCATTTTAACAATTTTCTCTTTAGTATAATCGGACTACTTTTGCGTTAAATTATTTAAATGGGCTTGTGTTGTCATATTTGTTTTTAATAATCATCCTCCTCTTTTCATTCTCCCTTTCCTTCTTTCACTATGATATATTATTTATCAATTGTAATATTTAGAATTCAAAAAAATATATTATATATATATATATATATATAATTATTTTACTATTCTACTTTTCCACCTACTAGATTCATTTCTTTCTATTTTTTGTTTTCAGCATATTACTCTTTTGGTATTCATTTATTTTGATTGTTTGTACTATTTAAATTTGGGTTAAGGTGTAAAAATACACATGTACTTTTCTCCGAGGAGCGCCTAGTAGCAAGTGCTTTTTTTAGGTCAAAAGTGCACACATGATTACAAATTAGGTGCAAAAATACCGTTTGACTGTTAAGTTTGAATTTTTTTTGCTGACTGGACGATGACGTGGCATTTCAAACGTGCAAAAATACACATGTGATTTGTCAAGAAGAGCGCCCAACACCAAATTATTATTTTTTAATTTAATAATTTTACTTCAATTAAAATTATTTTAGGATCTAGAAAAAATATTTTCGTGTATTGACGGTACTAAAAGAATACTAACGATCTTGAAAAAAATATTTTAGGGTACTTATTTGGTACTAAAAAATACTTTCGGATCTTGACTAGTACAAAAAAAATACTCATAATCTTGAAAACTTATTTTAGGATCTTAAAAAATATTTCAAGTATTGACCGGTACTAAAAGGATACTGACTGATACTAAAAAAATATTTTAGGGTACTAACTGGTACTAAAAAGTACTTTCATAATAATCGATCGATACACAAAAAATACTTCATAATCTTGAAAAATTATTTTGGGATCTTGAAGAAATATTTCAAGCTATTGACTAGTACTAAAAGGATACTAGCGAATGCTACTGAAAAATATTCCATGAGCTTGAAAAATTATCTTAAGATCATGAAAAAATATTTCAAGGTACTGACTGGTACTAAAAATAAACTTCAGCATATTTTTTAAAGATTCTAAAATAATTTTTCAAGATCATGAAATATTTTTTTCTCGTACTGAAAAGTATTCTCATAGTATCTTTTTAGTACTAGTCAGTACCTTGAAATATTTTTTTCAGATCTTAAAATAATTTTTCAAGATCATGAAGTATTTTTTCAGGACAGGTTAGTATCCTGAATATCTTTTTAGCACCCGGTAGTAATTAAAATAAAATTATTAAATTAAAAAAAAAAAGAATTTGGTGTTCGACGCTCTTCTTGACAAATCACATGTGTATTTTTGCACCTTTGAAATGCCACGTCATCATCCAGTCAGCCAAAAAAGTCAAACTTAACGGTCAAACGATATTTTTGCACCTAATTTATAACCACATAGTCACTTTTGCACCTAAAAAAAACAATTGTTCGAGTGCTCATCGGAGAAAAGCACATATGTATTTTTACACCTTAACCCCTTTAAATTTTGATGTACTATTTTGTTAAATGGCAATTAATATGCTTCTTCTTTTATCTTCCACATTTTCTCCTATTTCTTGAGCAGTTTTTGTATTATTTAAATTATTTGAGTTAAACTTTCTTTATATTGAAATTTGTATTGATGATTCCAAATAATTCCTTCTATTTTTTGCCTTCGACTTTTTTCTTGTCTCCCTTCTCAGTTGTTTCGATTTGATTTTTCCTAATTCACCCTTACTCATTTGTTATTATGGTATATTGTATTAATTTTTTCTTGTTTTTTTTTTCCATAACTTCATAATTTTATCACTTTATATTAAGTTGACTTATTATTTGATACATTAATATTTAATTAGTTAATTTTTTTTAATTATTATTTATTTATTATAATACTTACTATTTATCATATGTATTAGTAAATTCTCCCTTTTGTCCATGACTTGTGTATCTATTTAAATTATTTGATATTAAGTTATTTATTATTTAATAGTTAATAGATGTTTATTATTTATTCTATTTCTTCTCCGCTTGGAGTTGTTGAATAGGTTTGTATTATTTAAATTACTTGAGTTAAGTGGACTATTTTGTTTATATATCCTTTTTTTCTTATTATTTATTTGTGATTTTTAAATAATTTTTATTTTTACCATTAAGAATTATTATCTTCTTATGCTTATTCCTAATTTACCCTTCTTCAATTTGTATCATTCTCTTTTGTATAATTGGGCTTATGCAATAAATTATTTAAATGGACTTGTGTTGTCATATTTTTTTTTAATATGTATCGTCCTCTTTTTCTCCTTTCACTATGATGAGATTTTCAAACTGTTCCATGTTTTTTGTTTATTATTTGTTACATAACAATTATTTTACTCTTCTACTTTTGCTAGTACTAGATTTATTTCTTTCTAATTTTTGTTTTCATGCGAATTCAACATTCCTCTTTTGGTATTATATTTTTATTTGTTTTCTCTTTTTTCTATAAATTTATAACTTGTGAAGTTTCAATTGTTTGTACTATTTAAATTTTGATTTACTATTTTGTTAGGTGACAATTAATACCGTATGTTTTTTATCTTCCGCATTTTCTTCTATTTCTTCCGCGACTTACGACTTGGAGTAGTTTTATATGTTTCCATTATTTAATTTTTGCTGCCATGGTTTGTATTATTTAAGTACTTATTTGTTTCATTTTTGTTCATTATTTGATTATTTGTCTTCTTTATTTTTCTCTCATTGTTCATTATTTGATTATTATTTATTAGTTAAATTTTTCCCTTTAATTATTATTTATTTATTGTAATACTTCTAATTTATCATATGTATTAGTAAATTCTCTCTTTTATCCATGACTCTATTCTTTTTTTTTTTTTTTTTTTTTTGGCCAGTTTTTCTTCTCATGTGTATTGATTTAAATTATTTGTTTAAATTTGCTATTTTGTTGTCATATTCGCTTTGAGCTACTTTTTTTTTTTGTCATATTTGACTTAAATTATTTGTTACTACTTTTTTCTTGTTCTTAATATTTAATTTATTTGATATTATGTTATTTATTATTTAATAGTTAATTGATATTTATGATTTAGAATTATTAGCTATGACCACGGATATTTATTTTCTTTCTTCCCTACTTCTGAATAGGTTTGTATTATTTAAATTACTTGAGTTAAATGGGCTATTTTGTTTATATGTGAATTTGTATTGATGGTTCTCCACTTTTTTCTTATGATTTGTTTTTTATTTATAATTATTATTATGACCATTAATAATTATTATCATCTTATGCTTCTTCCTAATTCACCCTATGAGAAATGGGAGAGGGAAATGATTTTATAAGGGTTCAAACAATGCACTTAGTAATTAAATTGGATTTAATTAAGGATTTAAATCTGAAATTGAAATTCAGGGGTTAGGGAAAAGATAGGGGATTTGATTAAAGGTAATTTAATATTTTTAAATTTATATTTTAATATTTAATACTTTTAAGCAAATCCCACTGCAGCTGCTCTTCTTTCAATATCATTTTAAAGTAAGGGTAATAAAAGCCTTCAAAGCCTTCTCATTTAGAAAATTATTTTCATTTATAAATCTTGTTATTACTATTCCTTATAAGTTTATAACTCATATATTTATGTTTCGTCCCGTAATTATTTCTTCTTCTAAAACTTACATTTTAGGATCTATTTATACAAGCATTATCTTTTTTTTTTTTTTTAGCATTGATGTATCCTTTTTATTTCTTCTTGTTAAGAAAATCTAAAGATGTCTATTTAGTTGCGTCTTTTTTTGGATATCGATTATATAATAGTATATATGAACTAACAAAATATGGACACAAACATGGTATATCCTATTTGAACCCTTTATATACCATTCTGTTTGTTTTTATAACGATTCATTATTGATACATTTATTAGTTATTAATTAATACGTTATAATTTATCATTCTCACTTGTATTAATTAGTTGTTATTTTTTATAATATATTTTTATTTTTTATTTAATGTATTGAACCTTTTTCCTTTATGATTTGATCTTATCCTCCCTTTATTATTTGTTATTTATATTTATATTTTCACATGAATTTGTGATTTATAAATAAGGGTAAAGGAGCAATTTTACACATGTAATTTGGCTTAGGAGCGCTCAAAGACCACGTAAAATTTTCGGACCAAAAATACACATGTAATTTCATTTTGGAGCGTCAAAGACCACGGTAGTTAGTTGACCGTTAACTTGGATGGAATGCGAGGTGGCGCGATTTGGACCGACACGGGGCGTGGACGATGACGTGGGCGGTGACGTGGACGTTGACGTGGAATTAAAATTCGAAAAAATTTAAAAATTCGAAACATTAGGAAAAAAATTAGAAAAAAATTCAAAAAATTAGGGAAAATAATTTAAAAATTCAAAAAATTATGAAAAAAAAGTATACTTAAATAATTATCTACATAATAATTATTTTGAATGCTTCATATATAATGATTCATTATTTTTGAAAAAAATGTATAATTAAATAGCTTTAAAGTTAAAAAAATTGTTAAATTTTGTGATAGAATTAATAAAGTTCAAAATTTGGTGGTCGGTCCCCACCACCAGCAATCGACCATCACGCGCTAATCGGCGGCAGCCGGTAGGGTGGCCGGTTGTGGGATTTACTAGCGGGGGTATTTTAATTTTTCCTAATTTTTTGAATTTATTGCTAATTATTTTCTAATTTTTTGAATTTATTTCTAATTATTTTCTAATTTTTTTAATTTATTTTTTAAATTTTTTCATAAATTTTTGAATTTTTAAATTATTTTATAAATTTTTCCTAATTTTTTTCCTAATTATTTGAATTTTTTCTTATTTTTTTAAAAAATTTCCTAATTTTTTAAATTTTTTCGAATTTTAATTTCACGTCAAGATCCACGTCACCGCCCACGTCAGCGTGTCAGTCCAAATCAGCGCCACGTCAGCGTTCCATCTAAGTTAACGGTCAACTAACGCCCGTGGTGCTGGGCGCTCCAAAATGAAATTACATGTGTATTTTTGGTTCCAAAAATTTTACGTGGTGTGAGCGCTCCACGAGCCAAATTACATGTGTAAAATTGCTCCTTTACCCTATAAAATAAAGTACATATTATTTATTTTTTGATGAAGAAAATACACATTATTCATAATATTTATTTATAATGCATTAAGTTTTTATTGTTACTAGTTTATAATTTTCACTTTTTTTACTTAGTTGTTATTTCTTTTCTTTTTAACAAAGAGTATTTATTTCTGTTTAGTTATTTATTTGTGTATCTTGTATGTATAATTGAATTTTAATGTGTTGAATTATTTATTTTATTATTTTTAAAAATAAAATAAAAATTATTTCTTGTTATTTTTATTTATTTTTATCTTATCATTTAAATTTTTAATTTCTAAATAAAATACGTATTATTTATACATTCTAATAATTTAATTTTTATTAATAATTTATCATTTCTATTATATATATTGTTTATTTATTTATCAATAATCATTCATTAAATTTTGTTTTTTATTTAATGTTTTCTCTTCCCCCTTTATTATTTGTTATTTATATTTATATTTATATATATAATTTCACATGAATTTGTTATTTAAAAATGAAGTACATATCATTTTTTATGAAGAAAACACACATTATTTATAATATTGATTTATAATGCATTTAGTTTTTATTGTTAATAATTTGTCATTTTCACTTGTTTTGCTTAGCTGTTTTTCTTTTTTTAACTAACAGTATTTATTTCGGTTTACTTATTTATTTATGTATCTTATATGTATAATCAATTTTAATGTGTTGAATTATTTATTTTATTATTTTATGAATAAAATACAAATTATTTCTCGTTATTTCTATTTATTTTTATCTTTTCATTTGAATTTTTATTTCTAAATAAAATACATATTATTTATGCATTCAAATATTGTAATATTTTGTAATAATTTATCATTTACTTGGAAAAGAATTGTTTGACCATTTTACACCTCTACAAAACTCATTTTCGGACAAGAGTCATACTTGAAGAACTCTCAACCGACTTTGAAAATTTATATCTATATGTACAAATAAATGTCCAATTGCAGTGATTCCAAATGCTATATGACTACGCTAAAGTCTGTTTTTAGGGAAAAATACCTCCCACAGCTTTGCGGCAGAATAAAAACTTAGGGAAACCTCAAGATATACAGCTCAAATCGAAGCTTATACATGCCTCTACTCAATTCTATAGTCGATTCATGATTTCAGCAGCACCTCCACCTTGTAAACGGGGCTAAACTCCACTAATCAAGAATCTAAAACTATAGAAATGTTTCTCTCACCGAGACAAAACAACGTCAGAGATGGCCTCGAGAGCTAGAAACATCGAATCGGGGCGAAATCTGTACCATCCTAATTTTTCTAATAGGAAATAAGTGTTAATAGGATATGATTTATTAAATAATCTAGGCTTAGGAAAGATCTAGATGTATAAAATTAAGAGTTGAAAATGATATTAATAATAAATAAATAAATATATTAGCAATATTTTTTATTAAAGTTGATTAATTAACAATGATAAATAACATTTATAAGAATAATAAGGAAAAAATATGTGGAGGAAATATCTTCATAAAATAATCTAATTTATTTTAAATAAAGAGAGAGATCGAGTGAAAGAATAAATAAATATTATCTTTAAAAAAATATATTTTTATAAGAAGGTCAAACCTTAATTCCCTTCCTTATAAATATTTTATATCCTTCGTCCATTAAAGATCCCATGCGTGGTGCCCTTGGCTCTCAACTTTCGTCTTGTCTTCACTTTTCTCTGCTGCCAGGGGTTCAGTTTCTCTTAGCGATCACTTTCTCCTCATCTCCCTATCGTAATTGTCCAATTCATCCAAGCACTCACAAAGCGCCACATCATAAAGTTTTTTTTTATTATCATCTGAACTGAATATTATTGGATATCTTCCTCTGCCTCTTCCTTATCGTCGTCATCCTACGTAGTACCATTGGCGGCGCAAGTTCAGTACCCTCAGGCAAGACTTCAATGAGAGGAAGAAGGTACTTTGGAATCCAACAACTATGAAACCTTTGATATATTGAAGCTCATGGTCAATGAAGGAGGCAATGATGAGAAGTGCGATCCAAATGCATCTTACAGTCATGGCCTCATGATTTCATATTGGAACGACCAACATGCTAAGTGGTTGATAAACAACCTAGATTGCTAGAATTTTATTGAACCCAATAAGCCCAGGTTGCTTCTGGTTAATAGGTCTTCACCCAAGCCTTGTGAGAATCCAGTGCAGGATCACTATCTGTTGAAGTCAATTAAGAAGTCAATTAAGAACAAGATTGGTTATTGTAGGCTACATGAGATTGAAATTTTCTGTGATATGACTCTCCACCTATTGATCTCTTTGGCATTTGAAAGTGGGATTTTCATCCAGCTTCCTTTGTAGGCTTTAGTTTTTTCGATGGGTAGGGTTTTTTTCCCCTCCTTAACTTCTTTAAATTTTTAAATACAAGGAATTTTATTTTGTTTTGTAAGGTAGGATACTTCATCATCAGTAGAGGCTTCCTATTAGCGATGTTGAAAGGATTGGTACTATAGTCGAAAAGTGATGCAAGGAGGCTGAGATGATCTGCTCCCTTTGGTTTGGTACTTTGAGATGAGGGGAGGCGATAAGGATGGGGAAGAATATGAAATTTTAAAACCTTAATGACATGTCACTTTGTGAACCATCTGATGAATTAGACGGATGAGATGCGGAGATGAGGAAAGATGAGGAGAAAAACGCCAATGAGATAATCTGCTCCCAACTGGCGGCCCTCACCCCTCACTACTGCAGGTATCTCTCTCTTCCTCTCATTACTTTTGCTGGTTCGGCGTTTCTGTCTTGTAAAAAAAAAAAGTTTTACTTTTCATCTTTCCTCCCTCCATGGCTTCTTATCTTGTTGTATTGTGAATGTCTTGTCTTATGTTTTGTTTTGCTTCCCCAAATCATCACCGCACTGTAGATAGGTGGCTTCAAATTTAATTCTTCTCTCCTGACCAAGGTTTTGAAACCCGGATCAGTCACTAAACTAGTGGGAGTATTGGGTTAAGGGTTAGTGGATCAGACCGGAGTCAAATCGAGGTCGATAGGTATTAATTAAAAAAATATAATTGAATTAAAATAGGAAAAATATTTATATTTTAGTAATAAAAATTAAAAAATATTTTGTGGTAAAAATATGAGAGAATATGATGTGATCATCGGAGTGGAGGATGCGGAGTATTATATATTTTTTGAACATAGAGATCAAGCAAACCATGTGACATATCAGAGGCAAAGAACGTTGGAAGCAGTGACTTGTCTCTTCATCTTCTACTACTTTTCATTACTGTACTTTCTTTTCCTAAAAAAAACTAAAAGGGCTAGAAAAAGATGTGAAAGGCAAAGCGGTAACTCATCCTTCTTATTCATTTTATGCTCTTCTTCTCTGAGAGTGAACCGTCTCTCTCTCTCTCTCTCTTTCTTTCTTTACTAACCCACGCAAAAATCAAACTCTCTCTTCCCATGGCACTTCCAGTGGCGCTCTGATGAGTACTGTTTATGCCATGTTTTCCCTATACTGTGTGACTGTTTTGTAAGTTGAATATGAGTCTAAAAGCATGTTGTCTGAGCAAATATGTCATAATTCACGCATGTAGGGAAATATAGGATACATCTCCTAAGTTACGACTAATGCATAAATATCTTGTACATATGCATAAAAAGAAGGCAAGCTTAAGGGTTTATTATGAATGCACATAGCACTGCCGATACAATGCTATAGCATCGGGTCATCCATATCAAGCTGAAATACAATGCAACTCGTATGTTATAGAAGAGTAAAGGAAGCAATGTTGTGCGCTGTATGTCCTAACTTTTCCTCAAGGCTTCTTCAGGAATTAAGTGCAGGTTGATGGACGGACGTTAGTTCACGATTAGATTGTCAACGGATTGGAGTAGAAGATGCGGAGGATCGGAGATTTAGATTTGGAGAATCCCGCAGAATCAGCAAAAGCAATATACCAATTTGGAAAGTTAGATCAGTTGGACCTGACAGATTTGGAAAGGCCCATCTCACTGAACTTACAACGCAAGTAAACCTGACTATAAAAGAAAAGGATAGCTAACCCTAAAAGGAGTCGAGTCGTAGAGAGCCAAAGAACATTCCTATTCGGGTAGGCTCGAAAGAAGAGGGAGAGAAGCACTAAGAACGAAAACTCTAGGAGAACCCAGTTCCTTCCTTGTAGTGAGACGGAGACAAGAAGACGTGGAGTTGTCAAGTGACAGGCCTCTTCTACGCCGTCGAAACCTCCGCCAAGCTTTCTATTTTTCTTTTATTAATTTTAGTTAATCGTTTGTCATGGGTTATTTTGTTGTGGTCTGTTTAGTGATTCCCTCGTCAGTCATGAATTAAACCTCTTGTAGCTGAGCAAGGATGAATTCTTGAGTGTAGATGAACCCAGTTGCTAGTACTTAATTTTATAAATGCAGTTTGTTTATCAATATTCTTAATTTCTGTTGGTTAGCGAAAGCTAAGGGCTAGATCAGTGGCCTCGGCTTACTGGAAGGGAGCGAGGTTAGACATTTAATAAGCAGTGTTTGCTGGGCAAGTGGTGCAAGGCTTGACCTATCATTGTAGGCTTCAGGCATGGGTCTACCGCTCATAACCTTAACACCTTGATTTGAAAAGATAACCTTAACTAGAAAATCGTCATAGGCATATGGGAGAAGTATAGCTTAAGTTGTATGTATAGGACGCGGAAGCTTCTGTATAGTATAGTGGTGGGTTAACTGGATAACATTGTGAAAGGCAGCTATGATGTAGCATTGCGGAAGCTGTGCAGCAGAATTGCTATAGCAATGTGTTAAAGCAACTGGGGGATTAATGCACTTAGGATGAAATCTGATGCTCAGCCTATCTTTTACTGATATTTTCTTACGACTACGATCCTTGTTATTTTCTGTCTTATTAGTTATAATCACAAAAATCCAAACTCAATCATATTTATTTTACTTTCTTTCAGTCTCTGTGGGACGATACTCTACTCACTCTTTATTACTTGTTCGATTGATTCACTTGCCAATAAGGAAATTGACCAACAAGTTTTTGGCGTTGTTGCCAGGGACTGAAGATACCTTTAGTGATTACGTGTTTAAAACGCTGATTAGTTGTGTTTTATACAATAAAGCTCACCCCTTCTTTGTTCTTGATTTTTAGGTACATTCTGTAGTGTATGCGTAACTCACCATCGGCTAACCTTGAGCCTTACGATCCTGAAATTGAACCATTTACAAGCAAAGGCGCAGGAAGCAGAAGCGAAGAAGTCACCTATTCGACTCTGCAGCCATGGCGGATATGCCAGTTAATCACGACCAGGAATGAAGGGAGCAGCAAGAAATAAACAGAGACGCTCAAGTCCCTCCACCACCAAATCCGGACCTGAACAAGGCTATTATGGAGTTTGGAATCCCTGATTTGACCAAGCTAAATTCAGCTATCACTCCCCCGACCTTCAATTCAAGGCACTTTGAGATCAAAGGTGTCATGATCCAGATGTTGAATGCAGCTGGGCAATTTGGAGGACTCCCTTCTGAAGACCCTCATCTGCACCTCAAATCTTTTATGGAGGTATGTGACTCATTCGTCATTCTGGGAGTCACACTCGATGCTTTTCGAATAAAATTGTTCCCATTCTCTTTTCGGGATAAAGCTCGGACCTGGCTTAATAACCTACCTGCCAATTCAATTACCTCATGGAATGATTTGGGGAGTAAATTCCTGCTAAAATTTTTCCCACCAATAAAGAACACTCAACTTAGAGGGGATATCACCAATTTCCAGCAGAAGCCAGGTGAATCAACATACGATGCATAGGATAGATTTAAGGACCTTCTCAAGAGGTGTCCACAACATGGACTGTGTGAATGGGTCCAGTTAGAAACATTTTATAGAGGACTCGGCGGACAAACACGTTCAGCAGTAGACGCTTCTTCAGGCGGCTCCATTCTGATGAAGTCCTATGAGGAGGCACATGAGTTGTTGGAACACATGGCCATGAACAGCCGCCAATGGCAGGGAGATAGGACAACTCCTTCTAGAACTGTCGTTGGAATTCATGAATTAGATGCTATGACCGCCCTCACAGCCCAGGTGTCATCTCACACCAACATGGTAAAGGGACTGACCCTTCCTCCAAGCAACACACCGATGCATCCATCCCAGGTAGCTTGTGTATACTGTGGCGGAGAACACCCTTATTCTCAGTGCTATACAAACCATGAATCAGTCAACTATGTTAATAACGATAACACGAACAACCCTTACTCTAATACATACAACCCATGATGGAGGCAACACCCAAATTTTTCATGGAGCGCCCAAGGTCAACAACCAGCAGGGCAATCATCTGGCCCATCATACTCAAGTAGACCATCAAACCCACTGGGGTTTACCCAGCAAGCAAGGCAACAGGGCAATGATTCAGACCCACAAACGTCTATGACAAACCTGCTCAAGGAGTACATGGCAAAGAATGACGCTATTATCCAAAGTCAACAGGTAACCCTTTGGAACCTTGAGAATCAAGTCAGACAGCTAGCAACTGCCCTTAACAACAGACCTTCCAGATCTTTGCCAAGTGACACTGAAGTCCCTAGAATCCAAGGGAAGGAGCAAGTCAAGTTAATAGAACTCCGAAGCGGCAAGAGTCTAAAGCCCATGAGGTTGACCAAAAGACCTATTGAAGATGCCGATCCAGAATTTGGTTAAACAAAGAAGGGGAAGGAGAGTGCTGAGCAATTCCTTGAAGAAGAGAAACAGCACTCAATGCCGTTGCGAACTAAGTAGGGTATCGATGCTACAACATTGCCTCCATTTGTCACGCTAGATGATCAAGTGCAACATTCAAGAAGGGATGCTACGACATCGTCATCACAACAGAACCATGATCTAGGATCATCTCGGGTGCTAAAGCAACCCCCTCCTTTCCCACAAAGACTCCAAAAGAAGAGCCAAGAAAAGCAATTCTGGAAGTTCCTCGACATGCTACGGCAATTGCATATCAACATCCCTTTAGTGGAAGCCTTAGGACAGATGCCCAGCTATGTGAAATTCATGAAGGACATCCTGTCCAAGAAGAGGAAACTGGAAGAATTCAAAATAGTGGCACTAACCCAGGACTGCAACGCCCTAATGACAAATCAGATACCCCCGAAACTAAAAGACCCTGGTAGTTTCACAATCCCCTGTGCGATGGGACCTCAATACACAAGCAAAGCATTATGTGACATCTGAGCCAGCATCAATCTAATGCCCATGTCCATATTCAAGGGATTGGCAGTTGGAGAAGCACGACCCACGATAGTCACACTACAGTTAGATGACCGTTCCATCATCTTACTTGAAGGCAAAATTGAGACGTCTTGGTTAAAGTGGATAAATTCATCTTCCCTGTGGATTTCATCATTTTGGACTTCGAAGCAGATCGCGAAGTCCCAATTATTTTGGGGAGACCCTTCATGGCAATTGGGAGAACGTTGATCGATGTGGAAAAAGGAGAACTCACTATGCGAGTCAATGATGACCATGTAACCTTCTCAATTCTAAAGACAGTTCAGTTCACAGACCCAGCTGAGGAATGCCTACCCTCAAGGGATGACAGCAAAGAAGCAGGCAGTAGCCCTGTACTACCTCAACACTAAAATGTTGTAGCATGGTATGGCTGAGGATCGTAAACCAAGCACTACTGGGAGGCAGCACAACTTACAGATTTTTTATTTCTTTTTTTCTTTTTTGGGGTTCACAGCATCATAGTAGACGAGATTAGCATGGTCCCTACTATAGCATGATAAGTAGCATTGTGCCTGACGCAACGTGACAAATTAGGTCCAGCCCACAGTCACCCCACCCAGGTATGTCCTCGTTTATATGTGACGTGAAATGTCTTAAAATTTTGTTTGCGGGCCACCACTCCCGGGCCCAATGCGTATTGCATCCTGTCAGCTTGCCACTCCTCTCTCTTTATGCTTTCGGTTTCCCTTTGTGCCCCTGACTTTTCGACTACACAACCTGCACCGATCTCCCATAATGGCTAGTCTCGTACACTGTGCCATCTCACTTTCTTCCACTCCATCCATCTCGGTTCCTTCCCATTGCACAACCCCTTCTTCTGTTCTTCGCTCTATCTGGCATGACACGCACTCGTTCCACGTTGTTGCGTGGTTGCACTTCCCTGCGACCACGAGCCCTCATCTATTCCCGCCGTCGGCCCCGTCCTATACCCGCACCCAATTTCTCCCCTTGCCCTAGGCTCCTACCTCATGTAGCCCCTTCTCCACCACCCTTCCACCAAACTCCCCTCTCTCAGACGATTGGGACTCTGACTGGCGCACTTTCTTGGAGACCCGGCTGCAGCGCAACACTAAAGAGCACGACCCATAGCCTTCTGTTCCCAATTTCTCTATCACCCAACCATCGTCAAGCATCGTTGACTATGCCAGACCATTCACCGTCGCTACACCAACCTCACCGTCCTTCACCAGCCTGTCCCCGACCGCCGCTACCGGCGATCGTAGCCCTACGGATGTTTAGACGTATCTTGCCTTCGTTTATTTTCTCTTTCTGTTGTTTTTGCTGGATCCAATGTCTCTTGTCCTGCGGCTAGTCCATAGGGCCATTTTGACTTTAACTACAATCATGGACCCGTTACGTACTCGCTTTGTGTTTTAATCTTCTTACACTATATCTTGCTGTCTCTTCCTCGCTTCCTTGCTATAATGGGGGCATTGCTTCAATCAAGTATGGGGGGAATAATTTCTGTGCGTGCAAATCGGTGCTTAACCTGTGCTCAAACCACCCCTAAAATTAGTTTTTAAACTCTAATTTTTTTAAAAAAAATGCATGATAGAGCGCAAATAGAGATCAGTAGCAGTAGGATGAATATCTGTATGACTGAGCTGAACCGTTAGGCTTGGGAAATTGACAGTACTAGATAAGCTCAATGTGGGGTAAAGTGATGGTGAGGAAGGATAGAGAGAAAAACCCATGTTGGAAGGATTTATTTAAGCCTAATTGTTTCTATTCCAGTGTGTATGTTAGCTAACCTATGTATGATCTTTGATTTGTCTTAATTCTTTGGTAAACTGTTTGGCATCTGAGTAATGCGTAGGATAAAGGCATTCATATCGTACCCCTCATTCCCATACACAAACCACAAAACATCACTCTCCATATTGCTACCCTTTTGAGCCTTATAGATTATGCTATAGCAGAACCAGTTAGACAGGCGAGTATGAAGAAGACTGCGAAGAAATGCTATAAAGATGCTGTGAAAAAGCTGTTGATATCAGTAAAAAAAGAGAGAAGAGAAGGAAGAAAATAATAAAGAGCAGCAAAGCAATGCAAGGGTTTAAGTGAGGCAGCAGGCTAAAATGAACACAGCTTAAAATCTGTCTAATATCCTGCTATAGCAATAGTCAATTTTCTTAACTCCACACATATATGACCATCCACACATTACAACCCAAGAAGCCCTTTTGACGTATGAAAACTCAGATGCTAAGAAGTTTACTTAGAATTTTGACAAGGCTATAGAACTTCTAGGTTAGCATGACAGGAGAGAAAACGGAATCCCCAGGGTAAGAAAGTGTAAACACTAAATCTGAGAGCCTTTTGACGCTTCCTCATCTAAGCAATATCTTACATCACAAGCCACTAGTATTGGGCAGTGGGATTGCTTGTATCAGGACGTGAACTAAGGGCAATGGTAAAGGCATGGTTACATAGATAGGAGTGATGCTGCTATGAGTTACTGTTTTGCTCTATTATCTTTGTCTTTATTTTGCCCAGGAGTGCAAAAAGCTAAGTGTGGGGGTATTTGATAAGTATTGTTTATGTCATGTTTTCCCTATACTGTTTGACTGTTTTGTAAGTTGAATATGAGCCTAAAAGCATGTTATCTAAGCAAATATGTCATAATTCACGCATGTAGGGAAATATAGGATACATCTCCTAAGTTACAACGAATGCATAAATATCTTGTACATGTGCATAAAAAGAAGGCAAGCTTAAGGATTTATTATGAACGCACATAGCAATGCCGATACAATGATATAGCATTGGGTCAGCCATATCAAGCTGCAATACAATGCAACTCGTATGCTATAGCAGAGTAAAGGAAGCAATGTTGTGCGCCGTATGTCCTGACTTTTCTTCAAGGCTTTTTCAAGAATTAAGTGCAGGCTGATGGACGGACGTTAGTTCATAATTAGATTGTTAACGGATTAGAGTAAAAGATGCAGAGGATCAAAGATTTAGATTTGGAGAATCCCGCAGAATTAGCAGAAGTAATCTACCGATTTGGAAAGTTAGATCAGTTGGACTTGATAGATTTGGAAAGGCCCAGCTCACTAAACTTACACCACAAGTAAACCTGACTATAAAAGGAAAGGATAGCTAACCTTGAAAGGAGTCAAGTTGTAGAGACCCAAAGAACATTCCTATTCGGCCAGGCTTGAAAGAAGAGGGAGTGAAGCACTAAGCATGAAAACTCCAGGAGAACCCAGTTCCTTCCTTGCAGTGAGACGAAGACAAGAAGACATGGAGTTGTCAAGTGACAGGCCTCTCTACGCCGTCAAAACCTCCGCCAAGCTTTCTGTTTTTCTTTTATTAATTTTAGTTAATTGTTTGTCATGAGCTATTCTGTTGTGGTCTGTTTAGTGATTCCCTCGTCAATTATGAACTAAACCTCCTGTGGCCGAGCGAGGATGAATTCTTGAGTGTAGATGAACCCAGTTGCTAGTACTTAATTTTATAAATTAGTTTATTTATCATTATTCTTAATTTTTGTCGGTTAGCGGAAGCTAAGGGCTAGATCAATGGCCTCGGCTTATTAGAAGGGAGTCAGGTTAGACATCTGATAAGCAGTGTTTGCTGGGCAAGCTGGTGCAAGGCTTAACCTATCATTGTAGGCTTCAGACATGGGTCTACCGCTCATAACCTTAACACCTTGATTTGAAAAGATAACCTTAACTAGAAAATCGCCATAGGCATATGGGAAAGTATAGCTTAGGTTGTATGTATAGGACGCAGAAGTTTTTGTATAGTGTAGTGGTGGATTAACTGGATAACATTGTTAAAGGCAACTATGATATAGCATTGCGGAAGCGGTGCAACATAATTGCTATAGTAATGCATTAAAGCAACTGGGGAATTAATGCACTTCGGATGAAATCTGATGCTCAGCCTATCTTTTACTGATATCTTCTTACGACTACGATCCTCGTTATTTTTGTCTTATTAGTTATAATCAGAAAAATCCAAACTCAATAATATTTATTTTACTTTCTTTTCACAACTACTCACACGAATATGTGTCATTATTGTTATCTCAATCTCTTTGGGACGATACTTTACTCACTCTTTATTACTTGTTTGACGGTTCACTGGTTAATAAGGAAATCGACCAACACGCTCCACCATCCGTCCTCATTCTTTTGATCTCTGTCACCGGCGTCTTCCCTACTGGTGGAGAGCCTACATTGAGAAGCACTTCAGATCTCTCTCTTCCTTCCTTCTCTTTCTCCATCATCGGTGTTTTCCCTATAGGCGGAGAGGCTCGATTTTTTTTTTTTAATAAAAAAACAACGAATTGTGACTCGGTCAACTCATCCAGGTCAGGCTAAGTTAACCACGGGTCAACTTGGAACCCCGGTCTCATCCTTAACTCGGACTGGCTTTCCTGGCGATTTGCCGATTTCCATCCGGTCCAGGTTTAAGAACCTGCTCCTGACCTACTTCTTGTCTTCGTTTTTGTTGAGGCATCTTTTACAGTTACTTTCATAATTCCTTTCAACTAGTTTATTGATGTTTAAAAATAAAAAAAAAATAAGAAAATAAAACGCCTTCATCAATCCATCATGCTTTTTATTTCTTTACTGTTCCTATCTACCCAAATATATAATGTCCTTTATTATATTTTCTAGAGGGAAGTTTTTTGTGCTTACGAGGCCCACACACATATACAAAGTCTCCATGTTTAGATATCATGCATTGGAATAAGGATCTTGATTTCTATTAAAAAAATTAAATCTGAATTTAAAATATTTATATAATATTAATTTTGACAAGGGTAGATTTAGATTTTAGAGTATTACAAGAGTAACTCAAGTAGTTTGGAGAAATATATTAATAGATATTTGTGTTTGTGACTTTGTAGACTCTCAGTGAGAGCTTTGAAGTGACTCTTGTGTAATTACCTGTAAGCTTGGAGTAGAGGTAACTCTGGTTATTCTTTTATATACTTGTCAAATGTACATATATGTATATATTAAACTATTTTGGGATTTTTGGTGCCCATAGAGGGCTTGATTTGGAATTATATATTTAACAAAATTTTTTTGATGAATGAGAAATTTTTTAATCATGCTTGTTGTACTTTTAGAACTCATGGTTATGTACTTTGGAAACTTTTTAAGCATGCTTATAAGTTATGATCAAAATATTATTGATTTTATTGTGATTGTTTGTCATGCATGCATATGAACGGTGGTACATTTGTGATGGATTGGAGTGAGGATGAATTTTTATGATGAGATTTGTTTATGCCATTACTCGGTACATAGTGTATGGTAATTGTCAGGGCTCCTTCTTTCATGTCTTCCTTTAGCTGAGATTGCATTGGAGCTTGGGATAGGTGACACCTCCTTAGTTGTGTTCAAGGAGGGGAGCCATGGTCGACACTTAAACTCTATACATTTGGTGGGTGTATCTTAAGATTTGGTGAGCTTGAGACAATCCAATTATATGGATGAGTTTCTGTTGGACCATGTGTTAGCCTATGGCTTCAGTCACCGGTATAAGGTTGGACGGTGATATAAGGGAGGCATATTACATATTGAATAATTATATAGTGTAGTATGTATGTATGTATGTATGTATGTATGTATGTATGTATGTATGTATGTATGTATGTATGTATGTATGCAGGTATGTATGTATGTATCTCTCTCTCTCTCTCTCTCTCTATATATATATATACACACACACTACCTCCGGTCCTAATTATAGGAACATTTTCATAGTGCAATTTGCACTAAGAAAGTGTTCCTATAATTAGGATCGAAGGGAGTATATTATATGATGTCTTTTATGAAAAATGTTTGAAAAAATGAATTATGATGTTTTGAAACTCTTTTTGGGAGGGAGTTTTGGTAACCGAGTTGAGAACTAGTTTGTAAAAGGTTTTGTATAAAGTATAATATAAATATATTTATTTTGATATGAACTATATTCTTGAACTGTATATTCTCGATCTTGGTTTGCATGTATATTTCTGAATAACGAATGGTTATTGAGATCTTAGGATCTCATGGTTGTAATATTCATTTTTTTTCAGGAGATTAGTGTTGGAAATTATGCCTTAGGGGCAAGTCATTGTACTTTAAACGTTTATGTTATTTAAAGTATTCTCCTTTAGTTATCATTTCATTTGCATGTTCATAGTGATAACTGTATCCTTAGATATATCTTATAGATTATCCTAAATGTCCCTGGTCGGTCATCTACGCAGGAGCGAAGATGAAATAAGACCAGTATGATTTTGACGAGGTGTGGAGATACAAATCAAAGTCATAGGCACTTGTAAGAGTACAAGGTGCTGGACCGACCCACTATGAGAAAGCTGCATGGATTTAGTCATAAGCTTATCCCATATATAACCGCGTCACAATGCCCTTTGACCTGAGATCATCATGGATTCCTACATGATGAGTCGCTGATCTTTGACCTAGTCAAAAATCACCTTTGACCGGGTGATGATAAAGGCTTGGATCGGGATCAATGGTTTTCATGCAGAGGAATGTGAATAGTCAAGATGGAATTTGTCCCTCACATTTGTAGAGAGATAATACTGGGCCCCTCGATGAGTGAGTCTGAGAAATGTATGGCCATACTGCAAAGGAAAGGAGTTTCCATTATTAGACTACTCAAGAATCAAGAAAGTAATGGTCAAGTACAGGAAATTGACATTATCCATGCCTCATCCTTGACCAAATTATCGCGTGACAAAAGGGACGTGACATGGTTGTATAATAGGTAGTATCGTATCATCGATCCCCATATGAATTGGGTAGTCGCAATGTCTTGCTAGAGGCCGCTTGCGACTTGTGGGTTGGTACAGTATTGGCCCACTGCCAATCTCATGTGGGTCTGCAGGGTCGTACACAAGAATAGCCCAACACGAGCAATAGTGTCCAAATTCATTGAATCTTAGATATGTCTAAGATTTAATGAATACTATATTTAATCTAGGATGGATATATATATATATATATATATTATTAAATTTGAAAATAATATAATAATATTATTATATAATATTTGTTTTGTATTTAATTTATTTGATAAATTAAATATCCAAAACAAATAGAGATATTGTATCTCGATTTAATTTTCTAATAAAGATATAGTATCTTAGATTTAATTAAATTGAGATATAGTATCTCGATTTAATTAATATCTCAATTTAATTAAATAGAAAGAGATCATATCTCGATTTAATTTATAAAGATAAATTAAATCTGTTGGCTCATAATTTGGATTAAATAGATATATTTGATTAGATCTGTTGGCGAGATTTAATTAATATATTATTTTAATTCACATTCAAATTTCAAGATTAATTAGATTAATTTTGAATATTTTAAGACGGCTCATTAGGGTTTTAGAAACTCTATAAATAGGTATTGATCTAGTTGTATTAAGAGCACAGATGAATTAGAGAAGCTGCAAGAAACCCTAGAGAGAAAGGAGAAGATGCGAGAAAACCTTGAAGGTGCTAGCACGCTGCCGCTGGTGTTCGAAGGCTGTTCGTGTGGATACCAGTAGAGGGAGGAGACTCGAAAAGTCTGCTTCTGTTTGATCGAACGAGATGGCACCACGTTCAAGACGTACGACGGTCGAGACGCACGAAGCAGGAGATGCGCACAGACCGAATTGAACGAAACACTCAACCCTTCGCATAGGTACGGTTTTTCTCAGGAACCTTGATTTAAATGCTATTAAATGATCCTCTTTGGGATTCGTAAAAGTTTTATAATTCCGCTGCATGTACGGATCTCAATAATTAGTAGGGAGTAATGGAAGGTATCTATGGAGTGAGCCTTGAAGACTCTTTTGTACTCCTAGAGTATGTTATGTTATTTGTATTTGCCATGATCATAAGGCTTCCACATTTTATTAACTCTAAACTTATTTTGGAAAATTAATTTGGCCAGGTAAAAATGTGTTTTTGTTGATTGTCAATATTTCAAATACTTTGGTTAAGTTTTTGTTTGTTGAAAAGTGGGTGTTACAAAATCGACTATGGAGTGTTTTCTCTCTCTTCTTGCTCTCTCAACCGACCTCTCTATCTCTCTCTTTCTTCTCCTATGTTTGGCCTCTCCCCCCTTTTTCTCCATGTTGGACAACTTAATGATGATGAGAAAGGAAATAAGAGAAGTCAAGCGCTTGTTGGGCAAGTCGAGGAACAACTTGGCCAATAAGTAAAGAGAACTTGGCAAACAAGTCAAGAAAACTTGGAGGGCAAGCTAGATCTGCTTGGGGAGAAAGCTAGATGTGCTTGGAGGACAAGTTAGAGGTAAGGTGGCGTCCTATGTGGGGTCCACACCCCACTACCCTCATTTGACCATTTTACCCCTCTACAAAACTCATTTTCGTAGAAGGGTCATACTTGTAGAACTTTCAACCAACTTTGAAAATTCATATCTTTAAGTACAAATAAATGTCCAATCGTAGTGATTCCAAAGCCGATGTGACTGCTCTAAAGTCTATTTTTAAGGAAGAACACCTCCCACTGTTTCAGAGTAGCATAAAACTTAGGGAAACCTCAAGATATACAACTCAAATCAGAGCTTATACATACCTTAACTCTATTCCATAGTCGCTTCTTTATTTCAGAAGCACCTCCACCTTGTAGACGACGCTAAACCCCCTATCAAGAATTCGAAACCGTAGAAATTTTGCTTGCACCAAGAGGAAACAATGTTAGAAAAGGCCTCAGGAACAAGAAATGCAGAATCGGGGCAAAATTGGCTCCAAAGTATTTTCTCTCTCTTCTTGCTCTCTCAACCGGCCTCTCTATCTCTTTCTTTCATCTTTTATTTCGGCATCTCCCCTCTTTTTCTCCATGTTGGCAGACTTAATGATGATGAGAAAGGAAATAAGAGAAGTCAAGTGCTTGTTGGGCAAGCTAAGGAACAACTTGGCCAACATGTCAAGAGAATTTAGAGGGCAAGCTAGATATGCTTGGACAACAAGTTAGAGTTAAGGTGGCGCCTTATGTGGGGTTCACACCCCACTAACCTCAGTTGACCATTTTACACCACTACAAAACTCATTTTCGCACAAGAGTCATACTTGTAGAACTCTTAACCGACTTTGAAAGTTTATATTTTTATGTGCAAATAAATGTCCAATTGCAATAATTCCAAAGGCTCTGTGACTGCCCTAAAGACCATTTTTAGGGAAAAACATACCTCCCATAGTTTCAGGGCAACATAACAACTTAGGGAAACCTCAAGATATACGGCTCAAATCGAAGATTATACGTACCTCTACTCGATTCCATAGTTGGTTCTTGATTTCAATAGCACCTCTACCTTATAAACGGCACTAAACTCCTCTGATCAAGAAAAGATAAGTTTTAGCATTCACCAAGTAACGAGTTTAGTGTTGGTAACTCAAGATGATACCTTTTATTCAAACGTTATATAAAGCCTTTCACTCGAGTCAAATACAATCAACTCGAGTTAGTCAAAACTAAAAACTATTTTGACTAAGGTTTTAAAGCACTGACTCGAGTTCTTGGATCAAGACTCAAGTGTCTTTTTTGTTTGTCAAACTCAAGTGTGTCTTTGGCAGACACATGAAAATACTTTCTGATTCAAGATTTGATTGAAATGAAAGTTATGCACTTAAGTGCTATTAAACATACACTTAAATGATTTGAATCATCAAGCCTATTTTCTTTGCAATTGTCTGTTATCATCAAAACATAGAGAACTAACACAAAAGTCATACAATCAGATGGGGAAAAGGGAGGGGAGTAAGAGAGATTCCACAAAAGGGAAGTGTGCTAGCAGGTGCCAGAAGTAATCACTATTCCTCCACCATACGCGTAGTACCGATAGATGTTGTGCCCTTATCAGTCGTGCCGTCTCATCAGCAAGTTCCATTAACGAGCTCTTATGCCTCAACTGTTTGCGAGCGCCAGATGCATCATGAGCAAGAAGTTAATCTTTTGGCCTATTCATGTTAAATAGATCATCAAGTAATGGTGGTAAAGGAGTATATTTGGGAACGTTGGCCTTGAGGTTGGCGGCGAGGCAACAGTCATGATTGGCAATGTATTGCTAGACCATTTGTTGCTGGAGGAGTAAGGTGGAGACTTGGCGATGCAAGGCAGCCACCTGTTATGCCAGACCATCTGAGCTAGAGTTTGGGGGAGGTACCAATAAGGGACCCGCTAGAGAGGTGGCCTGTTTGGCTTTAGCAGCACTACTATGGGTCTTCTGGCCGAACAGTCGCTAAATTGTGTTAGCGAAATAGGGGCCGGGAGTTACAAGCGTTCTTCCGTAGCGTAAAAAAGGATGCCTGGTTTTAGGAAGAACTTGTGTCAGGGTAGGGAACCAAAGGTTGACCAAGGTGGTTTTCCTTGCTGTGCAAAGTTTGCGGTAAATGATGGCGTCGATATCAATTGTTTTCCCTTCAAGGATGATGTAGCATCATGTAATAATTGATTTTCCTTGCCGTACAAAGTTTGCAGAAGCTGTTATAACATGGTTGTAGCATCGCAGAGAGCAATCTGGGCAAGAGTTGCAATAAGGGGAGATATGATCTTTGCGATTTAAAATCTGATATATCTCTATCGTATTCATTATTGAGTTGTTTATTAGTCTTATAGAATTAGTAGTTCACATAATACACTCATCTTCTTATATCTTTTAATCACGAGACTTTTGATCACTTTTCTTGCTGCATAAGTTGGTATTAGCATCTTTGTGGGATGATACTCTACTTATCATTTTATTACTTGTTCGACTGGTTCACTTGCCATAAGGGAAATCGACCAACAATTATGTATTCTTGTGCGACTTCCACCTCGACATACATGATGTTTATTCACTGTAACCGTTATTTATCAAGCATTGTATATTTCTGAATCTGTAGTAGTGATGTATTAAAATTAAACCAGAGGTATAATGAGAGAGAGCCAAGCGTCAACGACTAACACCATTTCTCTTAAAAAGTATTAAACTATAAGTATACGGGACTGATCGAGGATTGACGAGTTCTCGCAAAACAACCAAGTTCATTATAAATTTGCAGTATAATGTAACTTGAGTTGTTTCTTAGAGGAATTCGCAGTGGATCTAAAATAAAACAATAGCAACATGAAAAACAGAAAAAGAATAAATGGTTTGGGGGATTTTTCAATGCTATGAGAATTGAAACAGAACTAAAACTAAAATGAAACTAATCAGATAAAAATTGATTAACCCAGAATTTAAAATTCCAGAACCTTCATTGAACGAAAACATAGTAACTGAACTTGTGATTAATTCTAGACAAATTGAAATCTCTGCATTTGTCTAGAGCTCCCTCGACTAGACGATCGGCTAGAATTTGATCGAACGCATGGCGTGATCACTGTGCAATCACACAGTACTCACTATTTTAACTTGGTTCAACCTACGTCCTTGGGATATCAATCTGGGCATTAAATCTAACATCCAATCTAAAAGTAAAATCAAATCCGATAATACAAAACAGAAATGAATTCATTTACCGATTTAAGCACGAGTCCTTTGAGAGTACTGAAATCCCTAATCCGTGGGTTAATTACAGAAGCTTAGCCCATCATGGCTATAAGAACAAAAAATGGAGCGAGAAATGAAGAAGTTCATTATGCACATGAAGAACACAATGAACAGTTGAGAGGAAATGAAAAACTTCTCATTTCAATATGAAATTCTACAAAACGTAATGTGTAAAATTGTTTGTTGCCACCATCTGAATTTAACAAAAACCTAATTCGAAAATGGACTAGGGCTCCACAAGTTTGGCCCAAAACGGAAATAAAAACAAATGGTCCTTAATTACAAAATTTGGGCCCAAAAAAATCTAGAAAAACATGTCGACTTCGGATCCAATTTTAACTATCTTCTTGTCCAAATTAAACTTTCAAGTCTTCATAACATTTGTAGCTCTCTAAATCATCTGAAATATGAGACAAGAATGAGGCTAATCGAATATTTGGTTCAAGAGTTATGGTGAAAATAATGAAGAATTTTATCATTAAAATGAATTAAATCTAATTTAAATCATAAAAGCCCATTTGTTATTAACTAAACAGTCCTAAATTTATTTACCAAGAGATACAAATAATGCATGAAATATTCAATTATCAAGGACCGATGCTTATAATTTAAAAAACAAAAAGGATTTAAAAATCTCAATTTTTATCCTGGAAGTTGTCCAAAAATCTCAATTTTGCCTCCGGAGTTTCCATATTGTAGCAATTTCACCCGGACCCTTGTCATCCATCTTAAGTTTGTTGTTAATTGACTAAATATATTCACATTATTTTTGTTAAGGTACAAATTTGTTCTAGAAGTTTTCACTTTAGAGCAATGTCGCCCTAAAAAGTTGTTGGGTTCAATATTACCATGGAAGTTTCCAAATGTAGCAATGATGACATGATCATTGTAAAGGTTGAATGTGACTATTAGTTAACCAAATAGGCTAAGCTGATAGCATGAACAACGTTGAAGAAAAAGTTGTAGCTAGACAAGGAGCTCGTGTTTGCTAGAGAGTGATGAAAAAAGGATTCAATTACCAAATTCAAGATATAATGAACAAGATTATCGAGAACAACACCATTGGTAACCCTTGTCATCGTACCCTAGCGACATGATGACACATGAAATTGTCATATGAGCATATTTGGCCAACTAACATGTAAACTTAACTTGGACAACAATTTTGATAAAATTGTTACGATTTGAAACTTCTAAAGAAATATAAGTCTTGAGTGAAAACATACGGGGCATCTTTGCACCTAAACCCAAAACAAAAATGTTTTGGATATCATGTGGACTTATAAATCATTATATTTGGTCAACTAACAATTAAACTTAACCTTGATAATGGCCTAGCAAAATTTCTATGATTTGTAAACTTTTAGGGTGACATTACTCCGAAAAAACCTTTGGGGCAAAATTGAGATTTTTTGACAACTTCCAAGGCATAAATGAACCTTAACCATTAAAAGTTAGAAAATAATTATAAGGACTTAATCAAAATGGGATGAAATAATTGGAATTTGTGTATTAATATTTTTTGTTTTGTTACTAAGTTATAGATGGTGCTACTAATCTCATTCGTGTTTAATTTATTATACTCCAATCAAAATAACCCCATCTGTGCGGTTCTCTTCTTTAGTTCATCAATTTGGCATATTCTTTATTATTGGCTTGCTTAAAAGTATTGCCCTCTCTATAGGGATGAGCAAAAAACCCGGTGGTCCAGGTAGTATGGTCAAACCCGGTTTGACCCCGACCCGGTCTGATGAGCCAAAAATTGGGTTGAACAATACTTCAGACCAAGGCCTCATACCCCTTAACCTGGTCCAGTATGGCTCGATTTTTTTTTTTATTCCATAGTATACATACATAATACACATGCCACAACAACAACCACACATGCTGACAGCCTGAGTTAACTGATTATCATCATCCCTTGCACATGACATGCCTAGCTTCTTAGGCTGCACCCCTGCACTAGTGTCTCGTCTACATCAAGCTTAGGCACCAATTCCATTGGAAAAAAATCACGTCAAGAACATATAGTTCAGAGATTTGTGCTCGTTGATGTTTCTAGTTCAATGTTTGGGTGATTCCAGAGCTGAAGTTAAGGGCTTCAATGGAAGATATGTAGAGAAACTAGCTTGAAGCTTAGAGCTTCTCTCGCCATGGTTGAGCACATCCCTTGGCTCCGATGGATGTTCCCCCTTGAAGAAGAGGCTTTTGCCAAGCACAACGCTCGTCGGGATAGACTCACTAAAGCCATCATGGAAGAACACACTTGTCAGCACTTTGGTGGCACCAAGCAAACATTCATTGACGTCCTTCTCACTTTGCTTCTCGTTCAGTGACTCTCACTTTGTTGATCACCACCTCCAACAACCACATCCGGCCTCCAGTGGATGTTGCCCCTAGAAGAAGAGGCTTTTGCCAAGCACGTGTTCACTGAGATAGACTCACCAGAGCCGTCATGGAAGAACACACTCTTCAACGCTTTGGTGGCGCCAAGCAACAATTCGTTGACATCCTCCTCACTTTGCTTCTCGTTCAGTGACTCTCACTTCGTTGATCATCACCTTTGATAGCCACATCTAGCGAGGCATCGAAGGGTGAAAGAAAGTGAGAGATGAGAGCAAGGGAAGAGAGAGAGAGAGGGAAGAAGTGTGAACCAGTCTCTAGATAAAAAAAAAAAAAAAAAAAAAAGGTCATGGACTATCCGGGGTGGTCTACGCTGTGACCCACTAGACTAATCTTGCCCAGCCTTTGGATCAGACTAGACCTCGGGCTAGCTAGTCTTGCCTAAGGTCAAATAAAGACTAGACCTCGAGTTGAGGCTAAACCTGGTCCGATCTGATCCATGATCAACCTCACCTCTCCACGCATGTTAGATAGATGCACAATGCGTAAAGTATACCCTGTACACACATATGCATGATAAGTCTCGATTTGTATAAACATTTTTAATGGAGAGACGTTCAATTGATAAATTGAAAGAGCTTCGATCATTTCCGGTTTTTTAGATTATACAACTTTTTATTTTTAATTTATTTTATTTATAAAAATTGACAGCTCATTTGCATTATCCATTTCATTTTGGTATTTTTTTTTTAAAAAAATGAAAGCATATCCAAAAAAAATTATACAAATTCTTAAAAAAATAAAAAGCGGTATAGCCACTTATGATGAAAAAAGTTCATTTATAATGTTTGTATAAACTTATTTATAAAAAAATTTTAAATATTAAAGATTTATCCTGGGTGTCCTGCTCAATTTTTCGATATGAAAATAGTTAACAAAAGAGTACATGATGTTAGGCAAGACTTGCATATAGCTTTTATGGTCTTTTTTTTTTTAATCGAGATATTTAATAGAAGTATTGTAAGTAATTTATTTATTTTAGATGTTTCTCCTCCAAACTTAGACGATTCCTCGAATATTTTCCTTTTTCACTCGAAACATGTAAAGAAATTGTTTTAAAAGATTATGCTCGGATTTTTTTTTTAATTTTTTTTTATCAAATATACACAGACAAAAAGTGAAGAATTATTGAATTAAAATTTGTCCTTAAAATTCTACAGGGGAAAAAAACACAATCCTGGAAAAATGTTCAAAGGGGACACTAGCATAATTCTCAAATTGGATCTAATGCTGAGTGCCGACTTCTTCAGAACAATAACAGAAATCCACGAACAGAGAATCATGAAAAGTAAAAAGTCACCCAAATAAACAATACTCTATATATATCCTATCAGCTATAACTTTTGTTCCCAGTTTGAACGTCAAAATAGCATACAGCAACTCACACTCACTCATGGTAATGCAGAGGAGAATCCAGCATATCTTGTCCAAGATCCACTAACATTACAAGCTTTTAACATATGTACCTATAACGTGAGAGAGAAAAGAGATACATATAAACAGGAGAGAGCGGGCTTCCCAGCAACTCTCATGTGTCACACTCAACCTCACTTCAGAAGCAGGGTAACACATTTAACATCAAGAGCAGTGATCAAAGTTGAGATAAACAGAAGGATGTAGACATGACGAGTAATCTCACGAGTGGCAGCTAGTAAAGCTCGTCTTCCTCTGCTAAGTGGAGCTTATTTTTACATATTTTGCCAGTGGCTTACACAAACACATTTAATGCAACAGGAATCCTAGACTGTTGCCTCGGCTTGTTCTTGTTTATCCGTAAGTTGGCTTCTGAGGAACTCTAGCACCGAAAGTCGCTATAGAAGAAAAGAGAATGAAGTTACTTAATTCAGAATCACACAATGGAAATCTAAGAGAGTCACGAAGAATTTCTCGGTGAGAAAATAGCAATGTGGATCTTTTACATTCATAAATATGTATGAATACAATGCATTCAAAAAGGAAAAGATAGAGACTAAAAAAATTATGATTCACATAACGAGAAGATGTTAGATTCACGTATAGTCATTAGGTGTCGCTTTCTCTAAGAGTGGAGAAACATAGATGATATCATTTGGTGACGTGGGGTGAGGGCGGAAGACTACAGAAACTATTGTACTAGTATTATATTGGTATATGGAAAACATTATATGATAAAGTATTCCTTTTTTCTTTTCTGTTTTTTTGCTACAATATAATTATGACATTTTACACATAAATAATAAAACAAGACAGTGGACGTAAACTTACACGTTGCTCAAGTCCACTGGCTTCAGATTTCAGTGTCAACGACTCCAACAAGTCTATAGCTTCTTGAAATCCATCAGTTGCCAATCTTTCGTTTCCCAAATTCCTGTCGACATCTGCAACTTTTGCAAGAGAAACAGTAACATCTAGAACCTGGATGACATAACAAATAATGTGTTAACATTAATATCAATCAGTTCAGGCCTCGAAACATATATATTCTATAGAAGCAGTTTGGATGTAATTCAAAGAAAGGATAAAACTGCTAAATATTCAAATATAGAAATGATGGAAATGTTATGACCTGCCAACAATAATTCTGTCATCAAAACTTTTTTAGAATATAGATGACGAGGAAAAGAATATTCTCTTACCAGCTGGAGAGCGTAGCTTTTTGGGTCAACATTCAATAATGCAATACAAAGACTATATCATAGGGGATTACATCTTTAAAAATTGCATCACATTTCCTTAGGCCTATCAATGCTATTAGTAGGAAATGTTGGGCTTTGAAGGGACAACATAAGCATAAAGAGTAGTCAAGATGAGGATGCAGAGATGGATGTATGGTCATACAAGAAAAATAATATTTGCAATGAACATATACGTGAGAGAGTTGGAGCGGCATCTATTGAAGAAAAAATGGTAAAAAATCGTTTGAGGTGGTTCAAATATGGTCATTAGATGAGCTTGCGAGGATGGTTGATCAGGCAGTATGGAGTCTTTTAAAAAGGGTAGAGGAAGACTAAAAAGAACACCGGTGAAGTTATTGAGTGAGACCTCTTGATTAACAATTTATCCAAAGATGATAAGGTTTTTTTTGTTGTTGTTGTTGTTGTTCCTCCTCATGCCTATCAAGTCTGAATGTTTTTATGCCCTTCAAAACCTCCAGCTGACACAGACATTCCCTTTTCTTAACCAGCTTATTCCTAGTCAAAGGAAGAATTCCTCTTCCCCCCCCCCCCCCCCCCCCCCCCCCCCCCCATTTTCCTCCTTTTTTTCCTTTTCTTATCCATATTTTTTTAGTTCCACTAGTGAGTTTCACAAGTATTAACTAGAAGAATTTTGCTCATACGATTTTAGTACTCTAAAATTGATGCCGCAAGAAATGAAGATTTACTCAAGTAATATATTGTTTGTATAATTATTTTAAGGGATCACAGGCTTCTTTGGTTGATTCTTGGGGACAATACGTAGTATAGTTAGCAAAAACTTACCTTGTGACTACTTATGCTATGTACACTTTTCCTTCCATAAATTTCAAATAATAGACTAATTCAAACCAGCAGAAAACACCTAGTAACCTGATATCTAAAGGAAGCAAGGATGAAACTGAAACACAGTCAATTTGCAGAGTCAGGGAGTGCCTAATAGACTCCTTTTGGGGGATATTTGTTAGGCAGCGATGTCCATGGTTACCAGAAATCTTAAAAGAGCTTTCACCTGTTGTTTGCAGAGATATTTGCACAATACATAATTTTCTGTGACACGGTATATATAACCTATGATGAAAAAGGGTTACAGAGTACAGACTACAATTCTTCATTAATTCCATAACAGTAGCTTATTGGACACAACACACAAATCAATGTCATTGCCTAATAAATGTCATGCATCCTTTCATAAGCTGATATGTAAACTGTAAATACATATTAGTTAGTTAATTAGGGAGTTAGTGTATTAGTTAGTTAGTAGTTAGTTGTTATGGTTGTTATTTCTATTATGACTTGTTAGTTACCATTGGGAAATTGGCTTATGGAGTCTATAGTCAGTGGCCTATAAATAAGAAGGCTTAGACTACAGTAGAGATGTGTAATGAATGATTTAATGATGAATGAATAGATTGATAAGTGGCAGCAGTTCTGCACTCTACCTTCTCAATTTCTCCATTTCTTCTACATCTTCCTTAATAGTGGTATCAGAGCGGGTCATTCCCGGCTCATCCGCTGTGAAATTCTGATTCTCTGGCATCAGCCATAGCCCTCCTTTCCTCGGCAAGGCTGATAGTCAAGAACAACAAAGAGACGTTCAAGAACAAGCGCAATTCTGAACCAAGGGAGTCATTCTCTCTAGGATTCAGTTTGGCGATTGGGATTATTCAAGAACGTCCAAAAATCCAAACAAGCAAGTGCCATTTTATTTCAGCCAGAGTCATTCTCTGCCGGATTGGATTTGGCATTTGAGAAATAAACCAACAAACTCAAAGAATAACAAGAACAGTCAAAAATCAATATAGACGGCTTCTCACCAGTTGGGCATCACTAGTGTCATCATTCTTGGATATTAGGTTCAGCATAGCGTCATCTGCTCAGCCCGTGAGTTCTGGTTCGGGTATCGTCGGTCTTGGCGTATTGATTTGTTTCGTTAGTTGGTCGACTGGTTTAACATCATCACCGGTTCTGGGTTAGCCTCAGATCGCGTCGAAGGGTGCTGGTGACTCCTCCGTTAGTATTGAATGGTTCGGTAATCCCCAACCCTGCTTCCATCATCAGGTTTCCAATTCAAGAATCAAGAATCCGAAGTAGTATCATTCATTGTTGCTGTCGGCACGTCATTTATTGCCATTTCCAAGCCAGTCTCTGCCTCGTCACCACACCGAGTCACTATATCAATTGCTGCCTCATTGTCGACACGTCCTCTCCATTTTTTTGTTGGTGTCGACCCGTCCTCTGCAATTGTTGATTAGTGTCAACACGTCAAATCCTGCCAATTTGAAGGTCGTCTCTGTCTCGTTACAACACCGACAACACCGAGACTTTGCACTTCTTGGATTATAGTCGACACGTCAGCCCCTAACATCAGCCCCTACGATTTCGAAGACCAGTCTGATTCACCCGTGTCACCACTCTGTTTCCGGAAATTCAAGAAGTTGTCGACGTGACTAGTTGTTGCATTCGGGTTCGTGGATTCTTGATTTGCTTCGTCGGTTTGGGCTGTTCTTCATCAGTTTGGCCGACTGGTGTCAACACGTCATCCCGTAAACTTTTGAAGACCCAGCCTCTGCCTAGTCACCATATTGAGGCTTTGTACTCTTAGTGCGTGTCAACACGTTAGTCCCTACTAGTCGAAGACTGTTTCTTTTTGATGATTTGGGTTGTGAGTATTGCCCTGTTTTGTGTATGGTTTTCACTCGTTCACAGACCTCAAGCAGGGTCATGTCAAACGATCTGAATGAACGTATACGAGCATTGGAGTTGACAATAGTAGACCTTCCAAATACAATTCAGACAGCCATTACCAATCAATTCGCTGACATTCCTAAAGCGATTCAAACATCCATTACCAATCAATTTGCAGCCTTCACCGCCGCTCAAGAGCGCCGTCATCAGGAGGAGGATGTCCAAGAAAACAATGGGGGTCATCACAGAGGCCCTTATCGGCCACGACAAGTAGTAGAGTACACTCTTCCAACGTGGCAGACCAAAATTTACTTCCCACAGTTCCAATGCCATGACATCGAAGGTTGGCTATATAGTTGTGAACACTATTTTGAAATTGATAATACACCGGAAAGTTGGAAAGTTCAGTTGGCTAAAGAGAATCTTGATGCAAGGGCCTACATATGGCACCAAGCATTTGAGGAAGAAGAATCGGGCAAACGGATTTCTTGGCAAAAGTACAAACAAGCACTACAGGTCCGTTTTGGGCCTCTAAACAGCGTCAACCTACCAAGAACGTCGACATGGAACAATGGTGGCTCCATCCCGAGGCTTGCAAATGGTACAAAGGGAAATCAACAGCCAACGGAGACGACGTTGAATGTAATAGCGAAGAGTCCAAGCATTACATCTAGTGTTATTGGGTCTTGGAGTTTCAAAACCACCAACCTTGAAGGCAAACCGAGTCTAAATCTCCTTGGCTCTACCCAGAATGAGTCGATTATAGTGGACACAAAGGAAGATGCAACCGAAAAGAATAAAGAGATGAAGATGAATTTTGATAGAACTCTTGGTATCTCTCTTGGTGCGTCGTCACTGTCCTTGCAAGTAGAGAGAGAGAGAGAGAGAGCTGTGATTCAGCGAAGGCGATGACTTCAGTTTCGGTGCCGTTGAGTCCCTTAGCCTCATCACTGTTCGAGTCTGAGGTTATCGCTCCAGCAAGTGATGTCTTGCAAGCCGATGGAAATAGTTGCATTTCAGTGAGAAAGGAGAAAGCAAGAGATTCAGAAGTTGACTTGGCTTTCATGTGGGGGACTAAGGGGCAATTTGAGAGGGAAAATATTGCTGCACAGCTGGGGTCCATTATTAATTCAAGGATTCAGGAGTTGTCACAGCAATCAGAGGTTCAGTTTGAAAAAGTCAGTGGCCAGCTGTTTCCCATTTCCTGCTTTTCAGATGAGTGTATGGGCTTTGTTTTTCAAGAATTAGGCCCAAAGTTGTTGCTGTCATGGTTTTTACCCAACAGGCCTACAAGATCATTTTATAATTGGGTTTTTCTGGTTGTTTCTGCTGCAAGATGTTTGGTTCTGCGTTGGTTCAGGGGAGAGCTCATTAAAATGCTTTTTGGATCAGCATTACACCCATTATTTCCATTTGGCAGAATTCAACAAGTAAGTTGTGGCTGTGTGCAGCAATTCTCAAGACAGATTTCTACCAGATTTCAAGCAACAGTTTTTGAAGATCAGCAAGAGTTCCTGAATAAAAGCTTATAAAGCTTATGTTTGCAATGTGGTTTCACTCTATCAGATTGTAATTTTTGAGGTTTAGTTTTGTGTTTTGTTGTCTTTCATCTTGAGGGCAAGGATGTTTTTGGGAAGGGAGTATTGATATGTAAACTGTAAATACATATTAGTTAGTTAGTTAATTAGGGAGTTAGTGTATTAGTTAGTTAGTAGTTAGTTGTTATGGTTGTTATTTCTATTATGACTTGTTAGTTACCGTTGGGAAATTGGCTTATGGAGTCTATAGTCCGTGGCCTATAAATAAGAAGGCTTAGACTACAGTAGAGATGTGTAATGAATGATTTAATGATGAATGAATAGTTTGATGAGTGGCAGCAGTTCTGCACTCCACCTTCTCAATTTCTCCTTTCTTCTGCATCTTCCTTAACATAAGCCCACTGGTAAACTCAATTTTTATTGTTCGTAAATGGGTAAGGCACAGCATATACCCACTGGAAAGTAATGTATGAATTCTAGAAATCCTTCACAATCTCAGGGACAATTATATTCTAAGTAACATAGTTTGGCAAGTCAATAGAACACAAAGCCAATAATGCACCAAAAGCAATTTAGCATTGTATTAATATATAATAATTCAATTTCAATATAAACAGAGCACTAACCAACCTGGGATGGAACATCCGAGTGATGCTTGACTACATCACGCCGAACATTCAAAGACCGAAAATAGTAGGATCTAGCTGTTTGTAGATCTCCACCATAATATTTAAGATCTCCAATTTTATTCAGAGAAACAGAAAGTGTATGTGTAATCTGTAGGGAGGAGAACTTAAAGATGTAAATTTTAAAAATAAGATTAACAAAAGATGGTCAAATAATATATAAACATGGTCTTCAAAAAAAGTTATAATGAAATAACCTCCAAGTCATCCTTTGGCAACTTTGAGAGAAATTCAACACTCTCTTCAAAATAAGAAATTGCAGAACTAGCATCCCCCATAGCTCGGCTGCAGAAGTTATACAGTCAGCATACATGTCACAATCGGCCTTTAATAATAAGCATTTGATGTTATGGAATAATGTTCTTTTTCCAGAAAGACAAAGTAAACACTATGCAGAAAGAAGATTTGCAATGCTTTTTAATAATCTAGTACTATCCATGTTGCAGATACAATGCCTGTCATTTAAAAGCATTTCAAAAAGATGTCATAAAGCTTTTTTGGGCAAAGCAAGGCAAGTGATCGGGAAAAAGGTCAGGAATTGCCATACTTTTCAATGTTTTACAAACACTACTTGATCAGCTCCAATTGAGCACAAAACCTCACCAGACTGATCACTATCTCAATCAATTTCACCACACTTTTCAAACAAGATTTACCCGCTCTTCCGCAAACTCAACATGCTGTTCTATTTACTTTACTCAGTCAATCACAGCCATATGGGACGCTTTTAATATATTATTATTGTAGTCCGATAGCTAACTTTTATCCTTTAATGTAAGTTTTAAAATTGTTCTTCATTCTTTTCTTTCAGCAGGATCTCCTATCATAATTATCTACCTTCTGCAGTTCATGTAGTAGCATGTTCAAACTTGAGCGTGCTTGATTATATGCTTAACCTATCAGAAGAAATATAAAAATATGAATTTTACAAACCACTCATACCTTTGATCAGATTCTCCTCATTTCTTACCATTGCAAATAAATCGTTAAAATAGTAGTTGTCCTTTTAATTTTCTTAAAAAAACTCATTTGGAAGGCATAGGCATAGATGCAAAGATGATAACTGTTAGCAAATAACTGAAACTATTCATGGCCTTCACTTAACAATTTAAGATTTTGGGTTGAACTAATAGTACTGGGCAAAATATCGAAGCCTCTATTACCAAAGTAGTCAAAGTTCAATCATTGGTGCTCTTATCCTACATAATCAAATGACATTTCAACATTAGGCATATTGAGCTTGTACTGTGTCCACGCTTCAATAAAGCTATTCATGGGCATTTAGTTGAAAAGATTCATGAGAAAAACAAAATAATGCAGCCATGAACTAAGTACTAGGGAAGCATTCCTTACTCTATACTTGGTCTATGTCTAATTCTATCCTGTATTCCTATTAGAATCAGCTAATCATTTTTCACATATGCACTCATACCTCTAACAATCTTTACCTGTATCCTTTTTGTATACTTGTACAAGATTTCGTCTTTCCTAAGGTATCAATTTCGCAATATAGTCTTATGGAAGAAAGTGAAAATATCCTAGAAATAAATCTGAGAAAAAGAATAGGGAAAAGTGAAAATCAGAATATAAGGAGAATGAAGCAGATTGATAAGTACACAAAGAGGGAGATAAAAATATGATCAGAGAAATTGACTCATAAAAGAAGCATATGGACAACAAAAAGAGAAAAACACAAAATATGCAACACACACCAGCAGTCACCAAGCATGCCCAAGACTGCTCCAAGCTGTGGACATAATTCTGATGTGTTACCCATCTTTTCTAACTGACAACGGATGTCTTCTGCACAGAGGCTGAGTCTTGATTTAGCACTTTCTATATTCTGAGCACGGAATGCCTGAAGTCGAATTGCATGAAACAAACTGCTCATTGTCAGGCAGCATAACATGGCATAGATCACACAGAAAAACTCAGAATAACAATGTTCCCCCATCACCTGTATTGCATGTCCTCAAAAAGATGCTTTCCAAAACATCCAATCTTAGCAATCAGATTAGCACATAGCAAGAGTGATTATAATTTAAGATCATCATTCATTGTCACCTTTGCTGTCATTTGTCCATTATGATAATAAACAACATATGAATGAATGAAAAATAATTTCTTGCCCAAACTTTAAGAAGCAATTCCATTTGATCCTTTGAAACACAACAATATGCAACTTAACAGCAATTTTTGTAAAAGCCACACTTACCCTCATGGCCTGTTGCACTAAGAACGAACCCCTGTCCAAAGATACATCCTCATATATGACTGGTTTATTCTCTTCTTCTCCTCCTTTGTCTGAACTAACAGACCTTTTGATCCTAGCATGACCTTCAATAAAGTGATCAACTATACCTTGAAGATTAGCATCAGGCTCAATCTTCTCAATATCAGCCCCACATAACGGACAGTCCTTAAAGCGTGATATGCATGCCCTAATTTCATTTCAAATATAAATATACACACACAAACACATAAAATAGAAAAAATCTGTAAAGATATTAATATAGATGCAATAAAAACCGTGGGAAGCATACTTGCAGAAAGAATGAGAACAGGGCACACATTTGCTAGTTTCAAATAGGAGTGCCTGGCATATCATACAGCTAAGCGGACCAATCTTAAATGTCTGGGAGTCATATCCAAAAGGGCACTTAGGAGAAGCACTAGACTCCTTTTTCACTTGGGAGTCATATCCAAAAGGGCACTTAGGAGAAGCACTGACTGGATTGTTAGACTCTTTTTTCACTTGGGAGTCATGTCCAAAAGGGCACTTAGGAGAAGAACTAGCTGGATTGTTAGATTCTTTTTTTGCCTTACTCTCAGACCCAGCTTGATGCTTAACTGAGTTTTCACCAGATTTTTTTGAAGTGGTATCATCAGGACGAGCAGCTTTGACAAAAGGGCAAACTGGTGTCATATTAGATTGCAAACCTGCACAAAAACAATAAGTTTAATTACTAAATCTTGAAGCAACTTTCTATATAATTGAATTTACAAAACCTTACAAAAAATGTATCATTCCATATGAAGCACATCAACTTTACATTAGGGGGAAAACAACTCAACAGTTTTTAACTGCAATTATAATATCCTTGGAATTTCAACCAAAAACACATTCTGCATAATGTATAATTTTCAACCTTCCGGAGAACCTCATCACATATTTATCCCTTTCTATACAATAGGCAAAGTTGAATGGACAGCGATACTAGGCTAGCCTTCCAACAATTTTTCCAAACTTTAGAAAAAATTTCTAATAGATTGAACTGTTTTATCATCATGTCTACAATTTTTAGAACAAAATAAATTTGCATCCAAATCTTGCAAAATATAGGTCACTTTCCTACCTCTTTTGAATTAAAAGTCATCAAAGGAAAAAAAAAAAAAAAATCAAATCACAGAATCGAACGTGAGAAACGGGGGAGAGATAAACCAGGGTTCGAAATTTAAAGCCCTCAGAATGAAAGACTCGCCTGAAATGGGTCGCCGGTGTTCTGGCTCGCGTAGAAGGACGTCGTCACAGTGGTGTGGCTGTTCGTTCTCTTGTCCTTGATTTCCTTTTACAGCCAAAATCCTTGGAGATGCGGGAGGGAGTGCATCACTACGATGGATATAGATAGTTGGGTAGAAATGTAAGATATTTCTGTTATTATATAAATAGTAAATATTAATATTAATAGTAATACTCGTCTACCTATAACCTATGTAACTAATGTGATTAAATTAGTGCTAGCTTGAGCATTTCTGACTAAATTAAGGAATTTAATTTAGTTAGTTAATATGATATATTTTTCAAAAATACCATAATCTGTTATAAATATTCTAATATTGGTGTGAATATCCACAACCTTTTGAGAAGAGTCTTTTGGAGTTTAAAGTATGTAACATATGACATGAATCGAATGAGAGTTTTATATGACTAATGTAAATAACTTACAAAACCTTATAATATACCATTATGTAGATTTATTCTTTTGTAACTCTTGTAATAGAAGTTAAGGGTTCCTTGCCTATATATAGTAGGCATGTATCAAAGGTTGAAAATGTGTAAATAATAGAAAGAAGAATCACTCTCCCCTCGCTCTTCATTTCTCTCTTGCATTTCTTCATCTCCCTCATCTTAATCTCTTTTGTATTTTACTTAGTTTCATAACATGTTATCAAGATAATTGCTATAACAAAGGTATAATTTCTTTAACGATTTCATCTACTTTCTCTAATGATTTTATTATATGTCTATTTATATATCTGGGATAATCTAAACCACTATATGGAATTAAAAATATTATTTTACCGATTGTTTTTATAAATCGGTTCATAGTTAAGATTTGAGATCATTTACTATTTTTACTATACATCATTATCCATTTTTATTCATGTAGAGTATTTTTAATGATTGCACAATATATTATATATTGTTGCTTATATTATTGCTAACTTTAACATTTATTTTTCTTAGCTAACATCTTGTTATTGTTTTAATTTGAAATTTTATTATTATTGTGGTAATTTGACTCCTACATGGAAGGTTGTACCTCCTACATAGCAGATCTAGATTTAATTTTTCGCTTTTTATTGTGGTAATTTGACTCCTACATGGAAGGTTCTACCTCCTACATGGAAGTCTAGATTTAATCTTTCCTTTTTATTGTTTTAATTTAATTTGAGATTTTATTATTATTACTAACTTTACCATAACATTTTTTGTTATAATATATCATTTTACTTTTATTATGTTATTGTTGCTAATTTTTAATGTTATGTTATTTAATTCTATACAAATTCTTTTATGTTATTAATATTATTATGGCCGGAAGCCATACACTTCTATTTTTTATTCTGAAATTATATGACCAAAAGTCATATCACTTTAATTTCTTATTTTGTGGTCAAAAGCCATATAAATTTAAATTCTCATTTTGAGAACTAAATGGCCGAAGCCATAAAGTTTTAATTTTAATATCCTTAATTTTTATTGTTTTTATTTTCATATTCTTTGATCTTTGATTCATTATTATATGACTAGATGCCATATATATATAATTTTTATTTATCCTAAAGATAAATGGCTGGAAGCCATATTGATTTAATTTCTTATGAAACAAATTGGCCTGAAGCCATGAGAAGACACAAATTGGCTTAGCCCTTTGAGGAAACACAAATTCGCCTGGAGCAATGTGATAATTTGGCTTGAAGCCATAAGACAAATTGAAGTAAAGTAAGATAATTTGGCCTGAAGCAATGTGATATTATATTAATCATATTATTATTACTATTTTACTATGCACACCAACTTTTTAAGAATTTTCATTTGAACTTTATGAGATATTTGGTCTTTAGTCTTCTATACCTACGAAAGAGGTATGAGAGCTTGTTCACATCTAGAGATAAATGGTGGACAAGAAAGTGATATTTGTTTGTTATTAATATTAAAGCCACGAAGACTTATGTTTCAAATATTGTATAAAAAGATTTTGATAGCCTTGGAAAATATTGTCAGAAGACAACAACTTGTAGAGATTTATGTCGTAATAAGTTTAAAGGCTAATACTCATGGAGACTAATTAGCATATTTTGCCCAATGTTATAAGAGAGGCTAATGTTCAAACAATATATGGTAGTATAAATTTGATTAAAAGCTCCGGAAGAGCTAATATTTTGTTATCGAAGGAACAAAATTATGCATTAATTATTTTACCGAGTATAAAAGAAACTTATTAAGTTTCAAAGATATCGAGAAATGGATATCATAGAAAACACGCTATTGTAAACCGAAGTTTACTAAAAATAATGCAAGAAATTGTAATTGTAAACTAGAAGTTTACAAATATAGCAAATGAAATGTTTGCTAATCGCCAATGGGATATCAAAGAGGCAAAAGAGCTGAGAGAAATATCTCTAGATTTATTTTGAAGCTAAGACAAATAACAAATAAGCCCAAAAGGTAATACGGTGTTTAGTTTTTGTTCTTATTAAAAAAAATTATTATTATTTACATTTATTGTAATCCCATCTTATAAATCATTTTGCCGTGACAATTTTCTCATTTGGAGAATTTTCATATGTGTGATTCTAAATCTGTGAGATTTCGAGTTATTTTGATCATGAATATCTTCATATGTGGTGGTGTGTATATTTTGCATATATAAGTAAATTGAAGTATATTATTAAAGAGTAATGAGATTATCTAGTGATGTAACCTTATATTTTTGTTCTTGACGAATCAACATAGATTTTTATTTCGAGCTTTAAAGGGTTTTAAAGTGATTTTGAAATGCATATATATAGAAAGTATGTTTATATAACTCACACTTGAGGGGGAGATTGTTAGAAAACAAGTGTGAGTTCAAATACAAGTATGAGCTAATTTTTTTTAAAAGTTATATACTTCTTATATAAAGCCTAATAGATCTCCCAAAATGGATGTCAGATTATGATCAAAAGTTTATGATTGATTGGGACATATGTCACAGTAAACTAGAAGTTTACTGATCCAAAGAAATTTATTGTTGGCATGACTTGTTTGATCATCCGAGTCATATAAAGCAAATAAGATTGCGTATTGACATCAATTGAAGAGCTAGAAGATTTTTCAAGAATATCCAACATATTATTTATGAATTATGTGCTACTTGTTCTCAAAACAAACTGTTTATGAGAATATCATTGGTCATGATTTGTAAAGGATTTCGGAAAATATGTCAAACAGAATTATACAGGCCCATTGAAATAGCATGTACATCGTATCAATTTGAAAGATGCATCGATAAGATGGTTACATGCGAGATTATTATCTTGCAACATGAAGTTTGTAAGAATGTTTGCAACCTGAAGTTTGTAATAATGTTTGAATAAATTGAGCGCGCAATTTTCAGATTATACGATCCAAAAATCATGAATTAAGCCTCCATAAATAGCTAGATCAATTCTTATGAGAACAAAATTTTTATGTTGGTATATTTGATCTTACATATTACAGCACTTATATAAGCCAACAAAATTCTCCCGATAAAACAGGCTTTTGGTCAATAGCCAGACAAATTCCATCTAAAAATGTTTGAATGTGCAATACTTATAAATTCACCACAATGCACACAGATGGATATAGAAATAAAGTTGAGATAAATGTTGTATAAGGATCTTCTTCTTCTTGTTTGTCTCTATATGAAACAAAATGATGTTTCTAAAGGAGACAAATGGATTGAGGAGACTTATACTGTATGATTAGTCAATTGATATTTGACATTATTTTCTTAACATGAGGGGGAGAAATTGAATAGCTGGGCAAGAGAATACATGGAATGCATTATTGCAAAGTATATATCCTCGAATAAAGAAGTACGAACCAGAAGTTCATCAAGTTATGCATTCATGATATATTTGCCGGATAGAATTATCGACCTAAATGAGATTTATTAAATCTCATATTCCAGCCTAAAAATGCTCCAATTAGTAACATGCATGAAGCATGAGTAAGTATTCGGTTCCAAATATAAATATTATGGATAAATTAGAGAATATGATTAAGATGATCATATTAAGGAGGTAAATACTCCAGAAGAGTATCGAGACACAACTTATTGCAAAACCTCAAGAGAGGTTCAGGTATCTGAGTAATATTGATATTGTTATGTCGAATTGGAAAAATAGAACCGAAAGATAAAGTTGTCGACAACAATTTTGATTATAATATCACATGATCAAATGAGGATGTTATATAAAGATTATTGGCCAAGAGGATAAGTAAAATTGAGAATGACGCAAATATAATCATATTATGATAGTTAAGGACCTGAAGTCAAAATTGGGATAATGATTTTGTGGTGGATACGATAGATCTGGCAGTTTATGAATGATAAATTATGCGTCTATTAGATATTGTTATATAGCATATGCATATGGCTTATTAAATTACGAAGATTGCATAAGAATCTTCAAAGGATCCAAGAGTGCTAGTAGCACATGTCCCTGAAAGACTCAAGATGCCAGAAGCATCTAATCCGAAGTTCTCGAGAACAATACTTAATAAGTTTTGTATGATTTAAAGCTATCAAAGCATGTATGATATAATCATTTTAATGAATATCTGTTGATATGCGTCTAGATATATCTTATAAGAATGCCTAGAAATCATGTTAGTATTATTATGATTTTTTTGAAATATTTAGTTCTTGCGGGTACACAATAGAATGTTTGATGACGAAAGGATGTATGCTCAAAAGACATTGAAAGTAATGTAGTCATCGGGGAGTAATCGATGTTGTCAAAAGAGGGATTCGATACACGCTGTACTCTTTTTCCCTTATCTAGGTTTTGTCCCACCGGGTTTTCCTAGAAAGGTTTTTAATGAGGCAACATTGGACAGTGTATCAATGGATGTTATACTCTTTTCTTTGGCTAGGTTTTTATCTCACTGGGTTTTTCCTAGTTAAAATTTTTAATGAGGCACATTCATAATGGACATTCAAGGGGGAGTGTTATGAATATTTCAATATTGGTGTGAATGTCCACAACCTTTTCAAGAAGAGTCTTTTGGAGTTTCTAAAGCCATGTAACCTATGACATGAATGACATAGGAGTTTTATATGACTGATGTAAATAACTTACAAAACCTCATAATATACCATTATGTAGATTTATTCTTTTGTAACTCTTGTAAGAGAAGTTAAGGGTTCCTTGCCTATATATAGTAGGCATGTATCAAAGGTTGAAAATGTGTAAATAATAGAAAGAAGAATCACTCTCCCCTTGCTCTTCATTTCTCTCTTGCATTTCTTCATCTCCCTCATCTTAATCTCTTTTGTATTTTACTTAGTTTCATAACATAATCATCTTTATTAATTCTCTCAACATCTTCTTACTTGATTATTGTTAAAAAAGCATTAATAAGGATAATTTTAAAAAAAAATTGATAAAAATGAAAATTATATTACATTTAAAATCGAGAAAATTCCCAATTAGATATTTTTGGCCAACTCCTACATTAAGGAGAAGAGGAACATTAATTAGGGTTAATTTTATTTTTTGTACTATTTTTGGATTAAAATTCACTAGCATGTTGTTTTTCCAACAAAAAAAAAATCATTAAAAGTATTAAATTAAATTGAATAGTAAAACTTCAAAGGAAAATTAGGGAAAAGGTCTTTCATTATCACGAGAAATTTATAAGTAAGGAAGAAAAGTATTAAAACATGTAGAAAACTTGGCACTGAAATTTCCGTCTAAATTTTTTAACACATAAGCATAAATGTTTGTTTCTTCTTCATATAAGTTGGACTTTTAAGAAGGATCAATTTAAAGTTTTGGATCTCCATAATCTTCGGTGCGCCGAAGTTTTGACACGCTTATATTCATACACATTACAGAGTTGAGATTATCCATAGTTAACAGAGATAAAGCTAAGAAATATATACAATTATAGTCTATGATATATTCTCCTTAGTCCTTATTATAAGACACCAACTAACAATTCTCGCAAACCAATAAAAACAATTAAAGTCAATAAAGTTTACCTACAATATAAGTAACTTTAAATATTACTTTATTAATTGCACTAAACTATAATACTCCCTCTGATCCTTATTATAAGGCACCAACTAACTTTTTCTCACAAACCAATAAAAACAGTTAAATCAATAAAGTTGTCCTATAATCTAAGTAATTTCCAATATTACCCCTACTGACTAATATTATATTAATTATTACTCCCCCTCACTATCCTTATTAATTATGGGGGAAAAATATAATTAATACTCATTGGGAATAAGTAAGTGCCTTATAAAAAGGACCAAATAAACTTGCTAATTGGTGCCTTATAATAAGGACTAGGGGGAGTATTACATTAGTCATTACTCTTATCTACTACTCTTATAAAAAAGACCAAATATAATTACTAGTTGGTGAATTATAATAAAAATTAGAGGGAGTAGCTGTAAGTTTTTCTATAATTTCATGCTCAAACATCAAGTAATAAGAACATGAACAAGGATCTTAAGAATTCATGATTTCCACAATACTATAGGTTTAAGTCAAGATGTATTAACCTCTATCCATAATTGCGGAATTTATACTTTAGAATATGTGACTTATAGCACCATAATTGAAACCTTTATCATTCTCTTTAACCTTCATTACACGCTCTCTCTTCTTGATGGAAAACTAGAGGTGTCTCTTATGGTTAGAGAGCGAATGGACAAGTTTCTATCTTTTAAATAACTTTTGTATCCAAAAGACATGTACATCCTATGGATATAACTGCTCCCATCAAGCAGTCAAGAAACCTCTTCCCAAAAGTCATTTACCAATAGTCATTTAGCCCATCCATTAATTATTAAATCATATATATTTATCACAGCCACATGAGACATTTCTCACATTCTCCTACTTGGCTCATGTGATATGTCATTTCATGATTTAACAAAATATCAATAATTTTGCGCATAATCTTGGCTAAAAGATTTCATATATATTGGTTACATCATAAGTTATGGTTAAGGATAAAACCAAAACGAGTCATAGTGGTTGAACATCAGTATATTGACGTAGTCCCTTCCATGTACTACTTTATTAGTCTTTCTCCTTGACATGACACTTTAATGGAAATAACTTTAATGTCCATCAATAAAGTCGTCATTGTAGACAAATCATGTTTTCTGACAACGTCGTTTATGCATGCATACATAAAGTTGAAAACAGGAGAATCTCAGAAACACATATACTAATGAGCTCAAAGTGTCAATGATTAGAACTGAACAATAATTTTAACATTCGCTAGCAAACATAATACCCATACTATACACATGACCAATAAATGTCTTGGGTGGTAATCCCTATGTCAAGGGACTAGTTATCATAAGATTGGTGCTAACCTGTTATATTGACACTCTATGTTTCTGAACCTCTTCTTTAACGGCAAAGTATTTCTATTCCATATGCTTAGCACGTTTAGAATACTTGTCGTTTTTAGAAAAGAAGACTGCTGCGGAATTATTACAATACATTTTCAACGACTCGGCTATACTGTCGACTAATCCAAGCCCTGAAATAACATTCCGTAGCCATTTAACCTGAACCATGGCCTCAAAGCATGCCACAAATTCAGCTTCCATAATGGATGCAACAATTACCGACTGCTTATCCAATCACTTCAAGGTTGTTAAACCTCTTATAAGTAAGCATGTAACTTTTAGTTCCTTGCAAATATCTCAGAACTTTCTTTGCAGCTTTCCAATGATCTATACCAGGATTACTCTGGTATCTTCCAACATTGCAAAGCAAATATCTGGTCTCCTACAAGTCTGAGCATATATCAAGCTCCCATTGACCTTCAAATGTATACACCGATCAACATTGTTTTCTTTATATCCAAAGGAAACAACGGTATCATTTAAGTCCGTATATTGATTTCTTTAATTTGCACACCATGTGCTCCTTTCCTTTTTCTAGATAGTTTTCACATCCATTTGATGTAACTCTAAATCATAATGAGCCACCAATGCCATAATGATTCTTAGAGAATCCTTCTTAAAAACTGGTGAAAAAGTTTCTTTATAGTCAATGACATCTTTCTAAGAAAATCCCTTTGCAATTAGTTTAGCCTTATAACATTTCAAGTTACCATGAGAGTCACGTTTGGTCTTAAAGACCCACTTACAACCACTCTCTTATACGCTTTTGGTAACTCAACAAGGTCTCAAACATCATTCTGTTTCATAGATTTCAACTCATCTTTCATGACATCTAACCACTTGTCACCATTTTCACTATTCATAACTTATTAACAATAATCTTATCATGAGTAGTTGGATCATTCATTTGTTGTTCTCCATTATTATTAATCAGTTCAATAACACGAGAAACAACAACTTAACATTAATGCTTCGAGTCATACATATCACATACTAACATGCTTCACAGATTCAGACGTAATTCATTCAATGCATATCAGTGTTCACCTTTGGGCACCCACTAATATACAACATTCAACCACAATGATGCTATAAAGATTTCACATAATTTGGTAATGATTCATATCCCAACTAGAAATATTTATCATCTTTGGATGTCTAAATAAAACTATTAGCAAGGTTATGAAACTCGGACCGGACCGGCCGGTTCGGACCGGAAACCGGCTAACCGGCCTGGAAACCGGTCCGAGTTAGGGGTAGAACCGGATTCGCGAGTTGACCCGGAGTCAACTCGGTCAACTCAGCCTGAACCGGCCGAGTTGGCCGAGTCAGAGAAAAAAAAGGTTTTTTTTAAGGAAAAAAAAATTGACTGAAGGAGAACGAGAAGGAAGGGAGAGTGCGGCGGTGCCTGACGGAGATCGCGATCTGGTTCGTCGAAGGTCGAAGCTTCTTTAGTCGAAATAATGGAAATGGATTTTGACTCTTACCGTTCACAACCAGAAATTCCGTGGCACCTCCAAGCTTCTTATTGTCAAGACAGAACGAGAAGGAGGAGAGACTAAGAGAGAGAGACATCTGAATCTGAAGAGTGGAAGGAGAAAGAGAGATCTTTGTGACTCAAAACGAGAAGGAACAGCGAATCAAGGACTGGGAGAAAAAGAGAGATCTGAATAATTTGAAGAGTCGAAGGAGTGAGAGAAAGAGAGCCCAGAGCGCGAACGGTGACGGTGAAAAGAAAAACAAAGAACCGAAAGATGTATATTGTTCCTTTACCAAAAAAAAGGAAGAAGGATTGTTAACGTTATTGAATAAAGAGAAAAAGTAAAAAAGCCTATATGGCTATACCTGACCATCTAGTCTAAACCTGACCTGCAATACATATCACATTTAAGATAGATGTGGGAACTGACGCCATATCTCTTTTCGTGTGCGATGTCCTTTTTTTCAAAAAAATTAACATAATATTATATATATTCTTTTGTACATCCCATCATATATGTTCACATATTTAATATTTTCATTATAAAATATTTTTATTATAAAAATATAAATATTTTAATCTATTTCAATTATATTATATTTTTAATAATACCGGTCTGACCCACTAACCCACTAACCCTTGACCCAGTACCTCCACCGGTTCAGTGACCGGTCCGGTTTGCAGAACCTTGACTATTAGTATATGGACAGTACCAACATTTATATTTAATTATTATAAAGACAAAAATCAACCTTTGGGTTGATCCCTAACCGTCCTATAATAATAAACTATAATTTACCCACAACATAAACATAATTTCATAGCATCAAGGTTATGGGTAATTTGAAACATTACAATAATAATTGGAATTAAAATAATTCATAAAGATTTGACCACTTTGGTGACTAACAAATCCACTATACTTAATTCCAAAACTTATATGTTTAACATTCCTATAATTTCTATTAACAACATCTAAGTAATTTAATTTTGGATCAATATATAGAGGCTTTAACAAAAAATATTAGGCTATTAACAAAAATAATTTGTTTCTTTTCTAAGCCATCAATAATAGGTAACTAAATGATCCAAAATAGAGCAGAACACCCTTTTTTCAATTAAAATCAAACCAAAAAATATACTGTACGGCCCAAACAATTCTAGCCCATCAGTCCAATCTATCCAGTTTTTTTTTTTTTTTTTTTAAAAAAAAAAACAATGAAACACTTACGTGAAGTTAATTTAATACACAATGGGCAAATGAAATGCTTCTATAGCCCAAAATCATGTTTCTGAAAATTAAAACTTCACAGCCCATCATCTTAAAAACACAACAGAATAGGGCCCATAAGAAATTTCCAGAGAAGTTACCACGCAACTTAAAGCCCAGAAAAATCCTCCTTTTCTTAATTAAATTAGGCCTCAATAAAAAAAAGTATAGCCCAACAGATTAGGCCCAAAAAAAACTTACAGGCCAAAAATTGTTCAGCCCAAACAATAGAGCCCATGATGGGCTAGAATTGTTTGGGTCGTACAGTATATTTTTTGGTCTGATTTTAATTAAGAAAAGGAGGAGTTTTCTAGGCTTTAAGTTGCGTGGTAACTTCTCTGGAAATTTCTTATGGGCCTTGTTCTGTTGTGTTTTTAATATGATGGGCTGTGAAGTTTTAATTTTCAGAAACATGATTTTGGGCTATATAAGCATTTCATTTGCCCATTGTGTATTAAATTAACTTCACGTAAGTGTTTCACTGTTTTTTTTTTTAAAAATATTGTACAGCCCAAACAATTCTAGCCCATCAGTAGAATCCTAATTGTATCATTGAGGAACGAACACGCAAACACACGCTAACCCAACTCTTTCGTCATTATCCTCTCTACCCACATTCTGGGTGTTGCAGAAATCAATATATAGTTGTGACAAACATAATCATGATGCCTTCGACGATGCCAGCTTAGTGCCTGTTTGGCATAGTATCATAAGTTAAAATAAGTGCATCTGAAGCACATCATATGTAGAAGCCAATTATTTAGGTGTTTGGGTAGTTTAATTTTTTAATGGGCTTCTACATCCCATCATTTATGAAGCCACATTTTGTTATTTATTATTCCATCACCAAAAGCCACATCCATTTTATTATGCCCAATGACCATTTCACCCTTCAACTAGTCTTTATTTACAACTTTATCTATTACTTATTATAGCAATTTCATCAAATAATTTCTAGAAATTAATAATTAATACCATATAAGGATTTTCTTCCTCAATTAACTTATTTAGGCCGTAAAATATCTACTTTAAAATTTATAGACAAAAAATTATCCTCTAACTATTTTTCCTTAAATTTTTGAGAAATATGCCATAAATTCATAATATTTTAAAATAGCTTTAAAATTTATTTAAGCCAGTTTTTCGTAATTAATCTCTTCATAATATTTCTAGATCACCACAATAATATTCCATAATTTTTTCCTAAATTTTCAAGGTCAAAAATAATTTTCAATAATTATCTTAAACTGTTTCTCATGATAAGGTTCAAATATATATATATATATATGATTCATGTCATTTTCCATCTCATCTATCTTTTCAAAAGCTATGCCAAAAAGTTCCTATCAAGAAAAAAGTCACTTCTGTCACTGCTATCCCAAACACAAATCACATCAGAAAAAGTCCATCAAGAAAAGTTCATAAAAAAAAGCCACTTCTACTGCCGTTATCCCAAACGGACCCTTAAACTTAAACTGAGCAAGGAACCAACATTTATGCTGATCCTCTAAGCAAATCTAATAGTGTCTCATTGGAGAACTAGACGACTAGTTTTCTTCTTTCCAAACTAAGTAATTTGGTAATTTAGATCTTGTAATAAGTATGGATATAGTAATTAATAATTGATTATTAATCTTCCCATAGGTGTAGGACTTAATTTAGGGTTAAATATTGGTTTTAAGACATTTTTCCCATTTTATCTCTTACATTTACCATTTTTTAAACTAACTTGTACTAGTATAATCTAATGTTATACAGAATATTATTGTCAGACTCGTGAATTAGTTGTAAACTCATTTAAACATATGAGTTTACACACAAAGTGTACCGTCTTCACATTTATAACTTATAAAATCGAGTTATCTCACTTTCAAAACTCTTGTTAATTTTTTCAATTTGATAATGCTCAACTGGTTTATATATAAAGTTTATAGAAATATCTTTGTTAAATATTGTTATGGACTCGTATGAGAGGGCCATTCGCTGTGTGGCCCAACAAGGGCAGTTGATACTAGAAGCTTTCCATAATCAGGTAAAACACTAATTGGCATATAATCAAGGCTATAATCTTGGAAATGTGCAGGTACGGTGGCTGAAACATGGGCCTGGAGGATCACAAAGCCCAAGGACCAAAACCCTAAAGGTAATCTCTATAAATAGGAGGTTAACTTAAAAGGTATAGATTCTCTATTCACCCTATTTACTATTCAGCCTCACTGTGCACACACCCCACCCTTTTTTTACTAAACGCCATACTCGTGTTGCACAGTAATTCATTCCTCTCTTTGGTATCTTCCATATAGATATCTTAGAGAGTCATTTGATATTCCTTCGGTGTCTTCCTCATAGATACCTTCGGGAATCCTTTGATCCTATATAAATCATCTACTAGTCCATTGAGGCTAGACATCTGTGTTCTGCACTAGAACACTGGTGCCGACCATGGTGAGAGATAAACTTCGATTCCCAAACGACAAGAGCGAACGATTCAACATCAGGACTCAGTTGCTCCAGATTATAATCAAGTTATAGTGGAAACTGAAAGTGGAGCTTAATCACCAAGAGGGGGTGAATTGGGGATTTTAAAATTCTTTTCTAATTACTCTGTTTGTGAACACTAAAACAGAGCAGGGCAAAGTATGAAAGAAGAAGCAAGACACAAAAGATTTATATTGGTTAGGTCCAACCTCTTGACCTACGTCTAGTCCCCAGACACTTTGGGATTTCACTATATCAATCGATTACACACTCTGTAACTCAAGAGTAATTCTCTCACTAGAACTTACTCCCCCTTACAAGTTGCAATCAATAACCCAATCTCCAAGTCCCTGACTTGAGATTGTTACAATAAATAATTTACAATAAATGAACTTTCTCTAAGAGTGGATAAAGATAAACACTTAAGATCAATGTATCAAAAGATACTTTACAAGTGAAAATTGAAAGAGTAGTTGGTAATCTTGAATGCAATTCGTTTTCAGCAGATTAGTTGTTGAGAAGAATTGAATGCTGCTCTATATATACTAAGAGAGCATTAAATGACTGTTGAAATCCCTAATGCCCATTGGAGACATTCAAGAAGGATTAGGATGAGCTTAGGTCTTCTTCTCTCTCTACTATTTGCTTAACCCAGTTGCACAGATGTTTATGTTTGATTTCTTGACTTTTAATCCATTGGAAGAGCAGCTACTGGATGTGGAAAGGAAACATTAATCCCTTTGAGATGTGTGTAGAATGATTGTCCAAAAGAATGCAAATTTTCTGAACTTTGCATTTAATGTGCTGATATCACTTTTTGCTTTAGTTTAGATCTTCATTTAAAGTTCTCTAAACAATCTGAAACTCATTAGCAAACTAATCAAACATAGTTGGAAATAGTAATGAGTGATAATAAGAAGTATTAAGATCAAACAGGAAGATTTCACAAATTCGAGCAATTTGATTTTCAAACTCAACGATGCAAACTGAGTTTGTTTATCCAAACTGGAGTTTGTAACTATGCTCAGAAGCTAAACTCGAGTTTCCATAACCAAACTCGAGTTTCCTTCTTCCAAAGAGGAATGTCGCGTTTTGAGTTTCAAAGCACATTTTGAAGTATAGGGCAAAACTCGAGTTGATTAATGACAAACTCGAGTTTTTGACTTTTATAGTGAAAACATGTTTAAGTCCAAAAGCTCAAAAGTGGAGTTTCCAAATGTAAATTTGAATTTTCAAAATACTAAAATGAGCAATGCTCTCTGCTTGGCCTAAACTCGAGTTTCCAAATCCTAAACTCGAGTTTTCATTTAAAGTAGAAAATCTTAGAAAGTCTATGCCAAGTGAAAACTAGAGTTTTCAAAACTAACTGGAGTTTTCTCAAAGAGGATGAAGGCTCTCTGTCAAACCTAAACTCGAGTTCCAAATGTAAACTCAAGTTTTCTCAAAACTTTGGAAAACTTGAAAAAGCTTGGCTAAGTGCAAACTGGAGTTTTCATATCAAAACTGGAGTTTTCTTTGACTTAAAACATTGGAGGCTCTCTGTATGCCCAAAACTTGAGTTTCGAAATGCAAATTGGAGTTTTGATTACTTTAGAAAACATTGGAGAGTCTCTGTATGGTGAAAACTTGAGTTTGTAAGACAAAACTCGAGTTTGTCTCAATGTGAAAAACTTGAGTGCTCTCGTTTGTTAGAAACTCGAGTTTGCCTACACAAATTGGAGTTTTCTCATTTCATTAAAATTGAGCTACTCTCTTGTCTTTGTACCTAAAACTCGAGTTTGTCTTTGACACCAAGTTTTTCAATTTACCAAAGACAAACTTCAACTTGTGTTTACAATTGTCAGTTATCATTAAAACACATAGAGAACTAACATTCTCCCCCTTTTTGATGATGACAACACTTGTAAACCAAATTTTTAAGAGTTTGGTAGGATTTGCAATTTGAAATGAAATTTTCATTTGATAGAGCTTTAAACTTCAAAATACTTGGTCATTTTGAAAATGTTTTTGCACATAACACTATTAAGCAATCAAAGTATTTAGGCATAGGTTAGAATTATCGAGTTATAGAGATAAGTGATGGAAGCAAAATAGACTCATTCATTCATTAAGGTGCAATATATTACATTAGTTCAAAAGAGACTAAACACAGAGCCTAAAACACAAAAGTCATAGAACCTAAAACAGACTCTCTATAACCTCAAACTCTACAAACTCTATTATGTACTTTTCTCTCCCCCTTTGTCATCTTCAAAAGAGGGTGGAGCTGAGGTAGAGGGTTCATGGAGAGGATTAAGCAGTAGGGTAGCTGGAGCTGAGTCTAAATGAACGGTGGAGGTAGGAGATTGGGGAAGTATTTCAGTAGTAGGAGTAAGTAGGGAATGAAGAACCTCAGTGGTTGGAGTAGTGGGTGAGGAGGTATACAGGACCTCTATGGTAGGAGTGGAGGCTGGAATAGGAGATGTGGCAAAGACAGGAGTGGAGGCTTCAGGTGGAGAGGTGGCTATGGGAGAAGTGGTGAAAGCAAGTGAGGGTGAGGTAGAGGGGGAAGATGATGGTTCTGGATCAGGTTTGAAGCCAAAGGGAGACCCAAAATCAAATCCAGAAGAGCTAGGACCAGCAGGCTGGAGAGGCTTCAAAATCTTGTCCACTTTATCTCCCAAAATCACATCGTTTACCATCAGAGTGGTTATAGCTGCAAGAGCAGCATCCACTATGGCCTTAACTCTTGACTCAAAATCAGATGGGACAGAAGCCTGAGGAACTGACTGAGCCTCTTGAGTTTGAGCCTGAGAAGCTCTGGCATAGGAGGCACGTGACCTTGAGGGAGCCCTGGATTGCCCTGATCCTTCTCCTTCAAAGGCGATCTTCATATAGTTCAACTAAGACTTTCCAAACACAAGAGGAGTCCTGATGGAATCTGGAGGGCCAAGATACCATATCTTGTGATAGAACAGGATTACTGAGATAAGGGATGGATATGGACCATGGGAAGGTCTATGAGAGGCAAATTTAAACCTCACCATCTCTTGAAAAATCCAGTGGCCGAGATTTATAGGAACTTTCTTGACTAGAGTGGCAAATAGAGGGTAATCCTTCCTTGCAAAGTGAGTATAGTTCCCATCCTTCTGAATAAAATTCCTAGAATAAATATACCATAAGACTCGATTAAGAGGGGGCATAAACACTGGAGAAAATGATAGGGTGTGTAATTTAGCTTCTGGAATAGGCTCATTTGGTCTAAGAAGTTGAAAAATCTCTCTGTTATTGAAATTAATGGTAGGAACAGGTGGTGGATTGACAATTTTCAGAATGGTGTTGATAATCGAAGCAGAAAGGGTAAATGTGACCCCTTTGACAGTGGTAGACACTCTTTCCTCAACCAAAGTTCCCTCAAAATCTAGAATATTATCATACACCATATTGAAATAAAAGATTTTGACAATGTTGGGTGTATAAGAAGTAGAGATTGAAAGAAATGACTCATATTCTTTTAACCAAGGGGATAAGTCTAAGCTACAATCATCTTTTATGTTAGCTAAATCCACAGAAACAAAGGGGCAAAATTCTTTGTTTAAAAAGTAATCTTTGAATTTTGCAGCAGCCTCTGTCAACAAAATGGAAGCAGTAGAAGCAAACCCATCTGGAGGAGTGTCGTGATTGTATATTTCTTCAATGGTGTTGGAGATGACAGAACACTTTTCCTCAGGTTGAGTAGCCGAAGATGCTTGCCCTGTTGTTTTTCCTTGTGACTCAGAAACACCTTTTGATTTCTTCGGCGTGGGAGGCTTAGGGGTTTCGCTAGCCTTTTTCTTCCCTTTGCCCTTAGCGTGCTCAGGTTCATGGAGCTTCTTAGAGCGAGTCTCCGAAGGTTCCTTGAATGAAACCCCTTTCAATTTGGGCGAAGCTTCAGGGACTCCCTTTGACTGAGGCGAGCCCTTCGATTTCGGAGAGGAAGAGGGAATATTCTCGCTAACCCCTTTGATTGAGCGATCGACTCCATAGTGGTAACGCTTTGGGGTCGATTTCATTCTCTTGGGTCACTTAAGAGGAGTATCCGAAGGATTGGGTTCGTTTTCAGGGTTATTTTCATCGTGTGTTGGCTTTGGGGGTTGATTGGAGGCCATCTAGGGTTTCTGAGTGGGAGGTTTGGTCTAGAACGATGGGAATTAGAGAGATGAGAGAAAAACGCTAGGGCAAAACTCAAGTCTTGAAGAAAGTGTAGACGAACAGGCACAGTGACACATTTAAATAGACGCGACAAACTCGAGTTTTCATAAACTTGTACTTACCTGGACTTCAAAGGTGTATGTGTGAACCTTTGAAATTCCTCATCAAAACTTGAGTTTTCACTTACAAACTCGAGTTTTCACTTACCAACTCGAGTTTTCACAACTCTTTAATCATAGTTGCTCTTTGTCTGATCGAAGAGTTTCCCACTTAATGACTCGAGTTTTGAAACTTCTCCAAAACCAAGGATTCCTCTCTGACCCCGATAAACTTGAGTTTTGTTTCCAAAACTCGAGTTTGCTTTCCTCAACAGTAAACATTAGTATTTCACACATCCTACATAAAACACAGCTGAATACTCTGATGCTTAAGTTAGTAACTACCAATAATCAAAACCATAACTAACATTGAGTGAGAAATACTTACAACTCATTGAGTTTTACCATTCCCAATTCTCTTCTTATGAAATTGAATTGTTCCTTAGCCAATGGTTTGGTGAAGATGTCAGCAAGTTGAAGATGAGTTGGGATGAACATGACCTTGACATCCTTCTTCTGAACATGATCCCTTATGAAGTGATGTCTTACATCAATATGCTTGGTCCGAGTATGTTGCATTGGATTCTTTGCCAAGCTTATTGTACTAGTGTTGTCACACAATATTGAGATCTCCTTAGGTTGATTCCTAAGTCAGATAGTTGTTGCCTGAGCCATAGGACTTGAACACAACAACTTGAGGTGGCCACATATTCAGCTTCAGTGGAGGATAAAACTGCACTTGTTTGCTTCTTGCTGAACCAAAAGACAAGTGAACCACCAAGAAATTGACATTGGCCACTTGTCCTCTTCCTATCCATCTTGTATCTGACATGATCTAAATCTGAATATGCCACTAGATATTCAGGTTGACCTTTGGGAAACCACAACCCAAGAGTTTTTGTGTCAGCAAGGTATCTAAAGATTCTCTTCACATTCTCAGCATGAGACTCCTTGGGAGCAGACTGGAACCTTGCACACATGCCCACACTGAATTGGATGTCAAGACAACTTGCAGTGAGGTAGAGCAATGATCCAATCATTCCTCTATATCTTGTGATGTTGAACTCATTTCCCTCTTCATCAGCATCCAATGAAGTGGTTGAGCTCATTGGAGTATCAGCTCCATTGCAATGATCCATCCCGAACTTCTTCAGCGGATCATTGAGATACTTGGTCTGAGATATGAATATTCCATCCTTCTTTTGCTTGATTTGTCGACCAAGGAAATAGATGAGTTCTCCCATCATGGACATCTTAAACTCTCCCTGCATATTTTTAGCAAACTCTTCACACAAAGCATCATTAGAAGCACCAAATATAATATCATCAACATAAATTTTAACAATCAAACACCAATCTTATTACTCTTTATGAAGAGAGTTGTATCTACTTTTCCTCTAATAAATCCTTGATCAAGAAGGAATTTGCTTAATCGCTCATACCAAGCTTTAGGAGCTTGTTTAAGGCCATAAAGTGCTTTCTTGAGACGATAAACATGATCTGGATTATGATCATTTTGAAAACCAGGAGGTTGTTCGACATAAACTTCCTCTTGAATGAATCCATTTAAGAAAGCACTTTTCACATCCATTTGATAGCGCTTGAATCCTTTGACACAAGCAAAGGCTAGAAGAACTCTTATGGCTTCCAATCTTGCCACTGGAGCATAAGTTTCTTCATAATCAATTCATTCTTCCTGATTATAGCCTTTTGCCACCAGTCTTGCCTTGTTACGGACAATGATTGCAGATTCATCTCGTTTGTTCTTGAATACCTATTTAGTGCCAATGACTGGATGGTCCTTAGGCCTAGGTACCAACCCCAAATTTGATTTCTATCAAATTGGTGCAACTCCTCTTGCATTGCTATCACCCAATCATTGTCTGAAAGGGCTTCATCAATCTTAGAGGGTTCAATATGTGATATAAAAGCAGAAAAGATTACTTCATTTAAAGTACTATTTCTGGTCCTCACTCCTTGATTTACATCACCTATTACTTGGTCCAAAGGATGATTCCTAATGAACTTCCAAGCTCTAGGTTGAGATTGATCAGGGTTTTCTAAATTATTTTGAGGATCAGCTTCGAAAACATCTTCTGGATTTTCAATAGAGGTAGGAGTAGTTTTCGAAAAGAATTGATTTTTGAAAACATTTTCCTCATCATCATCCAAGGATTTATCAGCTTTAGATTCACATAATACAACATGCAGAGACTCTTCAACAATACGAGTACGAGTATTAAAGACTCTATAAGCTTTACTTCTATTCGAATAACCCAGAAATATACCTTCATCTACCTTGGGATCAAACTTACCCAAGTTATCCTTACCATTGTTGGGGATGAAGCACTTACAGCCGAAAATATGCAGATGAGCCATATTTGGCTTTCTTCCTTTATACAACTCATAGGGAGTCTTGTTCAACTTCTTCCAAAGGTATGCCCGATTCAAGATGTAGCAAGCCGTACTCATTGCATCAGCCCAGAACACTTGAGAGGTGTTGTTCTTATTTAGCATAGCTCTTGCCATCTTGGCGAGGACTCGATTCTTTCTCTCCACAACACCATTTTGTTGAGGAGTCCTCAAGGCTGAGAAGTTGTGATCAATTCCCATGTTGTCACAGAACTCAGCAAATGCATAGTTTTTGAATTCTCCACCATGGTCAGTTCGAATTCCTGAAAATAGAAAAACCTTTCTCGTTTTAGACCTTCTTGGCAAATACAACAAACTGATCAAATGTTTCATCTTTGGAAGACAAAAATATAGTCCAAGCAAATCTAGACAAATCATCAACTATGACCAAAGTATAAAGATTGTCATCAAGGCTTTTTACTCTAGCTGGTCCAACTAGATCCATATGAAGTAGTTGGAGAGGTCTATTAGTTGAAATTTCATTTTTAGACTTGAAGGATGATTTGGTTTGTTTCCCTTTTGACAAACATTACAAATCATGTCATTTTTAAAACGAAGTTTTGGTACACAAATTACCAAATCCTTTTTAAGTAATCTGTCAAGTTGAATCATATTGACTTGAGCTAATCACTTGTGCCATAGCCAACTTTCATCCAAATTACTAACAAAACATTTTTCAGAAACAGTACTATTTCCAGAGACGTTAAGTGTGTAACATTACCTTCTCTATGGGCCCTAAATAAAGCTTTAGATTTAATGTTTTCTAGAGGGAGAACATCCTTACTTACAATCAAGCACTCCTCAGAATCAAAGATAACTAAGTTAACTTTATCAGTGCTTTGGCTTATTTGAGGAGATTGTGGCAAAGTCCTTCCATAAGGTAGACATATTTGATTTGTGGTCCTTCATTGTTGCCAATTTCACCAATACCAGCAATCTTTCTAGATTGGTTTCCACCAAAGGTCACCTTGCCACCATCCTTGGGCATGATTGAAGCAAATTTTGATTGGTCTCCTGTCATATGTCTAGAGCATCCACTATAATGTACCACTTGTTGGATTTTGATGCTCTTAGACAAACCTGCAAAACACAACAAATCAAGTCTTAGGTACCCATCTTTTCTTGGGTCCTTTGGGGTTAGTTTGTGTCTTAGGAATCTTGTAGGATCCTTTAGGCACCCATTGATAATTTCCTATAGGTTTAATCTTTCTTTCCTTTTTATGAAAAAAGGAAGAGGTAGTATGACCTTTACGATTTCAATAATTGCAATGAGCAAAAGGGTTTGAAGAATGAACAGATTTTCTAAAGTAGTTCATATAAGATTTTTCACCAAACTTCTTTTTGCCTTTCTTTTTATCAAAATTAGGTCTGTAGCCAATCCCTGACCTGTCATTTGTAAATCTTTGCTGTTTCAAAATGATATTAAGCATTTCACTACCTCTAGTAAATTTCTCAATTGCCTTTGTGAGGTGTAAATGCTTTTTCTCTAAATCAGTACAATCTTCACAAAGCAACTTTTTCAGAAGAAAGATTTTTAATTTGTAGTTCAAGAGTCACATTCTTCTTTTTCAAAGATACATATTTTTCAGCAAGCTTTTCAAATTCAGATTGAACAACAATGCTTCAACAAATAATTCATCATAAGATGGTTTTGATTCATATACGTCATCATTGTTGTCATATTGCTCTTCTTCTTCAACAACTAAATAGATATTGGCCTTTTCTTCCTCATAAGCTTCATCTTCATCAGATGAGCTATCTCCTCATATGGCTGAGACATAGGCTTTCTTTTTGAATTTATTTAACTTTTTCTTCTCTTTGTCTTTGTTTTCCAGATTGGGACATTCTGACTTGATGTGGCCAGGCTTTTCACACTCGTAGCAAATGATTAGTTTCTTTGCCTCAAAGCTAGAGCTACCCTTGTAAAATTTCTTGTAACTTTGGTCCTTATTGTAGAATTTCTTGAATCTCGGACCATCATGCCTAGCTCTTCATCTTCCTCTTCATCATTATTTGATTCCTTAGCTTCCTTGACAGCTTTGAGGGCAATTCCCTTGCTCTTGGCATGTGTTTCATCAAGTCCCTTTTTGAACTTGAGCTTTTCCTCATATTCAAAAAGGCTACCAAAGAGAGCTACTACAGATGCCATTGATTCTCCACGAGCTTTTTCAATGGTAGTAACATTGGCTTCCCATTCCTTGTTGAGGATATTGAGAATTTTCCTCACTTGGATAGGTTGTTCATATTTTTTGCCTAATGCAGCAAGCTGGTTGATCAGATGAGTGAACCTTAGCTAGAATTCCCTAATGGATTCAACAAGATTCATACAAAGAAGATTGTACTCAGTCATGAGAGTATTGACTCTATTTTGCTTGACTCCAATTGTTCCTTCATGAGCTATTTCCAGTGCATCCCACATAGCTTTAGCAGAAGATAGAGTGTAGACACGAAAATACTCTTGTTAACTCAGAGCACTTTACAGCAAAAGAACAGCTTTACTGTTGAGTGCGATGTTCCTTCTGTCATTCTCATCATAGTCTTCTTCAGGCTTTGGAATTTTGAGGCCATTTTTTAGAATAGTTGGATTATAGTCTCCTCTTTCGAACACTCTCCATAGGCCATATTCAGTAGCCATCACAAAGACTTTGAACACTAAAACAAAGCAGAGCAGAGTATGAAAGAAGAAGCAAGACACAAAAGATTTATACTAGTTCGGTCCAACCTCTTGATCTACGTCCAGTCCCTAGACACTCTGGGATTTCACTATATCAATCGATTACACACTCAACTCAAGAGTAATTCTCTCACTAGAACTTACTCCCCCTTACAAGTTGCAATCAATAACCTAATCTCCAAGTCCCCTGACTTGAGATTGTTACAATAAATGAACTCTCTCTAAGAGTGGATAAAGACAAACACTGAAGATCAATGTATCAAAAGATACTTTACAAGTAAAAACTGAAAGAGTAGTTGGTAATCTTGAATGCAATTCTTTTTCAATAGATTAGTTGTTGAGAAGAATTGAATGCTGCTCTATCTAAGAGAGCATTAAATGACCGTTGAAATCCCTAATGTAACCATTGGAGACATTCAGGAAGGATTAGGATGAGCTTAGGTCTTCTTCTCTCTCTACTCTTTCCTTAATCCAGTTGCAGATGTTTATGTTTGATTTCTTGACTTTTAATCCGTTGGAAGAGCAGCTACTGGATGTGGAAAATAAACATTAATTCCTTTGAGATGTGTGTAGAATGATTGTCCAAAAGAATGCAAGTTTTCTGAACTTTGCATTTAATGTGCTGATATCACTTTGTGCTTTAGTTCAAATCTTCATTTAAAGTTCTCTAAACTATCTGAAACTCATTAGCAAACTGATCAAACATAGTTGGAAATAGTAATGAGTGATAATAAGAAGTATTAAGATCAAACGAGAAGATTTCACAAATTCGAGTAATTTGATTTTCAAACTCAACGACGCAAACTCGAGTTGTTTATCCAAACTGGAGTTTGTAACTATGCTCAGAAGCTAAACTCGAGTTTCCATAACCAAACTCAAGTTTCCTTCTTCCAGAGAGGAATGTCGCGTTTTGAGTTTCAAAGCACATTTTGAAGTATAGGGCAAAACTCGAGTTGATTAATGACAAACTCGAGTTTTGGACTTTTATAGTGAAAACATGTTTAAGTCCAAAAGCTCAAAAGTGGAGTTTCCAATGTAAACTTGAATTTTCAAAATACTGAAATGAGCAATGCTCTCTACTTGGCCTAAACTCGAGTTTTCATTTAAAGTAGAAAATCTTAGAAAGTCTATGCCAAGTGAAAAATGGAGTTTTCAAAACTAACAGGAGTTTTCTCAAAGAGGATGAAGGCTCTCTCTGTCAAGCCTAAACCCGAGTTTCCAAATGTAAACTCGAGTTTCCTCAAAACTTTAGAAAACTTGAAAAAGCTTGGCTAAGTGCAAACTGGAGTTTTCATATCAAAACTGGAGTTTTCTTTGACTTAAAACATTGGAGGCTCTCTGTATGCCCAAAACTCGAGTTTCCAAATGCAAACTAGAGTTTTGATTCCTTAGAAAACATTGGAGAGTCTTTGTATGGTGAAAACTTGAGTTTGTAAGACAAAACTCGAGTTTGTCTCAATGTGAAAAACTTGAGTGCTCTCTGTTTGTCAGAAACTCGAGTTTGCCTACGCAAACTGGAGTTTTCTCATTTCATTAAAATTGAGCTACTCTCTTATCAAGTCCAAAACTCAAGTTTTGTACCTAAAACTCGAGTTTGTCTTTGACACCAAGTTTTTCAATTTACCAAAGACAAACTTCAACTTGTTTTACAATTGTCAGTTATCATCAAAACACATAGAGAACTAACAGAAACTAAGGAGGAGACAGCTGATACTGCAACTTCTCCATTATTTGCAGTGACTCCTCGGAATGGGACTGCTGCGCTAACCTAACCACAAGTTCTACATCAAGACCCTCCTCCCCAGTTTCAGATTGAGAACTCAGACGTTCGTCTCCTGTAAAATACACTGGCTTCAGTGTTAAGACGGATGGACAAGATGGAACTTCGTAACCGCTTCCAAAGGCAAGAAGATATTCGGTTGATGCAGGAGGAGATGGACCGTCAAAATGCCATTTGGTTGCAAGAAGAGAGGCGAAGAATACAACTACCGGAAGAGCGTCTCGAACGAATGGAGGACCCTGTTCGTGAAGTAAACCAAGATGAAAGCGGGCCTAGCTGAGTTAACATCGTGGCTTTAGCTCAAACTGGTAAAGAAGACCCTTGGCAAGTAGATAACCAAAGAATAAGGTTGCTCGAGGAGCGTCTCAGAAGAATTGAGAACCTAACTCGAAACAGGAACCGGGATGAGCCCAGCCAGGCTACCTCCTCAGCCTCTGTACAAGTCGATACTGAAGGCCATCGAAATGATCATGTTGTAAATAACGTGATCAACCAAGATCAGGGTCGAACTCTCGAAGCTCAGGGACTAGATCATACATCCTTGAGGAACAAGTAGGTTGAGCCTAACCAGGATACTGTAATTGCGAGCTAAGATGCGCCATCACAAACAAAGAAGGCTCCCGGTAAGTATAGAATTATAGTAGGGGCAGAACAACAATAGTCCTTTCATGGACGAGATTGAAGATGCCCTGTACCCAAAGAACTTTGACTTGTCCGACTTGCCTACATACGATGGAACTCATGATCCACAAACTCATATTAATACGTTCGACATGAGGATATATGTGAGGCAATTTGGGGAACCAATCATATTTCGGCTATTTGTTGCGACCCTGCGAGGTGCAGCACAGGCATGGTTCCACACTTTGCCTACAAAGTCGATCCAGAACTTTGAAGATCTCGAAGACAAATTTTTACTGAATTTTGTGACGAGCAAGAAACAGCCGAAATCCGAGTTTACCTTGTGCAAGATTAAGCAATAGCCAGGAGAGACTCTCCAAAAATACTTGACTCGCTTTGGAGACGCTACCTTGCAAGTGCATGGATTAGAGGAAAGCGTGCATGTGCATTTAATCATAGTCGGCTTAGACCCTTCATCTCGGCTGGCTAAATCTATCTTCAAGGAACGCGTCGAAAACCTAGAGGCTTTTAAAAAGCGGGCGAAGAAGTATTTGGAGTTGGAACAAGTGGAAATCACCAATGTTGCGGCAAAAGATAGGGGAAAGAGCCCACCTCTAAGGGAGAAGGAACAGCCCGGCAGTTAGAAGCGAGAATTTCGTGAAAGAAACTAGGACTACAAATTCTGGGGTGGAAGGAATGAAGCAAGGGGAAGTATGATAAGTACACTCCCTTGAATGTTTCGCGCTTTCAAGTATGGAAGGAGGTGGCCCTTCCTGAGATGAAGAAGGTTGTTTGACCTTGGCCGCTTCACAATAAGGCGGCCTTGGATCAATCCCAGTACTGCGAATTCCATGACCAACCGGGACATACTATTGATCAGTGCTGGGATCTTAGGGATGCCATTGAAAAGTTTATCCGGGAAGGAAAATTGCGGCAATATGTGATCAGAACCCAGGGGTAGAAAATAAATAAGCGCCAAGGGGGACGAAGCAAGAGCTTAGCCCCCGAGAAGAGGAGAAAAGATCAGAAGCAGAAGAAAGCAGAGGGTAGCTCTAACAAGTTCCCTAAAGCTGAATATGACTGTAACGTCATTAGTGGAGCATTTGGAGGAGGCGGAGACTTGATCAGTCAAAGAAAGAAGTATTTAAGGGAGGTCTTGTCCATCAGGGATCACCTGAAGTTCAAAGAAGATTCTGCTAAACTAGAGCCCCCCGTGCTGTGTTTTACTAAGGAAGATTTGAAGGATGTAGCTCCGGGCCATCATGATGGTTTGGTGATTACTATAACTTTGGTAAACTGCTGGGTGAAAAAAAAATTGTGGATGCCAGTAGCATAGTAGATATCATCTTGTGGGATGCATTCAAGTGGATGAAACTCAACCCAGAGGACCTAAAGTCGTGTAAGACAAGCTTGATAGGCTTCAACGAGCAGGACACTCATCCTAAGGGGTATATAGACCTCAGGTTAACACTGGGGATGAAAGAAGCATTCAAGACAGAGTGGGTTAGGTTCGTGTTTGCCGACATCCCATCCCTTATAACATAATTTTTGGGAGACTGACAATACTCAACTAGGATATGCTGGTGTCCACAAAACATAAAAAATTGAAGATGGTTAGTAAGAAGAATGAGGTTGTCACTGTAAAAGGAGACCAAAAGGAGTCTCAGCAGTGCTACTTTGAGACGGTTAAAGAAAGTAAGGATGGTCCATCCTCGCCACCTCGGATTCGTGATGGCGATAATTCAAGCAAGGTCAAAATGAAGCTACAAGGCAAGTCGGTAAATCTAGTTGAGCTAGATTTACGAGAAGAGGACAAAATCCAGAGAATAGAGCCGAATGGAGAATTAGAAGATCTCATCTTGGGCACTGAACCGGGACAAATCATAGAAGTCAGACAAACGTTAGACCCCACGGTTCAAGCTGAGCTGGAAGATTTTCTCAAGAAGAAAAAAGACGTGTTTGCTTGGAAACCGTCAAAGATAGCCGGGGTAGAGCAAGAATTTTGCTATCCAGACTGGCAATTTGTATGGGGTTAGTTCCAGTGGCCCAGAAGAAAAGAAAGCTCAGCCAAGAGAGAGGGAAGGCCTTGTAGGAGCACGTAAAAGAGCTGTTAGAGGCCGGTTTCATTCGGGAGGTGCAATATACCACTTGGTTTTCCAATGTGGTCATGGTCAAAAAGCTGAGTGGCAAATGGAGAGTTTGTATAGATTATACCGATTTGAATAAGGTATGTCCTAAAGACACATTTCCAATGCCTAATATAGACCAGTTGGTTGATAATTCATCCGATTTCCAATTGCTTTCTTTTATGTACGCATATTCTGGGTACAATCAAATCACCATGCATCCAGAGGACCAAGAAAAGACATCGTTTATCACTGAGAAGGAAAATTATTACTACAATGTGATGCCCTTTGTTTTGAAGAATGCCGAGGCAACATACCAGAGAATGATGAACAAGGTGTTTAAAGACCAACTCAGAAAGAATATAGAGGTTTATATGGGTGACATGATCGTTAAGTCAGCTGAGCCAACAAGCCATGTCCGAGATTTGCAGCAAACATTTGATAAGTTGAGAGCCTACTGAATTCGGTTAAACTCGGCCAAATGAACGTTCGGAGTCCCAGCCGGGAAGTTCCTAGGTTTTTTTTACTAACAAACAGAGGAATTGAAGTTAACTCGAACAAATACAAAGCCGTGCTGGATATAAGGGCTCCAAGAAACATGAAAGAAGTGCAACAATTAACAAGGGGCTGGCAGCTCTAAGTAGATTCTTACCCAAGTTGGTGGAGAATTCTTTTCCCTTTTTCAAATTGCTTAAGAAGGAAGCTCAGGGCTGGTGGAACTCAGAATGTGAAGTGGCGTTCACAAAGATAAAGCAATGCTTAGCTGCCCCACCAGTTTTGTCCAGGCCGGAGCCAGGAGAGATTCTGATCTTGTATTTATCCGTGGGCGAAGAGGCAGTAAGTGCTGTGTTGGTCAGAGAAAGGGAAAGTGGCCAAGTACCGATATACTTCGTAAGCAGGGGTCTACAAGGCTCAGAGCTGAGATACCGAAACTTGACAAGATGGCTTTGCCCTACTCACTACCGTAAGGCAGCTTCGTCTATATTTCCAAGGCCACCCGATCGTGGTCAGGACAAGTCAACTAATCCGGTAGGTGCTTCATAAACCAAATTTAGCAGGGAGAATGATTAGTTGGGTAATAGAGTTGTCCGAGTTCGATATCACTTATGAATCTTAGCACACCATTAAATCGCAAGGCTTGGCGGATTTTGTGATGGAGCTAACCCCGCTTAGTGAGTAGGAGGGGTGAAATACGGAAACCTGGAAAGTGCTTATTGATGGTTCATTAAACACTAAGGGGAGCGGAGCCAGGATTATAATGGAAAGTCCTGAAGGAGTTTCAATGGAGCACTCCCTTCGACTCAACTTCCCGACTTCTAATAATCAGGCCAAGTATGAAGCCCTTCTTGCCGGATTGCATCAGGCTAAAGAAAACGGAGACAAGAAATTATATGTTTCCACTATTCTTAGCTCGTGGTGACACAAATTGAAGGGACGTATTAAGCTAAGGGCCATTTGCTGATAAAATATTTGGGGAAGGTGAAAGAAGTCATGGCAGACTTTAAAGGGGTGACAATTGTCCACATCTATTGGTCGATTTCCTTGATGGCAAGTGAACCAGTCGAACAAGTAATAAAGAGTAAGTAGAGCTTCGTCCCACAGAGATTGGATACCAAATGATGACATCGAATTGCAAAATGAGTTGTGTTAAAAGGAAAATAACTTTGATTGGTTTAGGAGTTTTGATAGCTATACTAATAAACAGGAAAATAACTAAATGATCGTATTCGTAAGAAGATATCAGTAAGAAGATAGACTGAACTAGGAATCCTTTCTAAGCATATCATTACCCCAGCTGCTTCTACGCAATGCTATAGCATTCATACTATACAGCTTTCGCAATTGCTACAGCATGAACACTCTAAGCAAAGTTATTCAGATAACCATACCACGCTAATCTACCGAAGCTCTCGCGTCCGATACATACAATCCTATTCTGTACTTCTCCCATATGTTTATGGCGATTTTTCTAGTTGGATTATCAATACAAATCAAGGTGTATAGTCATGAGCGGTAGACCCATTCCTAAAGTCTACAATAATAGGTCAAGCCTTGCACTAGCCTGCCTAGCAATCACCGCTTCTCGATGTCTAACCCGACTCCCTCTCGTAAGCCACGCCACCGATCTAGCCCTTAGCTCTCGCTAATCGACAAGAAATTAAATCACTGATAGGCAACTGAATATATTAAATTAAGAACTAGCAACTGGGTTCATTCTATACTTAGAAAATCATCCTCGTTCAGCCTTAGGAAGTTAGTTCATGACTGATGAGGGAATCACAAAACGGACTACTATAAAATAGCCCATGATAAAAGATTAAAATAAGGAAATAGAAATCTTGATGGAGGTTTCAACGGTGTGGAAGAAGCCCTGTCACGTCACCACTCCACGTCTTCTTCACTCCGTGTCACTGCAAGGAAGGATGATGGGTTCTCTTGGAGTCCTCGTGCTTTGCAACTTCTCTCACTCTTCTTTCAAGTCTAGCCTTATAGGATTGGTCTTTGACTCTCGATGACTCCACCCTCTTTAGGGTTGGCTATTGTTTCCTTAAATAGTCTGGTCTTACTTGCAGCGTATGTTCAATGATCTGAGCCTTTCCTAATCTGTTGAGGTCCAATCATATCTTCTTTTCCAATCTCGATAGATTGATTCTGCTGTCACTGCGGGATTCTTCAAATCTTTGGTTTCGATCCTCCACATCTTCTATTTCAATATGTCAGCAATCTAACCGTTATTCTCGCCTGCAATATATTTCCTGAAACAACCTTGACAAAAGGTCAGGACATATGTCGCATAGCACTGTGCCATTTACTTTGCTATAGCTTCAGGGATGCATTATATTGCACTTCGGTAAAGCTGTCCTGATGCTATAGCATGGCATCGGCTATGTTATGCGACTTTCTCATAAAGCCTTAAAACTTGTTCGTTCTTAACACATGTTTAGGATGTAAGTGGTTCTTATCCTTCAGTTCCCTATATCATGAATTAATGCCTTTTGTGCTTAGATTAACTACAGTTAAGCTCATATTCACCATACAATTCAGTCATAAAATATAGGGAAAGCATGACATTATTAGTGCTCATCAAATACCCCCACACTTAGCTTTTTGCACTCCTGGGCAAAATAAGAGATAGAGATAATAGAGTAGAACTCAACTAAGAGCAGTAGCACGCCTATCTACAAAACTATGCCTGCACTAATGCTCTTAAGTTACGTCCACGCACAGGCAATCCCACTGCCCAGTACTAGTGCTCGTGATGTGAGATATCGCTTAGATAAGGAAGTGTCAAGATACTCTCAGATTTAGTGTTTACGCTCTCTTACATTGGGGATTTATCTTTCTTTCTTGCCATGCTAACCTAGAAGTTCTATAGCCTTGTCAAAGTTCTAAGATTACTTCCTAACGTCTGAGCTTTCATCCTTCAAAAGGGCTTTTTGGGTTGGAATGGTGTGGATAGCTATATGTGGAGATGAAAAAACAAAAGTCAATGCTATAGCAGGGTATTAGATAGGTTTCTTAACTTAGCTAAGTGCCTTCATTGAACTTTGTATTACTTTGCTGTTCTTTATTCTCAATTTTCCTTCTTTCTTTTTCTTTTTCTTCTACTTTCTTCTCTCTTCTTTTTTTGTTTTTATTTTTGTTTTTTCTTCTTTTCTTTCCTTTTTTTGTTTTGATAGGCTGACAAAAACAACAGCTCTTTTGCAACATTTTTAGTGGAGGCACTCCGCACTAACATTTCACAGTTTTCTTCGAGCTTGTCTGTCTAAATAGATTTGCTATAGCACAGTTGTTGGTCGAACAAGTAAAAAAGTGTAAGCAGAGTATCGCCCCATAGAGACTGAGATACCAAGAAGTGACGCTCAACTGCTGTAATAGTTGTGTGAACAGAAAGTAAAATCTGATTGATTTGGGGGGGGTTTGTGGTTACGCTAAATAACAAGAAAATAAACAGAGTATCGTAGTCGTAAGAAGATATCAGTAGGAAATTAGGCTGAGCTCAGAATCATTCTTAAGCATATCAATCCCCTAGTTGCTTCACACATTGCTATCACAATTATACTGCACAGCTTCCGCAATGCTATAGCATAGATACTAATTACAATACTATTCAGCTAACCCACCACTAGAGTCTATCGAAGCTTCCGTGTCCGATACATGTAATCCTAACTTTACTTCTCCCATATGCCTATGGAAATTTTCTAGTTAGATTAACATTACAAAGCAAGGTGTTATGGTTATGAAAGGTAGACCCGTTCCTGAAGCCTACAATAATAGGTCAAGCCTTGCACCGGCCTTCCTAGCAATCACTGTCTCTCAAGTCAGTGTTTACGCTCTCTCACCCAGGGGATTTTAGTTTCTCTCTTGTCAAACGGGCCCAGAAGTTCCATAGCCTTGTCAAAGTTCTAACATTGCTTCCTAGTATCTGAGCTTCTATTCATCCAAAGGACTTCTTGGGTTACACAGGTAAGGATGGCTACATTTTTTAGATTAGAAATGATGGTGAATGCTATAGCAGAGTAGGCAGACAAGTCTCTTAGCTTCAGCCGAGTGCTCCTTTTTGAACCTTGCATTCCTTGCTGCTCTTTATTCTAGGTCTTTTCCTTTCTTTTTCTCTTCTTTATAGTCTTCTTCTTCTTCTATTTTTTTCTCCTTCTTTTTTAGAAAACCAAATCCATCCAAACAGCAGTTCTTTTGCAGCATTTTATGGGAACACTCTGCCTCATCTTTTTTCACAGTTTTCTTTAGGCGTTTCTATCTAACTAGTTCTGCTATAGCAAACTCTGTGGCTCAATGGGGTAGCAAATTGGAGATGATGATAAATGGTTTGTGTCTAGGGGTGATGGGTATGTGATGAGCACAAATAGTACCATGTTTTCCCTATACTTACTGACCGAATTGAATGTTAAATACATGCTTAACTGCAGATAATCTAAGCAAAAAGGCATACATTCATGATATAGGGACTAATGAGGAGGAATCATTTGCATGTGCTAAGAATAGAACAATTTACTTTGTTTTTAAGGGAAATCATATAGCAGGGTTGATACGATGCTATAGCATTCTGACAGCAATTCGAAGTGCAATACAAGGCATCCCGAATGCTATAGCAAAGTAGAGGACGCAATGCTATGCGACATGTTTGCGACCTTTTTACTCGATGATTTCGGGAATAAAATAAAGGGCGATATTGACAGATAGGTTGCTGACGTAACGGAATAGAAGATGCGGAGGATCGAAACTAAAAGATTTGAAGAATCCCACAAAATCAACAGAAGAAATCTACTCGGATCAGAAGATATGATAGACCCCGACGGATTAGGAAAGGCCCAGCTCGCTATAACTTACGCCACAAGAAAAACTTGATTATAAAAGGAAACAGCAGCGCCAACCCTAACAGAGTCGGAGAGCCCTAGAACCAGATTCTATCTTTCGGCAGACTCAAGAGAAGAGTGAGAGATTTCATAAGAGCACGAGACTTCCAGGACAACCCAGCATCTTTCCCTGCAGTAAGACGAAACGAAGAAGACGTGGAGTGGTGACGTGACAGGACCTCGACCACGCCGTCGAAAATTCTGCCTAAGCTTTTTGTTTTCCCTTTCTTTTAATCTTTGTTTTCTCGATCATGGGTCATTTTGTTAGTGTCTGTTTTGTGTGTCCCTTGTCAGTCATGAACTAAACTTTATATGGCTGGACGAGGATGAGTCTTTAAGTATTGAATGAACCCAGTTGCAAGTTCTTAATTCAATAAATTTGGTTTGTGTATCGGTGTTTTTATTACTAGTCGGTTAACGGAAGTTAAGGGCTAGATTTGTGGCCTCAGCTTACTGGCAAGGAGTTGGGGTTAGACCTTGAAAAACAGTGTTTGCTAGGCAGCCCGTGCACGGCTAGACCTATTATTGTAGGATTTAGGAATGGGTCTACCTCTCATAAGCATAACACCCTGAGCGTAGCGTAGATCTTCTGACTAGAAAGTTTCCATAGGAATATGGAAGGAGTATAGTTGGCATCATAAGTATCGAACGTGGAAGCTTCGGTAGACTATAGAGGTGGGTTAACCAAATAGATTTATAGATGGTAGCTATGCTGTAGCAATTGTGAAAGCTGTACAGTATAGATGCTATAACATTGGGTAGAGCAACTGGGGGATTGATGCACTTAAGGATGATTCGAGTCCAGCCTAACCTCTTACTCGATATCTTCTCTCGTTTAAAGTTATTTTGTTTACGTTTGCTAGTAGCATAATTGCAAAATCCCTCAACCCGATTATATTTACTTTTCGCTTTCACAACTTGTCATAACATTCACGCGTCACTCCTTGGTATCTCAGTCTCTGTGGGACGATACTCTACTTACACTTTATTACTTATTCGACTGGTTCACTTGCCATCAAGGAAATCGACCAACAAGTTTTTGGCGCCGTTGCCGGGGATTGCTAATACCCTTTGTGACGACGCCCCTTTGCTTAATAGTTGTGATTTACTTAGTAAGAAAGCTCACTTCTCTGCTCTTGATTTTCAAGTACATTCTGTAGTGTATGCGCAACTCGCTGCCAGCCAATCTAGAGCCTTACGATCCTGAGATAGAACGCACCTACAAACAAAGACGTAGAAGGCAGAAGCAATGAAGTCAATCTTTTGACCGAGCAAACATGGCGGATATACCTATCAACCATGAGCGGAAGCAACGAGAGCGCCCATTAATAAACAGGGATAACCAGGTCCCTCCACCTCCAAACCCAGACGTGAACAAGGCCATCATGGAATTCGGGATTCTAGATCTAAACAAACTGAACTCGGCCATCACACCACCAACCCTCAATGCTGGACACTTTGAAATTAAAGGTGTCATGATTCGGATGCTGAATGCAGCCGGGCAATTTGGAGGACTTCCTTCCGAAGATCCACACCTTCATCTCAAAACCTTCATAGAGGTGTGTGATTCTTTTGTGATCCCTGGTATATCTCCTGACGCCGTCCGGATTAAGTTATTCCCCTTCTAACTAAGGGACAAAGCTCTTTGAAGAGGGTTGGCCAATAAAATCTAGATTGAAGCACCTTAGCGGCCGTACGAATACCTCCGTAAGTCTCAGAATATCTTTTGATTCATCATCTGGTATGCAACGTCGAAGCATCTGGTCAGGGCATTATTTGAACAGGTATGGCTCGTCCCAGAAAAATTTCCTGCTGTCATATAGGAACTTTTTCTTTTGGTGGTATGTTAAATCTATCGGAACTTCTCCAGTGACTAAAAAGTTCGTGATGTCTGCATACCATGGGGTGTGGGTGCAGGCAATGGCATAAAGTTGCTCATCTGGAAAAAATTCCTGAATTGGGATGCTCGGCTTGTCTGAGGAATGTCCTTTCAACCTTGAGAGGTGGTCTGCCACTTGGTTTTCTGTCCGCTTTTTGTCACGAACTTCCACGTTAAATTCTTGAAGTTGTATCACCCATCTGATTAGTCTTGGTTTGGCATCCTTTTTTCTAGTAGATATTTTATGGCAGAGTGGTCCGTGAAGACTATCACCCTAGTGCCCACTAAGTAGGATCAAATTTTTTCAAATGTGAACACCACTGCCAAAAGCTCTTTTTCTGTGGTGGTGTAATTTATCTGGGCACTAGATAGAGTCTTGCTTGCATAGTAAATGGAGTGAAACATCCTATCATGTCTTTGACCAAGTACTGCTCCAACTGTTGAATCACTGGCGTTACACATGAGCTCAAAGGGTAAATTCCAGTCAGGGGCTAATATGATTGGGGCAGTTGTAAGCTTCTTCTTGAGGGTTTGGAACACCTCCAAGCAGGCTGCATCGAAATTGAATGGAGTGTTAAGTTCGAGCAGTACACAAAACGGTTTGGTAATTTTGGAGAAGTCTTCAATAAAGCGTCTGTAAAAACCAGCATGTCCCAAGAAGCTCCTAATTCCCTTTACTGTGGTGGGTGGTCGTAACTGCTCAATAACAATTATTTTTGCACGATCAACTTCAATTCCTTTTTTTGAGATTTTGTGCCCTAATACCACTCCTTCTGTTGCCATAAAGTGGCATTTCTTCCAGTTGAGCACCAGATTTGTTTCCTCACAGTGTTAAAGGACCGATTCAAGGTTTTGCAAGCAGTTATCATATGATTTTCCAAATACTGAAAAGTCGTCCATGAAAATTTCTATGGACTTTTCTACCATATCAAAGAATATTGGCATCATGCAGCGTTGAAATGTGGCTGGTGCATTGCATAATCCAAAAGGAATTCGCTGGAAGATGAAGGTACCATTTGGGTAGGTGAAAGTGGTCTTATGCTGGCTTGGGGTGCTACAGCAATCTGATTATATCTGGAATATCCATCCAAAAAATAGTAGTACTCCTTGCCAGCCAGCCTGTCCAGCATTTGATCGATGAATGGCAATAAGAAGTGGTCTTTGAGAGTGGATTTGTTAAGTTTCCGGTAGTCTATACATATTCTCCACCCAGTGACCGTGTGTGTAGGGATTAGTTCATTCTTATCATTCTCTACTACAGTGATTCCTCCCTTCTTGGGTACGCATTGTACTGGACTGACCCACTCGCTATCAGAAATAGGGTAGATAATTTCTGCATCCAACCATTTGATAATCTCCTTCCGCACTACTTCCTTCATGATGAGGTTTAACCTTCTTTGTTGTTCAACTGAGTTTCGGCATCCTTCTTCAAGGCGTATATTGTGCATGCATAGAGATGGATTGATCCCTTTTATGTCAACTATTGTCCATCCGAAAGCTTTCTTAAATTTAGTAAGCATTGCCAAGAGTTTGGTTTCTTGGTCGTTGGTGAGATGTGCAGAGACAATGACTGGCAACGTTTGATTATCTCCCAGGTAAGCGTATTTCAAGTTGTTAGGCAAAGGCTTAAGATCCAAAGTTGGTGGCACTTCTATGGATGGTTTGACCGGGTGCTTCCGATGTTGGTCACTTTCTAATGATTCGAACATCGTACTCCTTACTAGGTTGAGGTGACTGTGATCCTTACTACTTAGCATTATTGCCTAACCGATAACTTCCTCACATGTTGCTAGTTCCAATTCTTTGGGTACCTGGTCGTACGATTCTTGGAGGGCTTCCTGTATAACTTCATCCACTGTGTCTAGCACAGAGCATGTTTCAGTATCGTCTATGTGTTGCATTGCCTTCAATAGGCTGAAGTTGACTTCCTTGTCATTTATCTTTAATGTAAGTTCCCCTTCATGTACATCCATTAATGCTTGCCTAAGAGCTAGGAATGGCCTTCCCAGAATGACTGGCATTTCGTGTCCATCATATTGATCATGTATAATGAAGTCCACTGGGAGCACCAATTTTCCTACTTGCATCAAGACGTTGTGGATTTCACCTGTTGGGAAGATCATGGTTCTGTCCATCAATTGCAAGTATGCTGTAGTATTTTGCTCGTTACTGGTGGTTAGTCAGTGAAACACTAATCTTGGCATCAGACTTACTTGAGATCTCGGATCGCATAATGCCCTTATGGTGGTTTGATTGTCTATCATGCATGAAGATTCAAGGTGGCCTGCGCCTTGCAGTTCAAGTGGTCCTCCTGGTAGGAACGAAGTGCTACAAGTCTGGGTCAAGGGTATGATCTTATGTCCCACTAGTTTTTCTTCTGGGATAGGGTGTCTTTAAGGAACTTCACATAGGTGGGCATTTGTCCCACAACTGCTACTGGTGCCATGTGAACGCGGAGCTGTTGTGTTAGCTCTAAAAACTCCTAAAATTGCTGACTGGAGTTTTGTGTTGGCCTTCTGTGCTGAGTGGGCACTTGAGTCCGTCCAATGGTTACATCTTGTGCTGTCAACTCAGTAATAGCACCCCCTAGCGACTTTGGTATGTAGGTGTTTATTATCACTGCTGAAGGGCATGCTGTAGCGTCGTTCACCAAGTTACCTTGCTGTAGCATTATCTCTTGCTCGTTACTCCGGTGGCTGCACCTATCCTGCTGTGAGGTAGAGGTTCTGAGCATTTCCTAGTGAGTGCTGCAATTTGCCTGATTTGGTTTTCTAGCTGTCGAAGGGTTAACTGCTGGTTTAGAATTTCTGAGTTATTCCTTGCTATGTGATCTCTCAAAATGTCTACATGATGCCTTTTTTGGGTTCAAGTCCCTCTGACAGTGGTTGCAGGCTAATGATTCTTGTAACTTGGCTTGTCTGATAGGACTGATTAATCCTTCGATGGGATTGGTCAAAGCTGTCACCTGGGTTGCAAGGGTGATTATTGCATCCGATGTGCCGATACTGGCGGTCTCTCTAAATGTAGTCCTACTGTCATCAGCCTATTGATAACCTTGTGTTGCTATATTTTCTAACAGTTGACATGCCTTGTCGTATGGTTGCATGAGAATAGATCCATTTGCGCAAGCAGCCACAAATGAACGTGTTCTGTCATTTAGTCCACTGTAGAAGGTCTCCAATTGAGCCCATTCTAGCAGTCCGTTTTGTGGGCATCGGGCAAGCAAATTTTTGAATTGGTCCCAAGCTTCATGTGCTACCTCCCTAGGCTTTTGCTTGAAACTAGCTATATCCCTCCTCAGTTGTGTGTTTCTTGTTGGTGGGAAAAATTTAAGCAAGAACTTACTCCCCAGATCTTTCCAGGAGGAAATTGAGTTGGTTGGTAGGTTGTTGAGCCATTTTGAAGCTTTGTTCCTAAGTGAGAATGAGAATAATTTAATTCGGACGGCGTCAGGTGTGACTCTTGGAATGACGAATGAATCACACACCTCCATGAAGGCCTTGATATGTAAGTGAGGATCTTCAGATGGGAGTCCTCCAAATTTTCTGGCTGCATTCAGCATTTGAATCATGACACCTTTAATTTCAAAGTGTCCTGCATTGAGGATCGATGTGTGATGGCTGAATTCAGCTTGTTGAGATCTGGAATCCCGAATTCCATAATAGCTTTGTTCACATCTGGGTTTGGAGGTGGAGGGACCAGGTTGTCCCCATTTACGATCAGCGACTCTCGTCGATCCTGCCCATAGTTCACAGGCATATTCGCCATGCTTGCTGGGTCAAAAGTTTGACTGCATCGCTTCTGCTTCCTGCGCCTTGCTTATAAGTGCATTCGATTTCTAGATCGTAAGGCTCAAGGTTGGCTGAAGGCGAGTTGCGCATGCACTACAGAATGTACCTGAAAATCAAGAACAGGGAAAGAGTGAGCTTTTTTAGATAAATCACAACTATTAAGCACAAGGGGCGTCGTCACTAAAGGTATTTACAGTCCCCGGCAACAACGCCAAAAACTTGTTGGTCGATTTCCTTGATGGCAAGTGAACCAGTTGAACAAGTAATAAAGTGTAAGTAGAGTATTGTCCCACAGAGACTAAGATACCAGGAAGTGATGCTCAAATGCTATAATAGTTATGTGAAATAGAAAGTAAATCTGATTGGTTTGAGAGGTTTTTGTGGTTACGAAAAATAACAAACAAAATAAACAGAGTATCGTAGTCGTAAGAAGATATCAGTAAGAAGTTAGGTTGAACTCCGAATCATCCTTAAGCATATCAATCCCCCAGTTTCTCTACTTCGTTGCTATAGCATCTACACTGCACAACTTCTGCAATGCTACAACATAGCTACTAACTACAACGCTATTCAGTTAACCCACCACTATAATCTATCGAAGCTTCTGCGTCCGATACATGTAATACTAGCTTTACTCCTTCCATATGCCTATGGTAATTTTCTAGTTAGATCCGTGTTACAAAATAGGGTGTAATGGTTATGAGCGGTAGACCCATTCCTGAAACCTACAATAATAGGTCAAGCCTTGCACAAGCCTACCTAGCAATCACTATTTCTCAGAGGTCTAACCTCGACTCCTTGCCAGTAAGCCGAGGCCACAAATCTATCCCTTAGCTTCTGCTAATCGACTAGTAATTAAATCACTGATAAGCAAACCAAATTCACTGAATTAAGAACTTGCAACTGGGTTCATTTAACACTTAAGAAATCATCCGTGTTCAGCCATATGAAAATCAGTTTATGACTGACGAGGGAAACACAAAATAGATAGTAACAGAATGACCCATGATCAAAAGATTAAACAAAACAGAAAGCTTGATGAAGTTCCGACAGCGTGGAAGAAACCCTGTCACGTCACCACTCCACGTCTTCTTCTCTCCGTCTTACTGCAGGGAAGGATGCTAGGTTATCCTGGAGTTCTCTTGCCTTGGGAATTCCCTCTCTCTTCTTTCAAGTATGGTCGAATGTGAATTTCTGATTGGACTCTCTACGACTCGACCTCCCTAGGGTTGGCTTGCTGTTTCCTTATATAATCAGACTTTCTTGCGGTGTAAGTTCCAGCGAGCCGAGCCTTTCCAAATCTGTCGAGATCCATCATATATCTCTTTCCAATCTTGGTAGATTGATTCTGCTGATCCTGTAGGGTTCTTCATATCTTTCAGTTTCGATCCTCTGCATCTTCTATTCCGTTATGTCAGCAATCTACCTGTCATTCTCGACCTTCACTATTATTCCTAAAATCATCTAGATAAAAGATCAGAAAATATGTCGCATAGCATTGCATCCTTTACTTTGCTATAGCTTTCATGATGCCTTGTATTGCACTTTGATATGCTGTCAGAATGCTATAGCATAGTATCAGCTTTGCTACACGTTCTTCCTTTAAAACCTTGTAACTTGCTCCTTTCTTAGCACATGTTTAGAATGTAAATGGTTTCTATCCTTCAGTTCCCTATATCATGAATTAATGCCTTTTTGCTTAGATTGATTGCAAGTTAAGCTTATGTTTACCATACAATTCAGTCATAAAATATAGGGAAAACATGGCATAAATTGTGCTCATCAGTGGCTCTCTTCGATCCTGATCAAGATTGACCTGCATATTCGCCATGCTTGCGGAGTCAAAAGGTTGACTTCTTCACTTCTGCTCCCTGCGCCTTTGCTTGTAAGTGCGTTCGATTTCAGGATCGTAAGGCTCTAGGTCGACTGAAGGCAAGTTGCGCATGCACTGCAGAATGTACCTAAAAAAAAAAAAAATGGAACTAGTGAGCTTTATTGGATAAATTACAACTATTAAGAAAAAAGGGCGTCGTCACTAAAGGTATCTACAGTCCCTGGCAACGGCACTAAAAACTTGTTGGTCGATTTCCTTGATGCAATTGAACCAGTTGAACAAGTAATAAAGAGTAAGTAGAGTATCGTCCCACAAAACTGGATACCAAATAATGACACCGAATTGCAAAATGAGTTGTGTTAAAAGGAAAATAACTTTGATTGGTTTGGGAGTTTTGATAGCTATACTAATAAATAGGAAAATAACTAAATGATCGTAGTCATAAGAAGATAGACTGAACTCGGAATCCTTTCTAAGCATATCATTCCCCCAGCTGCCTATACGCAATGCTATAGCATTCATCTTCGTATGACTTTTCGCAATTCCTGAAAGATGAACACCCTAAGCAAAGTTATTCAAATAACCATACCACGCTAATCTACCGAAGCTCTCGCGTCCGATACATACAATCCTATTCTGTACTTCTCCCATATGTCTATGGTGATTTTTCTAGTTGGATTATCAATACAAATCAAGATGTATAGTCATGAGCGGTAGACCCATTCCTAAAGTCTACAATAATAGGTCAAGCCTTGCACCAGCCCGCCTAGCAATCACTGCTTCTCAGATGTTTAACCCCGACTCTCTCTCAGTAAGCCATGGCCATTGATCTAGCCCTTAGCTCTCGCTAATCGACAAGAAATTAAATCACTGATAGGCAATTGAATATATTAAATTAAGAACTAGCAACTGGGTTCATTCTATACTTAGAAAATCATCCTCGTTCAGCCTTAGGAAGTTAGTTCATGATTGACGAGGGAATCGCAAAATAGAGTACTACAGAATAGCCCATGATGAAAGATTAAAATAAAGAAACAGAAAGCTTGATGGAGGTTCCAATGGCATGGAAGAAGCCCCGTCACGTCAACACTCCACGTCTTCTTCACTCTGTCTCACTGCAAGGAAGGATGCTGGGTTCTCTTGGAGTCCTCGTGCTTTGCAACTTCTCTCTCTCTCTTTTCGAGTCTGGCCATATAGGATTGGTCTTTGACTCTCGACGAATCCACCCTCTTTAGGGTTGGCTATTATTTCCTTAAATAGTCTGGTCTTACTTGCAGTGTACGTTCAATGATCTGGGACTTTCCTAATCCGTTGAGGTTCAATCGTATCTTCTTTTCCAATCTCGGTAGATTGATTCTGCTGTTACTGCGGGATTCTTCAAATCTTTAGTTTCGATCCTCCGCATCTTCTATTTCAATACGTCAGCAATCTAACCGTTATTCTCGCCCTGCAATATATTTCCTAAAACAACCTTGACAAAAGATCAGGACATATGCCGCATAGCACTATGTCATTTACTCTGCTATAGCTTCAGGGATGCATTGTATTACACTCCGGTAAAGCTGCTCTAATGCTATAGCATGGCATCGGCTATGTTATGCGAGTTTCTCATAAAACCTAAAAACCTGTTCTTTCTTAGCACATGTTTAGGATGTAAGTGGTTCTTATGCTTCAGTTTCCTATATCATGAATTAATGCCTTTTTTACTTAGACTGACTGGAATTAAGCTCATATTCACCATACAATTCAGTCATAAAATACAAGGAAAACATGGCATAATTAGTGTTCATCAACATCCCAAGAGTTGAAAATACCAGGGCTGACATTCTATCTAAATTGGCAAGTATTAAGGACCCAGGTAATCACCGAACTGTGATCCAGCAAAGTTTGTCAGAGCCAAGTTATGTCATGATGATCTCAGCGTCCGAGATTGGAGAAAACCAATTGTCAACTACCTGGAAAGAGGAACCCTGCCCGACAATTCAAATGAAGCAAAGAAGTTGGTAAGAGAAGCAGCCTTATATGCGTGGTGGATGATCAGCTATATCGCAAAGGCTTGCATTCTCCAATGCTGAAGTGCTTAAATGCGAAAGAAGCCGAGTATGTATTGGCCAAGATCCATCAAGGAATCAATGGGCAACACATAGGTGCCAAGGCGCTTGCTTGGAAAGCTTTACGAGTCGGGTATTATTGGCCTATAGTGGAGGCGGATTCAAAGGATCATGTGTAGAAATGTAATAGCTGCAAAAACATGCCAGGATAATATGGTCTCCCCTAGCAGAGTTAAAGTCTATCTCGATGCCGTGGCCATTTTTCAAATAGGGCATAGATCTGTTGGGACCATTTATGGTGGTTGCAGGGCAGCTATGATAGCTCATAGTAGCTGTCGATTACTTCACCAAATGGATAGAAGCATAACCAGTGGTGACAATCACCTCAACTCGAGTGCAGAGGTTCTTCGAGAGAAATATCATATCCTGATTCAAAATCCTGGTGGAGGTGGTCACGTATAATGGAACCCAGTTCATTGATAAGGGTTTCCAAGAAATGATGTCTGGCTTCCAGATCAAGCAACACTTTGCCTCTGTGGAACATCCCCAATCCAACGGGCAAGCGAAGACTTATTGAACCATATTTTATATGAATTTTCATAATTAAATTGGGATTCTTGATGTACTTTGTCTCAGTTGTTGAGCTTAAAATGTATTTCTTGTAATAAATTGATATTAAGAGTAAACACTTTAAATTAGGATTAAAAGGGGCAAAATTGTCAAAAAAAAATGTAATTACTCTTATATTGATTTTTATGAGAATATTTTATGTTAGATTAATTGGTTTAAATTATAGGAAGTTGAAAAGATTAAATCAAATTTGAAAATGAAAGTTTTAAACTCAAGTTTTTAAAAGTTTCAGTTTAGTCCTTTTGTGAAAGAATTTAAATTTTGCAATTTAGTCCCTGGTCAAAACTCTGCGTTTTGACCAGGAATTAATGAAGTAGGGCAGCTGAACTTTGACATTTATTGATTCAATTAAAACACCAGGACCCAAGACGCAAGAAAGGAAGAAACCCCGACAGATTAAATGCTGAATTGAAACACATCGTTTTTGATTTATTGAATTTAGGTTAGCTGAAGGAAGCTAGATCAGACCCATGGATATGGCAGCGACCCGACAGAATTAATGAACCAGCTAGGAGATTATTATTGCAGAGAAATAGCGCCGCGAGAGGGAGAGCTCCAGCAACGTAGACCCATGACCTTCTTCTTCTTCTTTCCTTCCTAGTCGCCGGCGGAACCCCTTCACCACCATCACCGCCGGCGACTCCCTTCACCACCATCGGCCATCCTCTTCTTCCATCATCTTTATTTTGCAAGTTTTTAATACACTTCCAGATTTTGTCTGCTCGAGCAGCATGCTTGAGCATGCCTTCGTTTTTGCTCGAGCAAGGCACTATTTGGGCAAAAATGAGGGCTGGAACAAGGTTGCTCGAGCATGGAAATATTTATGCTCGAGCAAGGCACTGTTTAGGTGAGAAAAAAATGCTAAAATTGCATTAAAGCCCCAAAACAAACTAGTATTCATCCGGAAGCTTGAACTTGCTTATTTTAACTCCGAATTGAGCCGTTCCAACTTCTATTTGATCACAGAGACTTGAATATTGATATTTTCATGATAATTAACATGTTCTTCTTTCTTCAAACTCCATTCTTGATCATTCTTCATTGTATTAAACTTTGTATCTACAATAAATATAAGAATTAGTCAAAGTATAAGATAAATGTAGTATACAAACTTTTTGCTCTGGATAATGGCATCAATATAAGACATCATCAAAACTAATCATAACTAACACGCACATACATGTTCAAGTCCCTGCAGCACACAAGGGGAGTACCGAAATAGAAAAGGAGAGGAACAACCAATGTGCTTCGGGTATGCTCACCAGATGGGCAATTCATATTAGTTTTCCCCGGGTGGGAAGGCTCAGCTGTGGATGGGAGGGTTATGAGGGATGCTATAAGGAGACCACATGGGCTCAGAGTACCGCTAGGTACCACTGTCTGGGTGTATTAGTTGGTTTAAATTAATTTATACCTTTATTCATTAAATTTTATTTGTTTGCGCAGGGAACTACTACTTGGTAGATGCAGGGTATAGTAATTGCCAAGGTTTTTTGGCTCCTTATAGAGGTCAAAGGTACCACCTTAATGACTGGCGCCAAGGACATCAACCACAAACTGGGCATGAGTGTTTCAACATGCGACACTCTGCAGCCCGAAATGTGATAGAAAGGTGTTTTGGCGTACTAAAGTTACGGTGGGCAATATTGAGGAGCCCATCTTTTTATCCAGTCAGGCTGCAAAACAGATACATCGTTGCTTGCTGTTTGCTCCACAATCTCATTCGTTGGGAGAGTGTTCAAGATCCCCTTGATGAGACGCTTGAGTCCTTCGACATTGAACCTGCGACGGTTGAGAACACACCTATAGTTCCTATGGAAACTAGTGATATGTGGAATAATTATAGGGAACAAGTTGCAAATGAGATGTTTGTTGACTTTGTCGCACAGAGATAACTGATAATGTAGTACACAAGCATTGCTAGGACTTCAGACATTTTATCTGTTGTGTTTATGTTATAAAGAACATCCTGTTGCTATGTTGAATCTGAATTTCAATTTATCTTTTTCCTATGTGTGTGTTGTGATGTGTTTTGTTGTTACCTCATTGTTATGTTAACATGACCTATACTTGCAATATTTTCTCTTGATCATTGTTTTTTTAGATGGATCCATCTCAACAGGCAGGTGGTTCAAGGATGAAAATGTGGAGTGCCGGTGAGGATAGGCTATTGGTCGAATGCCTTGTTGCGTTGAGGCTAGACCAAAAGTTTATGGCGGACAACGGCTTCAAGTTCGGATATGTAAATGATTTGCAGACTATGATGGAGGCCAAGCTACCTGGATGTGGCATACAAGCAACTCCCCACATTACCTCCAGGCTGAAGACATTGAAGCGCCTATAGCAGACGACCTATGACATCATTGACGGGCCTAACACCCTGGATTTGGTTGGGATCCAGACACAAAACTTGTCATTGCAGATGACGATGTTTGGGAAGAGTATCTAAAGGTATGTGATCCCACAATTGTGTTGAAATTGTTTATTTTACTAATGAATTACGCATGATAAACTAAACTACTTGTTACCCTACAGGCTCATCCTAAGCACAAGGAATTTCGAACCAAACCTTTGCCGAACTTTGACTCTCTAACCATGGTTTGGGGAAAGGTAGGGCCAACAGTGATGAAGGAGAGTGCCCTGGGGCAATGGAGGAACAAGTTAATCTTGAAGATGATGACCTTTCGAATACACCACAAGGTGTTGCTGATGAATCTGAGTTCTCACAAGCAAACAATGAACCTATTAGCACTCCAATGTACCCAACTGATGCATCATTAGGTCCAAAGAAGAAGCGCAAATTGAACAACGCAGAAGTCATGGCCGAGGCCTTGCGAGAAACATTGACACAATTAGATAAGACCGTAGGTACTACGTTTGACAAGCTAGGCAACATGATGTCAATGCAAGATAAGGAAGCTCAACTTTCTGCCAAAGAAGATGGCTTGTTCATGGAGCTACTGCAAGTTGACGAGCTGACTTGGAATGAGAGAGACATTGCCCATATGAAGATCCTTGCATCTGAGAAGTATTTGAAGGCATTTGGATCAATTCCTCAAAAGTTCAAGCTGTCATGGATCTGTACCTTGCTGAATCAGTAAACCCTGTAGCAGCTGTGCAGAGTAGTGTAGTGTATGTATGTTGAGTACGTAGCTGGCCTTGTATGTTTTTGCTATTTTTTGTTTTGGTAGGGGTAAGTCGGGTGTGTCACTATTTTTTGGACACTTATCTGTCTTTTGTGTATGCAATACCCCACACACAGGTGTTTATATCTGTCTTTTGTACAGGCCACCTTTATATGCAGCATCGCAAACTTTTTACCATGTTCAAACGTTGAGGGAAAACTGAACATGGCATAAAGTTTGTGTGTAGCATCATGTTATACTTGAATTCAGTCAATGTATTGTGATTGGGGCAAGTTAGACTATGCCAGGTTTAGGATATGTACTCACACTTTTGGCAATGTATAAAAGTTGATCGCTGTTTATGTACCTGTTTCTTGTAACAGATCATTTCAGCAAACCTTTGTTGCTGTCAAAATGTTGTTTTCTTTATGACTGTACCTGCTTCTTGTAACAAAAAAATTGAGGAGAACCATTTACTGTACTTGCTTCTTGTAACAAAAACAAAAAACGAATCATACTAATTGACTATGGACCATGTACACGTATCAATATGTTGCACTAACAAATTCAATTGATGTGCCCACTGTCAAAGTTTTCGTTCGAACGCGCAATTACTTCAATGTCTTTAGTTCGAACGTTTCCAATTAGTTCGAACTTTACAGGACAACAATTTATCCATAGGAAGAGGTTTCAACAGTGTTTTCATTTGAACGAATTGATTTAGATCGAACAGTCGGGTTCACAGCCACCAAACCTGAAATCAGGCCCATTATAAAATGTCCAATGTACCCTTAGCCCTAATTTAGGGGAGATCGAACGACAGTGATATTTTTATCTCTTCCTCGCCTTCATCTCTGTGCATTCCCCCCATTTTTTACTCTGGCTTTTAAATTGGCAAAACGGTTAACGAGCCCCCTGTTGTGCTCTGTTCTTACAAATCTCTGTAACCTCCACACCACCGACACTACTGCTATTTCTTCGGCACATTGTCTTTCTATTAGTCAGTCGAGTGTTAACGATAAGGCATTAGGGTGTTTCGCCCTTTATTCCCTCCGGATTTTTTGTTTCCTTACACATCAAGTGCATAGGCAATGGCAAGGGTGAAGATGCCGGATAATCACTTGTTGGCTTGGGGAATAACAAAGGACGACGTCAACAAGTACAGAGAACACAAGGCGAAGCTTCAGCATTGCGGAAGGGCTGCTAGTTCGAAATACAAGTCCGAAGAAGAAGCAAATGAATATGAGGCAGCGGCCAAGAGGAAACATGAGCTTGACGCAAAGGAAGCGAAGAAAAAACGTAGAGCATAAAAAAGGAAGCAAACCGCTAATGCTTCCGTTGGGGTAACGACCACTTCTGATAGTCACTCTGATGCATCTCCTCATTCTTCCAAACAATCTTCCCCGAAACGAAAAAAATAGAGGCGGGAAGACATAAAAAGGGGGAAGCAAACAGTGGTGGCTAGTGACGAGGAGGAAAATGAGCCTGACCACTCATCTGATGGGGAAGAAGAAGACCAGGATGACAATGTCTTAGGCAACTCGTCCGATGAACAAGAAGATGAAAAGGATCAAAATGTGTCATATAAGTCGTCTGACCAAGAAGAAGATGCAGAGGATGAACATGTGTCAGATAACTCGTCCAATGAGAAAGAAGATGAACAAGATGACAGTGACGAGGTTGAGACTTCTGATGAAGAAGAAGATGCAGGGGATGATAACGTGTCAGATAAGTCATCCGATGGGGAAGAAGATCAAGAGGAGGATAATGAAGATGTTGATCATGTTCGGGCTAAATTGTACAAGGACCTAAAGAGACAACAGAGGACAAAGCTTCCTGAGGCAAAGCATGATTTCAACAACTCAAAACTGGAAGAGTATGACATCAGGTTAGTTGGGAAAATTTTATGTAGAATGAGCAGGATCAACTTTGAGAGGTTTGAGTCTGAATTTGGTTTTGGTATAAGTGACATTCTTAGGCCTTATAGGGGACTGCTTGAGCTGTCGTTGCCATACTGTGATAGTGTAGTGAAAGTGTTTTACTCTAATCTAAAAATGTCTAGAAGTGGAGTTGCGTCAACGTGCGTGAGGGGGCAAACCATAGAGGTCAATGAGAAACAGATACTCAAGTGGTTAAACATTAAAAAACCACAGTCCAAAGACACAACCTTCACAGGAGAAGAGATGGACAGAATCCTCCTTGAGAGTGAGGGTACAGAGGATGCTGTAGGTCTCTTTAAACCTGCGAAAATGTCTGTTAGGTTTAGGGTGTTGCGTACCTATACAGTAGGAACTTTGTAAATAAGGGCAGACAGTAAACTACTTTGAGCACTGAGGATAAGACCATCATGACATGTTTGATCAAGGGGAAGCCGTTTCGTATGGGGAAGAGGATTGTGGACACTATGCTTAAAGGTGCGAGGTTTGGGGTCAAAAACACAGAACTACCATACCCATCTATTGTGTCTCTTATATTGGACAAGAACAAAGTGTGGTATTTGCATGAGGGTGAAGCACCAATATGGACCCCTGAATTTGATGATGAGTGTTTGCACCGAATGTGAATTTATCTTCCAGCAAAAAAGCCTTCATTATCAGAAAATGAGAGGGAAAATGATAACAAGAAGGCATCCCCTGATGAGCCATTAGCTCCAACTGGCCCATTCCATTCACAACCCATTGATGTTCATCAAAATTCAGAAGATATGGGTGTAGTAGTTCGAAGAATTGTGAAGGAGGAGCTTGACATAATGGAGTCAAAGCTTAAGTCACAGCTTCACATAATGGACTCAAAGCTTCAGTCACAGCTTGGTGAGATGGACAGCAGAATAAGGAGTATTGCTATTGACTTCACATATTTGAGGGATTTTATCCACTTATATGCCATAGAGTTGAAGGAGTTTGCTGCTTACAAGGGCTATGAAAGGGCCCCTACTGATTACTTTAAAGACAAGCCAGGTCCTTCTTCTCATGGTGGAAATCAAATTCAGTCCCAACAACAAGAGATTCCCCCATCCAACATTGCTGAGGTTGATGTAGAGGGCCATAACGTTGATGGCTACAGGGACCTTGATGAATCACCTCTCGGCTCCAAGCAGTCCCCCACCATTGCAACTGATGAACCACATGAGACACATAATAGAGGTGATGAGGAGCATGTGCCTCAGACAACACAAGCTTCACCACAATCTTCCCACCCCCTCACCCCCAACTGTCGATGGTGAGGAGTCACAAGTGCTTGAGTCAGCTGGCCCCCATGATCAACATATGCAGTAGCCATCAACTGAAGAGACAGGCGGAGCCTCCCCACATCAATCCCCAAGCCTTCAATCCGCTGAGGAACAACATGTGCCTCAACCCACAACACAAGCCACCAGTGATGATCTTGATCCAGTCCATACCTCTGTCACTTATGCCTCTGCCTGAACCTGTTAAGCCTCCTGTTGCACCTTCCAGGCCAATATCAGACACAATGCCTTTGAGGTTCATTCCACCATCCGCTTTCAGGTCTGTCCTTGCAGCAGAAAATTTGCCACATATATTTTCATCTGACCCAAGCTTGGCTGATCTACAACCAACGTCTGCTTCCCCCATGTACGTCCCTGTGGACCTCCCTGGTTCAACCAGAGCTTCGCCTAAACGCTCCACTACTCGCAGGTCCCTGATAACTCTCCAATTTTAGTGTATTGTAAAGTATATTTTAAAGATATTTGGAGAGTTATCTATGCAATTTTAAGAGATTTCTGAGATTATATTATTGTGAGATCAAATCAAAGTGGTGCATCATTTCTGAGGTTTCAATTTAAAATAAATTTTTTTTTTTAGTGTAGGAAATAAATAAGTAATTAGGAGTTTAAAAATAATAATAAAAAAATCAGTTTTATCATTATTATTATTATATATGTAATTCATTCAATGGATCTTTTTGCAGAGGGAAACCCACGAGATTAATATGCATCATTTTGGGCCTCATCAATTGAAAATCAAGGGCTTGCACGTGGGAAAAGAAGAATTGATTGTGGATGATGATTTGAAGGACCAGGGGAGCATTATTTTCTTACGGTTTGGATAGTTTGGGCTTTTGGCACCATTTGGAGATTAAATGGAGTTGGGGCCCACCAATTCAAAAGGGATGGCAAGACCTAAAAGAAAGAAGGAGGCGGCATTATTAAAGGTGGATAATTCTCGACGAAGAGGAGAGGAGACGGACGAGTTCGACGAGAGGAGACCACGACTTGAGCAAGAAGAACAGAGAGCTTCATCGCCGTTCAACGCCCAGACTTTCCACCTTCTTCTTCCTCTCGCCGGCGGCATCATCCACCACCAAGGCTGCCGGCGAGTCTCATCTTCACAGTTGAGAGGAGAGGCACTGCACAATTCTTCAACATCATCAGCGTTTGCTTCTCCATGCTCTGTTTTTATTCCTTTCCATTTGATTTTCATTATGGTCCTAAATCTGGAATTTATTGTTGTGCTGATCTGGATTAAAGCCATGTTTGGCTAATTTCTCCTTGCAACCTAGAGGAACTTTGAACTTATAGGTGTGGATTGGATTTTGTTTTTATTAATTAATTATAATTAATATTAATTTTGGTTACTTAATCTTGTTTAACTTTATCTATTCAATGATTGGCCATCATTGAATATGAATTTGAGCATTAGGATTTACCTTGACGAAGGGGATTTTAATTAGACTCTGAGATTAGGTAATATGGGATTAGATTTTAATCTAATTTGCGATTAGGATAGACATATACCTAATGGCCCCATATAATTGTTGAAGTGTGTGTTTGAGTTTTATTACCTTTTGAGTAATTATGTTAGACATAACAAAATTTACTCAAGGGAGGGTTGTAAGTGGACCGACAGGCACTTATAGCTATTTATACTCGAGATTAACAAAATTGATATTAAGGCTAATTAAATTAGTAAAATCAAGGTTTATGAAGCTAATAAGGGATTAGTGACTCGGGTTGCTCATTTAATTTTTGTGGTAGTTTGTCTATTTTGATTTTAGATTTTATTTTCTTTTTCTTAATTAAATTCAATTCGGTTTACTCAACTTAAATGAAAGTGTAAAATTAATGCTTAACCGAAGTTTTGGTACAAAGTCCTCGTGGGAACGATACTTTTCTTATCACTTTATTACTTGGTACGGCCTGTATACTTGCGGAGTTATAGGCTTAAAGTTTTGCCCTATCAGTCCCTGATGAGGACCTTTTGTCATTAGCCTTGGGGTCTACAATCAACAATTGACCAAGGATTGCGTATAGGCAAACCTAGGATCGTTCTCTCTTTTCGAGGAGCTTTTTATTGAATCCTAAGTAATCTAAATGTCATGCAAATGCAAAGAAAACAATGGGGGATTGGGTTTTGGATTTTTAGATTAATAAACTAAAATAGCAATGCAATTTAATTAAATGGTAACTAAAATGGAAATACAAATAATGGATGCTCTTGGTAATGAAGAAGTGACTATCCTTGCTCAAAAAGTATGGGAGTTAAAAATCATTAAGTCTTAATTAGATAAACCTCAAGATATCACTTAAGTCCAATATTCTCAATTAATAGTAGCTCCTACGATCGTAGCTAACTACTACCTCTTAAGAAATTGTTTAAAACCACTTAATGCGTAATTAAGATTGGAATAATGTAAACATGAGTCTTCTTGAAATTGAGTACTTGATCAGTCCCTCAAATGCACAAATCAACCAAATTAATTAGACAATATCAAGCTAATCAACTTAGTCTCTTTGCAACCATGAAGCAATTCAAATACATATAATTTTCATACTACAAATCCAATCTCAATCACAAATGTCAAATCAATAGAGACAATAATCATCAATCTTAGTTCCAGAATTATACACAACAATTCCTAAATCTAGGCAATCAGTATATATAAATCTAGACTATGGAATGACAGAAAAACTCCCCTATGAAGCTCTGAACTCAAGCACAAAACTCCTCCACCAAGAAAAGGGAATCAGCCACCCATTGCTTTAAAATATTCTCAGTTTAGAATCAGGGAAATCATAATCTAGCCCCAAATCAATCACAAAGAAGACTATAGGATTAGAGTTGGAGGCAGAGAGTGTAAACAGAGCTCGTGGTTGACTGAAACTGATAGTTGTGTGGGAAAGAAGAGTCAAGGTCGCTGGTCTAAAGGTTGACGATGGAGGCTGGTGGTTGAAGATGGGAGTGATGGCCGAGAATGGTGGTGGTTGATGAAAGGGAATGACGGAGGTTGATGGTGGTGTAGGGACGATGGTCTGGTGTCTCACGGTGCTCTGTTCACAACGCTCTGATCCTCGGTTGACGGTGAGGTATGATGGTGGAGGGAGTCTCACCGGCGACGGCGTGGTGGTGGGTGTTGCCGGTGAGGAGATTGGATGAAGGGAAGAAGGATCAAGAATGCCCAGGTCGTGGTTCTGTGTGTGCGTAAATGCGTGGTTCTCTCCCCAAATGAATGCGGCGCTCTTTATTTCTCCATTAATGTGGCGGGTTTCCTCGTGTATCCAGCTGCAAGTCTCGGGTCCTGTATTAATTAAATGAAGAGCTCAGCTGCCCTAGTTCATAAATGCCAAAACGCAAAGTTTAAGTGAAAGGGACCTAAGTGAAGAGTTTAAAAAGTTTTGCTGGAGGGACTAAATTGAAACTTTTAAAACTTGAATTAAAACTTTCATTTTCAAATTTGTTCTAATCTTTTAGGCATTTACAATCCAAAATAATTAATCCAACATTAAATATTCTCAGAAAAATCAATGATTAAGAGTAATTACAATTTCTTTGACAATTTTGCCCTTTTTAGTACTAATTTAATATATTTACTCTTAATCACAATTTATCATAAGAAAGGCATTTTGAGCTCAATAACTATGATAAAATGCATTTAAAATCTCAATTTAATTATCAAAAATCATGTAAAAATATGGTTCAATCAGTCCCCAGCTAAGAGGAGGAAGAAGAATTAAGGACACTTTATTTTTATTTGTTTTTTTGGGTTGTATGCATGGCTGAGGTGTCTTTTTGTAGGTTATATTGTTGTTTTGACACCTGTTAAACCATTGTTGTACTGGTTTTGTTGCTGTGACTTCCGTTCGAACTGGGCCATTTAGTTCGAATGTAATATTTTGTTGTTTGTTTGCTATTTCAGTATTAACCCTTTGATGAATTGATTTAAATGATGTTGCCATTATGGACGTGGATTTTGGCTCATTTTGACTTGTGACCCACCCAATTTACATGATGTTGAAAATGTTCTTTTATATGTGACCTGAACGCTTGTGTCTTCAAGGCTATTTGTACATTCTTTTATGCCCCATTATGGTGTTCTTTTTCCTGTAGTTGTTTTACATGTTTAAGCAAAGCATTTGAGAAGGCCAAATTGCTTCAATTTATTTCCTTTCACCCTCTTTGTGATTTTGGTATCATCTATGTTCATTTATGTCACTGTGCCTTATGCAACTTTCATGTCCAGCCTTCTATTTCATTTTATGCAACATTTTATTGGGCAAAATTCCTTCTGGTTTTTTCTTTGTAGCAAAACAGATACATCAGTTATGTGCCTCTGCATTCTGTTGCTCTCATGTCCACCTTACTGGGAAAATTTCCTTCTGCTTCTCTTTTATTGCTTTCCCACAACTTACATTCAGTGAAAACAAATAACAATTGCTTCCGTCTGTGACTGATATTCATATGTTTTGTACTGCTCTTTTATTGAAAAGTTTAATATACTGTTAAACATATTATAAACCTGTTACTCTTCTTCTTCAACCTCACAACGACACTTTTTTCCGGTTGGTGTCACCATTTTAACCGAGCTAACTTTCATTTTAATCAAATCGTTTGCTAGTTTGTTGTCGTTACTTTATTACATGAACCGATCAATTTTTTCCATCCTGTGTCTCACCTTACGCACAAACTCCTTCGCCATCCTCTGATCAATTCACACCTTGTTCGAGCTTTTATTATTTGTCGAACTTGTGGCCTCTGGATGCCAGTCGTGATTGCAATTTCATATCCCATAAACAGCAACTTCAATTTTTCATCTCACAATATTCGTGATTTGGGATAGGGTTTGGTTCGATGTGGTCGCACAGTTCAAACCAAATTCAACTTTTTTTTTTTTTTTTTTATAGAAGGGCATTTGCAGATATTCACCTAATCTTCCCACTTAAAAAACATTCAATTCTTCATACCAAACATATCATTTTCCCTCAAGTAACTTCCTTTTCCTAGTGTACCAAACGGCTCACATTTTTAAATTTCCCTCCTAATATTCCATTCCTTTCCTTTCCATTCCTTTCCTTTCCTTTCCTTTCCTTCCCCAAACTTTCTTTGTAACAAATGGGGCCTAAAAGGTACAAATTCTCTATTCACCCTATTTACTATTCAGACTCACTGTGCACACACCTCCACCCCTTTTTAGCTAAACGACATACTTGTGTTGCACAGTGATCCATTGCTCTCTTGGGTATCTTCCATATAGATATCTCGGAGGGTCATCTGATATTCCTTTCGGTGTCTTCCTCATAGATACCTTTGGGAATCCTTTGATCCTATATAAATCACCTACTAGTCCATTAAGGCTAAACATCTATGTTTTACACTAGAACAAATATGAAAACTATAAATGTTGGTAGATTTAATTTCAAGTATTTGAATTAAAACATATTTAAATCAATTTTTATACTTTAATTATTTAGTTATACACTAATCATACATATCAAATGAAAAAAATAAAATCTTATTCACAATACGAATTTATGTCTTTATTATAAATTTCTTAAATTCGTGAGTTTGTCAATCTTATATGGAATAATTTATTTATCTAGCTCAATCTCTCATCATTTACAGAAATTCCTCTTAAATTTACTACGACCAACTTTTATTAACAAACGAGTAAAAATAAAATACAGGTAAAAGTAAAAAAAGAGCTAACTGGCCCTCGCGTTCACATTCAGTCATTCACTGCGTTCTCCTCTGCAATCTTCTTTTTCACCGACCATTCCCTCTTTCTCTGTCCGTTTGCACGAGTTTTTGCGTGGAGCGCTACGGATCTCGATTTTCTGTCATATGTTCGCTTGGATCTTTCTCTAAGTGCTCCAGAAACTAAGGTTAGGATCCCAATTCTCATTCCTTTCGTTATCGGTTTCTTTTCCAACTTGTTCTTCCTCAACATCAAAGCTTTTATGCCACAATCATGAAGTTTAAATTCTGTAATAACAGATATCCAAGAATTAGTTCTCATTGATGAGGTTTTCGCCCTTGTTATCAACCCTCTAAATTGGTTTCATTGTCATGTAACTTCATTTTCTAGTAGCGGTGTAATTGATGCTTGTGTTCTGATTGAAGTTCTTTTTTGGGGGGTCAATTTCAGGTATTCAGCTTACACTTTCTCTTAGCCCATCCTGATGATTTCAATTGACCTCTCTCTTCAACTTCTGCTTTTCTGAGCGCTAAAGGAGGCATATTTACCTGGATCTTGAGTTCGCACTTTGCAGCTTTGGACCTTTGCGCCAGCAGCAACGTCTTATATGCTACATATTGAGTGTTTTTGCTTTATTTCCTTACATTTTAGGGTAATAAATTGCCAATCATTTTTTATGAATGTGTGCATCGACTGAGTTGGGGATGGTCTGCGAACTAAGACAGTTAGTTTTCGTCAAATATAGAACAATGCTCTTTTTCCCATAGTATCATTAGCGTCGTAATATATTTTTGCTATACTATATTAAACATCATTAGGTAGTTGAGCTGCTGGGAGAAAATGAATTCTGCGTTATGCTATGGTTGATTTTTCATGATTTCACCAATGGAAATGCTTTTTATCTCCAGGCATAGGATGCTCTTTTACATTTACTCCTGAGTTGATTTCTTAACTTGTAGGGTTACATATCTTTCATGTGTCCCCGGGGCTATGTTGATGTGCAAACTCTTGTTAAGCTTTTATGCATACCTTCCATAGTTTTGAATAGCGGGTAGCGGTTGAGCGCCGACCCCAAAAACGGTATAGCGGTATAGCGGGTAGCGGTAAAGCCGCTACTGTGAAGCTACTGTGAAGTTCATATAAATACTTGTAATAAATTATATCACATATATAAATGCAATATAAGATAAGAAATCACCCAAAATATAAAGGAAACCACATACTAGTTCATTGAATGTAACTAAATTAATAACATTCTAGAAACATAAACAATCCAAGTAGAGTCAAATACAAATTTTTAATGGCTCTTTCAAAGTCAAGCAGGAAAACAACTAATCGAATCATCATCAAACATTTCTTCAAGGTCTTCTTCTCCACCCTCACTTTCTTCACTAGTATTAAATTTGTATATCTGTTCTTCTTCCTCATCTTCTATTTCTTCATTATGACCTTCTTCAATCCCTTCAACCCTTATTCCCCTTGAGCTTGATGGCATAGAGGCGGCTTCCTTCCGAATCTAGTATCTTTGCCTAGTGAAAGTGATAGGCTCATTAGCTCCAGTTACATTAGCAACTTCTCCCCAAGTCAAGATATCATCATCAAAAACGAACTCATTTTCTGCACCTTCATCCACTTCTCCCACCAACCATTCATTACTTTCATCAATATCGTTGAGGACAATAGGATCAATCAAATCACGACTCTCAAAACGCTCTTTAAGAGCTTGATTATACTTAATAAAGACCAAGTCTTGCAACCTTTGATGCTCAAGTCTACTTCTCTTCTTAGAATGGATCTAGTTTAAAATTTCCAATAAAGAATATTAGTTTCATAATTATGATATGAAACTCTACAAACAAAGGTCGTTTAATAATTACTTACATGCTCAAAAGTACTCCAATTACGCTCACATCCTGAAGAGCTACAAGTTAAGCCCAACACTTTAATAGCAATGTTTCGCAATTCCGGAACTTGTGATCCATATGACTTCCACCATAAAGCCGTAATCCAAATTGCAACAACTTCTTAACATAAAAACGTGTTAAATAAAAGCTTAAAGTGATGAAATAACCTTACCAGGAGCGCTCTTAGTCCTTTGTCTTATTCTTTGCATTCATACCAAAAAGGCCTTCTCGCACGCCTATATTTTTCCAATTGCGTATGTATCTTGTCCACCTCTTCCTCATTTGCACTTAGCTTGTCAATGCATTTATATAATCCAGTTATCAATTCAGCATCATCATCAATCGTGGATTGGCATAAAAGTATTCGGGGTTTAGATAATGGCCTGCAAAGATGTAATGGATGATGAAGTTGGCGGTCCCATCTTCTATCAATGATAGCAAAAATATCGCCGTATTTATCTTCATTTCCATTGAAAGATTTTTGAATTGCTTCCTTGGCCCTATCCATTGCTTCATAGATATATCCCATTGCGGGCCTTTTTTCATTATCAACAAGTCGAAGCACCCGCACAAGAGGCCCCATAACCTTTAAAGAATGAATAACATCATTCCAAAATGATGGCATAAGTACAAATGTCGACGCCCTCTTTCCCTTAGGATCTTTTTGCCGTATTTGATTTCAGCCAATCATCGATGTGAACATCTTTCTAAGATTATTTTTTTGTTTATGAAGCCTTTGCAATGTGAGGAATGTTGTAGCGAATCTCGTCACTCCATGCCTAACCAATTCGGTCTTGCTTGTATACTTCCTCATTGTGTTCAATGCCAATGTGTGATTGTAAATGAACCCAACAAGCTTGATGCCTCTTTGTATTGCTTTTTTAACTCTCTCAATTTTTCCAATATCTTCAAGCATCAAATCCAAACAATGTGCAGCACATGGAGTCCAAAACAAATGTTCTCTCTTGGCTTGTAACAATTTTCCTAAGAACAAATTAAACAACCTAGAATGAGTAACAATTAAAATAAGAATTAACAATCAAATGAGACTAAATGGAAGGAATTATATCTTACCGGCCAATACGTAATTACTTCCATTATCGGTGACCACTTGAACAACATTTTTCTCCCCGATCTCTTCAACAAAATTATCCGAGAAGTTCAAATAATTTTGCTCCACTCTTGACATAAGAAGAGGCATCAACGCTCTTCACAAACATAGACCGGACGGAGAATTCACCAAGAAATTTATCAATGTTCTATTCTTTCTATCGGTCCATCCATCGACATAATGGAACATCCATAGTTGGCTCTTTGTACGGCATGATCTTTTAACAAATCATTGGTGTAATCCAATTCCTTTTTAAGTAAAGGAACTCTACACTCATAATAACTTGGGAGCTTGAGACTTGGACCGTAATTCCCAATTGCTTGAACCATATATTTGAAGCTTTTTGAGCGAACAACATTGAAAGGTATACCATTTGTACACAAAAATCTTTCAATGTATTGAATAGTTCTACCCCTTGCTTCTTTATCACAAGCATCATTTATGCTTGTTTGCCTCTTTCCTTTGCCTGCTTTACCGCTTGCTTCTGGTTTCTTGAAATATATTAAATCCAAGGGGCCTTTAACTCTCTTGGCAGCAGTAGAATTGCCATCAGAGCCTTGACTTGAAGATGCCCCACTCCTTTTCCCATATTTAAGGTGCTGAATTTCTTGCACCTCTTCTAGTATATCATCATCTTCATGTATATCAACACAATACGCATCCTTTTCAGTTACCTTTTGCATATAAGCATCCTTCACCATTTTCTTAATTTCAGGTGGGATTTTTTTACAAGGACCCACATCCCCCTTTAACCCAATCTGGTGTTTTTTGGCTCTGGTGATGCCTCCAGTTGTTTCCTTCCCACAAAAATCACATGTCACATATCTCTTCTTGTTTATATCTTTTAGGCTATTCCACTGCCATGCCATATCCAAATTTTCACCAGTGGGCTTTACCAATCCGCAAGAAGCCACAGAAGCTGCTCGCCTAACTTCTTCTTGGACTTGCGATGCCATGAAACTATGAAAGATGCTAGCTGAAGATTACATCCCAATTACATGTTAACATGAAAATTCTAAGCAAGCATCTGATTTTCAGTCATCATACCAGTCTACCAGAGCTTCTACTAGAAAATCAGCTATAGGATAAATAAGTAAATAACAAACATTTTCTAGTATAATATCATAAGGAACACATCTGAAAAATAGCTGTAGGCTTGAAAAATAATAATGGGTGCAGATTTGGAATCACCTTAGGCAAGAAAAATACCTTCGGTTTAATGGTTGCGAGATGGAATGGGGACTCGAGCTTGAAAAAAGCTATGGAATCACCGCCTTCAACGCTGATGGAGGAGTTTTCAGAATGGGTCGCGGACTCGCGGCTAGCCGACTTGCGAGTTGCGACGGGAACGGGGACGGTGAAAGGAGAGGAACGACGGTGAAAGGAACGACGAGAAAGAGACGAGGGAAATCGACTTGTTCCTTTTTTTCTGAAATCAGAATCAGATCTGATTCAGATTTCAGAAACAGAGAAGAAGACGAAGGCGCGAACGGCGAAAGGGAGGGAGGGAAATCGATATATTGGTCCCTCCGTTTTTTTTTTTTTTTTCCGAGTGGACACCAAAGGTAAATGACACATTTACCCTTCATTAACTTGGATTTTTTCCCATTTTAGCCCTCATTCCAGTCTAATTTTCAAACCCATGCCCCGCGCCCGTTTTACGCCTAAACGAAGGAAGCGGTCTCGGATGCGGCGCGATCTCGCTGAATCACCCACCGCCGCGAATGCCGCCACCGTCCGCCACCACCCGCTACCGGAAAATGTAGCGTTGCGGATCGGAAATGGCGCTTGGGTCCCGCTTAACCGCATCTCGAACGGTATCGCGCGCTATAGCGCCGCGATTTTAATCATAGATACCTTCTCTCTGTTGCTTCTTTTTAATAATTATTGACTATTTTAATTTCAATTTTTAATCATGGAGAAATTCGGCCTTTATGAAGCATCCTGGTATTTTTGTTTCCATCAAAGGGATCTAGTTTCTTATCTCTGTTTATGTTCTAGGCTCTTGTGGAATATCCATTCTTTTTCTGTCTGCATTTTAATGCCTTCTTTTGTGCTTCTGAATTGTTTGGAAGATATTTTATGGAAGAGGTGAATCAAATGACGAAAAGGATTGAAGATGAGGTTCTCCTCAAGGATCAGACTAGTTTACATTTAAATGATGAGAGTAATGGAAGAACTGCAGGTGGAGTTCTCTTGAAGAAAGGGCCATGGACATCTGCTGAAGATGCTATCTTAGTGGACTATGTCAGGAAGCATGGAGAGGGCAACTGGAATGCTGTTCAGAAGTATTCAGGCCTGTCTCGCTGTGGAAAAAGCTGCCGGCTGCGATGGGCGAATCACCTAAGACCAAATCTAAAGAAAGGTGCATTTACTGCAGAGGAGGAGCAGCTAATTGCTGAACTGCATGCTAAGATGGGAAACAAATGGGCACGCATGGCTGCATATGTAAGCATATTTTGTTTGTCCTTGCCATGCATTTTGTGTTATTATGTTTTATTTTTGTGAACCTAAATTATTATGTTTTATTTAATATTTCTTATGTTTTATTTTTGCTGAAATGTGTGACTACTGTAAACTATTCAGTGATCTCAATTTTATTATGCTATCTCTGTATTTTATAGCAGTGAGCTCCCATCTAAGTTTCCCTTCCCCTGTCATTTCCTTTATGGTTTGTCCCTTGAATTATGGAAGAAAAGTTGGAATATGGATTGGTTATCTCAGTATATGACATACAAGTCCATAGGTCGCAGCTACCAATCTTAGAATATAGTTTATTTGCATATGCAAGCATATTTTTCTATCGATTAACTTTCCAAAAGCTCTAAAAAAAATGTATTCTTTTCTGCTAAAATTTCAGTGACAATTGTTTTTTGGGCAAAAGAAAACTGTGAAGCTCTTTCATTGTCTTTTATTTTTTTTGGTCCTTTGGTTTCATATGATGCTCCCAAAAGAACAAGGAGTCAGAGAAGGATCAATATCTAGAGCATCTGTTAGATTAATTGGAAATTGCAAATGATTTGCTGTTGAAGCTTAAGACTTGGAATTTTGAGACTTTAATTGCAAATAGCAAACTTCACTGAGTGAAGTCATCATTTATCATAGTAGAAATTGGAAGTCATCATGGGAACTGTTAATACTTGATAGAACCCAAACAAACATAGCACTTCATATGTGGTGGTTGTGGGGTTGCCTCAGTTGCCATGATGTCATGGTTGAAATTTGGACGTAGTAGTGTTTAACCAGGACAAAAGATGACGAATAGCCAAAGTAAGAATACAGAAATACTTAATTTTAGATCATTGTAAATAGATAATGGACGAAATGGTGTGATGACTATCCTGTTGTCATTGATTCTGAAAGTAGAAATATCTTTTTCATGGAGTTTATCATCATTTCCATTGCACCTCGGAGTAACATCTCCATTTAAATTGCCAGATGTGTATATATCTTGGAGATGCTTATACAACATTGTGAAATTTATTAATTTCTATTGATTGTACTTACATGAAACTATTGTAATGGAAATCTAATGATTACTTTTGTTTGATTGATTATTTTTAATTTAATGATACCATTAGCATTGTTCAATTTTTTGTATCATACTTTAAGTTATTGTACTAGTATCATATGAAACCTTTAATTAAAAACCGAATTGCAACACTGGAATGGTACAAGTTCGACTGATAACTCTATAAGTAATAAAAAATAATGAAATTTATTTGCAGAGATTACATTGATGTCAAACAAACTCATACACGAACCCTTTTCATACATACATATGCACACATATACGCGCCCCAATTTTATCTTGTTGAAACTTACAAGAATTGCTCATACTCTATTACAAAAGATGCAAGTTATTTCTTTTATTGCTGAAATTTTTTATAAATGGCTACGTTCTGCTCTATATCATGCATTATAATGTGAACAAAGAAACCAGTTTCTGCTAAAAGAATATTATTTTTAATTTCATCTTATACATCAATTTTAAATTCCATTATGATTAGAATAATTCGTTTGTTTTGCATTTAGTTACCTGGTCGAACAGATAATGAGATCAAGAACTATTGGAATACCCGGATCAAGAGGCATCAAAGAATTGGCTTGCCGCTTTATCCCCCTGATGTAAGTTTGCAATCAAGGCAGCAAGCCCAACACGGTGTTGGAATTAATGGTATTGAAAGAGGATATTTTGAATTAATGTCAAAAAACAATGATGAGATACAAAATGCTATACCCAATAGCCTGAATGCTAGTCAGGAGTTCTTACCTTATGTGCCCAAGCTTCCTGATATATCTCCTAATAGCATTCTGCTGGAAGGTTATGGCTCATCTCCAAATTGTAATATTCTGCCAACAACTTTACCTTCCCATTACCACCTTGGAGGGTCAACGATGCCATTTCTTGGTTCCAACAGTATTAACAGAAACAGATCCTATCCATTTGACCATGTTTGGAATAATGCTTCAGATATGATTGCACAATCATTTGAAGTGCATTCTCCTCTTGATCATGGTCCTTCCTTTCAGAGTTCACTACCCCTACTTTCAAATGGCTATTCCTCTACTTATAAGCCAGCTTCCGAGTCTCTGAAGTTGGAGCTCCCTTCAGTCCAATATCCAGCAACTGATTTTGTAATCGAGTCTCCTACCCAAACTTGTGGACTGGAGCCAGATTGTTCTTCACCACATTATAGTGGTCTTCTGGCTGATTTAATTCACCAGGCAAAGACTATATGCAGTTCAAAGAATCATTATTTTCACAAGAGTTCAAGTTCATTAGCCACGACTCCTAGTGAGAAAGCTGACAGTTCATCATTGAACGTGTACAGTACAGAATGGGATGACTACTGTGACCCTGTTTCTCCATTTGGCGCAACATCAATTTTAAATGAATTCCCTGCTGTTTGTGCTCATAAATCCTTCTTGGATGAACTACCGCCTGCACAGGCTTCAAGTGGTAAGTACTTTTCACTGTGGTCTGAACATCTATGTAATACTTCCTCCGGTCCTAATTATAAGACAACATTTAGAAGTTGGTTTTGGTCCTAATTATAAGACAACGTTCTAATTTTTGTCAATTTCTTCCTAAAATACCCCTCTTAATAATTTCTTAATAATAATGTGTGCTAGTTAAATTAGTTATAACACATGAAAATAAGTTGCACCATTTTTTTTAATAAGTCTTGTGCCATAATTTATTTCAATTTTCAATTTTTGACCTAAAATATTGATGCCTATTCTGTCCACAATATACATGTTTTAACTAACAATTTCATAATCGATGATTTGACAAAAAAGAAAACAATTTCATTATCAATCTAACACATTCATTTTTCAAAAAATAAAAAATAAAAAATTCTTATAATTTAAAAAATGTTTAAAGTTTGTATAATTTATTTATAAGTATATTTGTTTGGACAGGTATATGCATATGTATATAGTAATAAGTAAGCATGTAACTATATCATATTGTAATTGCATTTTTGGGACACCACGTGATAGTTATGGTAAATGCTGTGTGGGCTGGTGAGCGCTGAAGAAACCGAGAAAACATCTCTAGTCCAATAATAAGTTGCCCCGGGGGGGGGGGGGGTAATAAGGGTACTGTTCATGATTAACTAATTTATATAAGGGTATGTTAGGAAAATTATTAAAATTAACTAATTTAACTTCTCTCCTTAATCTCTTCAAAATCTGTTAAATATGTTCTATAATTAGGACCGGAGGGAGTATTAGTTTATACATCAGTTTATAATTTGGGTAAATTAATTTGGAAAAAAATGATAAATATAAGAGATAAAGTTAAAAAAAATAAAAAATAAAAATAAAAATCTTAGATTAGGACTAATGTTTATTCCTAAATTAGATTTTACATTTAGGACCAGAGGAGTACTTCTTAAATACCCATTTCCGAAATTATAAGTGAATTTTACCTTGACCATGCATACAAGCATGCACATGCTGGATCTTAAAACAATTGACCCTTACTGTTTTTAAAATGGTGCTAAATTTCTTGCCTTTTTGATATTGTTTTCTTAACCTATCAATTAAATCTTTACAAGCTATGATCTTTTTTTCCTTCACTTTTATTTTCCGCATAGTTCCTTTTTTTTTAACTGTGTAGCCTTTCTTCTAATTGCTGCATGTTGCAAAGTTTTAAGGATTAATTTAATTTTTCTGTAGAGGACATCGTAAAGTTACAATCCGTTTACCAGGATTGGACCCCTAACATTGAAGATCAAACCCTGTCCATGTTGGATATTGCTTGGCCAGATGGCTTCCTCGCTTCATATTGGTTTGACCATGGTTCTGATGCTGTTACAACACTGAATAATGAGTTGGCAAGTAAAGTATGGTAATGGTTCGGGTGAATGGAATAATATCCCTCCTGTTTTTCAAGTGTCTGATCTTCCTTCAGAAAACGGACGTGAGATGTGTTGAACGTTTGAACTCAATAGTCAAGTCATAAACTCTCAAGATGGGTCAAGTGCTTGGTCGATTGTGCTCTATATGTGGCTTTATAAATTCTCTCTGTTGAGTTTGTAGAAATACATTCATGAATCATTTATAGGTTTCTTAAGAGAATGGAGATTTGAAATTTTTTCTTTCGGACCGGACAATACTCCTATTACATACCAATCATTATTAGACAGATATAAACATCATTAGAGGCTGGAAGAAGCATGACTTCTAACGGGTCTGAATCATATAACTCGTTCCAAGCTTATGTCGACATGTAACACAATTAACAATAGTGGCTGGATTGAGTAAAAAGGATATGATATTCTAAGATAAAATTGAAGTTTTAAATTTGTGAAAGGAATATGGGTATCACGTACTTGGTAGTTGATTCAGCTAATCAAAACATAAGTTATATCTTGCCAAGTCTTTGACTTCCCCCAACGAAATACACAAAAAGGAATATGACTTCCTACTTCCAAAAAGATGGCGCAAACCTAAATCACTGTAAAACAGCGAAAATACCCATAACATTGAGTTAGAGAAATCAGAGAATAATTATGAGATTCCAAGAAACAAATATAATATGGTAAACCTGTAGATATATTATAAACAATTATAGGGTTAAGGTGCAAATTTTGAAACAAACTATTTTCCCATGGGCATCCAACAAAATTAACTATTTTGGGATGCAACAGCAGACATAATCAATTTTTTTTTTTTTTTTTTTTTTTTTTTTTTTTTTTTTTGGTTGCATATATAGTAATGTCATTAAGCCTGTTTTATTTCTATTACTTTTTTTTTTATTGTGGGTCCCAACATCCTTCCCACTCTTTATTATTTTAATATATATTTCAGAAAGGTAAATATGCAAATTTAACAAGAACTATTTCACTAAGCAGCTAATACAATTATCTTTTGTTGGGTCCAAAAGTAGACAAACATTTTTGTCTTATAAATGCCCATATTTGTCTTATAACAACTATATTTGTCTTGTAAATTTTTTTTTTTAACTCATTGGATTCTTTTAAATCCATTTATTTCTTTTGTGAATAAGCTTACTTGTTTTGTAAATGCTCTTACGAAAACAAATAAAGGGCATTATTTTCTTTTCATTCACAAAACTTAATTTTATTTTGACTGCAGTGAAATTTTAGAATCTTTTGGAGATTGGCTGAAATAAAATTGTTTACATGGGGTCTAAGTGATATTTTTCCATTAAAAAAGCACATATTTCTAAAAATATATTAAAAATAATAGGAAGTGAGAATACTGGTGGGAATCACAATGCAAAAAGTAACAGAAGTTAACCATGGTTAACAGACATTGCTATATATACAACAAAAAATATTGATTATGTCCATTTTTCCACCCCAAAATAGTTAATTATGTTGAGCGCACATAGACTTGTTGCTAAATTTGCATATTAACCCATAATTAAGCTAGTATTATGGGACATTATTCAATGTAGAATCTCGCCTAATTATGTGAAATCATCGATGATCTTCTTTGTACCCTATATGCCTTTTGGCTCTTGTAAATAATGCATCGAACTATCTATAATCTTATATGTCCTCATGGTATCAGTAGACAGATTCTAACCTAGAATCTTCCACCCACATCAAGGAGTCTGACGCATCACAAGTTCGGTCGCACCCTCAGGTTGAATATGATTCTCCTTTGGATTCTTATCACAATGGGTCCTCGTACTCGAACACAGCCGGCAGCCCTATGGGTTGATTGCCAGCTTCGATGGGTCATCTCATTTTATTGTTTCCAAGAAGCTCACGAAAACCAATTATCGTGAGTGGTCTCAAGCCTTTCGGTTGGTAGATGGCGGATGTAACAAGCTGGGATATCTTACCGGTGAATCCAAGGCCCCCTCCGATGCCTCTTCTCCCACCATGAAGCAGTGATCTGCAGAGAACTCCCTAGTATATTCTTGGTTGATTAATTCCATGTCTCCTAATCTCAAACGCAGTTTTATTACCTGCAGCTCATGACATTTGGGCGGCTATACGTTAGTTTTATTCCGATAAGACTGATATGTCTTGATTGTTTGAAATCATAAATAAAATATTTGGAAGCTAAAACAAGGGGATCATGATGTTACTGATTAATGGTTGGAGCTTTGTGCTCTGTAGCAAGAATTAAATCTTGTTGATGACGAAGATGTGTCCTCACCCGAGCATGTCGTACGTGAAAAGCATGGTACTAACCGATAATATGTCTTCTATTTTCTTGCTGCCTTAAATTCTGAGCATGATGAACTCCTTTAGGTCGCATTCTTGGTCGTTCCCCACTACCTTCACCTTCGAAAGTTTTCAGTGAAGTACATTGAGAAGTGTCTCGCCGCCATGTCGTGATGCTGGTTGAATCTTCCATCGTCTCGGATTCCTCGGCATTAGCCAGCAATCAATTAGCAAGTTGACTCAACAGACTAGCTGTTGTGCTATATTTTTCCCTACTCATTGTTTCTTTGAGGATCACTCATCCGGGAAGACGATTAGCTCCGCCAAGGTGATTGATGGACTTTGATGATTCTACCGTGAGCGATTTGTGTTCGAGATTTCTGAGTGGTTTAGCTTAATTCTGACAATTATGATGTTATGTTATGTTATGGCATAAAAGGATGGGTAATCCTAGTTTTTCCTACTTTAAACACTTGTTTCCTCATTTTTCATCTAATAGTAGTTCGAACCTTCATTGTGATATTTGTGAATTTGCAAAGTACGATCGTGCTTCTTTTCCTCCATCTTCATACAAATCAATTTGCCCATTCTCTATTATTCAGTGATGTTTGGGCTCCATCCCATATTTCCAATTGTTCTAATTAAAATGGTTTGTCACATTTATTGATGTGCACATTTGCTGGATCTTCTTTCTTAAAGAAAATGTTGGTTAATTTTGCCTATTACATGACTTTCATGCAAAGTTTCATGAGGTTGAAAACAAAAATTTGTTTAATCGATGCGGAAACCCGTAACACTTTACGGTCCTCATGAATTATTAACCTTAACTCATTACGCTAATTAGTTAATAATTATTAATCCGTAACTCTTTACGGTACTCATGAGAATTCATAACAATTTATAATACTCATGAGTTTTAGGATTACTCATTAAAACAACTATTGGGGTTTAGGATAATTTGATAAAACGATTATTGGAGATTAGAATACCTTAGATCACTCGAAGTCCTCAAGGTTGTTGATGTCCTCTAACGTTGATCTACACAAACGGCTATCCCCGATTGCAATGAGAACTCCTTCTCTTGAAACCTCCCACTCCTTGGATGCTTGCTAGGCGAAGACAAGGTTGAGTTGTGGTTTCCTTGGGTTTTTATCTTTTTAAGAAGATGATGGTTTCTTAGGATTAGGTTAAAGATAGGAGGAGCAAGATCATTGGAACCTTGTCTTTCTATGGATTGTGCCTTTTTCTCTCTAAACCTTTGGTAAAGACCAAAATTTAGAGAGCATAAGGATCTTGTTTTTTCTTAGAAAAACGTGCAGGAAAAAGGCACACCAAAAATCAGCAGCACACCAAAAATCAGCACTTTATAAGAGTCTAACCCTAATTTAAGTGCTCACAAGAAAAGCCCAATCCAAGCTTGAATTGGAAAATCCAAATCACAATGAATTGAATTCATATCTTGATTGATTGATTGAATTTAAGATGATGAATCACATTCATATCTTGATCGATTGATTGAATCAATCATTTAAGATGATGGATTATATTTATTTCCTTTTTCATTCAAAAAACGTCCATAAAAAGGGCACATAAAATATCAGCACTTTATAAGAGTCTAACCTTAATTTAAGTGCTCATAAGAATGGCCCAATTCAAACTTGATTTGGAAAATCCAAATCATAATGAATCAAATTCATATTTTGATTGAATAATAATTTAAGATGATGAATCACATTCATCTCTTAAACTAAAATTCAAAATCATTTCAATCAATCCTCATTTATTATTTCTCCTATCTTCATCCAATCATTATTGGATCTTAATATATATATATATATATATTAGATAATTAGGTAATTATATCTTTTATAACCTAATCTCTTGAATTTAAATTCAAATTTAAAATTCAAACTTAAATTCAAAATTCGAATTCCAAATTTAACTTGGCCTAAGACCTCGTTGGGTCTTCCAACACATTTGGGCCCTTTTGTGGAGAAACTGATTTCCTACTAGGGACACCATATATGACGCCATTTTCTCCTCATTGGGCTTGGAGTCTCACTCCAACCCAAATACACATTTATTCTTGATAAAGCTCAATAACAATTATTGTCCCAAGTTTGCTAATTTTAAACAATCGGGAATAACCTTTTGTGTGTGACCCATTAGGCCCAATTAGTCATTGACATAAATAAACTTGGACCAATTAAAACCCCTTTAACGGGCCCAATTTATTTAATGACCTCATAAGACACTAGCAATGCTCTGCGGCCCCTGAGTAACTAATTGAGTTGATCAAGTGATCTACCTTTCACATTTGGCTACCGTGCAAGCATCATCCCTCACATCGTCATTCACATTAAGTCGAGAGCAAAGATAGAGTATCATCTCTCTTAATTGACTAAATGTAGCTATTTGAGAACTAGGAATCTTCTTATATTAACTCTATAAGGGATCATGACTCTTCATGATCATTTTTGGCGCTTGAGACTCTCAAGTTAATTAGAAGCTATCCAAGCTCTACCGGTCCTGTGAATGACTAATCTCTTGTAGGGGACTGTGAGTCCTCTCAGCATGTCCATCTATACTCATGCATTCAAGTTACACCCAAGAGTACACTGTTATCCCTATTTTCAGGTGGATAGAGTTGTACGGTCAAAGTATAACCCTAGGACATAGTGTTCGATGACATCCTTAAGTCTAGGACGATCTGTACTACCAAACGATGAGAGACTTTACATATCCAATGATACTCTCTACAATGAATCTTTGTGGAGTCTCTCGGTGGGTCGGTTTGGTACTATATCGTTCTCTAACAGATCTACCCACGACATCGCTAAGGCATCTCCATGCCGCATTCCATGAGGTCCCTACCTTGTATCTCTATACAAGTAGACGATGTCGTACTAGTCTTATTGAGATCACCAATGCCCTTTCTTAGTGATTCAAGACTAGGAACAAGTTCTGAGGCAATAGATATCCAGTGTTCTTGAATCCTCATGATCATGATCTCTATCATTGATCCTCAAGAATAACACATGTTCTATTCCTATGGCTTTTATCTTCAAACACATATTTACCTTAAAATAAAGGCGAGACATAAATATGATAAAGATAAAATATGCTCATTTATTAATAATGAAATACTATAACGTAGAAATGGTGCTGATCTGTCCTTACAATTGTCTCTAGGACACCTAATTACTAACAGAAAAATCCTATGTTCCCACTGTTTTCATTGAGTTTTTCAATTATATTTCCACCTAGTTCTGCTCACGTACCCTAGGTCCTTTATTCAGATAACAACACTAAATACTTTAATCAGTCTATGACCACTTTTCTAAAATCGTATGGTATTGTTCATAATAGTACACGTCCCCACAGTCCTCAACAAAATGGGATTGCTGAACGCAAAAATAGACACCTACTTGAAAGTGCTGGATCTCTCCTGTGGACGTGTAATGTTCCTAAATATTTCTAGGATGCACTACTTAATGTCGCTTATTTATTAATAGGATGCCCAGTTGGGTTCTTGAGTATATGTCTCCTCTTGACAAACACCGTACCACCCACTCTGTCACACACGTTGATCATTCTCTCCCTCTGTGTCTTTGGGTGGTCTGCATTTATCCACCCCCATCAACCAGCTTCTAAATTCGATTCCTAGGCCACCAAATGTTATGACCATGCATCTCATAACTTGTTTGTCAGTTGTGAAGCGACTTTCTTTGAAAATGGGCCTTGCTTTGCCCAGCCTTCAATTCGGGGGAGAGTTGGAGTGAATTACAGCCTAGGGAATCCATACCAGAACCTATTCCACCTTCATCCACTCCTCTTCCTGCACTTTCACCTAAACCCAATCCACCACATCCATGTTTATGCCCATATAGACATCTGAAACTCGAGGTGAAACCACATAGAACTAACAATACAAAATTTACAGTAAGAAGAGTAATAAAGCTATCACACCTAAAGTAGAGCCAGATTCAGGATCTATGAATGTAATACCCTATCTCATATTCCCTACTCTTAGAGTGAATTTAAGAAAACTTTTCATTTATCGTTATGCATCGGGCATAATTACCAAGCTCTTATAAAAAATATCAAAATCCATGGGAGCTCCAAACCCGTAGCCCACAAATCTCACACAAGTAGATATAACAATTGTAGGTAAAAAAAAAAAAAAAACTCATACCTGCGGTACTCTCATCGTATAACTTTGCTTGCACGCCTGCTTTCAGTTTCCATCCCCTATTCGGCAATCCCACTGCCCAGTGCCAACCGCTCATGAAGCATGGTATTGTTTAGATGAAGAAGTCTCCAGGGGCTCTCAAGTTCAATGTTTACACTCGCTTACCCAGGGATTTTTGTTTCTCTCTTGTCAAACGGGCCCAGAAGATCCACAGCCTTATCAAAGTTCTAAGATTACTTCCTAGCATCTGAGTATTCATTCATCCAAAGGACTTCTTGGGTTGTAATGTGAGGATGGCCTAGTGTTTTGAGATGGGAAGTGAAGGTGGATGCTATAGCAGTTCCGGTAAACAAATTTTTTTTTTGGCTGCAGCCGAGTGCTCTTCCCTGAACTTAGTAATTCTTGCTGTTCTTTGCTCTAGGTTTTTTTTTCTTTGGGTTCTTCCTTCTTTCTTTTTCTTCTTCTTCTCTCTCTTTCTTCTTCTTCTTCTTTTTTTTTAAGCAAATCAACAGCTCTTCAGTTCTTTCTGTAGCTTTTCATGGGAGCACTCTACTGTAACATTTTCACAGTTTTTCTTCTAGTTCTTTTATCTACCCTGTTCTGCTATAGCCTACTTGGATGGCTCAATGGGGTAGTAATGTAGAGATGGTGATAAGATGGGTTGTGTATGGGAATAATGGGTATGACATGAATGCCTTTATCGTACGAACTTCAAACTCAGATGCCAGATAGTTTACCAAAGAACTAAGACAAATCAAAGATCAAACATAGGCTAGCAGACATGCACACAACATAAAGCAATTAGGCTCAATTCAATCCTTCCATTGGGGGTTCTTCCCTTTGAACTTCCTCATTGTCACTCTACTCCGCATCAGATTGGCTAGCACCGTCAATTTCCCAAGCCTAAAGGTTCAGTTCCCTTAGGCCTTTGTGCTATGCTCAGTTATACAAACATTCATTCCATTGCTACAATATTCTATTCATGCTCTAACATGCAATTTGAAAAAATTTCAGTATGTGCAAAAAGCTATATGCAGGGTGAACTAGATCACCCACTAGTGGCAGATTATATCACATATCCAATTAGTCCCCCCACACTGGAAGGATGCAATGCGCACATTGCATTTGATCGAGAAGCAAAACTAGGCGCGCATCAAGGGTGACAGAATAATATAGAGCAAGAGAAGCAAATTATCACAAAGCATTCACAAAAACAAACTGGACTAAAATGAACAAAGAGAAAAGAAAACTACGGGGCGGGAGGAACGGGAAGGGCTGGGGCGTTGCTCGCGGTGTCTTCCTCATCCGACGAATTGCTGAGGGTGTTGACCACGGGAATCGCCGAGTGGGAGCGGGAGAGGGAGACAGCCACTGGCAGGTGACGGTGATGGGATTCAAGTTTCGCCCACGAGTCGCTCCGAAGGGTCTTCAGCTCGGTGCTTAAGCGACGCAACCGGCGTGGAAATTTGCGCAGGGATTTCATATCAGTGGCCGGGCGGAAGTAGAGGTGGGCGTGAGTGATGATGTAGGAGCGGTTGGAGGAATCAGTGGGGCCGGAGACGTTAGAGGGTTCGGTGGAGGAGGAGGAAGGGGAGGAGACTCGGACGGGGATAGGTGGCGCCTGCGCCGTGGGTGGACGCGATAAGGCGACTGACGAGCATAGGCCGGTAGGGGCGCCCAGCCACGTCGTGCTGTGCATTTTGTCCAGACTATTGGTGTCTCTGGGTGAGGATATGGAAGTCGATGGGATTGTGAAAAGACGAGGGTGAAGGGGTGGTGGACTAGACAGAATAGAGGAAGGAATTTGAATGTGAAACGTTACGGCTCTTTAGACAATGTGACCTCTTTACTTGGCACGCAGTGGGGCCAAGAAGGTGGCCCATTAACACAATCATACATGCAGTGTTTATATTAGAAATGAGGAGCGTACCTGACTTATATTGGGCTTAATGCCGTGTTGTTATGCTGGGATCACGATGCCTCGCCGTGCTGCAGCATACATCATGCTGGACTCGTTCACTCCTGCATTGCTTGTTAAAAACATAACCTTGGGCTGCCTCCCAGTAGCTCTTGGTTTAAAGTCTTCAGCCTGACGTGCTATAGCAATTTAATGCTATGGTAGTGCAGGAGGATCCCCTGCTTTTTTAGTGCTCTTGTAGTCATCTGCAAAAGTCAGGTATTTCTCAGTTGGGTCTTTGAATCTCACGGTTTTGAGTATTGAGAAGGTGACCTGATCATCGTTTACACGCATAGTGAGTTCTCCTTTTTCCCCATCAATCAGTGTACGACCAGTTGCCATGAAAGGTCATCCCAGCAGAATTGGGACATCATGATCTGCTTCAAAATCCAAGACAATGAAATCCACAGGGAAGATGAACTTATCTACTTGTACCAGAACGTCTTCGATTTTGCTTTCAGGTAGCACTATAGAGCGATTAGCCAGTTGTAGTGTGACTGTTGTGGGCCTGGCCTCCCCTACTGCCAATTGCTTGAAAATTGACATGGGCATGAGATTTATGCTAGCACCTAAGTCGCACAGAGCTTTACCAGAGTAATGAGGTCCAATTGCACATGGAATTGAGAAACTGCCAGGATCCTTCAATTTCGGAGGTAGCCGATTGGTTAACATGGCACTGCAGTCCTGGGTCAATGCTACTATCTCAAACTCTTCCGGTCGATTTCCTTCATAAACTTCACATAGTGGGCATTTGTTCCAAAGCTTCCACGAGTGGAATATTAATGTGCAATTGCCGTAGCATATCCAGGAACCGCTTAAATTGTTTCTCCGTCCTTGCTTCTTTAGCCTTTATGGCGGTGGTGGCTTTGGCATTCTTTGGATGCCCGAGGTCGATTATGCTTTGAAGATGAAGCGGTAGATCTTTCAATTTGGGATCATCCAAGCCGTACGTGGATGGCAATGTTGCGGTGCCGGGTCAATGGCTACGTTCATCTCAAACTTTCTTCCTTGGATCGACAACCATAGGTTGCTTGGTTGCCTTTATGGGTTCTTTTTAGATCATTTTGAATCTTCCCTAAACATCGGGCAGGGGATCATAAACTTCAGTTGTCCCACTTGAGTTTCAAGATTCCTCAAGGTCACTTGCCGATTTGGATGATTGGTCTTTACCATATAGTCCTTCGAAGGAAAACATAGGGTTTGATGTTCGGTTTGAGTATTGTGGGTTCGGTTTGAGTATTGTGGGCCTGATGATTGTCCTGCTGCTTGTGACCCTTGAGAACTCCATGAGAAGTTAGGATGCTGCCTCCATCCGGGGTTGTACGTATTTGAGTACGGATTAGTGTTACTGCCCCTGTTAAAGTTGTTGACGAAGTTTACCGATTCAGGGTTAGCGGAGCACTGAGAGTAAGAGTGCTCTCCGCCACAGTATACACAAGCTACCTGGGATGGTTGCAGCGTCGTGTAGCTTGATGGAAGGGTCAGTCCTTTCACCACGTTGGTCAGAGATGAAACTTGAGCAGTGAGTGCAGTCATGGCATCTAGTTCATGTATCCCTGCAACAGTTCGGGAGGATGTAGCTCTGTCTGCTGGACACTGATAACTGTTCATGGCCATGCGTTCCAGTAAATTGTGGGCCTCTTCATAAGACTTCATCAGGATGGATCCTCCAGATGAGGCGTCTACAATTGATCTTGTTTGCCCATCGAGACCTCTATAGAATGTTTCTATCTGGACCCATTCACACAGTCCGTGTTGGGGACACCTTCTTAGGAGGTCCTTGCATCTGTCCCAGGCTTCGTAAGTAGATTCACTAGGTTTCTGTTGGAAGTTGGTGACGTCTCCTCTGAGTTGAGCGTTCTTAGTAGGTGGAAAAAATTTGATTAAGAACTTACTTCCTAGATCATTCCATGTGGTGATGGAATTAGCAGGTAGGTTGTTGAGCCACGTCTGAGCTTTGTCCCTTAGTGAGAAGGGGAATAACTTAATCCAGACGGCGTCGGGAGATATACCAGGGATCACAAAAGAATCACACACCTCCATGAAGGTCTTGAGATGAAGGTGCGGATCTTCGGAAGGAAGTCCTCCAAATTGCCTGGCTACATTCAGCATCGGAATCATGACACCTTTAATTTCAAAGTGTCCAGCATTGAGGGTTGGTTGCGTGATGGCCGAGTTCATCTTGTTTAAATCTGGAATCCCGAATTCCATGATGGCCTTGTTCACGTATGGGTTTGGAGGTGGAGGGACCTGGTCATCCCATTTATTACTCTACGCTCGCGTTGCTCCCGCTCGTGGTTGACAGGTATTTCCGCCATGTCTGCTCGGTCACAAGATTGATTTTGCCGCTTCTGCCTTCTGCGCCTTTGTTTGTAAGTGCGTTCTATCTCAGGATCGTAAGGCTCTAGATTAGCTGGTGGTGAGTTGCGCATACATTACAGAATGTACCTGAAAATCAAGAGCAGAGAAAGTGAGCTCTTTTACTAAGTAAATCACAACTATTAAGCAAAAGGGTGTCGTCACAAAGGGTATCGGTAGTCCCCGGCAACGGTGCCAAAAAATTGTTGGTCATTTCCTTGATGGCAAGTGAACCAGTTGAACAAGTAATAAAGTGTAAGTAGAGTATCGTCCCCACAGAGATTGAGATGCCAAGGAGTGACGCGCGAATGCTATGACAGTTGTGAAAGCAGAAAGTAAATATAATCAGGTTAAGGGATTTTGCAATTATGCTACTAGCAAACGTAAACAAAATAACTTTAAACGAGAGAAGATATCAGTAAGAGGTTAGGCTGGACTCAAAATCATCCTTAAGTGCATCAATCCCCCAGTTGCTCTACCCAATGCTATAGCATCTATACTGTACAGCTTCCGCAATTGCTACAGCATAGCTACCATTTACAAAGTTATTTGGTTAACCCACCTCTATAGTCTACCGAAGCTTCCGCGTTCAATACTTATGATGCTAACTATACTCCTTCCATATTCCTATGGCAACTTTCTAGTCAGAAGATCTGCGCTACGCTCAAGGTGTTATGGTTATGAAAGGTAGACCCATTCCTGAAGCCTACAATGATAGGTCAAGCCGTGCACAGGCTGAGCAAACACTGTTTCTCAGAGGTCTAACCCCAACTCCTTGCCAGTAAGCTGAGGCCACAAATCTAGCCCTTAACTTCCGTTAACCGACTAGTAATAAAAACACTGATACGCAAACCAAATTTATTGAATTAAGAACTTGCAACTGGGTTCATGATAATTGAATATTTCATACACTACTTTTTGTCTCTTGATTTATAATTTAGGACTCGTTAGCTAATAAATAATGGCTTTTATACTTATTTGGGCTTTGGGCCTTTTATTATATTTTAGCCATTATTTAATAATAAATTCTAGTTTTACATTGCTTCACCAGTTTTACCATAACTCTTGAATCAGACATCGGATTTGCCTCATTTTTATCTCATATTTCAGATGATTCAGAGAGCTACAATTGTTATGAAGACATGAAGAGCAAATTCAGACAAGAGGGCGGTTGATTTTGGAGCCGAAGTCATATGTATTTTTGGGCTCAAATTTTGTAATTAAAGCCCATTTTATTTTATTTTCCATTTTGGGCCTGAATTGTGGATTGGAGCCCCATTTCGTTTTGTCATTTTAGGTTAAGTGAGGCAGCAGCCACAAACACATTCTCATTCACATTTTTAGATTTCAGTGGATCAAAATAGTAGTTTTCAAATTCTCTGCAATGTTCTTCGTGTTCTTCGCGTTCTTCATCTGTTTTTCGTCTTTCTTAATTATGTTCGGCTAAATTTCTGAGATTAACCCAATGATAAGGATTCCATCCACTATCTAGAGGGCTCGCGCTTAATCGGTAACCGTCTAACTTGTTTCTGCATTCTTTAATCGGATTCGATTTCTGGATGTGGATTGGGTTTTTGATTAAAAACCCAGATCGACATTTCCCAAGGACGTAGTTCAGACTAGGTTAAAGTATCACTGTGCGATCGTACAGAGGTGCGCCACGATTCGAACAAATTCTGAACGATTGTTCGGTTGAGGAATTTCGGACAAACGTAGAGATTTCGGTTTGTCAGTCGATCACGAGTTCGGTTATAAATTTGTTTTCGTCCGAGTAAGGGAAGTGGTGGAATCCGAATCCTGGGTTAATCCTTTAATCCTTTGTTTTTTGTTTAATTTGTGTTATTTCATTTTGTTTCGCATATTTCCGTTTTCAATCTCTTCCGAATCAAAAACCCCGATTTTACTATTTTGTTTTATTTCTTGTTCAAATTAAACCGACTGCGAATTCGTTGGGAAACGACCCAGTTTACATTATACTGCAAGTCCTTTTCTAATCTGGTTATTTTGGGAGATTACGGCAAATCTCTGTCAGTTCATTCAACACTTAAAGACTCATCCTCGTCCAGCCATATAAAGTTTAGTTCATGACTGACGAGGGACATACAAAACAAACACTAACAGAATGACCCATGATCGAGAAAACAAATAGAAAAAGAAAGGAAAACAGAAAGCTTGATGGAATTTCCGACGGCGTGGTCGAGGTCCTGTCACGTCACGTCACCACTCCACGTCTTCTTCGTTCCGTCATACTGCAGGGAAGGATGCTGGGTTGTCCTGGAAGTCTTGTGCTCTTGTGAAATCTCTCACTCTTCTCTAGAGTCTGCTGAAAGTTAGAATCTGGTTCTAGGGCTCTCCGACTCTCCTAGGGTTGGCTTTGTTGTTTCCTTTTATAATCAGGCTTTTCTTGAGGCGTAAGTTACAGCACTGCTGGGCCTTTCTTAATCCGTCGGGATCTCTCATATCTTCTGATCCGAGTAGATTGCTTCTGTTGATTCTGCGGGATTCTTCAAATTTTTTAGTTCCGATTCTCTGCATCTTCTATTCCGTTATATTAGCAACCTATTTGTCAATATCGTCTTTTTATTTATTCCTGAAATCATCTAGGTAGAAAGTCAGAAAATATGCCGCATAGCATTGCATCCTTTACTTTGCTATAGCATTCGGGATGCGTTGTATTGCACTTCGAATCGCTATTAGAATGCTATAGCATCGTATCCACTCTGCTATACGATTTCCCTTAAAAACAAAGTAAATTGTTCTATTCTTAGTACATGTAAATGATTCATCCTCTTTAGTCCCTATATCATGAATGTATGCCTTTTTGCTTAGATTATCTGTAGTTAAGCTTGTATTTAACATTCAATCCAGTCAATAAGTATAGGGAAAACATGGTATGATTTGTGCTCATCAATACCTAAACAAGGACACATGGTGCCATAAGACAAGGACAACACATACATACACATGCATAAATATGACATGTGGAGACATATATGGAGAATAACACACGCATGCATGCAAACTTGTGACACTTGTCACATAGACACAATAACACACAAAATTATATTTGAAACTCTCATCTCCCCTCAAATTTCATGCACACACTCCCCCTCCCTTACCAAAATCAGATTTTCTCTCCCTCTCTCAACACTAAATAGTTTCCCCCTTCATTCTCTCAAACTTCAACACGGTATCATCATCATCATCAACTTCAAACAAGAGGTGCTCCACGGTTAGATAAGGAAGAGGAAGAAGAAGAAGACACAAAGTCAAATCAAACACTTGTGGTAAGACTCTAAACACTTTGCTGAAATTTTGGATTGTTGCTTGGAAACCCAGATTTAGTAATCTGAGGTAAAATCCTAGAAATAAATGTAATTGGAGAAATTTGAGACCACCACATAGAACATGGTGTGGGAATATGATTTTTGATGATTTTTAAAAGGATTAAATCACGAACTCAATATAGTTGATGAATCTACTAGTTTTGGATTATTGGAGTCAGTGCGATTGTTTGGGTATTTTGATCAGGTAAAAGACCTCCTAAAATCTTGAAAATATTCTAGAAGATAAAGGACATGTATATCTTTAAAATGAAAGCTAGTTTGTATTTTTTTTTTAGCTCTATGCAAAGAAAACTTAATTGTACAAAATGACCCTTTTCTGGAACCCAAAATTGGGCAAAGAGCTTGTGCGTGGAAATGTTTTGGGTAAATGAACCTAGAAAAATTATGAAAATTTCCAGATCAGTAGATGACAAGGGATTTAATTTGATATAAGATTTGTAATTTTTGGAGCCTTGTACTTCAAGTTATGAATTTTTAAAGATAAGTTATGAATTCTGGAAGCTTAACAAGACAGTCAGGGAAAACGTAACACTTGGGAATGAATTGATAAGTGCTGACCTTTGGCATTATTTTTCTATGAAAGTGGACTTTCCTAGAAACACGTGAGATTTGACAGCACATTATTTCAATTTGTTTTCATTTAATTTGAATTTTCAAAGTTTAATGAAAATTCGGGAATTTAAGGTTAAGTCCAAAAGTAAGGAAACTAAGGGGTAAAAGTTATAAGGTTAATACAACTTTGGTAAACATTCATTTTCCCTAGGTCGAGGGTATGGTTATCTCCTTAGGTCTAGAAGGAGAAGGAAAGAACTTCAAGCAACCCTAACGGTTGATAAAAGAGGAACCTAAGTAAAGATAGTAGTCCTTAAAGGTAGTGGGCTTACATTACTTGTATGCATTTGATATTATAGCTTATGTGTATATGTTTGATTGCTATACTTGCTTCCTATATTTAACATACTTGAATGATTGAAGCTCTGTTTATGATTATGCTATGGCCATGAGTATGATGCATGAAGCATTGAGCATGCGGATTTGGTTGTCAATCAGATAAAATTTGGTATGGTAAGAATGTTTCTTATAATCACTTGCGTGTATTTGGTTGTAAAACTTTTTTTCATGTTCCTAAAGATGAGAGAAAAAAGCATGATATGAAGACTAGAAAATGTATCTTCCTTAGTTATGGTATGGGTGAGTTCGGTTATAAGTTGTATGATCTTGCTACTAAAAAGATTGTTAGATGTAAAGATATTGTTTTTAGGGATGATCAATTTATAAAAGACCTTAGTAAAGAAGATGAATCATCACCCTAAAATAGTTGTTAGATGGCTCTAATATAGTTCCCCACTTAGAATGAGACGAACAACATGTACGTGGTGTCTAAAACAATAAACAAGGAGAAGTTGATGTTGGGTATTCCTATTCCGAAGTTAGAGTGGAACCTGATAATGCTCGAATAGAGATTCCCGAGGGCAAGTTAAAAAGGAGTACTAGAACTAATCAACCTTCTTCTAGATACTATGTACATGAGGATATGTTTAACTTACTCATATAGGGGAACTAGAGTGTTATAAGGAAGCCAAGCAATTATATCTTAAGAAAGTTCATAGATGATAATGGTGCTAATATGTTGACAAAACCATTATCGTAGGGGAAACTTGAAACTTGCAGATTGATCGCTGGAATGGAGAACCTCTTTGCATAGTCATGAGGTGGAGTTTTGTTGGGCCACAGGATATCACTCTTATATTTCCTATTTTGTGTTTCCTATTTTATGAAAGGGAAAAAAAAGGAATAAATAGAGAACCCTTATTAGGGTTATATTGGCTATCATTTTTTTGTGAGGGGAAAAAATGAAGTTTCTTGACAGCTCATTCTGAGAGAGAATATTTTCTACATTTTTTAAGCTTAAATGGTATTGACCTAGGTGATAATCAAAAGGCGATTTCTTATGGATTGATCTGAATATTTTTGTGGAGGTTCTAGACACGCAAAACTTCATTTCGAACAGTCAAATCATCCATTTTAATATTCTATTTTCCCAAAAATTTTGTGAATATGTCTGTTCGCGTCCGCTGTAGAGTTTTCTGGGTGACTTTTATCAAGTCAACAATCAAAAGGTGATTTTTGATCCGAATACCCTAAAATGTGGTGGATATGTTTGAGACATATAGATCTTGAATCTGAGTAGTGGGATCGTAGATTGGAGCTCCCCATGTTCTCTGGATTTTGTGCTAACGTTGGTATACGTTTTGTGACTACAACTTTTGCATTTGGTGATTTCCAACTTGCAGAAATTGTATCTTCACACAATAGATATGTATTTGATTACTCTATTTGCTCTTCTATTTTTATAAATATAATCCTTTGGTGATTTTTGTGGATGAGAGGAATTTATTGTCATCCTATAATTGAGCTTTATATTAGAGCATTGAACATTATATCTCTTTTATAGATAGTGGAATCTTTTCACTTTGGATCGTAGTCGTTTGCTTTCTCACTCATATTGAGGGGGAGATTTTTGTTGGGATCCGTACAACACAGCGGATTAAAAAACTTACGAATCCCGTCCCGAGGATCACTCAGGTGCGTTTAAACCTAGGCTAGGGAATCCGAAATTACCTTTGGAGAATTCGTTTGCGGCTCGTTCTTCGTTGAACAGGTGGGCTACCTCCTCGATCAGTAGAAGATGACTCGTAGGATCGTCTTCCTCCACCAGTATCCACACGAACAATTCCCGAACACGGCTACGGCAGCGTGCTAGCGCCTCTTGTGCGTCTCTCTTAATTTTCCACTCTAGGTTTTTTCTCGGCTTTCGAATGCGCTCGACAAAATGTCCCATGAGTTTTCTAAACCCGTTCGCGCATTATATAAAATTAATCCTCATTAATTTTGAAATTCAAATTTCAAATATGGATTAAAATACATTAATTACATCAATCAAATCGATGCAACATATTTAATCCGCATTAAAAGCCGATTTGAAATTCGAATTTGGAATTGATTAAAATAAATGTATTAATTAAATCAATCTAATAGATCTAATCAAATCCATTTATTTAATCCAAATTAAAAGCTTCGATTTAATTTATCTCTATAAATTAAATCCAAGAAATAATATCTATCTATTTAATTTAAATTTGAGATATCATATCTCAATTTAATATTAAACAGATATAAGATATCTTTATTCGAAAATTAAATGAGATACAATATCTCAATTTGTTTTAGATATTTAATTTATCAAATAAATTAAATACAAAACAAATATTATATATATTAATATTATAATCTCTATTGATAATATTAACATATATTAATTTCGAATTTAATATATATATATATATACATATATACATATATATATATATATATATATATATATATATATATATATATATATATCCTAGATTAAATTTAGTATTCATTAAATCTTAGACATATCTAAGATTCAATGAATCGACACATTTTCGTGTTGAGTTATTCTTGTGTGCGACCTCCCGTTGCAGCCCATATGAGATTGGCGGTGGGCCAACACTTTGTCGCCCCCACAAGTAGCAAGCGGCCTCTAGCAAGACATTGCGACTACCCAATTCACATGGGGATCGATGAAACGATACAACCTATCGTACAACCATGTCACGTCCCTTTTGTCACGCGATAATTTGGTCAAGGATGAGGCATGGATAATGTCAACTTCCTTTTCTTGACCACTACTTTCTCGATTCTCGAGTAGTCTAATAAGTGAAAATGGAAACTCCTTTCCATCACAGTACGGCCGTACATTTCTTAGACTCACTCATCGAGAGGCCCAGTATTATCTCTCTACAAATGTGAGGGACAAATTCCATCTTGGCCATTCACATTCCTCCGCATGAAAATCACTGATCCCGATCCTGCCTTTATCATCACCCGGTCAAAGGTGACTTTTGACTAGGTCAAAGACAGTGACTCATCATGTAGGAATCCATGATGATCTCAGTCATGGGCGTCGTGACGCGGTTATACATGAGATAAGCTTATGACTAGATCCATGCAGCTTTCTCATAGTGGGCCTGGCCCAAAGACCTTGTACTCTTACAAGTGCCCATGACTTTGATTCGTATCTCCATACGTCATCAAAGTCATACTAGTCTTACCTCATCTTCGCTCCCGCGTAGATGACCGATCAGGGACATTTAGGATATCATCTATAAGATATATCCAGGGATCAGTTATCACTGTAAACATGTGAATGAAGTGATAACTTAATGGAGAACAATGACTTGCCCTAGGGCATAATTTCCAACAATTTTTCCATCTTAAATTCTTGTGTCTCCATTTATTACTTTGTTGGTCTTTATTTTTTTTTTTTTTTTTTACTTTTATTTACTCCATACAATCCTTTTTCATTAGGACGATTTAATATCCTTTGCACTCTTCCTAACATAGATTAGAAGGACACCAGTAAAATTATAGAATTATACATTTTTTTCAACGAATAAAAATTATAATATTGTCTCATATGAGTCAAAAATATCCTAATACGATTATTTCTTAGGGTAAAGGAGCAAAAATACACATATGCTTTACCCTAAGGAGCACCCAGCACCATATGTTTTTTTTTGGAGCAAAAATACCCACGTGGTTAGGAAAATGAGGCAAAAATCCCACATTCCGTTAACTACCGTTATCTCTGATCAGACGGACCCATTTTAAAAGCGCAAGGAAAGATTAATTTGCTATACAGACCCATCTTCTCCAAGATCCACCAGACCTAGATTCTATTGGATTGGTTCTGAGTGTTACCCACTGTGGATCGACCTGCTTGACCCGAATCGGCCTCGATGCTGCTTAAATGTGCGCGTCATTGGTTGACCATAGACTTGGAGCTTGTTTACACGGTGATGATCGCATGTGATGAAGGGCTGTCGGAGTGGGTCCAATGCAACATAAAGGTGACGTGCACATGCAGTGAGGAGGTTGAAACGGAGATGCCGGTGAGGGAGATAAGCTTGACAGTGAAGGATTCCGACAGAAGGAGTATAAGCAGAAAACAGAGCACGACATTCTCGTCTTTTTTCGATAACGACAGATAACTCCTTGGGAAATTTATATATCAGACAACTCAAAATATTCTGAAGACTGCTATAGCTGTCTATTTGAATTAACTTAACAACAAAACACTCACATTAAGTAGAGTTGCGACTCACAGAATAAACACATTAATATCTCTTCTATATATGTTTTTAACTTGCAACCAATAAGAATATTAGGTTAGCTCAAGTAGAGTTGCGACTCACTAAGTGATTTTATATTTATATATATATTGTTGGTTAATTTTCCATCCCACGAGACATGTTTGATGTTGGAGAAAATTGAAGTAAATCATATTCATACGTTTGAAGCAACACTAATGTACACAATATATATTACAAGTTGCCATATGAGACTATACGTTTTATGGACATACAAGTGGAATTTTGTTAATTTAAACTGAACTCCTACAACTCTGCGTCCCCAGTTGTTGTCTTATTCCTCTGTTTTCCACTCCAACTCCACTAGTAGGAACTTGCAAAGAAAGTAAACTCAGTTGAAAACTTCATCTGCATGCACATATATGTTTGGAAACCATAATTTCACACCAATACATTCTGATACTTCTTGATGTAAAACAAAAATTAAAGGCAATGATAGACAAGGTGATGAAAGCTACTCTCTTTTTATGGATCCAAAAACAGAGGTAAACGTTGTAGTAGCAACAGAAGATAGTGTGCATGCGCGGGCGGGTCAAAGTTAAACGGCTTTCAAATAATATAATTTTCCAAGATGGCAACTGGAAGTAGAATAATCATTACCTAGCTGCTTGAAAGAGATGTTGAGGAGTCAGCCCATGGCCCATCCATTGACTTTCCTCCACGTTCCATAATACTTGCTTGAGAGACTGTAGCTGTTTTAGAAGAATAATACTTGCACGAGAGCGCCGTGCTCTATTTTCTGCTTATACTCCTTCTATCGGAATCCTTCATCGTCAAGCTTATCTCCCTCACCGGCATCTCCGTTCCAACCTCCTCACTGCACGTGCACGTCACCTTTATGTTGCATTGGACCCATTCCGACAGCCCTTCATCGCATGCGATCACCACCGCGTAAACAAGCTCCAAGTCTCTGGTCAACCAGTGACGCGCGCATTTAAGCGGCATCGAGACCAATTCGGGTCAAGCAGGTCAATCCACAGTGGGTAACACTCAGAACCAATCCAATAGAATCTAGGTCTGGTGGATCTTGAGAAGATGGGTCTGTATAGCAAATTAATCTTGCGCTTTTAAAATGGGTCCGTCTGGTTAGAGATAAAGGTAGATAACGGAATTTGGGATTTTTGCTTCATTTTCCTAACCACGTAGGTACTTTTGCTCCCAAAAAAAGCATATGATGTTGGGTGCTCCTTAGGGTAAAACATATGTGTGTTTTTGCTCCTTTATCCTATTTCTTATTTTATCTACAAACTAATAACGAAAAAGTTATTTACATGAGGATACTACCGGACCTTTAATACAGTAGCAAATTGGGTTTAATTTATTTTCAATAATTATGTATTTCACGAAATATATACATAAAAATATATGCTTGGTTTTGTTTTGATTACGATTAGGACCCACTTATTTATATAAATCGAGAGTCAGTCTGGTTTTAAATCACAATTTTATCTTCTTCTTTTTAATACATTGGCAATCGCAAAGAGTAATCTTTTAGTGTTCTCTTATAAGGTTCTTTTATTGGCCAACTTTCTTTTCATCGCTAATCATTCAATCCAAATTGATAATTGGACTTTTTTTTTTTTTTGGTTGAAAAAAAAGAAAAGAAAAGTGATTGTTGACATGGTAGTTATATCAAAGGTTCATGGTTTGTTATGTCACTTGACATAAGGTTATATCAAGTCACCTTAAAACTATATTGTTTTGGGGTTAGAAGAATTAATGAATTCTCAAAACGACGTAGTTTTGAGGTTATGAGAATTAATGAAGGATCTTTTGGTAAAATTCATATAATAAATACAAAAACATCCTTCATTAATTCTTCTAACCTCAAAACTACGTCGTTTTGAGAATTCTTTAATTCTTCTAACTCCAAAACGATGTAGTTTTGAGGTGACTTGATATAACCTTATGATATGACAAACGATAAACTCTTATATCAAATACCAGTTTGGATTCTCTCATTGATATTTTCTCATTGTCCCTTATTAGTTTTAAATTTAGACCATACATTTGATAAAATTATCTACACGAACAACCTTATTAAGTCATATCAATGAATTGGATTGGATGATGAGGGATGAGGGACCTGAAAACCATCCGGATCGGTGTTCTCCCATCGCACATAGGGACGCCACACCCACGCATCAATCTCTAGTTATTTTTTCAGACTTGGAAGCTGCATCTTCTATCTCCTTTTTCCTGTCGGAAATCGTTCGATTTCTTCAGATTCAGTCTGTCAGCTGCGTTCTTGTTACATTTATTCCCTATGCTTCGTCACCAGATTCGTGGCATATCGTAAGTCCATCTGCTTCTTTCTTTGCGTTTTTGACAACTCTCGCTGGATATCACGTTCCATTCGGGTTTGCCTTCAAATAGTGTGGAAAATATCGTCTAGTAGATCAAATGATTCATTGGCACTTTTCGGATTCAAGATTCGTTTTTTCCCGATATTTTGTCTAAATAATGCGCATCAGACTCCACTTCTGATAGAGGGAAGAGGGGGAAAAACAAAGAATTAGGGATTGTTGTTTGCGAAGCTTGGTTTTAATTAAAGGATCTGTAAAAATGCAAGGAGGGTCAGGTCAAAATTCAGGATCCATAGATAAGACAAGGGTTTTAGATGTTAAACCTCTGCGTACTTTGGAACCTGTGTTTCCAAATTCAGGTCAGGCTACTTCCTTTGATGGCGCCTGTCCCACTGGGTTTTATTCCTTTTTCCCATTTGGTGCATCTCAAGGACCTCAAGCATCGCCTCCTAGGGTTCCCATGCCAACTCCTTTACGGTCTTTTAGAAGCTCTGACACTGGAGAAGCTGAGTTTCCTGGAGCTTCCAATGGAGAAAATACTGATAGCCATGCAGCACCAAACAAATCCAAATCATCCAAAAAGAAGCCTAAGATAAGTCAAGATCTGCAAGTTGATGTGAGTTCTTTATTAGGCATTGGCAAAAATGAACGTCAAGATGGTAATCGGGAATTGGTTATTCTTCTACTCACGACTTTTGATGGGCTTAGGAGAAGGATCAGCCAGCTTGAAGATTCCAAGGAATTGACCCTAGGATTGAGCAAGCGAGCCGATATGAGAGCTGGCAACATTTTGATGAGTGCAGGGATTCGAACAAACATGAGGAAAAGAATAGGAGCTGTCCCTGGGGTTGAGATTGGGGACATTTTCTTTTTCCGACTAGAATTATGTATCGTGGGTCTCCATAGTCAGTCTATGGGTGGGATTGACTACACAAATATGGGCGGTAAAAATGAGTCTGATCCTTTGGCTTTAGCCATTGTTTCCTCCGGAAAATATAATGACAATACAGAGGAAAGTGATATTTTGATCTATAGTGGTCAGGGTGGGGATAAGGGGGATGATCAGAAGCTAGAAAGGGGTAATCTTGCTTTGGATAGAAGCTTGCGACAGAAGAATGATGTCAGAGTAATACGGGGCATGAAAGATCAAATGAGCTCAACTTCAAAGGTCTATATCTATGATGGGCTTTATAAGATCCAGGATTCATGGGTAGAAAAAGGGAAATCTGGTGGTGGGGTATTCAAGTACAAGTTGGTGAGAGTTCCTGGACAACCCAGAGCCTTTGCTGCTTGGAAATCTATTGAAAGGTGGAAGGCTGGCGTTGCTTCTAGGACTGGGCTCATTCTTGCGGACCTCTCCTCAGGAGCTGAAAAAATTCCCGTTTCGCTTGTCAATGATGTTGATGATGAGAAAGCACCTGGTTATTTCACTTATCTCCATTCTCTTAGATATTCAAAATCCTTCATTGTTTCAAATCCCTATGATTGCTGCAACTGTCACAAAGATTGCATTCCTGGGGATTTAAACTGTTCTTGCATCCGGAGGAACGAAGGTGATTTTCCATATACAGGGAATGGCATTTTAGTGAGTCGGAAGAAATTGGTTCATGAATGTGGCCCTTCATGTCAATGTTTTCCTAACTGCAAAAAGCGTGTATCCCAAACTGGGTTAAAGTACCGCATGGAAGTATTCAAAACAAAGGATAGAGGATGGGGCCTCCGAGCATTGGATCCTATTCGTGCCGGTACCTTTATTTGTGAGTATGCAGGAGAAGTTATTGACAGAGCCAAGGTGAGTTGGAATGGAAATAATGATGAGTATGTTTTTGACACAACTCGAACTTATCATCCATTCAAGTGGAACTATGAACCCAAGTTATTTGAAGAAGCTGGTTTAAATGATTCTAGTGAGGATTATAATATCCCATCTCCTCTAATTATTAGTGCCAAGAATGTTGGAAATGTGGCTAGATTCATGAATCATAGTTGCTCCCCAAACGTCTTTTGGCAGCCAGTTTCATATGAAGAAAACAGTCAACCTGTTGTGCACATTTCCTTTTTCGCCCTTAGACACATTCCTCCACTGACAGAATTGACATATGATTATGGGATTACCCGTTCTGATTCTACTGTGGGTCAAAGTACTCCCAGATGGAAAAAGAAATGCTTATGTGGATCATCAAATTGCCGGGGTTCTTTTGGTTGATAGATTTTGTTCGAGATGGTCAGAGGAAGGCATAGAGCTGCCCAACATATTCATGGCTGATAAGGTTTGAGGATCTTTCACGTTTCCTAATTTATAGCGGTTGAGATTTGTGTTGATCAGTGTAACAAATGTACTTCTCTTCCTTAATAGTTACTCCTGGTCCTGAATATAAGACATAATTGACTTTTTTAAAAAGATTAAAGAAGCCAAATTAATTACTTTAAAGTATTGATATTTATCTTTTTTATATCAAATTACTTTGTTTGACTTTTGAACTAATATATAATCAAATGAGTATGACATATAAAATGATTAATTTATTTATTTAGCTTCTTTAATCCTTCTATAAAAAAAAAGCCATTTATGTCTTATATTAAGGACCGGAGGAGTATTTCCAATGATAATTTTATGGCTTTCATAACAAATGGATGTATGCATAATGTATGAATTCATTTTAGTTTTTTATACCCCTCTCTCTCTTTTGTTTTTTTTTTTTTTTGTTTTTTTGGTTTGCACCCATGTAGGCCATAATTTTGCGTTATTGAAAAGGCATTTTGTTTATATTTGTTCCTGGTGCTATAATCTTATAATTATTCTTCCAAATACTTATTTAATCTAAGTTTGGTTTTCTTTCCTCTCTATTGAGTCTCCCAGTTTAGGTATATATTAGTCCGCAACTTTATTCTTTTTTAGCGCTATCTTATTTGTTTTAGATCCATACATAATTTTTATCAATCTAAACCAAAAAAAAAGAAAGAAAAAAAAAAAAAATTCTTTTTCATTTCATTTCCTGCATTAATTTCCCTTTCAACTTTTTGTGGTTACTTGAATCAAGCTAAAGACTAAATGTTTGTTCTTCTGTACAATTGAAAGAAATTGAGGAGGTGCTACTCTTTCTTCTCCATTTCTTCCTTCATTACCTTAATGCCAATATGTTTCTTTTGTGTCTATGTGAGAAATGATTGTCTGCTAATGTAAGCCTTTTGGGGGAAAAACTTTAAAATTATATAATGCCAAGCCAATCTTCCTTGCTGCTCCCTTCTACAAGGGCCTTTTATTTTATTTTCTTAGAACTTTAGTTCTTGCAATATTGGCCATTAAATTGCATAATCTAAGTTCTGTTCAGACTTCAGACGCTATCTGACTGACTCTGGGACCTTGAGTTTTAACAATCTCACAAGCTCCAGTGCCCACACAAATTGGCCCTTTACTAGCTTCCTAGGCCTGTGATTGGGAAGACAGTGAAAGGCTTCGATACCCCTGTTGATTCAACTTGAGCCATTAGGAGAACTCATCCCAAAAGACTATCCTAGTGGACATGAGTGCTCCAAGGCTTAAGTATTGTATATAGGTCTTGATCGTTGCTCAGTGAGAGACATATCTTGTTGACTCCTTAGTCTATGATGGAGACTTTGTTGTATGAGATACTAAGTCCCACATTGAGTAGGATGAAGATGCTCAATGGGTACTCAAGTGGGTTGGTTTTCCCACCTCAACCCTAGCTTTTGAGGTAGTGTTTCCCATTCTACTTAGGTACCCACCAATCTATTATCTATTTAATAATAAATAACAAATTTTAGGTGATAGAGCTCAACAAAACATGCCTTGAATGTATGGCAAGAATTATTTTTATTTTTTTTTTCATATGTAATTAAATATTGGTTCTTTGAAATAAGCAAATATTTTAGTCTCACTCATTCTATCCTTGCCACAGATCAAGAACAGAAGCTTGGATTGATATGTGTGGCATGGATATTGTTTCCCCAAAAATGGAAAAGTTGTACAATAATTCTGTTCTTGGCCAAATTAAAGTAAGTTGTGTTGCATGATATCATGATGGCATCCAAACAGGTACCTCTCTTGTATTTTGTTGTACTGTAATGTAATTTATGTGTTATTGGATTGAATGGACTTTTCGCATTCAAATTCCAATTTTGTTACAAGTCTTTGAAGATTCAATTCCAATGACTAACTAGTATAAAATATTTCAACACTTGAGATTGCGAATTAAATAATGCATATATATTTGGTGTTGCTGCCTGTTCATTGTTCAAGCTTCGAATGTGAAAGTATGGTATGACTTGTTTTCAATCTTCTAGGGCCTTTTCATCACAAACTGGGTTCTACTTTTTAGTTTTTAAGGGTAAACCTTGGGACGGAGTGTTGCTTGGAAGCTCCTTTTTAAGCCATAGATTCTGCTGTTATACCTCTCCAATTTGTGTTTAGATACAAAATCTGTGAATTTCGATGAAAAGCACAGGAAGATGAAGTGGATTTTCTTTTCTTTTTCCCTTGTAGAGGAAAACCAAAGAGAATGTTCAATGAGGCTATTGAGGGAGATGTCTTAGCTAACAACTTATCCTGAGATTTAATTTTTGACTGAACTCAATGACGTTGTTTTGATCCATGTAACCGACCAGTGCGTTATGTAGTTGTTTCCCTGTAGCTTTAGGGTTGGCGAACCATGGGATTTATCTAGTGGCTTGAGGCTTGACAAATATCAATTACTACACACACACGCGCACACACACACATATATATTTTTAAGAGTTCATGTGTATCCAACACCCTAAAATATTTCATGACGTAATTTTGTCCTTCAAATATTAAAAATGGATCAGTTTTGCCCTTCCCTAACGGCAATCAAACGTCCGTTTTCTCAAGGCAAAAAATAGCTTCTTCCAACTAAGGTCTCTCCCACCAACCCTCCCTCCGTAGCCATGCCCGCTTCATGATCACCACATAAACGTAATAGATGCGTCAAAAGGTTCGTTATCTTCTTTGTTGGTTTTGCGAACGAAGAGCCCTATGACCCCACCAACACAAGCTTCGTCCTTTCCTTGTTGCTATCAAATAGCAGCATGTGTCTTTTTTTTCTCCGCTCTTGGGTGAATTGCCATTAGTTAACTTCATCTCTACCTAGGTGATCTAGGTAATTAACCTTGCCAAGAGAGGAACCTAGCTATTATTGTTTTTTTATATACCCTATTATTATCCTGGTTCACTAATAAGCTTTGTACACAGTTGTTGGTTCTTTCCATCCTTTAATGTTTCACTTGTGTTTGAGGCTGCTGACTAGTTTCAGAATTCTTTTTTCATTAACGAATATAATCTTGATCAATTCCATAAATTTCCACGACACTTGTGGCATGATTCAACCTCCTGGGGCATCTATGTGCTGATCTGGGAGAGAACAATAACCGCATCATGCAGCGGGCATGGATAAAGAGGGATGGGGCTTAGCTGGAAGAATGAGATAACGGATCTTTGACTGCGGTTAGGTGAGGGGCAAAATATATCCATTTTTAATATTTGAATGGCATAATTGCACCACAAAATATTTTAGAGTGTTGGGTGCACCTTAAAAAATATTTTAGAGTGTTGGGTACATCTTAACCTAATTTTTTAATTATACGTCTACATCCTTGTAGTTTTTATCTACTCATTAATTTTGCCACATAGATCAAAATCAAATCACCATTAACCAGATTAGATTATTAATTATATATAGATGCAAGGAGATGATTATGAGCATAATTATTGATAATTTTTATATTGATAATATATAATTTTTATTTCATTGTCTTCTAAATTTTTTTTTTACTCACATCCAGTCTTTTTTATGAGCAACAACTATGATGATAGCACAAAACAAATTGGTGATTAAAATTGGTTAAAAATAATAATGTGTAAAAACGTAATATCATTTCCAAATATGCTCATGTTCATGAAAAGAGTATAAAAGAGAGAATGAGTAGAAAATATAAGAGAGAATAAGTCAAAGAAAATTAGTGGAAAATCTCTCTTTCTTGTGAATACAATTCTTGGTGAATGTGGGGAAACTAATATAACGATAAGTATTTAATAGGGGTTGCCAAAAACAAAAAAACAAAAAAGAAGAAGTTTAAACTAAGAATCAACACTACAAAAGAGAAAGTTGCTTATAAAAATAACTGAAATGAATATTTTGTATTATTAGCATTCGCATCAATCTTAATTAACATATTAGGATTAAAGATGCATTAAAAAGGAAGAAAAATTATAGTAACTTGGTTAAAAATAAGGAGAAATCATAAAGATTGAGGTTAATTTTGCTGTGTGTATTGAAATCAATCCATGGCCAGAGACGGCAAGTTGGAAGGCATTGATATTACGAAAACAAGTTTGTAAATCAGGAACTTAAACCGCGACATGTATCAATATAAATGTTTTTTTTAATACAAGTGGCAAGTTAAGAAAATTCAAAGTTAACCCTCACAATAGCAATCCAACTTGGGCTGTGGGAGACATCCAAGGTGGGGACTTAGCAAAATCAGAGAATCCTCACTCAGTTTATGAGCATCTTTAGCAAGGTTGTCTGCATATCTAATTGTTTCACGTGGCGCGTATTGAAATTCGATATCCCAATCCGAGAAGAGTAGTTCTCTGATCTCATTAATTTCTGCCCATAGGGTTGATTATGTCCACAATCTTTCAAAACCAAATGAAAGGCGTCCATTGAATCTGTGTAGACGAAAAAAATTTCAAAGATTGTTTTGCTTGCAAGCCTAGAGACTTGCTAGTAAGGCCATTACTTTTGCAGTTGTGGGTGGGAGAAATCCCAACTTCCGTTGGAAACTGAGGATCTAGCTTATATTTGTGTCTTTGATTATTCCACCACACGTCCCTTCTCTCTGATTGTTGATAGATCCATCAACATCTAGTGGAACAAAATCTTTTGGCGTTGCTTTCCAAACTTGTTCTGCATGCCTATGGAACTTGAATATTTGATGCATGAGGTTGTCACAGATAGTAGCTTCCATTAATTGAGTGATTCCTCCATGAATGATTTCTTTTTGCTTGTTGGACACCTTCCATAACTCCCTAACAACGAGCTGAAGACTCAAAACCAGGTCCATCATCTATGGAAACACGTATTACTCAAGTTATGGGCCATGCATTTCCTTACCTACACCTGCAAATTAGAGCAAAATAGACTAAAAAAGGATTAATAACCTCAATCCACACATTTCTGGCAATCTCACAATCACGAAAGATATGTAAGGTGTTTTCCTCTCTCTGACACTCAAAAGGACACTCTACATTATTAGTAGAGCCTTTCTTAGCTCTAAGTGAGTTTGTGGAAGCTTGTCATGAAATACTTCTCAAAGGACATTTTTTTTTTCTTGGGGACCGATATCCTCCACTCTCTCTTCCACTGGCCCGTCACATGCTGCTCTTGCTGTGTAGACACAAATTTGTAATCCGCCTGGACACTAAAATTATCATTTGATCTACTCCTCCAGCAGAACCTGTCCTCTTCCCCTCCAGTTGGGGGTTTGATTTTGACAAGGGTATTAATGATCCTAGGAGGTAAGAACTTTCTCCACTCATGTATGTTCCATCGACCATTTTCTAAAACAAAAGCATTTACTTTTCCACCAGAAACTAGTTGTGGATCCATTTTTGGGGATTCGGCTAATACCTCTATAAAATCTATCCCAAATAGTGGTGATGCTATGCCAGATGCCAGAGGTCCTAATGTTGTTTTCGACAAACCATTTGGTATATTTCTTTACCACATCCATATTTAACTTTGAGACATTGCACCCAAAAGGCATCAGGTTTGGTAAGCAGACCCCAACAGAGCTTCATATTGAAAGCATAGTATTTTGGTTCTGTAATTTCTTGATACTAAGCCTCCTACATGCTTCTTTTTCTTTTATTTAAAAATACAAATATGTTTTATACATTTTCCTACCATCTTTTTATTCCAAACAAAAATGCATACATGGTTAGCAAAAATGTGTAAAAGTCACATCTCCGATACAATTTTAACTGACGGTGTTACCTTTGACGGCGGGCCCACACTATAATTTTTAAAATACCAATAAGCCCTAAAAGATCACCCTCAACCTCTAATTCTTCTTCGAGCGGGAAAAAAAAAAAAAAAAAAAAAACCTTTGGTTCGTCATGAGCAGAGCGCCAAGCAGGGAACCACATACTTCGATTTCGCTAATCACTAGTTCACTACCCTCTTAGCTTTCAGGGAACCTCTCGAAGCTTGTTCCGGCTTTTATAGATAGAATCCTAGTTCCGTTTTTCACTGCCGTCAGAATTTGCCGTCGCCATCGTCCTTCAGGTTTAGTCAACATCTCCTCCATCCTGTTTCTTTTGCCTCTTTAATTTTGCTGTGCTTATTCTTGCATTATCGTGGTTCTGTAAGCAGTTTGTCTGGTATGGTGGAATGATGGTAGTGCCACTGAATAATTGTTTGTTACTCAAATAATTTCCCCCCTTCTTGTTCTTATGTGGTGTTCGACTGGGTAACGTAGAGAAGGACGGAATTTGATTTTCTGATGAAATGGGTTGGATTCATAAAAGTTCATATGTTTATTCAACTTTTATCTTTAAGTTAAATCCACATTGATTCTTTAAATTCTAATTCATAGCATAAATATTATAAATTTCTAGTTCTGTTCGCCCCTCCCTTTTCCAGATTTCATGGAATGAAAATAAATAGTACCATCTATGGATCGAAGGAATCAGAGAATGAAGAATTAGAGGGTTTTTTTTTTTTTTTTTTTTTTTTTTTTTTTTGCTCGAAGAAGAATCAGAGGTTGAGGGCGATCTTTTAGGGGTTTTGGTATTTTTAAAATTATATTGTGGGCCTGCCGTCAAAGTTAACACCATTAGTTAAGATAGTAACGGAGATGTGACTTTTGCACATTTTTTCTAATCACATGTGTATTTTTGCTCAAAAAAAAAAAAAAAAAAAAAAAAAATGATTGGACGCTCCCTAGTAAAGTAAAGATATGTATATTTTTGCTCCTTTTTTACCCTTTTCTTTATTTCATCCCATGCTGTTAGACACATTTTCCTACCATCTTGGCCTTATTCCAAAGAAAACAACGACTGGGGTTTTCAAGTTCGTGAAGCGCATATTTAGGCAATAACATAGTTTGCATTTGGTAGCCAAAAAATTTGCATTGTAAAGGTATTTAAAAGAATTCAGGTGTTAAAATTTTTTGGTCATTTACATATTTATCTTATAAATGTCTACATTTGTCTTGTAATATTTTTTTAACTTATGAATTCTCTTAAATACATTTATTTGTCTTATGAATACCCTTATTTGTCTTATATAAATTCTCTTATGAAAAAATAAAATGTATTGTTATCTTTTCACTGACAAAACTTAATTTCATTTTGATCTCACGGTGGTATAGTGAAATTTCAAAATCTTTTGGGATTTGACTAAAATAAAATTGTTTCCATAGGTCTAAGTGATATTTTCCCATTAAAAAGACACATATTTCTAAAACTATAATAAAATAATAGAGAATGATAAGATTGATGAGACTCACAGTGCAAAAAGAAATGAAAGTCAAGCTCGGTTAATAGCGTTGCTATATATACTACCCAAAAAAATTGATTATATCTACGTTTACATCAAAATAGTTAATTGTGTTGATTTCTAATAGGGAGAATGACTAGTAAATACCAAATAAAATTTCAAAACCAAGAAATGTCTATTGAAAAAGGAAAAGGACAAAGAAGTAAAGATGTATGAATTTAGGTTTTGAATATTTGGGTAAAAGACCAAACTATCATTCCTTTCACTCTTCTCTCTCTACCGTCTTCACTCTCCTTTCTTTTCACTCTTCTCTCTCCACTCGTGAGAGGCGGGCTGCGACTGAAGAACACCACCATCACCACTTTTCTTTCCACTGTCCACTCTTCTCTTTCCTTCCTTTTACTCTTCTCTCTCCACAGTGAGAGGTGTCGTGATTGAAAAACACCACCATCACCACCTTCTTCCTCATCATGAGAGTTGTGACGCATAAGGCTGAGGAAGGGGACTCATAATAGCGAAAAGGAGGAAAGGGAAGAAAAAGGAGGCTGAGGAAGAAGATGAACACTAAAAAAGAGGCTGAGGAAGAAGAAGTTGAACAATAAATAATGATTTTGACAAGTTTCGTAATGAGATTTATAAGTTTAGTAATGTTTTTGACAAATCCTATAATGGATTAACAAAAGTGTTTTCTAATGAAAAAAAGAGGTTGAGAAAGAAAAGGTGAATAATGAATTTGACAAGTTTCGTAATAGGATTCACAAGTTTAATAATGGCTTTGACAAGTCTTGTAATGAGTTTCACAAAAGCATTTTCTAATGAAAAAACAAGATGAGAAAAAAGCATGTGAACAATAAATAATGAGTTTGATAAGTTTCTTAATGTGATTCACAAGTTTAATAATGGTTTTGACAAGTTTTATAATTAGATTAACTAATGTTGGTGAATATTGACCTGCATGTTTTCATCAAAAAATGCTTTTGTGAAACTCATTACAAGACTTATTAAAACCATTACTAAACTTGTAAATCTCATTAAAAAACTTGTCAAACTCATTATTTATTGTTCACCTTCTTTTTCCTTAGCCTCTTTTTTCAATCTGAAAAGGCTTTTGTTAATCCCATTATAAGACTTGTCAAAACAATTACTAAACTTGTGAATCTTATTACGAAAGTTGTCAAACTCATTATTTACTCTTCACCTTCTTCTTCTTCTGCCTCTTTTTTACTATTTACCTTCTTATTCCTCAGCCTCCTTTTTCGTCCCCTTCCTCCTTTTCACTATTCTAAGTCTGCTTACTCAACCTTCTACGTTGCGACTCTCACGGTGAGGAAGAAAGTGGTGATAGTGGTGTTCTTCAGTCGTGACGCCCTCATGGTGGAGAGAGAATAGAGAAAGTAAGGAGAGAGAAGAGTGGATGGTGGAGAGAGAAGAATGGACGGTGGAGAGTTTGGTCTTTTGCCCAAATATTCAAAACCCAGATTCCTAACTTCGTGCCTCTCTATCTTTTTCCTCTTTTAGTAGATATTTCTAGGTTTTGGAATTTTATTTAGTATTTATATCTCATTCTCCCTTTCCAATATGAAAATAGTTTCATTGCTAAATTTACAATTTCACTCCAATTCAATAAATTTTTAATAAAAAAAGGATTGTTGAATAATTTCATGGGAAAACATCAGTGAGGTCCCAAGGTAGATAAAAAAAAATTCGATGGTAAAAGCTTATTTAGGAGGAGTATGGAGGAAGTTAAGGCCTAGTAACTTATACTTCAAGATCATAAGGGAGTGTTGTTCTTTTTATCTTTTTAATTCAAGATTTGAGATAGTTTAATTTTAAAGGGTTTCAAGTTGTGTTAATTAAGAATAATCTAGTTTTACATTTTAGATTTTTTTTTTTTAATTGGATTGATAAGTTGAAGTTTTTTTTTTAAAAAAAAATGTTGTAGACAATTGTTGGATTTTTTGTTTACAACCTTTGGATTGTTAATTGAATTAATAATTGAGTTTTAAGATTTATTAATTTAATTGTCAAATGGCTTTATCGATTTAATTGTTTAATTGAGTTAATAAATTGTCTAGTTGTTCGATTGGATAATTGTAACAAGATTCTAAAATTACTTAGAAATTAACGTGATTGGGTTTTAATGAGTTTGATTAACTAGCTCATTCCATTATGAATTTTCTAGTGGATTATGTGCTATTGAACTTGAGGGGTTTTCATGTTTCAATTAGTTAATTAAATTTATTAAATCCAATATTTCATTAATCTCTCTTTGATCTAATTAATTAATTTGAACTAAGAAGTTAACTCCATACAATTCCTAAGTTGTCCTCTTCATCATTATCATTGAACTAGATCTTTATTGTTTGATTTATTTTTAATTAATCTTCTTCTTAGGATTTTAATTCTTCTCTCATAACAAAAAACCCTCCCAAAAATTGCATTCAAATTCATATAGATTAGTTTCATTTTCATTTAGGTTTTAGAGTCAATTGCATATTGCATTTAGTTAGTTTAGTTTCATTTCATTTCATTACATTTTTCATCACCTAAATTCAACCTAAAGAAAAACCCACAAATTGCTCCTTGGGAGAATGACCTAGGTTGACCGTAAAGCATAATTAATTAGGACCTAGTTTAATTGGTTGCTTTAGGACAAAAGCAATGCATCGACAACGAGATTTTTATAGGGATATTTTAATGCAGTCAATAAAGCAATTTTGACAACGGGAGTTTTTTTGCAAGAGGAATTCTATAATTAATATAAAAAATGAGGAGATTTGAGATTGGAACCTTTTTAATATTTTTTATCTACCTTAGAACCTCACTGATACTTTCCCTAATTTCGTTTATGTTGAATCCTTTCGTACCTTCTTCAGATTCCTTGCCCTCCATTGTCCATAATCACATTTTCTGCCAGGTTATGAATATATTTATTAGGAATCTAATCTTATTTATCTTTTTTTATTACGCATTCATCCTAATATTCCATACCTTCTAATATCCCATGCACTCCTTGTCATACACCAACTTTTACCTCGTCTTACTGAATTGATATATAATATAAATGGGCAAATTTAACAATAAATTTATACGTGAGGGGCAGTTCACACCATAAAGTTTTTTAAGGGATAACAATACACACAAAGTTTGAAATGAGGGGCACTTGACACTATACTGTTAAATCTCTTTTAATTTAATTAGTTCACTATTAATTGAGCCCCATAATATTGCACATTTCATGATTTTTTTTTTTCAGCATCTCACTGATTCATTCAGTCCTTTGTCCCCCACCTCTTAACTGAACAAGTCAAATGCCATTAAAAATGGATAGGTGAGGTAGGTGGCTGTGATGAAGTGCCTTACTCAACTGTCATAGTAGCCATCGGTTACTCAACCATCACAAACACTACTCAATCATCACAAACACCTACCTTGCTTGTCCTTTTTTAATGGCATCCGACTTAGTCAGTTAAGAAGAGAAGGAAGGAGTGACTGATGAGTCAAATGTGGAATAAAAATCATAACACTTGGAATTACGCCCCTTAATTTTTTTTAAAAATATTTTAGGTACTTTTTAATTACAAATTTTAACTTCAAAAAATTGCCTTATGCAGTTGTCCTGCCTTTGTCTCGGGCCGCACACCCATTTTTGAAGGTGACAGTTGAAGTCCTTTTCCCTGTCCATTTCCTTCTCACTATAACCAACTATAATGTTCTCTTAGAGAAATTTTGACAAAATGTTGCAATTTTAGCTGGTACCCAAAATAAAAAATAACTATAGTTTTTTTTTAAAAAATATTACACGTAATAAATCCATTTATAAAATGTAAGTATATTTATCTAAATATAGAATTTTTATACGAATGTTCAGAATTTTATTTGCGGGTACTTTAGGTTGGTTCTGCAGGTCAATATTGTCTTATACATATTAAAGAGGAAAAAAAGAAGGGTTAAGGTCCTCACATCACCTAACAAATTGGGAAAATCCTTCTCGGGACCTTTTTGACAAAAAAACCCAAAGGACCTAAGAATTTGACCATCCCGAAGAAAGGTCCCTTGGTCCTTTTTGGGTTTGTCGAGTACGGTGAGTTGTAAATGAGATTGATATAGTTGTTAACTGTGACTGATATATTGTTGTAAATGATCGATTTAGTTGTAAAAAAAATTGTTGTAAATGAGATTTTGATTTTAGTTGTAAACGGAAGTAAAAAAATTGTTGTAAATGAGACCGATTTAGTTGTAAATTTTTAATGAATTTATCGAGAAAAGGACCAAAGGGGCCTTTTTGGGATTGTCGTGATTCTTAGGTCCTTTTTGGGTTTTTTTTTTTTTTCCAAAAGGGTCCCTCAGAAGGATTTTCCCTAACAAATTTGCTTTATGATACTACCTCTAGTACGAAATTTCACATAAAATTTATAATGTAATTTGTATTATAAATTTTATTTTATATTTAAGATTAAAATAAGTATCCTCTTTATTAAATAAGACCCTGACCATTTCAAACAATTTATTGTTAGTATTCCTCTATACCAACTTAAGCCTTCTTTATTATTATTTATTCATTTATAATAAAAATTGGGTAATTAAGTAATTTTGACATGTTTTTAGAGACATTTTTTGCAATGCATTTTATTTTTTCAAATTAGGAGGCAAACATTATCAACTGAGGCACTAGTTCAAAAAGGGTTTTAAGACTTGGACAAAAGAGGCATCGTAAGACCGACTCGCGGCCGGTCTTGTTCCAAATGGTATTAAAAGTCTAACATTTAAGACCGGACTACGATCGGTCTTAAAGAAACTCTTTTAGAGATGTTTAAAACATTAGGTCTTAAAAAAAGTCGTACTAAATAAACCTGAAATATTTTTGTTTGGTCCTAAAACTCAACTTTTAAGATAGGACAAAAAACTAGCCGCTCTTAATGTTAGGATTCGTAACAACGCAATGATTAAAAAACTTATGAATCCCGCCCCGAGGATCACTCGGGTGCGTTTAAACCTAGGCTAGTGAATCCGAAATTACCTTAGCGAGAATTCGTTTTGCGCCTTGTTCTTCGTTGAACAGGTGGGCTACCTCCTCGATCAGCGAGAAGACAACTCGTAGGATCGTCTTCCTCATTTGGTATCCACACGAACAACTCCAACACGGCTACGACAGATGCTAAGCGCCTCTTGTGCGTCTCTCTTAATTTTCCACTCTAGGGTTTTCTCGCGCGGCTCTCTAAATGCGCTCGACAAAATGTCCCGTGAGTTTTCTAAAACTTCGACGCATTATATAAAATTAATCCTCATTAATTTTGAAATTCAAATTTCAAATATGAATTAAAATACATTAATTACATCAATCAAATCGATGTAACGTATTTAATTCTCATTAAAGCTGATTTGAAATTCGAATTTGAATCGAATTAAAATAAATGTATTAATTAAATCCATCTAATAGATCTAATCAAATCCATTTATTTAATCCAAATTAAAAGCCTTTGATTTAATTTATCTCTATAAATTAAACTGAAGAAATAATATCTATCTATTCAATTTAAATTTGAGATACCATATCTCAATTTAATATTAAACGATATACGATATCTTTATTCGAAAATTAAATGAGATAATATCTCAATTTGTTTTAGATATTTAATTTATCAAATAAATTAAATACAAAACAAATATATTAATATTATAATCTCTATTAATAATATTAACATATATTAATTTGAATTTAATATATATATATATATATATATCCTAGATTAAATTTAGTATTTATTAAATCTTAGGCGTATCTAAGATTCAATGAATCCTGACACATTGCTCGTGTTGAGTTATTCTTGTGTGCGACTGCGCCCGTATGAGATTAATGGTGGGCCAACACCGTGTTAGCCCACAAATCGCAAGCGGCCTCTAGCAAGACATTGCGACTACCCAATTCACATGGGATCGATGACACGATACAACATATCGTACAACCATGTCACGTCCCTTTGTCATGCGATAATTTGGTCAAGGATGAGGCATGGATAATGTCAACTTCCTTTTCTTGACCATTACTTTCTCGATTCTCGAGTAGTCTAATAAGTGAAATGGAAACTCCTTTCCATCACAAGTATGGCCATACATTTCTTAGACTCACTCATCGAGGGCCCAGATATTATCTCTACAAATGTGAGGACAAATTCCATCTTGACCATTCACATCCCTCCACATGAAAACCACGATCCCGATCCCAGCCTTTATCATCACCCGGTCAAAGGTGACTTTTGACTAGGTCAAAGACAGTGATTCATCATGTAGGAATCCATGATGATCTCAGTCATAGGGCGTCGTGCCGTGTTATACATGAGATAAGCTTATGACTAGATCCATGCAGCTTTCTCATAGTGGGTCGGTCCGGCAAACCTTGTACTCTTACAGTGCTCATGACTTTGATTCGTATCTCCATACCTCATCAAGGTCATATGGTCTTAACTCATCTTCGCTCCAGCGTAGATGATCGACCGAGGACATTTAGGATAATCTATAAGATGTATCCAGGGATGCGGTTATCAATACGAACATGCAAAACTTGAAAATGATAACTAAAGAGAATACTTTAAATAAATTAAATATCCAAAGTACAATGAATTGCCCCTTGGGCATAATTTCCAACACTTAAAAGATTGGAAGTTTAAGACCGGACAAAAATAAATCCGATCTAAAAAATAGCGGCTTCTAAGACCAAACTACTAAAACTACGCGGTCTTAAAAGACGACTTTCAAGACTGGATGATAAATACATCCAGGTCCTAAAAATTGAATTTTTAGACCAGGACGTATAAATACACCGATCTTAAAAGACCAACTTTTAAGACCGACTTAATATATGTACAATCGACCTTTAAGACCAGGACATATAAATACATCCGGTCTTAAGGTTGAACGTTTAAGATCGGCGTATTTATTTCGGTCTAAATTTTCCAATTTGTTCCCGCTTTGTTCTTCTTGATCACATATATACACAAATCCACCACCTAATCCAGCACATAAAAGTCGATACTTTAAGCTACAAGTTATAAACAATTATGAATCAATTGAATTAGGAAAAAGAATACAAATATTATTCACTATGAGTTATGTGGCCTCTTAATTAATGATTATACTATTACTACAACACCTAAATTAATTTATACAATAAGATGACTTACTTACAAATGCAATAAGTTACAAATACAACATACATGCCCAATATAATATTCATCATGCTTTAACATCCTCTTTTATAACATGCCCCTTTGGATCGGATCCTGCCACAAAAATAAAACAAAAACAAACTTCATAGTCAGTGACATTGTTTATAAACATAGAAGGAATATAATATAGTTAAAACTTTAAAGTTTTCAAAGAAGTCCGCATAAGAATATTACCTTATGAATTGACTCTTTTATAAAGTGATATCCTCCCATATCCCTTCTTGATGATCATTTCTTATGCCGCGTTCAAGGTTCTAAAACCGGATAGGTCCTTTGAACCGTTTCGAGATATCGGGTCAAGGGTCAGTGGGTTAGGCACGAGTCAAAGGTATTAATTAAGAAATATAATTTAATTAAAATATGTAAAATATTTATATTTTAATAATAATAAAAATAAACCCGAGATGCAGAAAAGTAAACACGCAACCCAATTGATAGTAAAGTGTCCATCAGGCCTTTCAACTTTCTTTTGTTCAATTAATTACACCACCAACCTTTCTACCTTCTTTTGTTCAAAGTAATTATACCGCCAGCCTATTTCAGTATTTCACTATTTCGGTATTTCCCACTCGTACGTTTCATCTTCTCTCTTCTTCTTCTTCTTCTTCTTCTCTCTTCACCTCACACTTCTCTCTTCTCTAGTCTGCGATTCAGCTTTCCGGCATTGGACAGCACCTCTTTCGGTGGATATGCTCCACAGTTCACAGGTCACTTTCTTCAACGAATATGAGGCACTTCCATCGACAAACATGTGACTTCGCACCCTCACCATATTCCTTGCCAATAATAGTCAGATCTCATCTTTCTCACCGTGCTTTCGTCGATCTCTATCTCTGATTCAACCCCACTCTATTTTTTTTTAGATCTTTGTACTTCTGGATCTGTTTTTTTTTTAACTTGTCAACTCGGCCGGTTTAGGCCGAGTTGTCCAAGTTGACTCGGGGTTACCGAGTCAGCTCATATTTAGCCTAACTCGGATCGGTATTCAGGCCGATTCGCCAGTTTCTGGTCCGAACCAGCCGGTCCGGTCCGGGTTCCTAAACCATGGCCGCGTTCATTATCCGCTTCATCTTCTTTGTTCATGTCCGGTAGACCCCTTGAAAAAGGAGTACTCTCAGGAAGACCATAATTTGAATGACTTTCCTCATCAATATCAATGACCCTTTTTCCTTGGAGAGCTATAGACCACATTTTATTTTCTTAATCGGTGATATAGAACACTTGTTTCGCTTGGTCTGCCATAATGCAAGGTTCATCTCCTAAACTTCTACCATTAACATCGACTAATGTAAATCCTAGCCGATCGATGTGAACACCATTATTGACATTAACCCACTTGCATTTGAAAACGGGAAATCTAATTTTAACATAGTCCACCTCTCAAATCTCTTCAATAATTCCATAATATGGCATGACTGGCAATAAAGGCCTCTTGTCTTTCGAACTGGAGAAGTGCATAGATTCAGCCTCTAACATAACACCACTGTTCTGGACTGTGCTCGTATCATCTAGGGACTTCGTGTAAAATTTATAATCATTGATCACATACGAATTCCAACTTATGACATTAACCTTAGGACCACGTGCTAGCCATTTGATTGTATCAGAAACACTTTCCTCTCCCTCGACCTTTTGTTTGAACCAGTTTGCAAAACTTATGTTATGCTCCATAATCAACCTTTGTTCAATCATTCGATAATTTTCTTTCTTTACAGCTTCTTTATGTGCAGCTATGCTGGCTTGAACTTCATCAACATTATTCAAGATGTATAAGTGGACTTGTGACAATTCATCAAGATCCACACTCTTTACTAAAGCCCCTCGTCTGCCCCCTTCAGCATGTTGACGTTTTGGAACCCCAATATGTCTTACTTTGGCCAAATAATTTTGACAAAATTCCATGGCTTCTTGAAACATATTTCGAACAATTGATGCTTCCGGCCGTATGCGTTCTTTACATACCCTTTTAGGAATTTCATAGATATTTCAATTGGGTACATCCACCGTAAATGGATAGGGCCACACAACTTTATCTCCCTCACTAGATGAACAATTAGATGAACCATGATGTCAAAAAATGTAGGAAGAAAAAGCTTCTCAAGGTGGCACAAGATAAGGTATCATCCATTCTCCAATTCATCCAACTTTTCAATCTCGAAAACTTTACTACAAACCGCATTGAAGAAGACACAAAGTCTAGTCAAAACGACCCGAAGATCATACTCGGCGATGTCTCGAATAACTATTGGGAGTAGCTATTGCATCAAGATATGACAATCGTGAGACTTTTGGCATACTAATTTCAAGTCCTTCATCGATACAAGCCTCTTAAAATTTGAAGAATACCCCAAGGGAACTTTTGTGCCATGTAAACACTCACAAAAACTTCGTTTCTCATCCTTAGACAAAGTATGAGAAGCTGGGGGATAATAAGTTCTCTTCCCATGTGGCCTTGGATGTAACTCTTAGTGTATTCCCATTGCTATCAGATCCAATCTTGCCTTTACATCATCCTTGGAACTACCTTGTATGTTGAGAAGCGTGCTAACAATACTATCACATATGTTTTTCTCCACATGCATGACATCAATATAGTGTCTCACATCAAGATTGCGCCAATAGGGAAGATCGAAAAATACAGATATCTTTTTCCATATATTTGTTTCTTTTCTACTCTTTGCAGTCTTACCGAAGATGACATTGATATTTTTCACCTTTTCATAAACTTTCTCCCCAGTCAATGCCACCGGAGCATCTTCATACTCTTGGCCACCAAAAAAGGCTTTCTTTAATCGACGATATGGGTAGCCCCGTCTAAGAAATCTCCTATGTCCAAGATAAACCGTCTTTCTTCCATGTTAAAGTTGATGGTAGCGTGTGCCTTCTTCACAAACCGGACATGCTTTATGACCTTTTTCACTATACCCTGACAAGTTCCTATATGCTGGGAAGTCGTTTATAGTACAAAATATCATGGTTCGCATTATTTTAAACACCTCCTTCTTGAAAGAGTCAAAAACATCGACACCTTCTTCCCACAACTCCTTCAAGTCTTCGATCAAGGGCTGAAGGTAAACATCAATGTCATTTCCAGGTTGTTTTGGTCCCGAAATCAACATAGACAGCATGATGTACTTTCGTTTCATGCATAACATAGGAGATAAGTTGTAAATAATCAGGAGTATAGGCTATGAACTATGTATGCTGCTAAGGCTTCCATATGGATTCATGTCATCCGTGCTAAGGGCAAGCCTAAGGTTCCTAGGTTCTTCGCCGAAGTTCAGAAATAATTAATCGATTTTCTTCCATTGAGAAGAATCGGGATGTCGAAGGTTTCCATCGAAATCCTCTCATCTCGCATGCCACCTCAAATTTTTTGCATCATTTTCATTTGCAAACAACCACTTGAACCTTGGTATGATTGGAAGGTAGCACAACACTTTTGTAGGCCCCTTATTTGACTTGTACCTTGGGGTTTCACATATCGGACAATTCTGCTTCCCTTTGAACTGTTTTCTATACAATATGCAATCATTTGGGCATGCATGGATCTTTTTGTACTCCATCCCCAGTGGACAAAGTATTTTCTTAGCATCATAGTATCGATGCGGCAACACATTATCATCGGAAGCATGTCCTTAAAAGCCTCAAGCATTTCAGAAAAACTCTTGTCGCTCCATCCATGATGTGCCTTCAAGCTTATCAATTTCAATACAGCGTTCAACAATTGGTATTTTTTTACACCCAGGGTATAGCGGGGTATCTGTTTCACTGTATATATTAACATATGCATGTGATTGATGAAAAGCCTCTTCTCCTACATCACGAATAATGTCCTCTATGCGATCATTCATATCCGTGTCATTATAATCAAAGGCCACTTCCCCATATTGAGACCTACTTGGTATTTTTTTCACCATGCCATACCCATACTGTATAAGTCTTACAAAATCCTTCACAAATTAAATGTGTGTGTATAACTTCAGGACTTAGTCGCCCTCATTCAAACATTTATTTAAGGGAAATAAAGCTTCCCACTATCATCATGGGCATTTTGTTCAGCAAATTCTATAAAGTCCCTCACCTCATTCTGATATTCAACACTTGTCCGTAAAGCATTTATCCAACTGTGATCCATAGTAGAATTCCTATAGACGGAAAAATTTAACATACATAATCCGAAAAAATTGACACTTGCATATAAAATAAGGCAACACCAAATGCATATTTATGCTCAATGTCGATTATGTCTTTTTTTTTTTTTTTTTACGGAGAAACTTGCCCATTAAATGCATAACTTCGAATCACTTTTGATTATAAGTGTACCACAGTCAATCCAAGAAGCACAATAAATGCGTGACGAGGAAATTAAATGCATCGCATGAAGGTCTTGTGGACTCACCGTAGCATATAAATTCAAATGCGTTTTTGCCGAGTCGTTCTTCTCCCGCCATGAACGTTGATGTTGCGCATGACAAGAGTAACCTAAAAACATTTGTTGGTCAATTGGGTAGGTCTAAAGTGCATATTAATCTTCAAAATACAATATTCATTAACAACAGAGAAACCCTCAAGAACATTTCATTGATTTCGTTCAACCCATGAAAAACCCATAATGATAAGCAGGAAAATCATAAAGTTATATAACCGAAACACCTCTTACAGCTTGGTCTATAGACGTTTAGCTAAGGAACCAGAAAGTGATTGTCGAGAGAGCAATATGAAGCAGCGACCAAGCAACACACAAACACTGGAGATAGAACCTGAGTAATCAGTTTCGGCGCGACAAGAGAAGTACAGAGAGGGAAATTTAATATTCCGCGACAGAGAGATGTTTTAGTATTTTGGATTTTATTAAGACATGTTAATTATAAGGTAGCCGGTCCTAAATATATAATTAAATTTTTAAGACCGAAAGTTTCGAAGACTCCGGTCTTAACTTTTATTATTCATTTAATTTTTAAGACCGAGATGTTTTGAAGACTCCGTCCTAAAGTTTTAATTTTAAGGCGGAGTTTTATAAAACATCCTATTCTAAAAGTCCTCATTTTTTTTAAAAAAAGAGGATTGGCTTTGGCGAGCGCATTAGCAAACTAAATGAATAAAAATTAAAGGAAAACTAGAGAATAAACTTCTTTAATTACTGGAGAATATGAACAAAAAAAAAAAGACATAAGCTTAGTTCTTAATGCTTCATACATTACTGGAGAATATGCACGCATTACGGAAAAAATACAACAGAAAAACAAGGAGAAAATTATCAAAAACAAGAATCTGACTAAACATCCTAAAGCTTATTATCCTCCAAAGACTTGACGATTGTTCGCCTCGCAAGTGTACGAGTTTCGCAAGTAATAAAGTGAAAAGTAAAGTATCGTTCCCACGAGGATTTGTTTAACAAATTGGTCAAGCAAGAGGCTTAGTGAATTTCATCAAGTTGAGCTAGAACAAAGTTTTGATTTGGAAAGAGAATTTTTAAAGACTATTTCTAAAACTTAGAATTGATAAAGGCAAATGACTTTTGACTTCAAGGATAAAAGAGCCTAGGATTCTTCTTCCCTTTTGCATTTCATAAAACTTGGTCAAATACCTCTCTAGTAGCATTTCAATACATACATGTGTTAGTCTAAGGTTCACAAATACTTGACCCGCTCTCTCAAGTCAAAATCAAGTTTCTCTTCTCATTAAAATGCACAATCTCTTGCTACAATTAATGAGAATCAATCTTAAAGCAACAACCCTAATGTGACAATGCAAGGTTAGTAAATATATCTCTATTCTACCAACAAACCATCCATTTATCAAGTAAACTTCAAGACAAGCATGATTTCAATCAAGTTCTACACCTAGATTAGCTCTCTCAAGTCAAAACCTATGTGAATAAATCATCTAAATGGAGGCCAATCACTTAGAAGCATTAAGCCAAGGTTGAAATCAACACATGTGTATATTTATCTACCAAAAGAGAGGAATATTCAAGTTTTAATCCATACAAAGGGTAAGAAGAACCCTAGAATGAAAGGTTTAGCTACTCATATTCAAATACAAAGAGATTCTAAGCAAAGGAACTGAATACATGAAGAAACTAGGAAGAAAAGAGAAGAAAAGAGGAAGAACCAAGGTGAAAACCCCAAAATCTCTCTTAGGTTGAGCACCCAAGCCTCCAAGATTGTCCAAATCTCTCTCCCAAGCTCTTCCCTTGTGTGCCCACTTGTTTCCTTAGGTCAAGAGTGTGTTTTTCGGCCCTTCCCTTTAGGTTAAATAGGGTTTTTCTGTTTTTCGAAATGTAAAAACGCGCAGCTGTACTTTTGCATTTTTTACGATCGGGCTACGGCCGATTGTGACTTTCCATGGAAAGTGCGGCTACGGCCAGTTGTGACTTTCCACGGAAAGTACGGGCGCGCGATTGTGACTTTCCACGGCCGGTTTGCACAGTTCTTCTAGCTTTGCAATCGCTTCACCTCCTTTATTTCTTTCCTTGTTTCTTGATTCTTATAGAGCTTCAAAACTTATCTCCATCTTCCTACAAAAGAGGAAGCAATTATCAATTCTCAATTGAATCATAAACTCTATAATAACAAGGATTTCTTTGATTTTTGCCTTATACTTCCATATGCACATTTTCCTCTATAACTTCATTTCTATGCACATTTTGAACCAAAAATAGGTAAAAGGAGAGAGAAAATGTGCTGGAATGTTGTCAATTTCTAAGAGTTAACACACCCCCAAACTTAAATATTTGCTTGTCCTCAAGCAAAAACATGTATCTTCACTAAATTTCTTCAGTTTTTGTCATTGATGCATGAATAAATTTATCCTCATCTACTGCTCAAAGAGTTATATAAAACAGGGAATCAACTAAATATGCACAAATGGACACTTCATAGATTTAAAACATGCTTTTCAAGAATTTCCAATTGTGAGTGTGTGAATGGAGTTGACATGTACTCTTTTGCACCTGCTAAAGTTAAAAGCAACAATTCAAGTCATATAACTATATTCAAACAATCAATTCCATCATTCTCTAATTTCCTCCTCTTTTCTTCTAATTCACTTCACTTGACTTAAAAATCAAAGGGACTTTTCAGCTTGTAATGGGGCCGGGGTTAAGGTTCTCAAAAGAAAAGGTAAAGGATAATCAACAAATACCTCAAGATAGATGATAACCACTTAAGGGGTTTCTTCCTTTTCTCATTAAACACACTCCCCAAACTTGAACCAAATTGATCTTTTCCATATCAAGCCTTCTTGAACTTTCTTTCTTTCTTTCTTTCTTTTTTTTTTATATACACTTTTTTTTTTTTTTTTGTTTTTTTGTTTTTTGTTTTTGAAGCTTGATTTCTATACATTGTGAACCCTTTTACTTTCTACATTCTTTTCTAATCATTTGACACTCTAATCATCACTATATTCCACAACCCCAATAAATTATCATCTATCTCAAAGCAAAGGAATCATGGTTTTTCACATTGGCTAAGGTAGGTAGATGTCAGGTCTTTCAAAAAGAATCTACAATTGGTTTTTCAACAAGGCTCAAAATAAGGGTTCAAAGGGAATAGAATCAATTAGGTAGGCTTGAAAGGCTCAATCGCATTTTATGAAGTGCCCTAATCCTTTCTTTAAATCTTATGAAATAAATCAAAAGCTTTGAAGAAGTCCAAAGATTATTTTGAAATCAACAAGTTTGAAACCAAAGGCATACAACCTAATTTGCCACAAAGCCCTTCAACAAAAACATCCGAATAAAGTTCACTCCAATAGTGCTTTCTTAATTTGAAAATTCTGAATGGCATGATTTATCACTACAATCTATCCATCAATACACATTAAACAAAATTTCCTATCAAACATAAAAGATTGAGAGTAATTTCTATCATCGGATCATTCAAGCAACTTTGACAAATACCTAGAATTTCAGTTCATTTTTAAAATTCTTCACAAACAAGAATTTAAGCATGAGAAATTTCAAACATTCCAACAATTTTCTTTCAAAACTATTCAAAATTTTCACGTGCACTCATCAAAGTTTCAAAAAATTTGCAAAACCGGTCAAAATTGCAAAAAGTTCAAAACTTTCACCCCCAAAGTTTCAAAAAACTTAACATGGACAATGCCCTCATTGTCAACAAAAAAAGAATGGGAATGGAGAAAAGTGGCAAATGTACCTAGTGCAGTTCATATTCACAAGCAAGAACAAAGAAATGAAGCGAGAAAATAGTCGAATAAATCGTCGGGTTTCCACAATCGCCAACAAGTATGAACAAAAACAACACCATCATGGTGGAAAGATGATCTCGCGTAACTTGTGACCACTCAATTTGCTGTATTTAAATGTTTCAAAATATTCACAGCAGAGAGATTTACAAACAACCCTAAAATCTTGAAAACATGTATATATCAATCACTCAACATAATCATGCTAATAAGTCCAAAAACAAACAGATCCAAGAAAGTGTCACGGTGACCATCGTAGTCACCACACCACATCCACAACATGCAACACAATTTCATATGCTAAAACAAAAACTATCAGTTCTCAAGGGGGAGTAACCCCACAACACACGTAAAAGCAAACACAACATTAAAATATTGGTTAGAAAAAGCATCGGCCATCCTCCTCGTCGAGAGTGTATAGTCTGAATCTGAATGATTTCTGGATGCCTTTCTTGAGGTCGATCCCGTCTTCCCCTCCCTCTCCTCATCATCATCATCCTCATCTGTGCTGCGGATATCATCATCAGCACTCTCATCTTGCTTGTCACCATCCACATTGTTGGTCGGTTGGCCATGCTGATGGACCAGGCGAGTAACAAGGGAAGTGAGGTGGCCAATGGCGTTGGTGAATGTGTTTTCCAGCCTATCAATCCGGCAAGGTCATGGCCTCAAATTGTAATTCCAGTTCGAGCGAGGCCCTTCCGTCTAGCCCTCTTTGTCTCTCTCTTTTCGGGGTTGGCCGAGATCCCAAATTGTTGTAGGTGAATGGGCGATCGGGTTCAACAAGGATGTCGCGAGGCAATTGTTCAACCTTAGCTTGCGGGGAAAAGAGAAGTAATGGTATGTGGAAAAAGTAAGCGCGTACGATGTTTGTCCCCGCACTTGTAGAGGGCTTTGTACATGATTTTTCCTAGATTAATAGGTCTGGTTGTTTTGCAAAAGGTAGATGAGGAGGGCCAATTTTTTTGGTATGTAGGTGAGGTGGGAAGTGGGCTTAATATTATTGCCCGCCAAATGAAGCCAACATTTTGCTTCCGTGTTAGATCACTTCGAGCCGGTATTTCTTCCGCGGAAACGAACAAACCAAGTGTTTTCCCCATTCACCACAATCTCCTTAGCTATGTCCTCATGGGAAACGACTTCTTGTCGGCGGTGATCTTCCGATACATACGGTCATTGTTGGATACGCTGGGTAGGTTGTAATGTTTGTTCATTGTATCAGCATTGATGACAATGACCTTGACCCCGGAAGGTCACGAGCCCATTATAGAAGATGTGTTGAGTGTAGTATTGGTGGACAAACTCAACATTCACCTTCCTCTTCCTTGCCATGAGTTTCCCAAGACGCCGAGCACTTGACTTGCTTATAAAAGTCATATTGGGCCGTCTTCCGAAACTCCCGCATTCCTATGAAGCTTTCATCACACGACCATTTGTTGGACTTGGGCCAAGGTGAGTGGAGAGGGGTTACGGGATCGGTTCTTTTGTTTCTTGCTAGGAGTTTTCATTACCCGCACACAAGAGAAGGAAAAAAAAAACACCAAAACACAAGGCACACTTATCAACAAGCAAACAAAAACCAAAAGAAACTTATTCAACCTATCCTAAAAAGAAAAGGAAAAGGTCCCCAAACCGAGATTTTATCTAATACCAAGCAGCCAAGCAACATTCCAAGCCTACAACTACTCCTCACTGCCTTAGAAGACCACTTACTTTCTCAAAATGAGATTTAAAGATGGAAGAGGCAGTTGATCAATCAATTTCATTGTGGGACACCAAAATATTTCAAAAGATCAAGACAAGGGCAAGAGAAAAGTGAAGGGTCACAAATATATGTTCGATAAACAAGTAGTAGAACCCTAAATCAAAGAGTTTTACATTAACAAAAGAATTATCTAAGTGACCCAAAAACTTTTCGCATAGCAAAAGCATATGATCCAAAACAAATTGGTTTCAACGATGCAATCATCGTAATTGCATAAAACCAAATGATAGAGGTAATTTTGAAAGCCCCTTGATGCCTTGTTGAATAAGAATTTGGTCTCGCCACAATGAAATGATATTAGTACAAGCTAAAGGTGAAAAACAGAGTGACCGAAAATTAGTTCACAACTTGGCAAAGTCTGGCCAAATCAAGCAATTATATGAGTAGTTCTGAATTCTTGTGGATTGGGGTTCAAGCTGGGTTTTCACAAATAATAAACACATTGCCATTTACATAATGATATAGTAATCAGTATGTAAAGGCATGTTTTCATGGTTCAAAACTTAAGTGCAACCTTTTCCAGTTAGAATCCACAACCCAAGAAAAATTCAGAGCATCCTTGGCTAGAAACAATTAAGTGCTTAACCAATCAAGTATGTTGTGAACTATATCAAAAACACATCCAAAATCAACCAAAGATATCCGCATTTGAGAATGTACCAAGCAACCATCGTTAGTTGCCACATGCTATTCCTTATATCACATCTAAATTCAAGCTTAATTCGCAATGGTCCTAATAAATTGGTAGAGCATAACTTCCAAAATCATTCAAAGATAGGTAGGTCATCAAGAGAGCAACTAGCAGCAAGTTCATTTTGAAAAATGTCCTCCCTATTTTTTTTTTTTTTTTTTTTTTTTAGTTTAAAAGCAAAAGCAAGTCAAGAAACCCGTGGAGATTCCAAGCATAGTAGTATTTCAGTTACACATCGTATGTAAATGGATATTCTAGAGACCTTAAAAACTCATAACCAAAGTTGTCAGAATGTATCCACAAGTTTCAGAGTCAGGGATATATTTAGTTCTCATGATGACCAAGCATATGCAGAACCATCTAGGAAATTAAAACTCAAATTTTAATTTCGGTCCAGACTATCAAAACAAGCAAGAACTACACTAATCCTCGATTAAAACTCATCGTTAAAGCCTCAGAGAGCATGCTTAAATTTGAATCAAAATCATAGCCTTATCACAATGCAACCCTACTCCAGTTTTTTTTTTTTTTTTTTTTTTTCTATGAAACTACCCAAAACCAGAATAACTCGAGGGAAAAGAGACAAATGATACCTCGTGATACGTAACAAGAGCGAGTAAAAGACAGAGGCAAAACAAAGTCTGCGAGAGATAGTGGTCGAAGCCTCGACTTTGGGAACAAAGCAACGTCGAGTGAAATCGTGAACGGAGCAAGAAGAGGACGATTGTGGGGGAGAGGAAGAAGAAGCGAGAGTGAAGCGAGGCGTGGTGGCGGCCGACGGTGAACGGAGGGAAAGTTGGGGCTTTTTGTGGAGGAAGAGCGTCGGAGGAGGAGGCTATGGAAGAAGGGTGGCCGACGGTGGGGAGGAAAGGAGAGGAGAGATGAATGGAGAGGAGGGATGGGGACGAATGCCGACGGACGGGGAATGACGGTGGTGGTGCTGGACGTGCGACGGTGAAGAGCGATGGAGGGTCGAGAGAGTTGGAGAGTGATGGAGGGTCAAGCGATGGTGCTGTGCCGGAGAATGCGAGAGAAGAGGATCAAAGGAGAAGAGGGGGAGATTAGGGTTTCAAATTGGGAATGGGTGAGGGAAATTACATTGGGGATATAGGGTTTTGAAATTGGGGATGAATGTGGTCCCAATAGTGGGCCACATTCATTTGGGTAGATTGGGAATTACTGAAATAGTGAAGGGCAACGTGGGAAAGAAAGAAAAAAAAAAATTTTTATTTAATTTTTAACTCTTTAATTTTTTTTTTTTTTTTTTAATTTTAATTTTTTTTTAATAATTTTTTTTTTAATTAATTTTTTTTTTAATTATTTTTTTTTTTTTTTTTTTGAAAAGATATTAACAATTTAAATTTTTTTTAATTTTTTAAATTAAAATTTTTTAATTAAATTTTTTTTTTTTTTTTTAGAGCCACTTTCCACGGCCGGTGGAAACTTTCCGCGAAAGTGAACACGAGAGCACTTTCCACGGCCGGTGGGGACTTTCCGGAAAGTGAGCACTTTCCGGTGGGGACTTTCCGGAAAGTGAACACGAGAGAGCACTTTTTCCGGTGGGGACTTTCCGCGGAAAGTGAACACAGAGCACTTTCCACGGGGGTGGGACTTTCCGCGAAAAGTGAACACGAGAGCACTTTCCACGGCCGGTTGGGACTTTCCGCGGAAAGTGTCATTGTCAAAAACAAAACCAAAATGTACAGAATTTGCAAAACACAAGAAACATTCCCAAATACCACAAGAATCACCCAATAAACTTTATACCAATCATTATCAACCAAATTACTCAAGATCAAACACTTTAACCCATCCAAGACCATAAGGCACACATGAATAGCAAGTTTTTTTTTTTTTTTTTTTTTTTTTTTTTTGTCAAAAGACAAAACAAAACCAAGACAAAATTTCAAAACACAAGGATCATTCCCAAATGCCACAAGAATCACCCAATAAACTTTATACCACCCAATATCAACCAAATTACTCGGGATTAAGCACTTTAAACCATCTAAGACCATAAGCACACACATACACACATATTCATAGGGAATACCACAACACATCAAATTTTGAGCACTCAAGTCATAGTCACAAGTGGATTTTACATAGAGAATCAACCAAATGATCAAAATAGCCACAAGTATTACTCAAAATCAACTAGTCATCACAATTTCACCCTAGAATCATATATATATGAGCTTAGAGTCAAATGAACTTCCCTCAAAAGCATTTCCTTTATAGCTCATGCATTCTTCCTCCTTCATAAATACTCCTCACAGCTGCAACAGTCCAATGCTAAGTTGGGTACCTTTTCTTCCTACAAAACAAAAAGATCAAACATAAACCTACTAAAGAAAAATAAAGACATACACACAAATTGAAAAAGTTTAGATTAGAACTTGGGTTGCCTCCCAAGAAGCGCTTAGTTTATAGTCTTTAGCTTGACTCTTCATGGTGATCACTCCTCATTAACTAAGTAGATAGTGGACACAAGCCTATCCACATCTCCACCCCAATAATGCTTCAATCGTTGACCATTAGCCTTGAATCTTTCACCTTTCTCATTTTCCAGCTCCACATCACCAAATTTGGATTTTTGAACCACGGTGAATGAATGGAGGACCATCGAGATTTGAGCTTTCCGGAAATAACCTCAACTTGGAATTATAGAGGAGAACACTTTGACCGGGTTCAAAACTCTTGGGTATGATTTTGTTGTCATGATCCCGCTTGGTCTTCTCCTTGTATATCCTTGCATTCTCATAAGCATTAAGGCGAAATTCATCTACCTCGTTGAGTTGAAGTAGCCTCTTCTTCCCCACACTTGGGGATCAAAATTTAGCTTCTTGATAGCCCAATAAGCTCCATGCTCCAATTCCACCGGTAGGTGGCATGCTTTCCCAAACACCAAGCGATAGGGGACATACCAATAGGCGTTTTGAAAGCCGTTCGGTATGCCCATAGAGCATCATCCAACTTGGTAGACCAATCCTTCCTCGTAGTTCCCACCACCTTCTCAAGAATGTTCTTGATCTCGCGATTGGAAATTTCGCTTGCCCATTACTTTGAGGGTGGTATGGCAATGATACCTTGTGCTTGACACCATATTTCTTCATCAAAGCTTGAAATTGGTGATTGCAAAAGTGAGAACCACCATCACTTATAATTGCTCTAGGTGTTCCAAAGCGAGTGAAAATGTTCTTCTTGAGGAATTTCAACACCGTCTTGGCATCATTGGTGACACATGCAAGTGGCCTCAACCCACTTGGAGACATAATCAACTCCAACTAAGATATATTCATTATTAAATGACTTAGGGAAAGGGCCCATGAAGTCAATTCCCCAAACATCAAAAAGTTCAACTTCAAGCATGCTAGTCAATGGCATCTCATTCCTTCTAGATATGTTCCCTACTCTTTGGCATCTATCACATTGAAGAGTGAAGGCATATGCATCCTTGAATAGAGTAGGCCAATAGAATCCACTTTGGATGACTTTTGCAGCGATCTTCTCTCCTCCAAAATGTCCACCATATTCGAAGAGTGACAACAATGTAGAATACATTCTTGTTCATTTCTCGGTACACATCTTCGAATGAGTTGATCAGGACACCTCTTGAATAAGTATGGTTCATCCTAAAAGTACTTCTTCACTTCGTGTAGAAATACGCTTTTGGTGAGAATTGAAATCCGGAGGTAACACTCCACAAACTAAGTAATTAACAAAATCAGCATACCATGGTGTGGGTGAGTTCTCAACAACGAACAACCGCTCATCCTGGGAATGATGCATGAATCATATCTCGAATCATCAAGTTTAGCTTCGTACTCAACCGTGAGAGATGGTCAGCCACTTGATTCTCGGTGCCTTTCCTATCAATGATGTTCAAATCAAACTCTTGAAGTAGAAGTACCCATCGAATTAGTCTGGCCTTAGAGTCCTTCTTTGTGAGTAGGTACTTTAGAGCTGAATGATCGGTATAGATAATGACCTTAGTACCCACAATGTAAGGTAGGAACTTCTCACAAGCATAGACTATGGCAAGTAATTCCTTCTCAGTGGTAGTATAATTGAGTTGGGCACAATCAAGAGTCTTGCTAGCGTAGTAAATAGGATGAAATAGCTTTTCCTCCTTTTGCCCAAGAACAGCACCTACTGCATAATCACTAGCATCGGCCATGATAATGAAAGGTAGAGCCCAATCCGGAGCTATCAAGATAGGAGAGGAAATGAGACATTGTTTCAACTCTTCAAAAGCTTTTAAGCACTCCTCATCAAACTTGAATTCTACATCTTTTTCCAATAACTTGGAAAGTGGCTTGGCAATCTTAGAAAAATCTTTGATAAATCTCCTATAGAACCCAAGCATGACCAAGGAAGCTTCGAATACCCTTTACACTAGTAGGAGGAGGCAATTGCTCAATGATAGCAATTTTGGCTTTATCCACTTCTAGACCCTTCTTGGACACCCGATGGCCAAGTACAATGCCTTCTTGCACCATAAAGTGACATTTCTCCCAATTAAGAATCAAATTTGTTTCTTCACACCGTTTAAGCACCGCATCCAAATTATCCAAGCAAGAATCAAAAGATGGACCAAACACAGAGAAATCATCCATAAATACTTCAATGGTCTTCTCAATCATGTCAGCAAAGATGGACATCATGCACCTTTGAAATGTGGCAGAGCATTGCAAAGTCCAAATGGCATTCTTCTCGAAAGCGAATGTGCCATAAGGACAAGTAAAAGTGGTTTTCTCTTGGTCTTCCGGGGCTATAGCAATCTGATTGTACCCAGAATAACCATCTAGAAAACAAAAGAATTCTTGGCCAGCAAGCTTGTCAAGCATTTGATCAATGAATGGCAAAGGAAAGTGATCCTTCCTTGTAGCAGTATTAAGCTTCCGGTAATCCATGCACACCCTCCATCCAATCACCGTGCGAGTGGGAATCAGTTCATTTTTGGTGTTAGCCACTACAGTCATGCCACCCTTCTTAGGGACACATTGACCGGGCTCACCCATGAACTATCGATATGGGATATACTATTCCCGATGAAAGCCATTTAAGAATTTCCTTCTTGACCACTTCTTTCATAATCGGATTCAAGCGCCTTTGATGCTCAATGGAAGTTTTGTGATCATCTTCCAATAGAATCTTGTGCATGCAAGTAGAAGGGCTAATTCCCTTGATATCGGCAATAGTCCACCCAATAGCATGCTTGTGTTCTCTCAAGACTCTTAGTAGCTTCTCTTCTTGCAAATTAGAGAGGGTAGAAGAGACAATCACCGGTAGAGTGTTAGAATTCCCGAGATAGGCATATTTGAGATGAGACGGTAGTGGCTTCAGCTCTAAAATTGGAGGAACTTCAATAGAAGGCTTCAATGGAGTACTTAAGGCATCATACACCTCAAGTGGTTCAAAAGTCCTCGGTCTAGAGTGAGGAAACGAGTCAAAACGAAAGAGCTCTTCAATAGCATCTTCATCAAACTCTTCAAAGCTCTTCTCACCTATCAAGAATGCCTCTAAAGGGTCTTTAATCATGGAGGCATATGATTCTTGAGGAATAACCGCATCCAATATATCTACAAATGAGCATTGACCAGAATCATCATGAAACTTCAAGGCTTTTTGCATGTTGAATATCACTTGCTCATTATCAACCCTCAAAGTGACCTCACCCTTCTCTACGTCAATAAGAGTCCTTGCAGTGGCTAAGAATGGACGCCCAAGGATTAGAGGAATTTTCCAATCAACTTCACAATCAAGCACTACAAAATCCGCGGGAAAGATAAACTTGTCAACTTTCACTAGGACATCCTCAATGATTCCTCTAGGTCTAGAAATGCTACGATCGCCAAGAGAAGAGTTACTTGTAGTAGGTCTTGGCTCTCCTAAACCCAATTGGTTGAAAACTTGACTAGAGGCATCAAATTAATACTTGCACCTAAATCACAAAGAGCTTTACCATTAAAGTTGGTCCCAATATTGCAAGGGATGTAGAAGCTTCCCGGATCTTTAAGCTTAGCAGGTAACTTCCTTTGAATAACCGCACTACACTCTTCAGTCAATGCCACAGTCTCAAATTCATTGAATCGCCGCTTCTTGGACAAAACATCTTTAAGGAACTTGGCATATTTAGGCATGTTCTCCAAAGCTTCAAAGAAAAGGAATGTTCACATGGAGTTGTTTGAACATGCTCACAAACTTTTTGAATTGAGCATCTTCCTCTTTCTTCTTGAACCTTTGAGGAAAAGGTAGTGGTGGCATAAGAGGAGGAGTAATTGGCTTTCTCGTTTTCTCATCATTCATGTCTTGCTCCACCTTCTTGTCTTTGCTAACATCTTGCAAACTGTCTTCAACTTGCTTGCTCTTCTTAGTTGCATCTTCTTCCCTCACACTTTCTTCTTCAACTTCAACAATCACTCGATCATCTTGCCTTGCTTGAGGAGTACTTGAGCTAGGAGCATCCAAAGAGCACTCTTCCACTTCTCAAGTTAACGGCATTGCATTCCTCTTTTCCACCTCGTTTTGGGTTAGGAATGGTATCACTAGGAGACTTTTCGACATAACATTCACTTGTGTTGCTAATTGCCCCATTTGCACTTCAAGATTTTTAATAGCCGTTTCATGGAGAGAAAAAGTAGCCTTAGAAGATTCTACTTCAGACAAGATTCGAGCAAGCATCTTGTCCGTTTTAGACTCCTCCTCCTTAATAGGAATCTGCCTTGATTGCATTTGAAAACCAGGTGGAATAGGCTTTGTGCCAGATGCCGATCCATGTGCTTGATTCAAACTATTACCTTGACTCCAAGAAAAATTGGGATGAGTTCTCCAAGCACTATTGTAGGTTTGTGAATAGGGGTTGCCTTGAGGATTTTGAAACTTGCCCATGTAGTTGATGATTCAAGTAGCCATGTAAAGAGGACAATGGTCAGGCATATGGACATCATGGCATTGATCACATGCAATTGGTGTAGCATGAATAGAATGCACACCTTGAGAAGTGCTCTTTTGCATTTGAGACTCTAGCACATCAAAACGCTTATTCAAAGCGGATAAGAGAGTTGCAATTTGTGAGGAAGAGTCTTCTTTTGCACTAGGCATGGTCGGGTTAGTCCTCCTATCATTGCCTTGAGTATTGTTTGCAGACAACTGATCCAACAATCGAATCACCTCATTCACAGGAACATTCCGGTATCCTCCATTGGTCATAGAATCAACCATTGCTTTAGATTGAGGATTAAGTCGAGTACAAAAAATTTGGACTACAACCCATTTGTCCACCCCATGATTAGGGCATTGCTTCATTAACATCTTATATCTCTCCAAGCAGCGTAAAGATGCTCATCGGATATTGTTTAAAGCTTAGAAATTCATCCCTAGCTTCCACAGATTTGTCATCAGAGAAGAATCGAGCCCTAAACTTAGCTTCAAGATCGGCCCAAGAATGGATAGATCCTTCTGGAAGATTGTTGAACCAGTCTCTAGCCTTGCCTTGTAGAGAAAGAGGGAATAAACGCAGCCTCAAAACATCTTCGGGAACTCCATTTTGCTTGAAAGAGTCACAAACTTCCAAGAAGTACATCAAGTGCTTATTGGCATCTTCATTGTAAAGACCATGGAACATCCCATGCATTTGAAGCATTGTTATCATAACCGGCTTGATCTCAAAGGTACGTGCTTGCATGTTCGGCATCCGAATGCAAGATTGAGGGCCTTGCATATTCCGACTAGCAAAGTCATTGACAGTAGCTCTATCATATTCATCATCTGCCATGGTTTCAGATGCAGATTCAACCTCTTCTTCAATGAGAGTCTCTTCTTCAATAAGAGGCACTTCGTCAATGAGAGGCACTTCGTCAAGTACCACTACTAATCCGTCCGGATCCAAGTTTTGCATATACAAAGATGGTACCTACAAGAGAAACAAACAAGAGCGAGTATCAAACTAAAACAAAAGATCAATAAAGGAAAGAGAGAAAGAAAAATAGTAAACCTAACTAAAAGCTCAAGCGAAATTTACTAACACAAGCCAAAGGTTGACCAAAGGATTTGTTTGCACAAATCCCGACAACGCGCCAAAAACTTGTTCGCCTCGCAAGTGTACGAGTTTCGCAAGTAATAAAGTGAAAAGTAAAGTATCGTTCCCACGAGGATTTGTTTAACAAATTGGTCAAGCAAGAGGCTTAGTGAATTTCATCAAGTTGAGCTAGAACAAAGTTTTGATTTGGAAAGAGAATTTTTAAAGACTATTTCTAAAACTTAGAATTGATAAAGGCAAATGACTTTTGACTTCAAGGATAAAAGAGCCTAGGATTCTTCTTCCCCTTTTGCATTTCATAAAACTTGGTCAAATACCTCTCTAGTAGCATTTCAATACATACATGTGTTAGTCTAAGGTTCACAAATACTTGACCCGCTCTCTCAAGTCAAAATCAAGTTTCTCTTCTCATTAAAATGCACAATCTCTTGCTACAATTAATGAGAATCAATCTTAAAGCAACAACCCTAATGTGACAATGCAAGGTTAGTAAATATATCTCTATTCTACCAACAAACCATCCATTTATCAAGTAAACTTCAAGACAAGCATGATTTCAATCAAGTTCTACACCTAGATTAGCTCTCTCAAGTCAAAACCTATGTGAATAAATCATCTAAATGGAGGCCAATCACTTAGAAGCATTAAGCCAAGGTTGAAATCAACACATGTGTATATTTATCTACCAAAAGAGAGGAATATTCAAGTTTTAATCCATACAAAGGGTAAGAAGAACCCTAGAATGAAAGGTTTAGCTACTCATATTCAAATACAAAGAGATTCTAAGCAAAGGAACTGAATACATGAAGAAACTAGGAAGAAAAGAGAAGAAAAGAGGAAGAACCAAGGTGAAAACCCCAAAATCTCTCTTAGGTTGAGCACCCAAGCCTCCAAGATTGTCCAAATCTCTCTCCCAAGCTCTTCCCTTGTGTGCCCACTTGTTTCCTTAGGTCAAGAGTGTGTTTTTCGGCCCTTCCCTTTAGGTTAAATAGGGTTTTTTTGTTTTTCGAAATGTAAAAAACGCGCAAGCTGTACTTTTCGCATTTTTTACGATCGGCTACGGCCGGTTGTGACTTTCCATGGAAAGTGCGGCTACGGCCAGTTGTGACTTTCCACGGAAATTTTGCGCTTGTGACTTTCCACACGGTTGCACAGTTCTTCTAGCTTTCTTTCACCTCCTTTATTTCTTTCCTTGTTTCTTGATTCTTATAGAGCTTCAAAACTTATCTCCATCTTCCTACAAAAGAGGAAGCAATTATCAATTCTCAATTGAATCATAAACTCTATAATAACAAGGATTTCTTTGATTTTTGCCTTATACTTCCATATGCACATTTTCCTCTATAACTTCATTTCTATGCACATTTTGAACCAAAAATAGGTAAAAGGAGAGAGAAAATGTCTTTGGAATGTTGTCAATTTCTAAGAGTTAACAACGATATCGACATGCAAAGCATTAATTTCTCGCCGGAGATCAGCAAGTTCTTGTCTTATTTGTATTAGCCGCAATGCATCATTAGAGGAAAGAGAAGGGTCAGCGGTAGGCGCGCTGGGGCCAGGAGGTTGGAGAATATTGCATGAAGGCTGGACAGGGAGAGCACGAACCTCTTCATCATCCGAAATAACAATGGGTCCAATGACCCGAGAATCTTCTGTCATAATAAAACGCACTCTCACCGGAGGAGGCGCATCGTATAATGATCTACGGAAGGCATGAGCATCACCAGTAAGTCTACCCCTATGAGCGGTTTTCTTGTATTTAACCATGGTTTGAGCGGTTAAGAAGAGAGCCACATTAGACCAAATTAGACCAAATTAGTTACTGACATAGATAAACTTAGAACAATTAAACTCTTTTAACGGGCCCAATTTATCTAATGACTATATAAGACACTAACAATGCTCTGCGGTCTTAAAATTAATCAAGTTGATCAAGTGATTCACCTTACTAATTTGGATACCATATTGGCATTATCCCTACATTGTCATTCACATTTAGTTGAGACCAAAGATAGAATATCATCTCTCTTGGTTGATTAAATGTAACTTTTCATGGAACTAGAAATCTTCTTTCCATTGACTCTAAGACGAATCATGACTCTTTATGATTGTTTACTATGCATAGATTCTCAAGTCAACTAGAAGTAATTTAAGCCCTACCAGTCTTGTGAATGACTAATCCCTTGTAAGGGACTCTGAGTTCTTTCAGCATGTCAATTTATACTCATGTATTTGAGTGATACCCAAGAGTACACTGTTCTCTACATTTTTCAAGCGGATATAGTTGTACCGTCAAAGCAGAACCCTAGGACATAGTATTCGATGACATCATCAAGTCGAGGATGATCACATTATCAATCGATGAGAGACATTACAAATCCAATTATACTCTATATAATAAATCCTTGTGAAGTCTCTGGAGGGTTAGTTCAGTACTTTTTGTTCTCTAACAGATCCAGTCATAGGCATCACTATGCTTGCATTTCATGAGGTATCTTGCTTTATATCTCCATATAAGTAGATGTAGTGGTACTAGTCTTCCTCTCATGGGCATCAACGAAGAACTTTCTCATTCAATATTGGAAACAAATTTATGTTGAACACGTGTTCTGTATATAACGGTGGAGGAGATCCAAAATTTTCCGGCAGGATGATCAACTAGTCGCAAAAGCAGAATCACGAAACAAAGTGAGCTAGAAATCATGGAGCATCACCGACCTTCGACTAGAAACGTTCCTTCTCCGTCTAATTTTTCATCTTTCTCCAGCTCGCAGCGTCCTCGTGGCGAGAAATTTCAATCCAATGCCACCCAAAACCCCAAAGCTAGGAACTTCTCTGAAAGGAGAAATCCGTTCGCCGCTTCTGCTTCAAATTCGGGTGTTGAGCGTAAGTTGAATTCCAGAAAGCTTCATCGAGATGAGGATGTGCATGTTGAAGGGCCATCCTATACCGGATCGCTGGTTGGAACATGTCCTTATTTGTGCCCAGGTAACATCTACGAAATTGAAATTCTTGGTCGGGCTGCTGTTAAAGTTTTCGTTTTTTTGTAGCTAGTGATGCTGAATTTTGTCACAGAAGCGCATTTATGTGTGCATATTCCTTTTTATTCAAATGAATAACAAGATGGGGCTACACGATGCTTTAAGAAGAAAGGTAAATCAGATTGATGTTATAACATTTGGGTTTTCACAGAATTTGCTTTGGTAAGAGTGATAATAATCAGATTAAAGGCGAGCAGGGAATTGGAATTACGTTGATATTGGGTTTAAATAAACATGGTGACGGCCCCTGTTGTGTGAACTTAAGGGGGTCTCAGTTCTTTCGTATGCTCATTATGGCCTTGTGTGTATATGATTGAACTACAACATATTTTTAACTTCCCATAATAGACTAGCTGTCTCTATGTGCGTTTGTATGCCCAAGGTTGTGTTGTATTCTAGTTAGCTATTAATGGCTCATCCTGCACTTTTGAGGATAGTAAATGTTACTTTAAACAAATGGTCCTTGGCTACAAGCTCATCAGTTTATAGCAAGGCAGATGAAGTGCCTTTGTCGATAAAAGAACAAGAGTGCGGAGGACTGCAAATTGAAATTGCCTACAAGCCAATTATTGGCATTCAATATTTAGAGTTTTTCCTTCCCCCTAGGTTTGCTTATCCTGAAATCTTTATATGCCAATGTTTTGACCTTACAGAAAGAGAGAGGATCCAGCGGGAGCAACTACGTGATTTGGCTGTCTTTGAGAGGCTCAATGGTAATCATGGAAAGTCATCTTCTTACCTTGCAGTAAAAAAAGTAAGGCCAAACTGTGTAATCCAAAAATCCTACTTTTACCTGATTTCACCACCTTGATTACACCTATATCTACTTTTGAAGGGGTAATACTCAATAGCATTATGCTGTATAAAGTTCTGAATATTTTTTCCTGATAGCACTGCATTTTCAGGGTACTGAAATATTAATCAATGCTGCTATTTTTCTCATCTCTGCTAGTTTATGCTGATAATAGCAGGAAGTTAAAACTATAGGAAACTTATAGGCTTTCTTGACGTCAGATTTTGACTGTGCTGGAGCTATGCGCTCAAGGGTCAATGTAGAGCCAAAACTTAATGATCTGTATTTTAACGTTTTAACCTCCAGTTAGGATCAGACATAGCTTATTCAGCCACACCATTTTTTTAGGTATATTTAAGCAAGAAGTTTGATGATGAATACCTTTTTCAGCAAGAAAAGTTTGAAACTTTGAATTAATATACTCTTCCATTGTCACCGCGATGGACTTTTATAGAAGTATGAAATTGTGTTTGGATAAAAGCATGAAAATTCTTTAAAATTGAAAAAACTTCTGATTTATCCTCCATCAAAAGTAGCCATGTTAGATAAGTAAGATAATCTATGAATGTGACAAACCACCTGGCTTTAGAGTTAGTTTCACAAGGAAATTGAGAAGTCAATTTATTCATGGAATTTGGAAACAAGATTTTCAGTTAATAAAAATTTGGATGTCCTAGTTTAGAATTGCATAGCGTGATATCTTCATATGATACAGGAAAAACAGTGGAATTGATGGCAGATGCAGAAGTAGTCATATAGCCTTTACTTGTGCAGTTGCCATCAAGATAATAGAGCCCATTACACTTGTTAGCTTTTCCAATCACCTTCCCCAAGGCCATGTCCTGAAAATCATGGTGAATTTTGTCAAATATAATCAGGTACTTTAATTTGTGGGCTAGACACTTCATTGATAGCAAGTTGCACGGTATGTTAAGCACATAAAAACATTTTCTAAGACAATTCTGTCAGACAGAATAATGGTGCCGGATCCCACACCTTAGATAGGTATTATTGGCAACTTGAACTTGAGAATGCTCCGATTAAGATCTAAATTCAGAAAATAACTCATGACAGCCAGTAATATTATTTGTAGCTCCAGAATCAACCACCAATATATTTAGTTTCAGTAACAGTACTTAGTGCCATAAGTGATGTTGAACCTGTATAAGCTAATGTAATATGTGGAGAACTTGAGAGAAAAATATTATTCTTAATCTCTGAATCAAAGAGAATACATACAAGCCTTTATATAGGCAAACCTAGAGTTAACCCTAAAATATAATAAAATCAAAATAAATCAAAATGGTTAAAATATAATATCCTAAGATATAATATATCTATATCTAATCCTAAGATATGATATAATATATCTATATCTAATATAATAATAAGATAATGACTTAATAAATAATCCATAATATTCCCACACCCCCTCTCAAGTTAGATCATGGATGTGAATCATGTCCAACTTGGTAATACAACTCTCAACTTCCTTAGCACACCCAATCTTCGTCCACGTCAGGAGATTCTCTTTTGACAACCGCACGGCCGAGCTGGCAGTTGGTTGGTTCAGATTGTAGTCTCAAGTGTGGCTAGCATTTCCATGATTATATGTAGCACAATAAGAGACAAATGAAGCCTAATGATAAACCGAATAATACCCGATAGTCAAACAAAGAGACCCACACCATGAGACCACCTGGAATGGGCCGGGTTCATCAAGACAATCATGGAGGAGCAAGCGGCGTCATGAAAGTCGCGGAAATAAGCCTTATGTGCCAACGCGTGTAATCAGCGGCGAGCGTTGAGGAGGCACGTGAAGCCACACGCGCCGTCAAAATTCAATTGGACCGCCGGGGATGGGCTGATGGAGGGTGTAGATGCTGGTGGTGGGGCGCGTGTTGCAAAAGGAGGACCTCGATCGAAGGTTCAACGCAACCTCACTCACTGTTTGAACAATACATACGGTGGAAAGAAACCAGAAGGGCTAAAAAATATACTGGGTCTAGGATGATGGGACCAGTCGTCAGACAATTTGAGGACGATGCTGAGTTTAGGAAGACGGGACCAGTCGTCGGACGAGTTGAGGACGATGGGATCAGTCGTTGGATGAGTTGAGGAGCACGATGACAAAGGAACTACCACCAATGACGATGACAGCGTTAAAGAAGATATTGTACGTTGATGAAGAACTGTGCTCTACGTTACTAGGGTTTTGAATAATTTTAACCTAGCTCTAATACCATGTGGAGAACTTGAGAGAGAAATATTATTTTTAATCTCTGAATCAAAGAGAATACATACGAGCCTTTATATAAGCAAACCTAGAGCTAATCCTGGAACCTAATAAAATCAAAACGGTTAAGATATAATATCCTAAGATATAATATATCTATATCTAATCGAAAGATATGATATAATATATCTATATCTAATATAATAATAAGATATTGACTTAATAAATAATCCATAATATTCCCACATAATAGAAGGAGTGATCTTTTTCTCTTGGTTTTTGTCCTGAGGGTACTTATCAATAAATACAGCGCAACACAGTAAGTTCTTCTTGATTGAGGGTGTCATGTTTCAGTAGGGAGATTGCTTGTCGATAGCCCCATCCTATCACTTATAGAGCATTGCTTTAAGTGAGCTGGCTTGCCATGGATCTTCCAACAAGTGTCATGGGTGTGGCCATTCTTGCTACAATGGTTGCACTTTAGAGACCTGTTCTCTTTTGGATTTCCCCTGCTTTGCAATGTTTCGCCATAGCAGAACCTTTAACTGTAGGTGAGGAAGAGACGTGAGTTGAAATCTGCACCAACTCTTTTCGGCTTTTCTCATTCTTTATCATATTGATAGTTGGAAGAACTCAAAGAAATTTTAAGGCCAAGAAGAAACTCATAACACCCATCTCTATCAACTACTTGTTTGAAATACAATTCATCTATATCACAAGAAAATGGTGTACCTCATAGAGATTTCTCCTCTTGCGTGAGGCTGCATAGCATCCTTTTGGCTTGGAGAATTGCTGCCGTGTTCTCCTTAACAGTATAAGTGCATTTGGCCAACTCCCAAATTTCCAAGCAGAGCTTGTGAGTTGTATGTTCTTGCTGATATTGGGATTCATGGAGTGGACCAGCCATGTAATCATGGTGTTGTTCTTTGCACACCATCTTCCATTCTGCAGGTCCTCGATTTCTGGTGGTTTGGGATTGTAGGTGAGATTCTGATTTTTGCCGCTAATGATCATGAGAATCTTGTGGGACCATTGGAGATAATTATTCCCGTTTAGTTGATGAGAATGAGATGATGAGTTGATAGGGGGAATCAAACATTGGTCGATACTCTAGTCTAGATGCTGCACTAATTGGTGTACTGATCATCATGTTCCCTCTAGAATTGGCTTGTCTAGTTGAGCCTCCTTCTAACACCAACGGTTTTTTGGTTGGATCATTGTTGACGGCAAAAGTTCGGGGACATCCAGGCAGTGCATCTTTGAACGACATGCATGGTAATGCTTTGATACCATGAGAAATACTATGTGCTGAATGAATGTTTTATTCCACTAAGAAAGTCAATAAATGTAGGAGAGGAGAGACCTTACAGAATTGCATGAAATCCTCCTCAATAAAGTTGGGAAAATAAGGTAGGAAATGACATTATTCTATGATCCCTATGATAAAGCGTAGTTTGATTGAGATAGTAATCTTAATTGATAGCTGTAGTTAAAGACTGGTTGGGCTTATGAGGAAAAAGCCCACTTCCAACTGGAACAAATGCTATAGTCTTGAATCGAAGACTAAAAGGATATGCAATATATATTTGGAGATAATGTTTATTTCCATTTCTAGTATGCAAAGGTAGTTAGTTGGTGAAAATCTTGTTTTTCATCACCTACCTATTGAAATCTTATGCTTGACATGTGAATATAGTGTACATCTGAAACTTATTTTCTTTGTACTTTCATTGTTGATGCCTAATAGTCACAACCTAGCTGCATTATCATATAATATTTATATATTTTTTGGAAAGATTTTTAGTTTGATTCATTATAATGTAAAGTTCCTTCTTGTAAAATGTATTCTCTACATAAATGTTATTGTTGTTCCTCTTTCTTTCAATTAGTATATCTATCTGTTTTGCAACTTTTCATCATCCATTTCACCTATTAGTTTTGCAGAACTATATCCACAAAAAATATACAACCATCTGATGTACGGCCACTTCCTGTATTGGAAGACACTTTAAATTACCTTTTGAGCTTGCTGGATTCTAATGATCATCCATTTGAAGTGGTTCACGACTTTGTGTTTGATAGGACAAGGTCAATAAGACAAGACCTTACTATGCAAAATATTGAAAATGAGAGAGTTATCAGCATGTATGAGAAAATGGTATGGTTTATCTTTAGAATATCTTTGCATCAAATTACGTATCTTTTCATTATTTCTGAGATTAATTTCATATTACAAAACACTAGTTTTCCCTTCATTTTTTGACTGAGTAGTGTGAACTTTGAGAGAAAAATATAATTCTTATTTAATCTCGAATACGAAAGAGTATATATAAGCCTTTATATAGGCAAACCTAGAGCTAAACCTAGAATCTCATAAAATCTAATCAAATCAAAGTAAATCAAACTAATTGAGATATAATAGGAAATATCCTAAGATAGAAATATACCTATATCTAATCATAATAATAAGATAATAATCATAATAAATGCATAATATTCTCATACTCCCCCTCAAGTTGGATCATGGATTTTAATCATGTCCAACTTGCTTATACAACTTTATACTACCGACACTCCCCCTTAGGCTTGTACTTCTTGAGTCTCGAGGCCCATCGAAGTGAGTTTAGGATGACGGGACCGATCATCGAATGAGTTGAGGAGCACGATGACAGAGGAACTACCACTAACGATGATGTTGATGAAGAACTGTGCTCACGAGTTGAGGACGAAGGGACCAGTCGTTGAACGAGATGAGAGGCACGATGACAGAGGAACTACCACCAACGATGATGTTGATGAAGAACTGTGCCGGAAACGACGACGGGACCAGTCGTCGGACGAGATGAGCGGCACGATGACAGAGGAACTACCACCAACAATGATGTTGATGAAGAACTATGCCGGAAACAACGACGGGACCAGTCGCCGAACGAGATGAGAGGCACGATGACAGAGGAACTACCACCAACAATGATGTTGATGAAGAACTGTGCCTCAAACGTTACTAGGGTTGAACCCGGACCACAAAACTCGGGGAACGGCGGAAATGCGGAAACCTAGCTCGATACCATGTGAACTTTGAGAGAAAAATATAATTCTTATTTAATCTACGAATCTGAAAGAGTAAATATAAGCCTTTATATAGGCAAACAAAAGCTAAACCTAGAATCTCATAAAATCAAATCAAATCAAAGTAAATCAAACTAATTGAGATATAATAGGAAATATCCTAAGATAAAAATATACCTATATCTAATCATAATAATAAGATAATAATCATAATAAATGCATAATATTCTCACAAGTAGCACCCATTGTCCATTGTTTATTTAAAAAAATTTATCAACTTCAGGTTTGGCTAATATTATCAATATTTTGAAGTAGTTTGCCTAATTTTATGTTCTTGTGAGAATATTATGCATTTATTATGATTATTATCTTATTATTATGATTAGATATAGGTATATTTCTATCTTAGGATATTTCCTATTATATCTCAATTAATTTGATTTACTTTGATTTGATTAGATTTTATGAGATTCTAGGTTTAGCTTTTTAGGTTTGCCTATATAAAGGCTCATATGTACTCTTTCAGATTTAGAGATTAAATAAGAATTATATTTCTCTCTCAAAGTCCACATGGTATCAGAGCCAGGTTAATTCTTGAAGCAGATTAAGAGTGAAGCACCGGGTTTTCGGTCTTGGTGACTTGCTGCACTGTTCGTGAGTTCCGAGAGGCGATGAGATTGAGTTACACGGCGCGAGACACCCAATTTCATTGTTTTTTTGTTGAGTACGTCAATCGTCGGTCGTGATTTCAGTCCCTCAACTCGTCTCGGCGTCCTCATTTATCTCGCTCCCCGTGTTCTCCATCGCCGAGAACGGTGTCGGCAATTTCCGACGAAAATTCCTAGTTCCGGCGAATTTTCCAGAACCCGGCAAAATTTCCAGATTCTGGCGTGTTCGAAAAGAGGAAAAGAGAAGTCAAGCCTCGGAAGGAGAATTCCGAGCAACACGGATTGCTACCTCCACCGTCGGACGACTTCGACTTCACTACCAGATTGCAGGTAGCATTCAAGCCGGAAAACCAGAATTGCAGTCGTCGGAAATCACCCAAGTCACCACCATCATCTTCGATCCCACCGTCTCCGTCGTCTAAATCGAAGCGAGAGAAGCTTCTCCTTACCGGCGGCAAGAACCAGAAAAATAACCGGCGAATCAGCACCTTTTCCTCTGTGCTCCACCGTCAGCACACCGTCCCTTCCTCACCATACTTTCAGATCGAAGGAGAAGGAGAAAGATGAAGAAGGTGTGATCGATCCGGTGCTGGTCGGAGAAAGAAGAAGATGGAGAAGAAGTGTCCGGTGAAGAAGAAGAAGGATCCGATCGAAGACAAGGAAGAAGATGGGTGAAGAAGAAAAAGAAGAGAAGGTACCCGACGTGAACGAGAATGAGGAAGAAGTTTGGACAAAATGATTGTTAATTATTATTGTTATTAAAAAAAAAACTGCATAATGAACACTATTCAAGAAAATAGGTCCGAAGAAAATAGGTCCAATTTGACATTTCAAAATTTGAAGATTTGACTGAAAAGAAGTACAAGCCAAATAAATGGGCCTCTGAGACTCAAGAAGTACAAGTCTAAGGATTTTGAACATTGACGCAGTTATGGGATCATCGATTTAGTCGCATTGGCTGCCCATCAATCTAGTCGCAGCCGTTGCCCGTCGATTTGTCACAAGTTACTCCCAAAGTTGTCGAGTATTTGTTGGCCATTCACTTGTTGCAATCGGTTACTACCAAATTTGTCAAGCCTAAGGGAGAGTGTTAGTAGTATAAAGTTGTATAAGCAAGTTGGACATGATTAACATCTATGATCACTTGAGGGGGAGTGTGAGAATATTATGCATTTATTATGATTATTATCTTATTATTATGATTAGATATAGGTATATTTCTATCTTAGGATATTTCCTATTATATCTCAATTAGTTTGATTTACTTTGATTTGATTAGATTTTATAAGATTCTAGGTTTAGCTCTAGGTTTGCCTATATAAAGGCTCATATGTACTCTTTCGATTTAGAGATTAAATAAGAATTATATTTCTCTCTCAAAGTCCACAGTTCTCTATTTATTTTTTGTTTGGGAGTTGAAAAGGAAATGAAATAAATGGAAACTAAAAGAAAAATAGGTGAAGGTGAGTGAGGATAGTGAAGGTTTATTAAGTACCCTTCCCAGTGAACATTGGAGTTAATCTATTTGAAATTGCTATCAATTTGCTCACTACATTCCACTCGTCGGAAAGTAGCATTTGACTTCATTTTGGCATATTTAATAGTGTATTTTGAGGCACTATCTTGGACTTACTTGTATGCAATTTGGAAATGATAGGTGTGTTGTTTTGAAGCTTAGCTAATTTAGATCATTCGTTGAATAAAATATGCAACTGTGCAGGTGAAGTTTCATGTCATGTCACATTACAAACTTCGTTCTTGTATGGGCAATCCAATTATTGCTTCAATGCATCATCTTAACATTGACATCTCTATTCAGTTTGTATGATGCAAACCAAAGTTCAAATAGCTTCTCTGAAAATGAAGCTGAGTTCCGTTCGTTATATGTGCTTCTTCATCTCGGTTCTTACAGCAAACCAACGGTTTGAAGTCTACACATGTGCTTCTTCATCACATCAATTTCATTGGTGTGATGAATTGCTTTTTTTACATTCTTAATTGTAGCCTTCTATTATATCCTAAGTTATAAAATTTTGCTATTTCTGATCCATAGGAGCATTCACTTTCTCTGTGGTTCGGCCTTCTTTCTACTTCAGTATTGAAGTCAAAAGAAATGTGCTTTGCTAGGAGAATTTTACGGTATCATTTTCTCCATGCCATCCATTGATTTTAAGAAATACTATTTAAATGTCTTTTCTAGTTTTCTTCTTCCTTCATCATATTTATTGAGAACTGCATGCATGTAAATTGAAGGATACTATATTTTCTCTTGACAGATCCTTTCGTATGGGAAATTATAAGCATTTCCTGTGTATCACTGCAGCTCAAGTGTCATATCTGCAGTACTGCATTGTGGAGCCTTATATTAATGAAGTAATTCATACTCCCAGATTATTATAACTTCCTTAGTATCCTGTCATAACTGCGTTTGACTGTTTCTAGCCTGCATATTTTATGCTTTATGTATTTCTTGGTGAGTATTTTGTGTAATCTGAAATTTTAGTGCCCTTGCCCTTGTAACGTAGCAATTTCTATGGTGATCCTCCCCCTTCTCATCCCCTTAAGAGCAATTCATAAGCATCAGCTACAATACCCAAGCTCAACAGAACTAACAAAGTTAAGAAGACATGCATAGTAATTTAATTTCAAGGCAAAGTAAAGTTTTCAGTTTATGTACAATACACTCCCCTTGGTCTTCCGATATCTCATATGAAGTGTTAAGCCCTGAAATTCACCTATTGCAGATGTAAACTTCTCAACTTGTCAAACTTGACATGTCTCCTGGTGATATGATAGGTAAGAATAATTCTGACACAGAATTAAGAAGAATAGGGGTCGAAGAAGAAGTTCAGTGGGATTAAGAGAGAAGAACAGAGAGGAATAGGGATTTGTGAATAGTACGTGTTATGATCCAAACAAATACTCCTAGCCTTTATTATATGAAGATAGAAGTTACACAGAAAAGCAAGATTAAGAACTAAACATTTACAGATAAAACACTACACTGTTACACTGATATATTGGAGGATATGATTACAGACTCAATAACAATGAACCAAAGCTACAAAACACACACAAAGATACAACTCTCAAAGCAGGACATAAACACATAACAGGTTGCCAATCTCTCAAGAGGAGTGGCTCTCTCCGCCCAAACGGCCAAGACCAATTTCAAATTTTTCTCTGCCTCTCATGCTGAACCAAGGGAAGATTTATAGACCCAAAAAGTGACTCTTCTCCAGCCCCATCTTAATCCTCTCATAGGCTTTGACTATAGCCGCCCTGTAGCTGCCCTAGTTCTCTATTTCTTTCTCCAAAATAGTAGTTCAAAGTTCTGCCATCAAAAAGTATCTTCCCCTTTTCATGTATTTTCCTAAGTTTGCAAAAGTGATCTTAGCAGTACGCAATTCTCATCAACAGCAAAACTGATTAACAATGGAATACTCATCTATTTATAGGCTTGTCTTCTAACTAATGCGAATGACTAATTACCTACAACTAACTCTAAATTGCACAACTAATTATAACGGTTATTTACAATTTGCTCTCTATAACTGATCTAATTATTAAAGTTTTATTATGATTACATAACAATGCCCCCTCCCAACAACATCCAAGATGCTTCATCTGGTAAACCCTTCTGTTGGACTAGGACTTCAGTAACCATCCTCCTTCTTCTCTTAATAGTCGTTCTATTCAACATCTTCTCTGGTTCCTTGACAGGAGGGAGTTCTGGAAATTCTATTGGAGGACGTCTATGCTTCACTGTAGGATCTGGGCACAATTTTAAGAGAGAAGCATGAAAAGTTGCATTTATCCTAGACTTTGGTGATAACTCTGATTTGTAGGCAATAGCTCCAACATTCTCTATCACTTTGTAAGGCCCATAATACCGAGGTGCTAACTTCTGAGAGGCTGTGGATGTTGCTGAATTCTGTGTATGGCTTGAATTTAAGGAAAACCCACTGTCACAACATACTCACGGTATGTTCTGTGTAGGTCAGCCCTTTGTTTCATGATACCCACTACCAATGCGAATGATGTTTATGTCCATTCCAGTACCAAACTGTGACGTAATTAGGGAGAGAGTTAAAGGTCTAGCAATCATATCATAGCCTCTGATAAAGCGTCAATAGTAGCCAACTAGCCCAAAAACACCTTCAGTTGTTTAACATTTGTGGGAAATATATTATATTAGGAAAGAGGCCAATCAGCTACAACTTGGATCTTCTTAGGGTCAGTAGCTACCATTCCATTACCAAGGATGTGCCTCAAACATTCCACACTTGACACAGCAAAAACACTTGTTCTCCTTAACAAAGTGTTAATGTTTCTGTAGAGTTTGTAATGTTGTGTTCAAGTGTGTTTGATGATCAGCAAGTGAAGAACTCTCTATATTAGTATATTGTCAACCCTTGAAAAGTGGCTTGGTCATTAATGAGCCTAAATGGTCCCTCCTTGTTTGACATTCATTTTGTTAGGTCATGTGTCTTTGTCATCTTTTGCTAAACATCATTAGCCATTCATTACATTTGGGGTCCGTGTTCGCTTGAGTCCAATGTTTTCGGTACTTTGCTACTTTTGTTGATGATTTCTCTCGAACCACCCGGCTTTATCTAATGAAAAATCGTTCGAGGTGTTTTCTCATTTTTGCCATTTCGTGCTGAAATCAACACTCAATTTGGTGTTTCGTGAAAACTTTTCGAAGTGATAACGCTAAAGAATATTTGTCTCCGCCCAATTTCAAAGCTATATGCTCCAAAATGGCATGATTCATCGATCCTCGTGTGCAGATACACCAGCTCAAAATGGTGTTGCCGAAAGAAAGAACCGGCACTTATTAGAGGTGGCCCGAGCTCTCATGTTTCAAATGACAGTTCCCAAACCTTTCTGGGCTGATGCTGTGTCCACGGCTTGTTTTCTCATTAATCGTATGCCTTCTCCTTGTTGGAGCCACTCCCTACTCCACCTTGTTTCCTTCTCATCCCGTGTTTCCCATTGCCCCCAAGATCTTTGGGTGTGTTTGCTTTGTTCGTGATGTTCGTCCTACTACTACCAAACTTGATCCCAAGTCCCTTAAATGTGTCTTCTTGGGGTATTCTAGGGTTCAAAAGGGTTATAGGTGTTATTCCCCCACTCTTCGGCGTTATCTTGTGTCCACAGATGTTACCTTCCATGAGTCAACCCCGTTCTTTCCTGTCTCTGCTCCTTCTCCATCCCCTGGCATCACCAATAGTCTTGATAATATATTGATCTATACAGTTCAATTACCACCAGTGCAAGCGTCAGACCCGGAACCTGCTAAGCCACCTATCTATCATGTTTATCGGAAGCGTCCCAAGGCAAGTAATGGCATTGAATGTGTTCCAGCCCCACCGCACTGCCTCGGAGTCCGATCCGCGGTAGTTGCCCCTTCTCCGGTCTACACCCGGACCCGGTGCACGTGCTCGACTCTCCTCACCGGAAAGCCCGTGCCCGACTCTCCTACTTCTCTTGACTTGCCCATTGCCCTCCGTAAAGGTCAGCAATCTTGCACCTACCCTATTTCTTCTTTTGCTTCCTACAATCATCTTTCCCTCGCATCTTGTTCTTTCATAGCCTCCTTAGAATCTATTCTCGTCCCTACTAATCTCCACCAAGCCTTCGCCCATCCCGGTTGGTGTCTGCTATGAAAGAAGAAATGATCTTGATAAGGCCGCACTGGACTCTCGTTGATTTACCTCTTGAAAAAAAAGGCTATCGATGTAAGTGGGTGTTCACGGTCAAAACAAAAGCGATGGCACCTTGAACGGTTGAAAGCTCGACCGGTTGCCAAGGGTTATGCTCGACCTATGGTGTTGATTACTCGGAAACCTTCTCTCCCGTGGCAAAATTGTCCTCTCGTTCGTCTCTTCATCTCTATGGCTGCCAATTATGGTTGGGACCTTCATCAGCTGGATGTTAAGAATGCCTTCTTAAATGGTGATCTTCTTGAGGAAGTTTACATGGAGCAACCACCTAGGTTTGTTGCTCAGGGGGAGCGTGGGAAGGTATGCCACCTTCAACGGTCTTTATATGGCTTGAAGCAGAGTCCTCGTGCTTGGTTTGACAGGTTTAGCTCTATGGTTAAGAAATTTGGTCTGAGTCAGAGTAAGTGCGACCATTCTGTGTTTTATCAGCACACAGATGCTGGGATGATTTTGTTGGTGGTATATGTTGATGATATTGTTGTTACGGGTAGCAATGCTTTGGGAATCTCATCACTTAAGGCCTTTCTCAATTCTCATTTCCAAACAAAGGATTTGGGTCCTTTGAAGTACTTTCTTGGGATAGAAGTTATGAGAAGTAAGAAAGGCATCCTTTTGACACGAGAGGAAGTATGTTCTTGATCTCGTTAAAAGAAACCGGGAAACTCGGAGCAGCACCGAGTAGCGTCCCATGATTCCTAATCCCTTCTTGGACATGGATGACCGCATACCGTTTGATGAGGTACCTGAGGATGTACGAAAGAAAGTTGATCCAGAAAAGATCAAGCCATTTGCCTATCTTGAGAGATATCGTAGGCTAGTTGGGAAATTGAACTATCTTACGGTAACCCGCTCTGATGTGACCTTTCCCGTTAGTGTGCTTAGTCAATTCATGACTGCACCAACCGTTGCTCAGTGGGAAGCTTTGGAACATGTCTTATATTATTTGAAGGGCTCACTGTGTCGTGGTATTCTCTATACGAATCATGGCCACAACAAGATTGAATGTTTCGTGATGCAGATCATGCAGGGTCAAAGGCTACCAGAAGATCCACCACAGGATATTGTATGTTTGTTGGTGGAAATTTAGTATCGTGGAAGAGTAAGAAGCAAGATTTGGTTTCTAAGTCGAGTGCAGAAGCTGAGTATAGAGCCATGTCTCAATCTACACAAGAGATTGTGTGGATTCACCAGTTAATGAAGGAGGTTGGTCTTGCCACATCGTTACCCGCGAAGTTGTGGTGTGATAATAAAGCTGCTCTACACATAGCCTCCAACTCCGTGTTTTATGAACGTACGAAACACATTGAGATTGATTGTCACTTTGTACGCGATAAGATCAAGGAGAACTTTGTTTCCACCGGGCATGTGCATCTAGTGACCAATTGGGTGACCTTCTAACGAAAGCTTTAAGTGGGACTCGAGTTGAATATCTTTGTAACAAGTTGGGCTTGATTAATATCTATGCTCCAACTTGAGGGGAGTGTTAGGAAATATATTATAGGTTAGGAAATATATTATATTAGGAAATATATTATAGAGACAATCAGGGATTATAGTAATTAGGGAATCAATCTACATAATGAGTCATTAACTCTCATTAACTCTCTTATTCCCTCTCTTGTGTATAAATACCCTATACTATGTACATGAATAGACAAGCTTTTCAGACTATATCTCTCTTTCTCTCTGTCCATCTGGCTTAACAAGCTACAACTTGGATCTTCTTAGGGTCAGTAGCTACCATTCCATTACCAAGGATGTGCCTCGAACATTCCACACTTGACACAGCAAAGGTACACTTGTTCTCCTTAACAAAGTGTTAATGTTTCTGTAGAGTTTGTAATGTTGTGTTCCAGTGTGTTTGATGATCAGCAAGTGAAGAACTCTATATTAGTATATTGTCAAAGAATACAAGTATAAACTTTCATAGGTAATGACAAAAATTATCATTCATAGCCCCTTGAAAAGTGGCTTGGTCATTAATGAGCCTAAATGGCTTGATTAGCCATTTATAATGTCCCAAGTGAGCTTTGAATATTCTTATAAGCATCTTCCAACACCATCCGAACTTGGTGATATCTTGGCCTTAGATCTAGCTTCGTGAACCATCTAGCATTGCTCAATTCATCAAACAGGTCTTTCACTAATGGGATTGGGTACTGATTTTTTATTGTCTTATCAGTTCCTTGTAATCCACACATGCACCATGAACCATCCTTCTTTACTAGCACAATTGGAGTCAAGGATGAGGAAGAACTCTCGTGTACTACTCCGGATTGTAGTAATTCTGCCACTACTCAATAACATCCTTGTGATGTTGGGTACCTATATGGTTTCAATTTGATCAGATTTGTTCCCTCTTGCACCCCAATAGGGTGGTTATGCCCTTCTTGAAGTGGTGGAAGCTCTCTTTGTTTGTTGAATACTTCCTTAAAATTCTCCCGCTCGACCTAAAGTTTTTTCTGGGAGACCATTAATGGTGCTCTAAATAGCAAGGCACTGTGATTCCTCTTCTTGAAACTTCACCAACTATAAAAGGAATATATTTTCCTCATGTAAACAACTTAACTCCACCTTCTTGGTTACTGACTTCCAAGTGTTGGGGACATTGGCTTGGAGTTTCATTAACTGGCTATCACACCAAAAGGACATTGAAAGGGATTTATAATCCCAGAGAGATTCTTGATATGTTTGAGCTACTTCAATCCTAGTGCATCATGAGCATGAAGCTTTATAATGCGGAAATCAAAAGTGAACTTGAGGCCCTCTATCTTCCATTTGAAGTCATTCTAGAGTCCATGAAACCTTTAATATTCTTCCTCCCGCCACCTGTACATAGGCCAATGAAGTTCCTTGATCTTGCCAACCCAGTTTCTTGGCAATCTCAAGATCCATGAAGTCATGCATGCTACCATTATCAATTAAAACCTAGAGTGTTTGTTTCCCAGCATGTCCATATACACGCATAGCCTCAGAGTGGTCAATCCCTTCAATGGTATGGAGAGAGATGAGAAGGTGCCCTTCCTCATCTTCCTCGTGTTCTTGATCCAAGAAGGAGTTTTGACACAATCTTCTCCTTCCAAAAGAACTAGGTTTAGTCACATCTTCTAGCGCCATGGGCTCTTGTGATCATTGAGAATTTCTTGTGACAAAAAAACAGATTTTTCAAGCAATGTTTTGATTCCTCCTCTGTGGTTAGCACCTTCATTGATCGAACAACATTCTTGGGAGTAAAAGTTAAATTTTAATATTGAGAGGGCAATTTGGTCTTTTCGCTAAGACCCATTATTGAAGGTTTTGTCGACATTGTTCTTGGCTGATCCTCATTTGAGTGCAATCTCTTGGACACGTGCTAGCCGATGGACTTCTAACATGGTTTAGGGATCGAACAGAAGGACCAGGAAATATCCTCTTTAAGTTTAGCCGAGATCAAATTGAATTTAACATTGAATTTTGCTAGAGAACCAATTTTGTATGGTGGGTGAATTCTTTCATAGGCTTTTCAAATGGATGACCGAAGATGACTCTCAAAAGGTTGGTGTATTCGGCCCATAAAGGATGAGGGTGTCCTTGCCCTATAAAGGATAAATAAACCAGAACCAATCAATGAGTCAAATAGTATGTGTCCTCTTTACTGATAGGAAAATGAGAGTTGCTAATCGGGAAGCTTTGAAAACAAAAGAAATACCTATGCTACATGTCACTATAAAAACTGCTCTGGCATCATCAAGATTGATGGATGTCTCAACTCTTGGGCCTAGATATCAACCTGAGTCCTAGAACTTATCAGGCCCATCATGCTACATGCCACTAAAAACTGGCGTCATCAAGATTGATAGAAGCTATATCAACCTGAGCTTCTTCTAGTATTTCATCAAGAGCAAAATACCTTTTCACCTTTAAGATATCCATTTGGGTAAATTGTAGCCTTGGTGTCCTGCTGCTAGTCCTTCTTGATTGCCAATTCAAGAATTGCCATCATTGTTGTTTCGTGCTATAAGGGCCAAGGGTCAAAGGTCCCATCCCAAATATGCATTCTTCATGGAAGTCTCTTCCCATGTGTAATTCTTCACTTAAGCCTAAAACAACATATCTTGCAATGTATCAACTTCTCCCGTCTTTGCTCCACAGCTGGCATTTAAGGTGAGAACCATGGCCGAGAACCCATGGCTCTAATGCCACTGATAGGTAAGATTAATCCTTTTGAAAGTTTCCTTGGGTAGTTGGGCGGTTTAAACTTTTTTCCTAAGCCACAATTACCTGGATATCCTCTCAACTTTAGGATGGATGAAAAGTTAATAAAACTTAAAATTGAGTTACTTATATTTTTTTGGGGAAAAATTCCACTTAACTCTTGTGGATGTGACTTGATTTCATATCAAAACTAAAATATTTTGAAATTACATTACACTGTAGTTCCAATATGCCAAAGATATGTTTTGTGGTAAATGACTAAAATATCCTTTGTTAATTTTTTTTCTAAGTGCACATATGAACTTTAACAACTAACAATAAAAATGGGCGGCCTTAGGTACAAGGCTCCCACTAGATAGAGTCTAAAGAGGGATAGATGTATATAGCCTTACCTTCATAAGTAGAGAGGCTTTTTCTAGGATTTGAAATTGTAACCTCCATGTAACCAACTATCAGCCTCAACTTTAACAACTAACAATAACTAAATTTATATGTGTTCATATGAAAATTCACAACTATAATTCACATTATAACAACTAATACAATAACAAAAATTTACAATTGTTCATAGGTGAATTTCCAAGGAAACAAGTTTTTTAACAACCAACAATAATAAAATTAACAAGTGTACAAATAGAAATTTTAAACAAATTTTCAAAGCTGTTCCAAAAATTTACAAGTGCAAGTAAGCATTTTAACAACTAACATTTAGAAAAATAACAAGTGTCCATATGAAGCAAGGACATTTGGTCATTTATCTTCAAAGAATAATTTCACTAACCTTACCAGAGATTCAAAAGAAAGAAGGGAAATATGGTCTGTCCAACATGCATATCCAGCAACTTTTCTGCTTCCTCTGTTTGAAGTTCTTGATGTTGTTGTCTGCGCAGTGCAATAACTTATGTCTGCTAATCATAAGTATTATACCTGTTTTCTGAAGAATATTTTTTCCAATCATCTTAGCTAGTTGATTTCTGGACTTGCTTTGCTAACGTTTCTTATAGTGCTTGTGATTTATCTATATTATTAAACTATATTGTGATCATGATAAGGATTTTTTTTTGTACATATATTTATATATTATTGCAAAAGGTTCGTGCCCTGGCATTGGCATGTATAAACTTTGGTGGCTACAAACTTCATCCATATCCTCTGCTCGACCTTTCAATACTCTTGAGGATGAAGGTATGGATTTTGTTGACTGCAATAACTGAGGTTCTTACAACTGCAGACACTTCATGCTCTTGCACGGGCAATGACGATCAATAACTTCCATGCAGAACTTATTTTCGGCATATAATATTTTTCCATATAAATATGAAATTGTTATTGTAAATTTTGTGTATTTGGGGTTCAATTGCCGACTCTATATGAATTGGACATCCATGCTTCTAAATCAAGTCCTTATAAACAACATTCATTAACTCCGAACCCTTCACTTTCACCATATAAACCTTCACCCCACCCACGTCAAAGTAGCTAATAATATTGAGATCAGATCCTAATACAATGTCTATTTAGGAGAGTAACCTAATGGTGTTGGAATGTACATGGAATCCACTTTTTCTCTTTCTAGCCACTCTTTATTGAATATAAAGGATCCAAAACCCAGTAAGAGGATTCATAGAATTTAGGGGGCTTATTTGTAGAGATTCAGGGGATTTGTCGGGCAACATCGAAAAATTAAAGGATGTTGTCTTATAACTCAATGTTACATCATAAACTTTTCTTTTGAATAAAGTTACTTGGCACATTAGAAAAAGTTATCTTGATCTTTATGATTCTATCCATACTGATGTCTGGTTAACCTTGACAGGAATCTGATTTGGAATCCCTCTGCAATGCCTGTGGTCTTGAAACTTGTACAGATGAATCCGGAAATAAGGTACTCCCCACAAAACAAACCACTTTTTGTCATCCCAACGGTGAGTTCCAGAGATACACGTTCTTGGGTTTGGAAGAATTTGAAAGGTAGTTTGAGCGAGATTGCTAGCCTTGGTGCTAGAATGCTTTGGATGATGGGAATAAACAAGCATGATGAATTGCCCCTGATATAATTTAATGACGGATGATTGCGACATCGTGTGACATCATTTTACATAATTTTGACGTGAAATCTGACTCGAACAAACCCATGTGGATTCTAACTATATTCATCATGGGATTCATGCCCAGAATTTAGGTGTGTATTATAGAAGAAGCAAGGCAAACCTGTGCTATTTGCTGGCATGTCTTACTAGTGTTGTGGGAGAAAAGCATGGGAATGAATTGTATTCGCAGCTATTGTTGGTACACGGATGTTTGTTTGTCAATGTAAAAAGCATTTTGGGTAGAAAAAATAGTGATGATAGGATATTGTGTACAATATACTCCCTTTAGTCCTTATTATAAGGTATCAACTAACAAGTGTCTTTGGTCTTTTTTATAAGACACTTGCTTATTCCAAAGCGTATTAATTATTTTTGCCATGTATACCCATAAGGGTATTGGGTGAGAGTAATAATTAATATAATAAAATAATATTAGAGTTTAATGCAATTAGTAGATGTAATATTGGAAGTTATTTAAATTTTAGGACAATTTTATTGACTTTAACTATTTTTTATTGGTTTATGAGAATTGTTAGTTAGTGCCTTATAATAAGGACCAGAAGGAGTAAGACAAGTATGGTTCACTAGTACAAAAAAGAGTTTTAAGACCGCCTCGTTTGAACTAAATTATTGATGATCCGGTTTTAAAAGTATGACCGGTGGTGGTAGTTTTGTAAATATCAAGAACTTTTTGGACCGAACTTTATTTATAAGTCTTAAATATATTAACTAGTCTTAAACTTTTTTTTTTTAAAAAAAAAGTTGAAATATCAATTACTTTTAAAGAAATTTCATACTGGGATTTAAATTGTATTCGGTCCAAAATACAAGGAAAAATTTAAATGTAAACGTCTATAAATTTTAAGACTAGATATATTTATAAGCTGGTCTTAAAAATTACACTTTTAAAACTAGTTACATTTTTAAGACCGGACTTAAATGGTAGTCGATACAAAAGATAAGAAAAAAATTAAAATAAAAAAATTTATTTTTAGTTTAATAAGGATTGGTCTTAAAGATTAACTTTTAAGATCTGCCTCTAAATATATCCGGTCTTAAAATTACAGCGCCAAATATTTTCTCTTCTTTGCGCCGAAACTTGTAGTTGCCCTTTTAAACCTCTCTTCCTATTGCGAAACCTCTCTTCCTATCGTATTACCTCTCTTCCTCACCTACCACCATCAACCTTTATTACTCTCTCATTTGCTCAGGGAATCCTCTCTCGCACCACCTCTTTCAACCTCTCCTTGTCTCGAAAATGATTATAATCTTGTTCATGGAATGCTAGTTACTAGTGCGACTGGTGTGAGTTAGAGCAAACCCCATTCATCTTAAAGTGAGCCTCGTAACCGACCTTTACGCCATGGTAGAAGAGGCACATGATTGAAAGAGCTTGCCTTAAGTTGGACTTCCGGGGAAAAGCTCGAGATTTAGTTTGATGAAAATTTGAATCCTTTCGACCCTAACAAAAGCATGTATACGAGTTATGTCGACCTGCTAGCACACAGCAAGCCTAACATCTTGATAGATGAGTGGAAAAATGTCGACAAGGTGAAAGTAAAGGATCTTATTTGAGACTTTATCCTGCTGACATACAATGTTCCTAACAGTCGGAAGTTGAAAAACAAGACATCGTCGTATTGTGCTAATCGCTGGAGGAAGTTTAAGACCCAGCTATCTAACAGTTATATTCATGTCGAGTTTCTAGTTGGTGAGCCTCGCCCTAATCCTTGCCACAAGTATATATTTCTTGATGAACACACTTGGCAACAATTTGTTCAAATGCGGACTACTCTAGAAGCTTTGGTGAGTTTATATTTAGTTTTTTTGCCTTGTTTTGTTTGCCTAATAACCTGTGCGGATATGTGAATGTTATTGTGTTCATCTAATCCTGTTAGTTAGATGGTTTGGTGTGTGAATAGAAGTATACATTTTCATCCTTTGTCCTGCATCAGAGGAGCATGTCTTAGTTCTTATATGAGTATGACTGTAAAAGAAGTAATACAGTAAAAGTTCGCTATTGTTCTATGCAAGTCTTGAAACTTTATGAAGTGAATTTGATTAGTGTTTGAGGTTCATATCAAGCATAAGTGCTATAATTTTTGTTAGTGAGATAGTATGGAATTCATAATTAATAGTTGTTTTGAATTTTGATTTACAGAAAAAAAAAAAGGGAGCAAGCACAAGCGACAGGTACAAAGAATGATTGCCCTCATAGAATGTCTCGTGGGGTTATGAAAAGGGTGAAAAAGAATTGATGACGACCAAGTGAAAAAGATTGGAACAAGAGGATGAATCTAATCCTTTTGCGATATGTGATTCGCCATCTCTAATACGTCGTGAAGACTTATGGTTATGTTGTCGCCAAAAGAGAAACGGGGCTTACACGAGTGAAAAAAAATCGTATAGTTGTTGAAAGAATTGTAAGTATTGTTATTATTATTTTTTAGTTATTAAACATATTTCATTACTAAACTTCCCGTTATCTATATCTTACAAGATGAACTTAAAAAGAAAGAAGCAGAGGGATCATTTTTGTTAGACGGGAGGAATGATATTCTAATAGTTGCGATTGGAAAACCGGATCATGTAGAGTGTGTAAGGGGAATTAGAGGACGGATAAGCCTAAGGCAATACTTTGGATCAACCAAACATCATAAAAAAAGTATGGTTACCTGGGAGGAGATGGAACATATGGTGGCCAAAGCGAGTGAGGAAGCAGTAGTGCGAGTAGAGGAGCGAGAAGCTTTATTTACTACAATGTTTCAAGCCCAATTGAGCAAGATGAAGGAGGAAATGATGATGATTGTGAGCTCACATAATGAGACTAGTGTTCCCATGCCATATTCGCCTACACCTATGGAGCAGAGCACTAAAGGAAGTTGCATTGTTGGACAGTCAGAGGGTCCTGAACCTTGTGACCTTTATGTGGAGAATCTTGATAGCTGATTAGTTGCACATGGGACTGTCCACAACTTGAGATCAGCTGTACACCACCAACAAATGGTTGATGATGAAGTCAGAGTGTCAGGTGAATAGGCGATCATTGCTGATGCACCTCTCCCTCTCCCAACTGATGACCTGAAGGTTATGAGTGATGTCAAGGGAGGCTTCATCTCGTGGCCAGTGAAGCTTGTACGTGAAGAGGAATATCACCAAGAGGGGGTGAATAGGTGATTATAAAAAGGGTTAAGGTGTAGATTTGCCAACGAACTATTACCCGAGGAGTATCTGGCACAAAAACAATTGAGGGTGCCAAATTGGCCAACAAACTATTAAAAAGTGAAAAAAATGTACCAAATAACTATTTTAAAAAAACAACTATACAATTACGTTAAAATATGAGGCACTAGCATAGGACAGTGACGCCGGAGAAAAGAGCGGTTAAACCTTCTTGTTGGATAAGGCAAACACCAACGAGAGATGGGACCCATGCGAGCAAGCGCCGTGGTAGCGGTTCTTGCCGCTTGTGACATCGGAGGGACGCAACCAGGGTGCAAGGCGCGTGCCGGTCGAAAGCTGTGGACTGTTGGATCAGTTCAAGAGGGTGAGTGGAACACCCAGCAACAATGGAAGCTTTGGAGACGCCGACGTCGCCGACACTGTAACAGTCAATGGAAGATGGAGACACCAAGATAGTGACGGGGTAATAGTTCGTTGGCCAATTTGGTACCCTCAATTGTTTTTTGTGTCGATGCTCCTCGGGTTATAGTTCGTTGGCAAATCTGCACCTTAACCCTTATAAAAATTCTTTCGCTAATCAATCAGGAATACTCAAAGACAGAGACAGAGAGAAGGATAGAAAAACACAAGAGATTATGCTGGTTCGGTTTAACTCTTCGACCTACGTTCAGTCCCCAGAACCTCTAGGATTTCCACTAACTTTCAAAAACAAATACAATTACACACTCTGTACTCGAAGTAATCCTCTCGCTCTAGGATTCACTCCCCCTTACAAGTTGTAATCGTACACCCACACTTGAGGTTCTACAACCTTAAGATTTAACAACTAAGATAATCAAATAGTGTTTAACTCCTCATTGAGTAAATAAATGATAAGCACTGAAGTACACAGAAATATCCAAAGATATTAAACGAAGTTAATGAAACAGTAGATCACAATAATTTCGAATTGAATGCATAGTGTTTCAGTAGGTGGCGAATTCAATGCTTCTAGTATTTATAGATGTTGCAATTAATGACCGTTGGTGAAGCTTGAAGATTAACCGTTGTGACTCTTAAATATAACTGTTAGACAGACGAAGCTTGGTTAATACTTTCGCCGTTAATGATCCAGGTGGATTTGTGCCGTCACGATATTCTTTCATTCCTTCTGTTTTGCCCATTGTGAAACAACATTTATTGCAAGATAGGAATAGTAGGAATGTCTTTCGAATGATCAGAAGAATGGTTGTTGTGATTGTGTCTCGATATGGTAACTTCATTTAATGCATTCTGACACACAAACTGCTTTACAACAATTTGTTGTTAATCCGAGATTTAATCATCTGAAACTCATTTAGCAAACTAATTAAAGGCAATTAGGAATAGTAATGAGTGATGATTTGAAGAAATGAAATCATAATCAGTTGATTTAAATTTCTGGAGACGGTGATTTGAAAATCATAGAAGTTTGACTCTAGTCAAAAAGTAGGTTGCCTTGAGGCATCATGACTAGAGGCAATCTTAATACCTCGAGGCAAACACGCACATTTGAAAAGCAAATGGAATGGACCTTGCCTTGAGTTATCATGACTTGAGGCACCATGCCTTGAGTCATTGTGACTTGAGGCAATGTCATTTATTGAGTTAAAAGACGTCTCTGGGAAGAATGCCTTGAGTTATCATGACTTGAGGCAACATGCCTTGAGTCATGGTGACTTGAGGCAATAAATATATAACTTGAGGTACTTAGCTTTGAGAGATAAAATATTTAAATAGAAAAAAAATTACCTTGAGGCATATAAATAACTACCTCGAGGCACCTTTGGGGGCACGAAAAAGAATTCGAAATGCTTGAATTTGGTAACTTGAGGTATAATCAAATTACCTAGAGGCAAATCTTTTCAACACTTATTTAACTCCAAGTCAAAATATTGTTACCTCGAGGTAGCAAAGAGAAAAGCATTTTGATATTGAAGTATATAACTTGAGGCACATATTATTTGCTAGAGGCAAAATGAAACATCAAATTTTATCGAAATTTAAGAATTAATTACATTATAATTGTTATCATCAAAACATCAAAAACATGAGAACTAACATTCTCCCCCCTTTCGATGATAACAACATTTATAATGTGATTTGAAGTTTTTGAACAGAATTTCATTGAAATAAAATATAACAGTAAAAACTCATAGCAAATTCAGATAAATTATTAGCAAGGAAATTTGGGGGAACACATGAAATAAGAAATGATATTCATACTTCAAAAGGAAGAGAGATACATTCATTCAGAGAGTCAAATACACTAATTGAACTAAACCAGAAACCAAAATGAACATACATCAATCAAAATAAATTAAAACATAATGCAAAAACTTCTTCACAAACTATCTCCCCTTTGTCATCAGCGAAAAGAGAGGAAGGTTGAACAGATGGAGATGGATGAGCAGAGGTATGACTATCAGAGGAGGTTGATGGAAGAGGAACAGTGGCAGGGTCAATGGGGGAAAGCTGAGATGAAAGAATAACCACAGTGGCTGGAGTAGACTCAGCAATAGGAGATGTGGCTAAAACAGGAGTGGATGCCACTAAGGGAGTAGGAACAGAGGGAATGAGAGAAGAAGCACCAGAGTGACCATTCTTAGACGATAAAATCTTGAGAAGCTTGTCATATTTAGAGTCCAACATCAGGAAGGTATTGTTGAGATTGTCAAATCGAGCACCATAATCTTCCAAATGGCCTTCAATGTTCTCAAGTCTCTACTCTATCTCAGAGTCTATCAACTTCTTCACCTTAGATTCAATCTTCGCAGAGATCTCAGTCTGTTGAGCAATGAGAGAAACTTGTATTGAAGCAACTGCCTCAGCTACAACCTTTTCTAGAATAGCCTTCACAGAAGAATGTAACATTGATGGTGGAGGCTGAGAAGGTTGGGATTGAGCACCAGTATCTGCAGGAGTTGATTGAGCTTATATTACTCGAGACTAAGAGGCTCTTGACCTAGCTTTTCCCTTTGACTGTCATGTTCCCTCTTTGAAAGAGATTTTCATATGGTTAAAGTGAAATTGACTAAACAATTGAGGCTTGACAGGATTTTCATGAAGCTCAAGATGCCAAATGCCAACTTCAAATAGCATCAGGGAGATTAAATTTGGAAAGGGAATGGAAGCAGAAGAGGATGAATGAAATTTGAATCGATGCATCTCAGAGTAAACCCACTCACCAATGTTGTGAGGAGTTGTATCAATAATCGAAGCAAACATAGTATAATCTCTCTGAGCAAAATGAGTAAAATTGTTTCCTTTTTGCACAAGGTTTCTAGAGTAAATATACCATAGAGTCTTATGCAAAGGTGGCATAGATACAGGAGTAAACTTCAGGGGCCCTAATGGCTCATCTGGTCTGAGAATTTCAAAAAGCTCCTTTTCAGAATGATTAAGAGCGGGAACAGGAGGAGGATTAATGATTTTTAGCAAAGTGTTAATGTACTTTGCCGTAACAATAATCCTCTTCCCATGAACAAACATGGTCATTCTTGCCTCTTAAAGACTACCATCAGAGTTTAAAAGGTTGGTAATCTTCATATTGAAATAGAATTTTTTTCACAACAAAAGGAGAGTAAGGGGTTGAAATGGCAAGAAGATTTTCAAAGGGAGCTAGCTATGGAGACAAATCAAGATTACAGTCATTTTTGAGTTTTTCCAAATCAACATAAACATTAGGGCAAAATTTTCAATTGGCATATCGATCATGAAAAAGCTGTAAATCTCTTTCAGACAAAATGATAGTATGGGTTATAAAACCACGCTCAAGCCTAGGATAGCTAGAGAAATTTGAAGGAACGGGAACAGAACCGATTAAGTGTCAGGAGTAGATTCAGGAACAGAGCCAGATACCTTCGAAGATGAACCACCTCGAAATGAAGAGGTAGATATACGGGTCTTGACTCGCTTGCTTAGTGATACCTCAATCTGGTCCTTGCCCTTCCTTTTTCCAACTTCAGATACAAGTTTTGAGCTCACTGGTACAGCATAGGGTTCTTTAATTACCATGCTCTTTGATCGAGGCTTTGACGGTGGAGCTTTATCGACGACGACCTTCGGTTGAAATCTTTTTGGTAGTTTCTTCTCCCTTTTTGGTCTAATCGAGGGTTTGAGAAATGGAGAAGGATGATTTGGCTCATAATTGGAGGAATCCTTGGATTTCGAAGGTTTCTTTGGTGACATTTTGAGGAAATTTGAAAGAGGATTGAAAAATTTTTGAGTTATGCTCGAGGTAGGGTTTCGTCAATGAACAATTAATCGACAATATATAGCATTTAAACATGGCATACCTCGAGGCAAATGACTAAATGACTCGAGGCACAAAATTAAAATTATTCGAGGCAAAGAAGACTTACCTCGAGGAAAGTTGGGAAACTTTGCCGATGTAGCAAAGGGCTTGACTCGAGGCAGATTTGTTGCACCTCGAGGCAATTAGTTCGGACTCTAGGCAAAACGATTGCAACCTCAAGGAAGAGGAGAATTTGATTTGATATCGATTGTTGAGGCCTTGAGGCAGGTTGAGGAATGATTCGAGGTAATTATTTTGATCCAATTTTTGCTCTTTGGCTTCGTCTCCCTTAAGGATACCACAAGAATAACTCGAGGCAAGAAGTCATTTTGAAATTCCTTGTTCTCAGCTTCTCCTATACTTGAGGCACTACTTCAACAACCTTGAGGCATATGACTCGAGGTATCATTTGAGAATTAAACTTCTACATAATTTTTAATACCCACTAGTAATAATTTGAGGTTATTCGTCCTTTACCTCGAGGCATCTTAACTTGGAGTTACAACTTTGTAACTTCAAATTACATAATATTGGTTGAATTAACTCGAGGCACAAGGATCAACGACTGGAGTCAATCTTTACTCTATTAGCCTCTGTTTTTCATCTTCTAAGCAGAGTCCTGCAAAAACACAAGCTAGAAGCTCCGATGCTCAAGTTAGTATTTGAATTATCATCAAAAACAGAATTTAATAATCATAAACTAACATCTTACTTACAATTAATTGGGATTTAGCATTCCTAATTCCCTTCAAATAAATAAAAATTGATCTTTTGCCAAGGGTTTGGTAAAGATGTCTGCTAGTTGCAAATGAGTAGGGATAAACATCACTTTGACATCTTTCTTTTGCACATAATCTCTGATGAAATGATGTCTCACATCAATGTGTTTGGTTCTTGTGTGTTGGACTGGATTCTTTGTCAAGCTTATAGTATTGGTGTTGTCACAGACGATTGATACTTCCTTTAGATTGATTCTCAAGTCAAAGAGTTGTTGCTTGGGCCATAAAAATTGAGGCGCAACAACTTGAGGCAGCGACATATTTAGCTTCGTGGATGAAATAGAAACAATAGTCCGCTTCTTGCTAAACCAGGAGACAAGAGATCCACCCAAAAATTGGCATTGACTACTTGTACTCTTTCTATCGGTCTTGTAGTCAGCATGATCCAAGTCTGAATATATTACCAAAAATTCTTATTGACCTTTCAGGAACCAAAGTCCAAGCTCCTTTGTGTCAAAAATCAAAAGATTCTTTTCACATGTTTGGCATGTGATTCCTTTGGAGCAGCTTGAAATCTTCACATATACCCACACTAAATTGAATGTCGGGTCTGCTTGCGGTCAAGTAAAGCAAAGATCAAATCATTCCTCTATACCTCGTTATATTGAAGTCCTTGCCTTCTTCATCAAGCATCCAACGAAGCGATTGAGCTCATTGGAGTGTCTGCACCATTGCAATGTTCCAGCCCAAACTTCTTAAGCAAATCACAGAGATACTTTGTTTGAGAGATGAATATCTCATTCTTACGTTGTTTGATTTGCAAGCCGAGGAAATAGTTTAACTCGCCCATCATAGACATCCCAAATTCACCCTGCATAGACTTAGAAAATTCCTCGCAGAGAGAATCATTAGAAGCACGAAATATTATATCATCCACATATATTTGTACAATTAAAATCTCATTAAGTTTATTACGCTTTATAAAGAGAGTTGTATATGCTTTTCCTCTAATAAAGCCTTGATTCAGAAGGAATTTACTTAACCTCGCATATCAAGCTCTAGGAGCTTGTTTAAGACCATACAAGGCTTTCTTGAGATAGTAAACTGTTGTATATGATTAGTTTTGATAATGTCTTATGTCTTGTATAGATGTCATTATTAAGTGCAAAAAAGCTTGTATAATATATTTATCTCCTACATTGACTAACTACTATATTTAATGTAGATTAGTTCAAGTTGAATTATAGAGATTAATCAAGAAGGAGAGAATGTCAAGGAAGCAAGAAGTTATCAAAGTATTTTGGAATTGATCAAGAGAAGAGAAGAAAGAAAGAAAGAGTTGAATTATGAAGAATGATCAAGATGGAATATTAAAGAAGGAAGAACTTGTTGAATGGAATGAAGATATCATTATTCAAGTTTATAGATTGATACTAGAAGTATCCAAGATCATATGCAAGTTGGAATGGCTCAATTCGGAGTTAAAACAAGTAAATATAAGGTTCAGGATGAGAAAACTCGAGTCATTAAGTTTAAACTCGAGTTTACTACCTTGCTGCAATGATTTGCTTCTTGGATACAAAAAAAACTCAAGTTTAGGACTCAAAACTCGAGTTTGGAACTCAAAACTCGAGTTAGTGACAACTCGAGTTAGTAGTGTCTTCAGCATCTCTGGACTAGGAAAACTCAAGTTTCCAAGTACAAACTCGAGTTTACAGCGTTGATCAGCAACTCTGTTCACATCTATTTCACGTTCAGCTTGAGCGAGGTCTTGTAATTTGATGATTGTTGGTCGATTTCCTTGATGGCAAGTGAACCAGTCGAACAAGAAATAAAGTGAAAGTAGAGTATCGTCCCACAGAGACTGAGATACCGAAAAGTGACGCGCGATTGCTATGATAGTTGTGCAAGCAGAAAGTAAATATATTGGGTTGAGAGGTTGTTGTGATTATGCTACTAGCAAAAATAAACAGAATACTTTAAAACGTTAGAAGATATCAGTAAGAGGTTAGGCTGGACTCGTAATCACCCTTAAGTGCATCGTCCCAGGTTGCTCTACCCAATGCTATAGCATCTATATTGCACACTTCCATAATTGCTACAAAGCATAGCTACTAAGTACAAAGCTATTTGGTTAACCCACCTCTATGGTCTACCGAAGCTTCCGCATTCGATACATATGATGCTAACTATACTCCTTTCATATTCCTATGGAAACTTTCTAGCCAGATCTGCGCTACGCTCAGGGTGTTATGGTTATGAGAGGTAGACCCATTCTTGCAGCCTACAATAATAGGTCAAGCCGTGCACGAGCTGCCTAGCAAACATTGTTTCTCAGAGGTCTAACCTCAACTCCTTGGCAGTAAGCTGAGGCCACAAATCGAGCCCTTAACTTCCGTTAATCGACTAGTAATTAAAACACTGATAAGCAAACCAAATTTATTAAATTAAGAACTTGCAACTCGGGTTCATTCAACAACTTAGGGAATCATCCTCGTCCGCCATATGAAAATCAGTTCATGACGACGAGGGACACACAAAAAGACACTACTAAGTAATGACCCATGATCGGAAAACTAAATTAAAAAGGTAAAACAGAAAGCTTGACGGAATTTCCAACGGCGTGGTCGAAGCCCTGTCACGTCACCACTCCACGTCTTTTTCATTCTGTCGTACTGCAGAGAAGGATGTTGGGTTATCCTAGAAGTCTCGTGATCTTGTAAAATCTCTCACTTTCCTGTTGAGTCTGCCGAAAGGTAGAATCTCGTTCTAGGGCTCTCTGACTCTCTTAGGGTTGGCTCCGATATTTCCTTTTATAATCAGGCTTTTCTTGCGTCATAAGTTACAGCGAGATGGCCTTTCCTAATCCGTCGGGATCTATTGTATCCCTTTATCCGCGTAGATTGCTTCTGTTGATTCTGCCAGATTCTCCAAATCTTTCAGTTCCGATACTCCCTTTATTTTATTCTTGCAATCATCTGGGTAAAAAGGTCAGAAAACATGCCGCATAGCATTGCGTCCTCTACTTTGCTATAGCATTCGTGATGCGTTGAATTGCACTTCGAATTGCTGTCAAAATGCTATAGCATCGTATCAGCTCTGCTATACGTTCTTCTTTAGAAACAATGTAAATTGTTTCATTCTTAGCACATGCACATGATTTCTATTCTTCAGTCCCTATATCATGAATGTATGCCTTTTTGCTTAGATTATCTGCAATTAAGCTTGTATTTAACATTCAATTTAGTCATAAAGTATAGGAAAAAAAGTACGACTTGTGCTCATCAATGATATCTCCCAAAACAGAAATTTGATTGAGGTGAAACCAGTGGAAAATGAAACTAGACTCCCAATGCGTCATTTTGATATAAAATTCAAGCCCAAAGGAGTTCAGATCAAGGATCTATGAATTATTGAAGTTGACAGTGAAATCAACGCCACACAGCAAACCAAGCTTCAATGTGTTGAGTGTATCTCACAAACTACAAATCCGATTGCGCTGAAATCAGTGGCATATGAAAGTAGACGCAAAGGGCTTTCCATCAAGATTTGAACAGACCAAAACCGAGTTCATGCCAAGGAGATATGGCCTTAGAAATTTGACAGTCAGTTCAAGAAGTTGCAAAAACGCTCAACAAAGTCCAAACTCTAAGTCGAGAGCAACCAAGGGCAGAACAACTTGAAAACTCGAGTTTGTAAATCAAAACTCGAGTTTATCGAAGGCAGAGAGTAAACTTTGGTTTTTGGAGAAAACCAAACTCGAGTCATTAAGTTGGAAAAACTCGAGTTTCCATCGATAAATAGCAACGAACATCGAGTATCTTCCAAACTCGAGTTTGTGAGTCCAAAACTCGAGTTTTGATCAACCGAGAGAAATCTGGAGTAACGCAACAACCTCAAAACTCAAGTTTTCAAATGCAAACTCGAGTTTGCATCTTTGCTTCAGAAAATCACCGTTTCAGAAACCCTGATTCTTTTGATAAACATCCAAATGATTACCCAAATGACTTATAACACTTCTTAACATTATTTATATCATTTGTGTACATGTTTTAGATGATCAAAGGTTGTTAAATTGAAGATCAAGAGTAAAGTAAATGCTGATGTCATAGCTGGTTCAAAAAACAAAGTTCTAACGGCTAGTTCCATCTGAGTCTAACAGCTATATTTCTTTATCCAACAGTCATTGAATCTTCTCAACAGTCATATATTGATCTCTACCTATAAAAGAAGAAGCATTTAAGGTTGATAAGAGAGAGCTTGCATTGTCAAGATGCCAACATTCTGAATCCAACATTTATCTCACACACATTCTATTTTCATTGTTTACATAACTTATCATAGAAAGTGAAAGGATTTGTATTGTACTTCAGTGTTTACTCATTCACTTCTGAGAGAGAAGATTTATTGTAATCATCCTATCATTCTATTTGAGAGCTACTCAAGATTGGGTGATCTTGAGTATGAAACCCATTGTATTGATTACAGCTTGTAAGGAGAGTGAATCCTAGTGAGAGGATTACTTCGAGTACAGAGTGTGTAATCAAGTGGGTGTATTGATTACATTTTGTAAGGGGGAGTGAATCCTAGTAAGAGGATTACTTCGAGTACAGAACGTGTAATCAAGTTGAAAGAAGATAGTGGATTGAAAATCTCAAGCGGAGCTTGGGGACTAGACGTAGGTCAAGGATTGGGTCGAACTAGTATAAATCAGTTTGCATATTATCTTCCCTTATCTCTTATATTTCCAGCATATATATTTGAATGTGCATATATATTTGAATGACTGATTATCGCCTTATAAATTATTTCTGTCATTCAAACTACTTTCAGTAAGTTGCGAAAAGATTTTCAAAGTAACTAAAGTTTTATCAAACACCCAATTCACCCCCCTCTTGGGTGATAAGCAGGTCTTTCATAAAGATGATCTGGATAATGATCATTTTCAAAACCAGGAGGTTGTTCTACATAAACTTCCTCCTGAATAAAGCCATTTAGAAAAGCACTCTTAACATTCATTTGATAGAGTTTAAATCCCTTGATACATGCAAAGGCTAAGAGTACACGTATAGCTTCCAATCTAGCTACTGAAGCATACATTTTCTCATAATCAATTCCTTCTTCCTGATTATAGCCTTTGGCAACCAATCTAGCCTTGTTATGGACTATGATTGTAGATTCATCACGCTTATTCTTGAATACTCATTTAGTGCCAATGACCGGATGGTCTTTAGGCCTCGGTACCAAATCTCAAACTTTATTTCTATCAAATTGATGTAATTCCTCTTACATTGCGATTGCCCAATCATTGTCTAAAAGGGCTTCGTCAATTTTAGAGGGCTCAATCTCCGATATGAAGGCAGAAAATGTAACCTCATTCAAGGTACTTTTTTTGGTCCTTACACCTTGATTCACATCACCTATCACTTAGTCCAAAGGATGATTTCTAATGAACTTCCAAGCTTTAGGTTGAGATTGATCAGGATTTTCATAAGAGTTTTGAGAAACATTTTCAGGATTTTCAAGGGAGGTAGGAGTGGCTTTTGAAAAGAATTGGTTTTTGTAAATAACTTTCTCATCATCATCCAAAGGCTCATCAAATTTAGATTCACAGAACACAACATGAATTGACTCTTCAACTAAACGAGTACGCTTATTGAAAATTCTATATGCTTTAATCCTATAGGAATAGCCAAGAAATATACCTTCGTCGGACTTGGGATCAAACTTATCCAAATTGTCCTTACCATTGTTGCGAACGAAACATTTGCAGCCAAAGATGTGCAAGTGAGCCAAGTTCAGTTTCCTTCCTTTGTAAAGTTTGTATGGAGTTTTGTTGAGCTTCTTTCAAAGATAGGCTCGGTTTGAAATATAACTAGCCATGCTCATTGCATCTGCCTAGAAGACTTGAGAAGTCTGATTTTTCATTCAGCATTGCATGGGCCATTTCGGTGAGCACACGATTCTTCCTTTCAACCACACCATTCTATTGTGGTGTCCTTGGAGCCGAGAAATTGTGATTAACGCCGTGAGCATCACAAAATTCTCCAAAGGCTTGATTTTCAAACTCACCTCCATGATCGGTTCGGATACCTGAAATGCAAACACCTTTCTCGTTTTGCACCTTCTTGGCAAACACAACAACCAGATCAAATATTTCATCTTTTGAGGATAAAAAGATAGTCCATGTAAATCGAGAGAAATCGTCAACAATGACCAGAGTATATAATTTATCACCAAGGCTCTTAACTCTTGCTAGTCCAACTAAATCCATATGAAGTAGTTGAAGAGGTCGATTGGTCGAGATTTCAAGCTTATTTTTGAAAGATGATTTAGTTTGTTTACCTCTTTGACAGGAAGCACAAATCCTGTCATTTTTAAATTGAAGTTTAGGTAAACCAAGAACTAAATCTTTTCTTAACAACTTATCTAGTTGAAACATGTTCACATGAGTCAAACACTTATGCCACAACCAACTTTCATCTAAGTTTTTAATAAAACATTTTTCAGAATTAACTTCAGGTAAATCGAAAGTATAACAGTTACCTTCCCTAGGGGCTTTAAATGATACTTTAAGTTTACCTTTATCGATTGGGAGATCATTTTTGTTGACAATGAGGCATTCTTTTGAATCGAAGATGATCCAGTTGTTCTTGTCAGCACTCTGACTTACACTAAGGAGGTTGTGACATAGACCTTCCACTAGATATACATCTTTGATCTGAGGTCCATTCTTTGTACCAATCTTGCCAATTCCAGTGATTTTCCCAGATTGGGTACCTCCAAAGATGACTTTGCCACCAACTTTTGATCTCATTGCAACAAATTTGGTTTGATCCCCTATCATGTGTCTGGAGCATCCACTGTCAATGTACCATTTGTTGGTTCTTGATGCTCTTAGATAAACCTGCAAATCAGAAGAGATTAAGTTTTAGATACCCATCTTTTCTTGGGTCCTTTAGGGTTAGTTCGGGCCTTAGGAACATAGGTTCCCTTAGGTACCCACTGATAGTTGCCAACATGTTTATCTCTTCTTTCTTTCTTATGAAAACAAGATAAGATATTGTGTCCCTTTTGATTACAGTAATTACAATGAGCAAATGGATTTGAAGTGTGAACTGATTTCTGAAAAGAGTTTAAATAGGATTTTCCACCAGTTTTCTTTTTGACTTTCTTTTTGTCAAAAATAGGATTATTCTTATCATGAGCGTAGGGAAGGGGAAAAGTTTTGACCATTTAGTTGACAGCTACTTAAGAGAAACCATTATGTTTTTGTTGCTGATAAATGGTGAAGACAAATCGTATGTTTGTTCATCTATCATTTGATGATAGTTTTATTGTAAGAACCATCATTCTTGTGATACAATATATGACGGTTATTACAACTATTGTGTATTTGCATGGTATTCTAATAAGTGACAATTGTTACTTGGTAACCATAATATATATCTTTTTTTTCATTTTGGTGGTTGATTATGCAACCACCATTTTACACACACAAAAAAAGAAAAAAAAAAAAAGACAAAGACAAAGTAAATAAACAAATTAAAAATAAAAAGTTACAAAGATGCTTTAAGCATCTTATGCATCATCAGATTCTTCCTTCTCCAATAACTTATCAACCTTCTCATTCAAAGAGCGAACAAGAGAGGTAAGTTCCTTCAAACACTTGTCCATGCGTCCTTGCTCTCGTAGGTAAACCTGGAACATATATTGGAGCTCATAGGTTGTGTGGACAAAACCTTCAATGCTTGTTGGTGGAGGGAGTTCATATTTTGGATTTTTTTCCAAATGAAGAATTAGAAGTCAACTTGTGTTTGTGTGTGATTTTTTGGTGAATCAGACGTTGGCTTTGAGAAGTTGAAATGGAAGTAGAGAAGTACTGGATTTCAGTTTTTAGATGTTTATATAAAGAGGGTTTCATAGATTATCGCATTGTCGTGTCTTTTAGTATTAAATCATTATAATTTATAAATGGTGATGGTTAATTCTTAATAAGTGATAGTTTTTATATGTTAACCATTATGTTTTAGACATTTTTTTAATTTATTGATGTCTACTGTTAATTGCATAATCAACCACAGTATTATAGAAAAAATTTAAAAATAAAAAGACAATATAAAAAAACAAAACATAAAAATTTATGAAACACGAAAGAGGTATGTTTTTTAGCCAAATGTGTGTGCCCCTGTAAATATTTGTCCATGGAATTCATGATGACTGGATATGTGATACTTGTAATCACAAATTTCACATATCCAACATCATGAATTCCACTCAAAACCAATGAGAATATTATGACTATGGAGGAGGAAGAGCTTGTGAAGGAAGAGCTCTGATCCTTGGGCCAAGTTTCAATATAGGGAAAATGACAGCCAGGTCCCAAGGACCATAAAAAATAGCAAAAAAGTCCCAACAGAAATTCACATAACAAAAAAGTCCCTAGGGACTTTTTTGATATTATTTGTATGGAAACAAAATCCAGGTTTTTAAATTTTGTTGTAAAGATGACACTTCTTGTTTTAAATATAGCTTTTTCTGTTGCGAATGGTCAGATTTTAAATTTTGTTGTGAATATAGTACTTCCTGTTGTAAATTTAGCCTTTTTCTATTGTGAATTACCAGTGTACGTTTAGGGACTTGAATTTGAAAAAAAATCTAGTTGTTTAAATGTTGTTGTGAATATAGCACTTCTTGTTGTAAATATAGCTTTTTCTGTTGTGAATGATCAGGTTTTTAAATTTTGTTGTAAATATAGCACTTCCTATTGTAAATACAAATAATATCAAAAAAGTCTTTATGGACTTCAGTGTAATTTGGTGATTTCAAAGGATCTAATTGTGTTTATTTCTCATACTTGGGACCTGCACGTGATTTTCCCTTAAATATATAGGTAAAAATTAAGTAGAGAGTTATGAAAAGATAACTAAAATAATAGTAGTTGGCAAGTGGGGGAAGAGTACAACGTTGGAAAAGGAGGCGGTGGTGCTTTTAAGAGTTATGCTTTAAATGACGGTTGTTTCTCAAGATAGGGCATTTTTGCCATTCATACATTTACGGTCATTTAATATAACCGATATTTTTGTCTTTAGGCTGATATAAAGTTGGAAGTCAAATCATTTGTAAGTGCTACATAATAGTTGTTTAGCAAGGATTGTCATTTTTGTTACTAAATAAATAACGGTTATTAACTACAACCGATATTTTTGTGATTTTGTGAATTCCACTTGCAATAAATGACGATGCGCATAATTAACCCTTACTTTTAACCGTTATATATCCTTGTACAACCTCCGACTCAACATATATGACATTTATTAGTGGTATCGTTATGCATTGAACGTTATAAATGTGCAAACATATAGTATTGCTTGTAACATTACTTGAGAATTTAGATTACATACACATATACATATAGCTCAGTCCATTTTTTTTTTTATATAAAATATAATCATTCACGATTCATTCATACACAATTCACAAGTATATGAAAGAATATTCAAAGTTATCTGTTACTTCTTAGCTCACAATTAATTGCCAAACATAGTTATCTATAAGATTATAAATGTAAATATTTATCAATAAATTATCTAAAAGCTACTTTAGATTTACTGTAAAACTACTCTCAGAAGATCAACTTATTATGTGCATACACACACATACTTTATTCCAAATCAATATGTTTTCATATTAAAATTTAATAATACTTGGGAATAAAAAAAGTATTTAATCAGGAAAACCCAAGACTCATCATTGAAAAAGTGAGAGAATGATATATCATATGTAAAAGGTTACTGTGACGGGAAGGCGTGAAAATGGACCTTGAAAGGAGTTGTATACCAATAACCGACTATACATATATTTTAAGGTAAAAAGGGACAATTAATGAACTCTCCACACAAAGAAGGAGGTTTAAACGGGATGAAGGGTTAATGGAAAGCAATACAAACCCACAAAGGAAAATAGGCAACAACGAATGTTGGGTGTTGAATGATATACAAACACCAATGTACACACACACTCAATGCACTTAAATAAAATAAATTATACCCAAACAATACCCACGCACAATATGAATTTGGGAAAGATAATGGTTTGTAGGTTAAAAGAAATATATTAAAAAAGAAATATATCACACAAAGTGAAAAAGACCATGAGTGTTAATAAAATATACACACACTTATTTTTTGTCAGAGACCAAAAAAAAGTATTTACTCAAAATATATCACACAAACTGAAAAAGACCATGAGTGTTAATAAAATATGATAAAGGATAATGCCTTTTGACCTTTGAACGGATGAGAGAAAAATTTGAGGTGACAACACACGCAAAAGAGGACAAATAGGACGCTGAGGAAGGAAGGAGATAGAAATAAAAATGGCAAAATCCCTTTAATTAGTTTCCTTAATTCCACTAATCCCCTTTGATCTAATTAATTTCATGTGAATCTTAAGTTGTCTCTTTCATCATCATAACTGAACTAGATCTTTGTTATTTGATTTGATTTTAATCAATCTTCTTCTTAGGATTTTAATTATTCTCTCACAACAACCCCACAAAAATTACATTCAAATTCATATAAATTAGTCTCATTTTCATATAGGTTTTAGAGTCAATTTTCATCTTGCATTTAGTTAGTTATTTGCATCTATGTAGTAGTGTCTTGCATTTTAGTTTAGGTTCATTCCATTGCATTTTTATCACCTAAATTCAACCTAAAGAAAAACCCACAGATTGCTCTTTGAGAGAATGACCTAGGTTGCCACTATATTGCATTATTAGTTGTTCCTAGTTTAATTGATTGCTTTAGTGACAAAAGCAGCACATCAAAAATCTCAACAACAAAAAAAAAAAAAAATCTAATTTCAAAAAGGTCTTATTGACAAGTCCTTTAGTAGAGGATTGACAACTCCATCTCATGGGTCTTAACAATATTTTAGGACCTTTTTTATATCAAAATTTTCTCTGAGACTTTTTTAAATTTTCTTAATCCATCAAAAGTGATTTTGTCAATAAAAATTGTAACAAGAGGGGAAGAGGACGCCAAACCAGACAGAAAGGAGAAGAGAGGTACCTGCTACTTAAGTGAGGTTGTGTGGCGGCAAAGACTGGGGAGTGTGTGCGGCGAAAGAGAAGAGAAATTGAAAGGAGAATAATGTGGGCTTTCTTTTACAATTTGGGCCAACCATAATTTCGGCTGTTAAAAGATTTATATATTAATTTATTTTAGTCATATTATCATATTATACAAACAACTTTTTTATGTTTTTATTTAAAATTTATTTATACTAAAACTTGATTAACTATAAATAATATATAGATAGTTCTATAAACTAATACCAAGCTTTTCAATTAATTAGTTAGTTGCTATAATATCATTTAATTATAATCTCAATAAATCTAAAATGTCTAAATAATAACTCTTTCTAGTTATAATTTTTCTATTCAAATATCACTTAATCTATTCTTTATATATATATATATATATATATATATTAGTTGTTATTGGTTTCTTTACACTTAAATATTAGTATATCTTTCATGTAAACTAACTCTTATGCCCTAATAAAAATCAAGATGTTACAAAACTCGTGCGGGTTTAAATGGGCATAGCCAATCCGCTAGACCTTTTTTTTTCAAAAAAAAAAAAAAAAAAAGAACGGCTAAATTCTTTTTTTAAAAAAATCTCTAAAATTTAGGTCAGTTCCATATAATTCCCTAACATTTTAAAGTTTAAATTTAACCCCATGCCCTTTCATTTTAACTATTAACCCCTTCTATTAAGTGACCATTATCTTGTTAACGGAAAATGTCACATTAGATTATAAGATGACATGTGGCTTCCTATGTAAATTACCAATTTTATAAACACCCAGTGAACTTTGAACAGTTGTAGATAATCTCTCTGAATTTTGATCAGTTACAAATAACCCTCTTGACATTTCAAAATTTAAATTTAACTCTCTTAAAATTTTGATTTATAATAATAAACCACATGCAGTTACTTTTATTATTTCAATAAATTTATTAAGATTTTTACTATCATTTTTCAATTAAAATAGTTCTTTTGTATGTCAAAAACTAGAAGAATAATATTGCAAAAAAATATATTAAAAAAATGTTGGACCTATTTTTTTAAAAAAATGCAGTTCTAATAATAAAAAAATTAATGATGGCAAATGCTATCATCTAACACAAATGTAATATTTAAAATATTAATGCTCAATCATTGTGAGAATATATTTAACATAAATGATGATATTTTTATACTCTCAATGCTCAATTATTCCAAAAAATAAGTAAATTCTATGTTAAATGGTGACATTCTTTCAGTATTTTTAAAAATATTATTATTCTAGTTTTTATAATTAACAAATGAAATTTTTTTTTTTTTTTTTTAAAAAAAAACCTTAGTAAATTTATTGAAAATGATAAAAATAACAACATAAGGTTTAATATTATAAATCAAAATTTCAAATGAGTTAAATTTAAATTTTGAAATGTCAAAGGGGTTGTTTGTAACTAATCAAAAATTCAGGGGCTTATTTGCAACTGTTCAAAGTTCAGGGATTGGAAATTTACATAGGATGTCAGGTAGGATGCCATGTGTCATCTCATAATCTAATATGACATTTTCCGTTAAAAAGATAATGGTCACTTAACGACAGGGGGTTAATAGTTAAGAAATTAAAGGTTATGGGAGTTAAATTTAAACTTTAAAATGTTAGAGGGTTATATGCAACTGGCAAAAAGTTTATGGGGATTTTGTATAATTTAACCCCCACACACACATACATATGTGTGTGTGTTATATATGTATATGTATGTAATATATATATATATATATGTGTGTGTGTGTGTAGATATGTCCACACATATACACATAGATATGTATATTTGTATACATATATGTGTATATATGTGTGTGTGTAAATAGAAAATTTATTTATTGATTTTGTTAATATGTAATTAATAGTTAAAGAGCAAGTATATAAAATTACAACTTATATATAATCTGTATTTTGTATATATACATGTTATGATGATCATTATTCTAATTTCTTAATCATGGTCATGATATCCAATCATTGATTCGTGAAATATGTGTAATTATATATCATTATATCTGATAAATCCTTTGAAAAAAATTTCTTTCACAATAACAATTATTTGTAATATATATGTAATAAGAAAAATTTCTTTCACAATAAAACTTAATGATAATATTTATGCTTTTTTTTTGGGCAGGGCAGGCCCACTGGGCTATGGGCTCTTGCTTAGTCCAATAAAAGGAGATGAATCATAACAATTATCGTTCTACCTTTTAAATTAATTTTATAATAATCTATTTTTTAACAATAATATTACTCTTATTAATAATAAAACATTTTTTTAAATTAATTTCTCAAAATATATTTTTAGTTGTAAAAATATATTTTATTTCAATTTAATATAAATAATATACTTTTTTAAATTATAATAATATTTTTATTTATGATGATATATTTTTTAGTGATAATATTACTTTTATTTAAAATCATATTTTCATATATTATAAATGTTAAAAAAAAAAAAAAAAAAAACTTTTTTATATCAAATTAATTTCTTAATAATATTAATATTTTTTATAATAATATATTTTCATTTTACATTTATTTTATAATAAAATATTTAATTCTAATAATATTTTTATTTATCATAATATTTTTCATAATCAACATTATTGAAATATTACATAAGTTATAAGAGCAAAATGGGGATATAGGAGGGGATGGAAGGTTTGAAGGGGAGGGAAGCATTATCCCTTCCCTCAAACCATACACCATTATTCATTTACATTCCCTTTCACATTGCCGTTGCTTCCTATGGTAAAGCATCAACGTGATCCGTTCAAAAGAGTTTAATTTGTTTCCGAAATCAAATTAAAAAAAAAAAAAAAATTAGTAAGAACTAATTACAAATTATTTGAGAAATACAATAATTTACTCTTAAATCAATTATTCTAATTCATTATATTCAAGTATCCCCAAACATATTATAGAACTACAAAGATTAAAAAATATAAACTAATTTTCGAAATTAATCATTCCAATCACATCTCTTGTATATTTCTACTGCTTGCTTCATTTTTCACATTTGTTCCAAAACCTTCAAACTTTTCCGCAGTACCCAAAATTGATTCTTATTCACACTTGCATTGACTTTGGTTAGTGCATCGGTACCTGTAGACCCAACAATAAACAAACAAAAATAAATGTAACAATAGAGTCATTGGGGGATGGCGATGTAGCAGAGTGGTTAAAAGCTATCCGACTTTTAAAAAAACGGTAAAAAAAAAAAATCGAGGTTATAGATAATGATTTGTGTTTGGATTGATGGTGGTAGGAATGAGGGACCCACATCAAAAAGTTGAGAGCTTTTTTGAAAAAAGCTAGATTCTGGAGCTTTTTCCTTAACTGAATTTTTGAGCTTTTTTGACTTAAAGTTAAACCAACGCAATGAGCAATCCAAACAGACAGTTGGCTTTTTCCTTAACTGTGTGAGCGTTACCTTTTAAGCTACTGTATTTTTTTGCCTTTAACGCTCAAATTTAAGTGAATCCGAACAGGTGTTAGAGTGAACTGAAACTGAAGTCATCTATCTGAAGAATTACGTTTTTTTCCTTTCAGTTTACAAAGTACTATAAATAAACTTATCTTGGAATAAAAGCTTATCAAATACTTCAAATTCAAATTTATATTTTTTACTAAATACCTTCCAATAACCTAGATGTAAATTATTTAAATTAAAAATATTACAGGAAGGTTTTGTTATAAAAAATAAAGTTGAACTGAAGTGAAGAATATGTTTTTCTCTTATTTCAAGAAAAGTTTGTGCATATTTTGAATAAAGATCCATATAACTCCAGTAAAACAAGGAAGAAGTTATGAATGATTTACTCTTTGATAATATGACACTAAATGTTTTTGCTTCCGTGAAACATTTTTCAATCCTTGGAGGTTTCGGTCGACACCCTTATATGTTCATTAATTTGTAAAAGATGAGGAGATTACCTTAGAATTTTCAGGGTCTTGTCAAATCATTAAGAACAATATGCCCTTCTTGTTGTGGTTACAAGATCTTCGATCTGAAAATTGAAAGAAGGAACCTTGTTCTTGAGCCTCCTTGACATGGCCTCAACTTGTACCAAAAATGTTGCACAAACCGGCCGATGATCGGAAAACTTCAATTCCTTTCGCTCGTACGTGTGTTGCTGAATTCCCTTTCCGCGCCATAAAATTCTATCGCACCTGAATTTTTTATTATTATTATTATTATTTTATTTTTTTTTTTCTTTTCTTCAGATCATCAAGCAGCATAACAATATGATATCACCTCCAATTCTTTCAATCTAATAATACATACCAAGCTGGAGTTCTTCTTTTGCTTTTTGAAACTTTGACAGATTCTGCATAGTAAGTGTCTGAGTTGAAGGGGTATTTGTAAGTAGGAGCAAAGTAGATTTTCCCTTCTCTCCATCCCTTAAATACGCGACCCGCTTCCCTTTCTGCCTGAAGCTAAAAGAAGCAAATACGTAGCAATAAGCACAGGGGAAAAATTAAGTTGCATAAAGAAGACATGAAATTCTTGAATATCGGTATACTTTAGATATCCCATCCCAAGCTTCACTGACAAGAAAAAATCATATGGGTCAAACCCAACCAGGACCAGATGGACTTTTTGAATTTTTTGTTGTTGATAATGACAGGGTATATCAAGTTTGAACCCTAGACATGTGAGAGAAATTTTCAGCCTCCACCAACATTTTTTTTTTGACACTTGAACATTGATGACTTTTGAATTTTTTTATTTTGCAGTCTCATAATTTGGGTCTACCAAGTCAAAGTTATGGCACAGATTAGCTGTCAGCAATGAGGAACACAGCAGGTTACAATGATTTCCATGCAATATCAATTATGTTCTTTTAACCATTAATAATATAAATTCTATTATGTTATAAATTTTTTAAAAGTAAGAACATGAGGTCGTTTTTTTTTTTTTTTCATAAATCACTTTTTAGTTTTATTTTTGTCACATCCCTTCTCATTCAACTAGCAATTAGTACCAATAGTCTATAACTGAAATAAAATGAGATCACCAACACAAAAATACTTCCCAAAACTCGAAATGGCAAAGTATGGTAACCATGTCAATTTGAGCAATCTAAGACTAGATGATGTAGAACAAAAAGTGAAAACTCCCGGAGAAATTTTCACAAGTTAAACTCCAACTTCAACTCTTTGTATAACCGCAATTGTAACAAATATAAAATATAACAAAGTCATAACCAACATATACAAGTGAAACTACCTGGTCCTTGTCAAAGAGTGCAAGCCAATCCTTCCTTTCCACAAGCCTTTTTGCATTATCATAGCTTAAAGCAATTCGGTAGTTTAAGTCCCCTAGCCATATGATCCGACTGAAGACAAATTTTCCATGTACATGTCAGATAGTTAAGAGAGAAAAGGTTTGAATATTACATGGAGAACATTATCCACTGAAAAGATCTTGGCATTAACATTAACATCTAAATAGTTTCAAGAAAAGTTCTCACTCATGGTCTAAAATTCTCTCGGGCATTCTACTATTTGAGGTCCTGCAAATCCTCGGAAACTGAGTGTTCTTTAAAATCTCTATAACATCAAGGTTTCTCCGAAGCTCATCACCCTCTTTCTCTCCGGATGCCAAATGACTGCAGATAAAGCAAAAAGTTGTCTGGTACAATGACATGCTCACAGATATACAACCCTGCAACAAGAGAACTAGCATAATGATATACATACTAACTAGTAGTGAAGAACTAAATTTTACTCCGTTGAATAGGGTTTTACATAATTGGCATGTAAACTTCAAACCGTGACAAAACACATCCTTGAACTTCGGGCTTAAACAAAACCCTTAAACTCTAATTCATTCATATTACTTCAGTAGACTGCTTTTTTGCTTCAGAGGATAGTTTTGTTAGATTTTAAATTTCATTCACCAATTTTGTGATTAGACTTTGATTCAAGAAGGCATGATATAACTTGTTTAGAAAAAAGATGGTTTAGAATACCTTGTTTCCAAGGCAACCCATGATCCCACGACTAGTGCAACATACTCTCAAATGACCAACATGCTGAACAAGTTCCTTCTTCATCCAGACACATACAAAAATTCCCACCATTTGCTTGCTCGCAACAAGACTGTATTTCATATTCTTACTAGAAGCCAAAGAAATGGAAGTTTGGTAACTGTCATCATCGTCTTCAGAGGAAGAATCCTCGAGGTTTACATTTGATTCTTGGCAGAGGAAACAGAATTCTTTGGAAGCCTTCCTTTCCATTTCAAGAACACAGTTACACCCTTTTAACTTCTTCCCATCTAATGTCCTCAATGTCTTCTTAAGCTTCCTATAAGTGGGCTTTTGGAAGAATAATGATCCACCAAATGATGCTGTGTGTTTTAGTCCCTTTGAAGCTAAACGAGAAGGTCCATTCAAAGAACGATTGATCAAAGCAAGCCATTTCGCAGCAGGCTCATTATCCTCTAATACCAGCACATTTCCTGCATTTAAGGGGACGATTTCCTGAAAACTAACAAGATAGAGAAAGGCAAATCAGACACGGAATAAATTTATGGTAGAGATCAAGACATTAAATAAGAAAACTTTAGTTTTATTTTTCCATTTCCTCTGCCTCACACAGCATTACTTGTTTTTCAAGTATCGTTCTCTCTAAAAATGACATGTCAAGAAAGCTCAAACTGCTATGAACACCCTATATAATGAACAAGCTTTTTCATTTTTTATTTTGGAAAAGGCATGCTCATTTAATTATTCTAAAGAGAGGGAAGAAAAGATCATACAATAATAAATATTAGGTCCCTCAAAAGAAAAGAATAAGTTATAGGAAAAATGACAATTAATGACCTACTCCCTCCAGTCCTTAATATTAGACATGTTTACCTAATTTGATTAGATTAAGGAAGTTAATGGAGTTAGCTAATATGACATATATTTTCAAAACACCCAAGTCATTTTCCTTAATTGCCCAATTCCCTCTATTCCTTTGTTATTGTTGAGGGAGCATCAATTGGGATAAGTTATGAAAAGATTGCCAAATAGAAAAACTAAATATAATATTTAGGACATATGTTTTATATTAAAGACCGGAAGGAGTATAAATTTTGTTAATGAAAGCAGAGGACTTAAAAAACAAAAGTTATTGTAACATCTAGAAGACCAAGTTTTTCATTTAGAGAACCAGAGTGGTCTCATTAAGAATTACTATCATTAAACTTATTGGTCCTTAACTGTTATTTTCTGTAAATTAAGTATAACACATTTGTTGTAAATTAAGATAGAAACATGAGAGAGAGAGAGAGAGAGAGAGAGAGAGAGAGAGAGAGAGAGAGAGAGAGAGAGAGAGAGAGAGAGAGAGAGAGAGAGCATACCCCAAGACATATATATCTGGTTCATTTCTGACCTGAAGAAAGTCACTCAGGTCAAGGTTCCCATCGGGACATTGCCCTCCTACATTCCATGTTGCTACAAATGCTCTAAGATCAAAAAGAATTTTATTACTGAAAGTTATATACTCTAAGGCAGGGAAAGAGGTAACAGAAACCAAGAAAATGAAATTCATCTTATAAATACCTTAAATTCTGAATTTCTTCACCAGAAGACATAGGAAGCTCTGTGCAGCTAAAATAATGATTTTTGATGGACGGGTCAGATAGTGCTTCTGCAAGTATTTCAAACAATGAAGTTAACAACAGACAAAGAATAAGGGTGATCAAAGCATTCATGCCAAGAACATTGTGTTAGGGATGAGAGTGAAGCCGAAACATGCCAAGAGTAAAGATCCTCTTAGAATCAACCTCAGTAACAAACTTACATATGTGCATAACAAAGAGGGAAGTCATGGGTATAGAAGAAGAACAGGTAAGATTAAATAAAGGTGTAAAAATCCTCTACTAGCTTGCAAGTTCAAGCATGAATATATTCTCATAGATCATTTTCCCAGATGCTCCATCTTCTTTGTCAAAAAAAATTTCTTGTCTATCAAGCCAATCATTATCATTTTCTCAAACAACTCTAACCAGTAAAAGAAAACTAGCATATAAAATTTCTCCACTACATTGACAACTTGGGTATATTGTCAAGTGTTGAAAGGTATACGATATTCCCAACCTTATCTTTTGATAGTTCCAAATTAGTTATGTGTGGCCAGAGAGAAATGGATATTGTGAATAGTTAAGGAACAAAAAAAGAGGATATATTCTTGCTTAATATAGAACACTAGAAGAAACCAAAACACGCATATATTCTTCTCTTTTTAATGAAATTGCCTTGGATGTTCCATAAAAAATTCTGTCATCACTTATCAGTGAGGCAGTTTTATCCCCTAACCTTTCAAAATATCATATACCAAAAGCAGGGATAGAAAAAGAAAAGGTGCCATTTGAAATGGCGAAGAAAAAAGAATTAATCAAATTCCATTCAGAAGGGAAAAAGATTTAAATAAATGGAAAAGCAGAGATTCACTGTTTAAGACAAGCAAGTAGAATCATATCTTAAGTATAGAAAGCGAAAGAAAGCAACAAGTTATGAACTGGCTTCCCTAATATCAGAAAGATTATTCTCTCTGTCCCATCTATTTATATAACTACCAAGAACGTACTGTTTCCCCCGTTTTAATAGAAAAGCTAAAAAGCAAGAAATCTATTGGTAACTTTTTTCCTCTTGAACTCACCAAGGGTATCAACCGAAATTCCACCAGCCTCCCTTCCATTTCTCTCCTTCACGGTGAAAATTTTCCGAATAAAAGACTGAAATCACATACAAGAAGACACAGATTACAAAATGACCAATCATATGTACAGTAACAAAGCTAAAATACACTCGCATGACCACTTTATAATATCTTTATAAAAGTCAAACAAACAGAAACCTCTGAGAAAGATTTCAAATAATTACTTTGTGAAGAAAAACAAATCAAGAAGATAAATAATACCTGCTTCCTTCTCTGTTGATTAGTCGGTATTATATCAGAAACTTCGGATCCATAGTCACCATCATATTCCATCTAGATTCCATCAAGGGGGAAATTTAATCATTGAATAAATTCCAGGTAGAGGATCAAGTGAATTATTAACGCTAGTTAAGTGCTTTCCAGTAAATATTGCTCAAGAAGGCGCTGCACAGAGCTTTCATGCCCAAATCATAATAAACATATTCAGACTAGATGAAAAGAGAGAAAAAGAATAAGATCCCAATTGACTCAAGAAATATCAAACCATACAAGTATCTACTCCACTGGATTGGTACAATGTCATAAGAAAACACAAATAGGAAAAAAGGATATAGGAAAAAAAAAAAATCTCAACCATTAGAAAATGAGTGGATAGCCCAAATGCGTTATCTGGATAAGTCAACTGATCAAGCAATCCATTGAATCAAATATGAAACAGAATATTATCCGAGAAAAGCTAGAATTTGGGAGGGAGAAATTGAACAACCTGAATATTCCTTGTTCTAGGACAGAGAACTCTTTGAGTGGTGTGCAGCAAAAGAAGCAAAACTTGGTCTTGGAAGGACTCATAAAACTCTTAAGTACGAATTGATGATTCCCAAAAAAATAGAAGACGAGACAGAGTAATGGGTACAGGTGCAAATAGGGAGTTGGGAGGATGGGTTTCCCTTGCTTTCTCGAGAAAATGGAATGGAGAAAAGGGAACAGTCAAAAAGGGGTTGTGGCTTGGAATCTTGTGTATTGAATTCCCTCGGAAACTCAATATTATTTTGGAGCGCAAAGGCCATGATTCGTCTGTTTGCGGCTTGTTTTCTTCTTGTGTGTCTGTGGGCGACCAAAACTATTTATTTTCTTCGATTCTGTGAGTTGTACGGCGTTAAGAGAAGAATGTGTGGAAGCCCACGTGTGTGCCTGCCTGCAAGGCAAATTATTGCATAGTTATAGTTGGTGGCCCCTTTGGAATTTGAATGGGTCCGCTTAGCTTTTGCCCTATCTGCCCTACATTCACAGTTGACTAGCCCTTTTTTATGGGAGCAACTATGGTTAACGTAACCTTTAATCTTTAAGTGGCAAATCATGGTTTTGGTCTCTCAGAATAAGATGGTCTAGAATTTTATAGTTATATGGACTTATGTTTAATTTAAAAGGATAGCAATTTCATCCTATTATAATAGCACACAAACATCTGTCAGGTTTTGTTAAAAAACCAATTCCTTGATAACAAAATGAAATTAAAATATTGAATATGGAGGAAAAAACATAGATACGAAACTAAAAATTAAAAGAAACTATATAGGTACCTAAAAAATGGTTTCCCTTCTTTTTATCAAAACATTGGAATGAATCGGCGTGCCTAGCTTCAAGAAATTTAGGAGGCAACAAGCAAGCTGAGAATGGGCGGTGTCGAAGGGGGTGTGCATTTTACGATCATAGCAAGTAACGGTTCAAGAAATGATCTTGGTGAATAACTTGGAAATACACTTCTTATGTTGTAGGAGAAGTGTATCTTCATATTATAGATATAAAAAGATGTGGGTCCCATCATTTCATGTGTGTGTAGGAATCTTCTTTTTCTTATACAATATGAGAAGTATAAACCCTTTTTTTTAATTATTAGGTAATTATGAAAATGCTCGTAAGAAATTGCAGTAATGAGGGATTAAATCTTTGCAATCCGAGTAATCCGTTTCAGTTCAACCACTACTAACCTTGGTTGTGGGCCCACTTGGACATCAGATTCTACGTCGGAATGCAGATGAAATCCCTCAACCGAATTAGGTTTCCGAACTTCAATTAGAAGAAAAGGGTAGTATCAAACTTCTATTAGGGGTTAGGGTGGTGAAATTTTTGATTTATAGTGATCTGGGATTATGTCAATAGTAGCCAGACCTCCTTTTAAATTAAACATAAGTATTGACATAAGCCCTGGTTCCATAGCACTAGGTAATAATGCCGGACAACTTATTTTTAGGATGATCTGGGATCCAAAACTGAATATCAACATTGGCAATACATACCACACGCATAATCCCAGATCACTAAAAATAAGTTGTCATATTTATGTCTCCCCTTTATTTTAAGATAAATATGTGTTTGGCGTGATTTTATGCGTGTGGTATGTATTGCATTCAATGTAGTTTATGAATATAGATGGACATGCTACAATCCCACAAAGGATTAGTTTGAGGCCTGGCTACTATTGTTACCTAGTGCTATAGAAAAGCAAAATGTTGCTTAGCAAATTCGAGCAAGGTGCACTTTCATATTTTAAATAGAGGGCTATATGTCAATAAGTTGTCCGGCGTTATTGAGTGTACTGAATGCGTGTGGTATGTATTGCCATTGTTGATATTGTGATTTTCTTGATTATGATAACGCCGGACAACTTATTGACATAAGCCTTGGTTCCATACCACTAGGTAACAATAGTAGCCAAGCCTCAAACTGAAACTACAATGGCAATACATACCACACTAAAAATAACGCCGGACAACTTATTGCAATCATAATCAAGAAAATCACAATATCAATAATGGCAATACATACCACATGCATTCAAGACACTCAATAACGACACAACTTATTGACATAATTTTGTTCCATAGCACTAGGTAACAATAGTAGCCAGGCCTCAAACTGAAACTACACTGAATGCATCACTAGCTCAGTAGCGACCCAAGGACACATAATCCACTGGAACTACAACCCAAACACATGTCCCACTCACGAGACAAATTCCACAATCATGGCACAACAAACATACAAAAGCCACATAGAGTATATAAATAAACAATTACTACCTGACAGCTGATCATTATATAGAATATTTTCCAGATGCCCGAATAGTGTCCCAGGTACTTAACAACCCTACAAACAATACAACATAACCAATTTTATTACTTATGTAAACTCTCCTCTTATTTTCATTATTTTTGGCCAAATACCAGAAAATTCCAGAATTTGTGCTCCAACTTCAAAAATTTATAATTAATTCTAGAAAACTCCAATTGAGGTGATTCCAAAGGTTATGTGACCCTTGATATGCCTATTTTTGACTAAAAATATTTCCAGAGACTAAAAAAATTCGAATCCTTTTTCTGTGTTAAAAATGTCCCCTATGGTCAGAAATAAAATTCAGTTTCAAGGGTTATTTTCAAAAATTCATATCTCTTTGTAGACATCTCTAAAAATTACAAATTACCTATAAAATTAAATCTTGGGATGTCTACTTTTAAGACTAAAAACTTTTATGGCCATTAGACGCCGTTTACTATTTTAAAATCACCTCTTATGCCAATTGCCTTTCCAAATTCCAGAGTTAGCATATTTGTAATCTGTTGTAACTTACTTTTTTGGCTTCCGAAAATTATGTTCCATACACTTTTTCATTCCAACCACTTTGAACATCATTTCACCATGCACACCTTGCTGGCCAAAAATCACAACTCATGAACAATAATATTGATTTTCATTTTCATATTTATCCATGTTCTTGCTTAATCTCCGATAATCCTTTCTAGTGACTAGGTCAAAACCTCCCCTTAAGAAACATCAATTTCCTTAATCAACAATTATCATGAAAACCATCCAAAATCCAAAACATAACATTACAAGAACGCTAGAAAGGATGCTTACTTGACTTTGTGATTGATTTTCTTTGAGCTTTTTCCTCCTAGTACCTCTTGATGATTTTGGCCTATGCTCCCATGACACCATACACAAGTTATTCATAAGAACTTTGAGGATATTCATGAAGATTGAAGAAGATAGAAGGCTAGTTTGACTTAATCTTCAATTAACTAACCTTGATTCCAACTTGTATGCCTACTTCTTTCTTGTGTATGAGTTCTCTCTTTTCTTCTTTTGCTTTCTTGGGTGTCAAAATATGGCAGCAAAATGAAGGCTAAAGGGTCCTTAAATAATAATTATTAGCCATACAAAATATCTTGAATTGTCATTAATTATTGGTCCTTACTTTGACTTGTGTTATTTCTCCATCATTCTAAACTTCTCTTGCCTCTTCATGCTTGGCTGAAATGCTTCCTCTTTTGGCACAATATTATTTTGTATCATATGCTCTTTTAGCTTAGGTTTAAGTCTTTAATTTATTTCCCTCCAAGCTTGCTTGTTCTCCAAGAAAAATTGTGGCTTGCTCTATATTAGTTTTTGCCTCTTGAATTCTCTACAAGCTTCTAGAGAAATCTTGTTTTGTCTTGGTCCTTAAAATATTTCCTCTTGAGTCCTCCTTAGTCCCCAAGAAACATGTGGCTTGCACAAGAATTTTCTCTTTGATCCTTCTTCTAGCTTCTAGAGAAATCTTGGCTTCTTTCATAAATCTTCTCAAGGTCCTTCTATATGATTTTGTGGCTTCTTGCTTCAGCCATTGTTTCTTGTCTTCTTTTCCTCCTTGAAGATCAAAATTTTAGGCTTATTTGGGAAGCTTATTTTTCCTTCTCAAACACTCTTGGATGATATCATAATTATTATGCAAGCATGATCGTAAGTATTTTCAAATCACATGTAGCTTCTCAAGCAAGCCTCTCAACTTCTAATTATGAGAAAGGCTTCTTGAACACACTTCTTGTTTCTTTTCCTCTTCTTTGGGCCTTGAGCTCTTGGTCAAAATACTCATGCAAAAGGGAGTGTAAAATGTCTTAAAATATATCAAGAAGGTACTTAAAAATCCCCCAAACCAAATAACCAAAGTGCCCTTACAAAGTATCCTTTTAACTTGGCTTATTTTATAAGTTTTGTCAACTTTCTCCCCCCCCCCCCCTACTTTGCACAAATTTGAGGCTTATTTAAGAAGCCTTTGAGTCATCCTTCTTACATTAATTACATGTACACTTGACAAAAATCCAAGGGCCTAGGTAAGAAACTTGAAGATTACACCTTGTTGAAAAATATGCCACTTGTCTTCATGGGAGGACAAGATGACTTTCAACATGGACACCTCAACATGGTTAATTGATGCTAATAAACGTGATTGACTTTCTTCCACAAAAATACAAATTATGTCAAACTTCATCTAATCCTTCTTTTGGCCAAAACTATGGCCTTAATTGGTCATTGAAATATTAATCCCATGACAAATATTTGTATATTACATTATATATCGGAATTTAAAATTTCGGAGAAACCAAATGTTCGACTAAATTCCACTCAAACACCAAGAAAAATTATCTTCATAATATAGTTACACCTCCTAAACTGTGTCTAATCGTTTGTCTGATATAGGCCTATCTTCAAGTCTCTAAGCCCAAAATTCAGGATACTACATAGCTTCTAATTAACTCGAGAGTCTTACACACAGCAAGTGATCATGAAGAGACATGATCCGTAATAGAGTTAATATAAGAAGATTCCTAATTCTTTGAATTAGCTACATTTAGTCAATTGAAAGAGATGATCATCTATCTTTGTTCTCGACTAAATGTGAATGACGATGTGAGGTATGATGCATGCACGGTATCCAAATATGAAAGGTAGATCACTTAATCAACTCAATTAGTTATGAGACCGCAGAGCATTGCTAGTATCTTATGTGGTCATTAAATAAATTGGGCCCAGTAAAGGAGTTTTAATTGGTCCAAGTTTATTTATGTCAGTGACTAATTGAACCTAATGGGTCACACATAAAGGTTATTTCCTATTGCTTAAAATTAGCAAACTTGGGCCAATAATTTTTATTGGGTTTTATCAAGAGTAAATGTGTAATTGGATTGGAATGAGACTTCAAGCCCAATAAGGAGAAAAGGGCGCATATATGGTGTTTCCAATGAGAAATTAGTTTCTTCACAAAAGGGCTCAAATGTGTTGAAAGACCCAATGGGGTCTTAGGCCAAGTTGAATTTTGAATTGAAGTTTGAAATTCAAATTTGAATTTTAATTCTAGAGGTTAGGTTATAAAAGATAATTCTGAATTATCTAATAAAGATTTGATGTAGGTAGGAGAAATAATAAATAAAAATTAAATTAAAAATGATTTTAAATTTTAGTTTAAGAGATGAATGTGATCTATCATCTTAAATTATTATTCAATCAATCAATCAAGATATGTATATGATCCATCATCTTAAATGATTGACTCAATCAATCAATTAAAAAATAAATGTGATCCAATATTTTAAATGGTTGCCTCAATCAATATTAAGAAATAAATGTGATCCATCATCTTAAATGATTGATTCAATCAATCAATCAAGATATGAATGTGATTCAACATAGTAAATTCAATCAATCAATCAAGATATGAATTTAATTCATTATGATTTGGAATTTCCAATTCAAGCTTAAATTGAGTTTTTCTTGTAAGCAAGGTGCCCCTTTTCTTGTACATTTTTCAAGAGAGAAAAACAAGATGCCAATTTGATTGGTGTGTGCCGCGAATTCAAGAAAATGTAAGTTTCAATCTTGCTCATCCTATCTTTAACCTAATTCCAAGAAACCACTACCTTCTTGAAAAGAGAAAAACCCAAGGAAACCAAACCTCAACCTTGCATTCGCCTAGCAAGCATCCAAGGAGTATGAGGTTTCAAGAGAGAGAGAGTTCTCATCGCAATTGTGGAATAGCCGTGTTGATCAACGTTAGAGGACATCAACAACATTGAAGTCTTCAAGTGATCTAAGATAATCCTAATCTCCAATAGTCGTTATCAACTTATCATAATCCCCAATAGTTGTTTTATCGAATAATCCTGAAAGTCATGAATATCATAAATTGTTACGAATTCTCATGAGTGCTGTAAAGAGTTACAGATTAATGACCCGTAATGAGTTAAGGTTAATAATTCATGAGGACCGTAAGGAATTATTGATTTCCGCAATGATTAAACAAAAATGTTGTCTTCAACCTCATGAAACTTTATATGAAAGTCATGCAATAGAAAAATGTAGAGTAAACACCCTTTGTAGTCCTTGACAAAAAACACGGACCCCATTTTGGTCCCTTACAAAAAAATCGACCCTTATTCGTCTTTTTTATGGACTAAAAATGACCTTTTGAAAATTTATGAGGAATCAAAATGTCAACTAATCGACCCTTATTCGTCCTTTTTATGGACTAAAAAGAACATTTTTTTTGTAAGGGACCAAAATAGGGATCACGTTTTTTGTCAGGGACTAAAAAGGGAATTTACTCAAAAATTTAACCAATAGGATCATCCTCGTGTTTCACTCTCGGCCAAAGGTTGGTGCTTCACTTCCAATCTAATAGCTTTCAACCAACGTGTCTCTATTTGTCTACTAGGGGAAAACATACTTTTTGTAGTGGGTTAGTTTGAGGTGAAATTGAAATAATTTATTTAGAGTAAATATCCTTTCGATCCTCGACAAAAAAACACGAACCCCATTTTGGTCCCTTACAACAACAAAATGACCATTATTCGTCCTTTTTAAGGGACTAAAAAGGATCTTTTGGAAATTTACGAAGGATCAAAATGTCAACCAATCGACCTTTATTCTTCCTTTTTATGGACTAAAAATGACCTTTTTTTGTAAGGGACCAAAATAGGGATCACATTTTTTGTCAGGGACCAGAAATGGTATTTACTCATTTATTTACTAAAGGATAAAATTGTATAAAAAAATACTTTAGGCCTGTTTGATATGAGGGGTTTGGAGGGGAGGGAATAAGAGGACATATTTGTATAAGTTAGATTAGAAAAAAATTGGAGAAATAGGGTTATAAAAAATTTAATAAATAGAAGATGTAAGATAAAAAAAATAAAAAAATTAAAAAGTAAAACTTTTAGCCCAATCTCTCTCTCTCTCTCTCTCTCTCTCTCTCTCTCTCTCTCTCTTTTAAATGCAACTCAAAAAAAAAAAAAAAAAAAAAGTTCTCACTCACTTTGTCTCCCCTACCCTCACACCAAACAAGCCCTTAGGTTCTAGATGCACATAAAAAAATACTTTAGAGTGCATAATGCATTTAGAATACATCTTGGATTAAGGTACAAAAATACCCATAAACCTTTATCAAAAGTGTGTCCAACACTTTATACTTTTCGGATGTGTAAATACACCCATAAATATTCAAAATATAAGCAAAAATACTAGCACCATTAAATTTAACCTAACATCATTACTTGTTGTAGTAGGGCCATACTCTTTTTACATATGCATATGTAATAGTATTAGGTTAAATTTAACGATGCTTGCTTTTTTACTCCAATTTTAAATGTTCATGGATATTTTTTCACTTTCCAAAAGTATATAGTACTGGACACAATTTTAGTCAAATCTCATGTACTTTTGCATCTAAAACCATATTTTTAAGAAGCGGACATTTATTATGTTGTTTCAAATATATTCTTCATTATTGGTTGCAAGGTGCACCCATATTTATTGCTTAAAGATAAAATTGCATTAATACTCCACAGGCAAGGATATTTTTGTAATGTGAATCAAATTTTTGAAAAATTTAAGGCACTTTACTAACTCTTAACAAACTTTCTTGATCTATGTAATCTGTTTGAAGAGATATTATAAAAAGCAGCAGGGCAGTTAATAAAAAGGATGAATCACAATTAGGTCCTTAAAACAATTTAGTTAAAACATAAATCAAAGCAGCAGGGCAGTTAATAAAAAAGATGAACCAAAATCAGCTCCTTAAAACAATTTAGTTAAAACATAAATCATATTGATTCAAGCGGTTATAAATATGAGGGATTTCATTGCAAATCATAAATTAATGAAAATTAAGTTTTATAGCTTACCATGGTCCCAATCATTATTTATATTATTCAATAAATTTCTTGAGGGACTTGACCATCATTGCGTTGAAATTCCTTTTTATATATCACATTCCGTTGAAAATTCTATGACACAGTTGTCATTCTTCATAATAATTATAAAAAATGTAATATCAAGAAGGCAACGGATTAAATTTTTAAATTACAGGGATAAAAAACTTAAGTTACATTATTATTTTTAGGAAAAATTAATCATTTGGTCTTTCAAATTTTAACTCAATTATGACTCACTTTCTTAACTATGATTGGTACGGCTCAATCCCTAAACTTTTGACTCGCTTACGACTAAGGACTTTTTTATATATTTTTTTATACACATAGTAGGGGAGGGGGCAGGTGGTTCAATATGGGGAAGAAGCCAAGCTCGAATCTCCTATCAAAAAAATCCTTAGGAACTTTTTTTATATTAATTAGAGAATTCTAATATCGAAAAAAGTCTCGTTGTCAAAATGACTTTTTTCCTATTGTTAAAATGACTTTTCCTGTTGTTAGAATTTCCCTATGAAAATATTGTTGTCAATATGGCTTTTCATGTTGTCAAAATAACTTTTCCTATTATCAAAAAATTTCTAGGTTTCTAAAATTCTACACACCGAAGGAAAAACTCAGAAAATTTTTGACAACAGGAAAAGTCATTTTTACAGTATGAAAAGCCATTTTGACAACAGTATTTTTATAGAAAAATTTTAACAATAGGAAAAGCTATTTTAACAACATGAAAATCCATTTTGACAACGAGATTTTTTGATATTGGAATTCCATAATCAATATAAAAAGAAGTCCCTAGGGGCTTTTTTGATATGGGATTTGGGGTTGAGACTTTTGTGATATCTTTTCTCTTCCTTAAGACCTTACTGATATTTTCCCAAAATATTACTTAACACCATTAAAAATTGCGACTGTGCTGCGAACTTGGCTCTTTCAACTCGTTTCTCTTCTCCAACCTCATATATAATTTAATGGAATACTACATTACTATCTGTCATCAATTATCTTCTCAGCCGACAAAAAATTTAGCAGAAAGTATATATAGGAATCAAGTTAGTAGAAGAGAGCGATGGCCATAGTGAGAGTGAAGGCGTCGAGGTTGGAGAAGAGAGACGAGTTGAAAGAGCTGAGTTGGCAGCGCAGTTGCAATTTTAATAGTGTTAAGTAATTTTTTTCCCCGCAACATAAGATAATTAACTGATGACACAATAAATTATATATGATAAGGTTTAAATTATTACAAGTGAAAATATCAAGGATTGATCGGAAGCGGTTACGGTCCTCGCCCTTAGTAAGCCTTTTTTTTTTTTTTTTTTTTTTTTTTTTTGGTGTAAGAAAAGGGACCATCGCGTCCACTTCGGCTTATCCGTCGAAGTGGACTGCAATGGACGCTAATGGTAGAGGAAGCCGTTCGGATTGAGTCGTAAAAGCTAGTCAAAAGTTCAGGAATTGAGTTGCATGAAATCATAACTAAGTTAAAAATTAAAAGATTAAAGATTAATTTTTCCTAATTTTTATATAAACTTCCCAAATTAATTTTCAAATCTATAAATATATACTAATTATGGCAAATTCCATGATTTTATTTTTTTATTTTTTTATTTTTTGCCGTCATGAAATTTGATAATGATTGGATCTATAAGATTTTGAACACTTTGCAAGTCAATTCAATATTAGATTTAATATGTATAAAGGTGAATTCTTCGTACAACCTCTCCCCAATATGCACGTGGCATGTTCATGTCAAATAAGGATGCATGCACAGCCTCCATGAGTTGACGGTTCTTTCGTTCTGCAGTACCATTTTGTTTTGGATTATAGGGCACACACAAAGTTTGGTGGCATATACTCCATGAGCCTCAATAAAGTTCATCATCTGGTTGTTAACATATTTAATTAGTTCCATTATCAGTCTGAAACACTCTAACGGTGCACTTATACTAGTTAGTGACCATGCAAAAAATTTAGTGAACACCTGGAACACTTCAGATCTATGACGTAATAGTGAAATTCAAGTCATCCTGGTGCATTTATTAATGAACATAACAAAATACTAGTAATAAGCATTTGAGTGTGTAGGAACCAACATCAGAATGAACAACAAAAGGCTCATTACCTTTATTCAAAATCGATGGATATGAAATACGATGGCTCTTTGCCATATTACAAGTTCCACAAAAAAAATCTGACAAGTTCAACTTTGAAAATAATTTAGAATGACAAGTGACCTAAGCGTCTATGCTATAACCATGCTTCAATTTCGACCTTATTTCTTCCAGTTTGATAAGTTGTTGCTCCTTTTTTGCTTTCCAAGCTCTCAAGTTCCAAGTAATATATATAGAGTTTGCCCCGTTTAATACCATAACCAAGAATCCAAATGAGAATATCCTAAAAATCATATAAATAGGTCTCACATCTAGGATAAAAAAAGTATTATATTTAGAATCGAAACAACCCTTTTAACAAGCTTTTACATTTAGAGGTGATGAATAGTTTTTTTTTTTTTTTTAAAAAAAAAAACTATGTATTATTATATCTTTAATTAAAAATCATGAAATCATATCATTTCTTTTATTTTTCTTCAAGGATGGATGGGGCTTTTTGGTCAAACTGTCATGGTAAAGTTTAACATCTCAAATTATCAATCATTACATTTACTAAATATGCTATTTTTCCAACTTTTTAATATTTAATTTAAAAAATGTAATCATCAAAAAGCATCATCATGCAGGAATTAAGGATTCTATCGGAGTTCTAATAAGCTTTCATTTGGATTTTTATGCATTAAAATTTTCAAATGTCTTGAAACTTCATGCATAATATAAATCAATTAAATTCTCTATAACTATTCATAAAATACATTATGAAAAGAAAATAACGAAGCTTGAAAGTGTATCATTTTTAAGACCTTTTTTTTTTTAAATACCAAACACTTTTATGATGGAACGTAAGGAGTATTTTCTATTCAAAATAGAGATTGATATTTAAAATTTTGATAGGAAAGAGAAAGAGAGTGTGTATCGCGGAGAAACCATATAGCACACATTTTGGGAGAATTATGCTTATGGCCCAATAACACAATCACCAATAGTAAATAGTCTTTGTTTTACTTGCAAATTCACGTGGTTTCATTTTTAGCATTAATGGTGTAGATTTGTCCATCACTATTGTTTATTTTGGGAGAATTATGCTTGTGGCCCAATAACACAATCACCAATACGTATTTTTTTTTTTAAAAACAATTGATGGTACCAAAATTATCAATCAACAATTAAAAAGTGAAAAAAAAAATAATTAAGGTGCAAATTGGTCAACGAACTATTATCTCATCACTGTCTTGGTGGCTCCGTCTTCCATTGACTGTCACAGTATCGGCGACGTCAGCGTCTCTAAAGCTTCCATTGTTGTTGGGTGTTCTACTCACCCTCTTGAATTCATTAAGGTTCGTATGCGACTTGAGGGGAAAGAATCACGTCATCGCAACTAAATCCAAGCCATCCACTTTTGACTTTTTTCGATACGCACGCGCCTTGCACTTTGGTTTCATCCCTCTGATGCCACAAGCGGCCGCCCTGCCGTAGCACCTTTCGCATGGGTCCAACAAAAAAGGCTCTTAAGCGCTCTTTTCTCCAACGTCTCCACCACCTCCTACGCCAGTGCCTCATATTTTAATGTAATTGTGATAGTTGTTTTTTTAAAATAGTTATTTGATATTTTTTTCACTTTTAAATTGTTTATTGGTAATTTTGGTACCCTCAATTGTTTTTTTATATCAGATGCTTCGTCGGGTAATAGTTCGTTGGTAAATCTACATCTTACCCTTTTTTAAAATGGTAAATAGTGTTAAATATCTTTTAGTTGTATATTTATGTTTGTGAATGGTAAATATTGGAAGTTTGAACAATGAATTCGTATTATATAACTCATAAATTTAAAGGCATTTTTTTTAAACTTTATTCGAATCATTTTCTCCAAGCATAATTTCTTACGTTGCTACGTTTTGAAAAAAATGATCTTACGTTGCTAAGTTTTAAGAATGAGTCAAATTCTTATTAAAAAAAAAAAAGAAAAAGAATGAGTCAAATATTGATGATTGTAAATATTTAAATTTATTGTAAATTTCTTTTCCTGCGATAGATTGTTGTTACCTTCCAGAGATTTTTTTCCCCCTTTTGATGTAATAATTTATGGAATACGCCACGTCATGTGGAGCCCATTACCAATTGTTAAAGGCAAAGAAGGCATAACTTTAGGCATGGAAATCGGGAGTCCTACCTGGAAGAATCAAAAGTTGAAGTCAAACCTCTGTTCATGGAAAAGTGGCCTAAGAATGAAGCACCCTAATAAAGACGTGCATTTGTAGGATGGTCCCAAGATTTTCTATGATTAAATATTTATTGAGTGATATTTTTATACTATGTCTTTAATTATATGGTTTTTATTTGAAATGTTCTCCATCCTCTGAAATCAAAAGATTCTATACTTACATATATTTTGACAGAAATAATCTTGAGGTAGTATTATTTAGTTTGATAAACTGATGTATTTGTGCAATGTATTGATAAATATACCATTTGCATCATACCAAAAATAATTTAAGTGTAATTCCCAAATTTACTATATATTATATAATGAGATACTATGGCAAAAAAGAAAAAGAAATATATTACACTGATAAATTTTGAAATGAAGATGAGTTCTGATGAATTTTTTTAGTAATCTATATATCTTAAATATAAGACCTCAATCTATTTTATATTTTTAATTTATAATTATTTTTTTTTCAAATTAGGTCTATTAGTTGCACCAATAAGGGGTTTTCAGTAAATGATGATATTTTAGAAAAATAAATATTTTTTTGTAATAATCAATATATATGTTTTACAAGTAATTCACTTAACTAATTGTTTTAGTCTTTGAAAAGTAATTATCTAGTTCCAATATTTATGATTGGAGAGAGTTCATTTTGATTTTTATTGAGTTTATCTGTGATATTTTGATTGAATTTATCTTAAATAAAATTTATACATTTTCAACAAGAAAAAAATAATCATTTTTTTAATCAAAATAACAAGAAAAATAATCACTGACTACCTTAATCTTCCATAAAACAAATTCACATTTACACTATATAAGTCTCCTTCGAATTTGATCATGTCTATACAAATACTTAGTGTGTGTATTTATCTCTCTCTCTCTCTCTCTCTATATATATATATATGTGTGTAGTTATTTGTTTAAAAAAATCAGTCATGAAAAAATATTTTTAAAACATTGGTTCATATATATAATTAAATGAGAACTTGAGGGACTAAAACTCATAGTTTAAAACTTGAGAGATTAAAAATTAAAATGAAGGAAAATTTGAGAAAGTAAAAATTGTATTAACTTGAAAATATATTATGCAATAGAGAAAATAGAAGGAAAGTTAATATTAGACTGATTTACGTCAATTTTTATATTAGAAAAATATCTATAATATTTCAAAAGAATCGAAAAACTAATCTATGTAATCTAATTAAAAAGAAATTTTTTTTTATTCCATTCTTGGAAACGGTTCAATATAAAAAGAAAACGATAAGATGGAAGTAATTTTTTTAAAACGGAATAGTGGGAGCATGCCAAATGGCCCCTAGCATAGAAGTTTAAGTGTAGGCAGGTCCCACACATATAAGATTTGGACCACTGAAAAATAAAAAAATAAAAAAATAAAAGTCACGCTTGTTAGATTAAGAGCCAACACAAAGCGTAGAATATGACCAAATCCGAATGAAGACTAACGTTGAAAAGCACAATTGAATTCAACTCAACTGCTAGATTCATATATTTGTCCCTAAAAAAGAGGAAGACACCTATTCCTTCTCACCTCCGAATGTGTCCCCTTTCTCACGTCTTCATTCCCATGCTTTTTTTCCTATATCACGCTCCATTTCTCTAAGCTTCCCCAACTTCAAGATTTTTCTAAAACCATTACCCTTTGAACATTGTCAATTATAAATAATATCCCTCAAGTACACCTTGGGTCTTCTAACTTTATATTCCATCTATTTTTTTATTTAAAAAAAAAACCATGGTTTTAGCATAAGTTCAGGAGAACAATGTTCGATAATCACCTTTTCCATAAAATTTACTTTTGTGAAAAAATAATTTCCCCATAATTTTTTTAAAAAATCTATCTTCTAAAATGCTAGCCCAAACACATCCTTACCCTAATACAATTAATTTTGAATGATAATGTTTTGTGTCAACTATAAAATCATTAGCTTAATTTCATTTCGTTAATTTATCTTTCAAACATAATCATGGTAGAACTAAAGTTTAATAAACCATTTAAGAATCTACCATGATTATAAAGAGTTTCCCATTTCAAACTAAAGTCATCTATGATGGGAAAGACATAATCTAAACATTTTAAGCAATAATAAATAACACTGGACCTTGAGTTTCTCAAAACTCAAAATACAACGTTCATCATAAGTCCAATATCAAAAAATCCAGTTCTACATAGTATCGAAATCATAATACGATAATCAAAAGTTTCCAAAATGAGTTTGTGGATCCACATCCAATCACATGCAATTCTAAAGACTAGGCCTTTTACTAGCAAAACAGCCAGTGACAATTTAATCAAAAGTATGACGTTAAATTGGAGTTTACAAAATATGGGCCCTACGGGTGGAAATATACATCAGTTCATCACATAATTAACTAAAACAGGCTATACAAACATATGAAGAGATATCTATGCCTCAAGAACTCTCTCTGACATCCTATCATGGGAACTATCATCTAAAACATATTAGATCAATTGGGTGAGATAAAAGCTCCAATAACCAGCTATCCAACTCATTACATATGCTAATATATGCTCATAAAGTGCTAAGTGGAACAATTTATATAACAAAGTATTAGGGATACAATTTAAAAAGTTCCAAAGCAAATATATCATATCACCAATTTCATATCTCAATTTCTAAATCATAAATTCCACATCACAATTTCTATATCACAAATTCCGTATCACAAATTTTTTTTTTATCACAATACGCGTATAACAAATTCTGTATTACAATTTTCTTTTCAAAATTTGCGTAGCACAAATTTTGTATCACAATTCCCAAGTAGCCTCTAATCAATCAACCGAACCACCTTATTTTCGCCGACTAGACCCATGGGCTAAGTTACTACACATGTTACTAGCCACTCGAAAGCTCATTGGTCATGTGATAAGAACCAACTAGAATCCACAGAGCACATGCCCCAAACATGGGTCTTTTTCGCTCATTGAACAAGTGGGGTGTCGCAGCCCCTTATTGAATAGTTGAGCAGTCCCTTGTTGAACCAGTGGTACGATCCCTCATTGAACTAGTAGGACAATAGAAAGCCAACAATAGAGGCAATACCACGTGGTGGAACAAACTACTCTATCTCATCCCAATCCAACCGTCATGATAAATTTCCATAACTAGCTCTATAGGAATTTCTCAAGATTTTCACATTCAAATCATGTTATTTAAATAATTTTCATATAAATGCTATAATATCTCAATTATCAACTCATAAATGTGTGTGTGTGTGTGTGTTTGTGTGTGTGTGTGTCTATGTGTGTGCATGCGCGCATGCGTGTATGTATGTATGTATGTATGTATGTATGTATGTATGTATGTATGTATGTATGTATGTATGTATGCCACAATTCAAATCATAAGGTTCCAAAAGGAAATTTCTATCAAAATACTTATCAGCATCATGATAACCTTTTCAATCTAAATAAAAATTTCAAAATATATCAATACACCATTTTAATTCTCATGATCATTTCAAAAATACTTAAACAACATATCAACACATATAATAAGTGGAAAATGGTTATCTCTCATCAAGTAAGGAGATTTATCACAAACAATACATGTGCTCAATACCAACCATTCACTATCAATCTAGACAATTGTATAACCACACATTAATAACTCATTGAGTTATTTGAAGTAATTTATTACAAATTACAAATTTCCAAAATCACTATATTAACCAAAACACTTCAACCATATATTTACTTAGTTAAAGTTTGTACTTTCTAAGTTAGGAAAAATTCATAAATTCCCATAAACCATAACTAATCATTTTAACACAAACTTCTACATTCTCTAGCGATTCAAATCACTCAATTAAATCCTTAACAACTCCCGAATAGCTTCTTTTTTTAATAAAAAAAAATCCCTAAATTCTAAAAATCTAAAATTCCATTAAAATTTCAACTTGTAAATATCAAGTTTAAATCTCAATACTAAACCATCAAAAATTCAATAACACTTCCAACAAATTCAAATTAATCATTTAACTCAAATTTAATCTGTGAAAATAATATATATATATATCAAAAACCCTAAAATTCTTAGACACAAATTAAAATTGTATATCCTTAAGACAACCAATAAATAAATCTAGCCCCATAGAACTTGACTACTAAAATAGCTCTGCAATCTTGTATGGTCATATATTGTTAAAATTTGACACTTGCTCCAAACTCTAATCCAAAAATGTGCTCTAATCACTTCAAAAATATACTCATTAGAAAGAGCAAGTTGAGTAGAAAATGTTAGTTCTCTATTCGTTATGTTTTGATGATAACAGATACTTGTAAAGAATATAAACTTGATGATTCAAGTCACTTACATGTACGTCTAATGGCACTTGAGTGAATAACTTTCATTTCAATCAAATCTTGAATGAGAAAGTACTTTATGTGTTTGCCAAAGACACATTCAAGTTGTGGTTCAAGAACTCGAGTTAGTGCTTTGAAATCTTAACCAAAACAGTTTTTAGTTCTGACAGACTCGAGTTGGTTGCTCATAACTCGAGTGAAAGGTCTTCTATGACTTTTGAATCAAAGGTATCAACTCGAGTTACCTTTACAAACTTGAGTTAACTTGGTGAGTACTAAACCTTAGCTTTTCAAATCTTAACTCCCGCGCTCAGTTGTCCTTTGTCAAGAGTCAAAATCTTTAAAACTCGAGTTAATATTCATGCACTCAAGTTACTCATTATAGTTAGTATTTCAGCACTCGAGTATTGTTTGTTCAAAGTGATTTTCAATGTATTTCTCAATCTTTATTTCTCTGAACAAATCTTCAAAACTTGAGTTATGATTTTGTGCACTTGTGTCACTCATTAGGGTTGTGATTTTAAGATTCAAGAGTGCTTTGTTCAAAGTATTTTTTTTTAACATAACTCTCAGTCTTCGTTTAGAGATCAAAACTTCACGAATTAGGTTAAGAAGACTTGACTCGAGTGAACAACTCAAGTCAGCAATTTAAAATTCGAGTTATGCTTTGAAAATGATCTTCTCAGTTTCAACTTCTGTTTCAAACAAGTTTTGGTCTCAAAGGAAAATCATTTTTCACTCGAGTGTTGAAAGAACCAACTTGACTCATTAATGATCCTCTATGCCTCAGTAAATCACCGTGTTCGTAAAGTTAAAATCATTGATTATGATTTCATTACTCCTTATCATTACTCATTACTGTTCTTAACTATATTTAATCAGTGTATTACTAAGTTTCAGATGATTATGTGGGTGATTAACTTCAAAATCCCAAAAAGCATTAAAGCATTAATTATGTCTGAAGCATTAAATGCAGTTGCAGAAAACGAAACACCAAACTCGGAAACCATTTCTCGAGAAACCCGAAGGCATTTCTATTCTCTTTCCATATTAATTGCTGCAACACAATAGCCAAAACAAAAGGAATGTCAAAGCAGCAGAGTGATGACGATTATTCTGCAGAATCGAAGTTATGAGTAACGAACAAACTTCAACGGTCTAACGGCTATATTCATGACTCACAACGGACTTATTGAAGCTTCTCAACGATCATTAATTTCAACCACCAAATATAAGGAGAAGAATTCAATATAGAGCAACTATCGAAACATTTTACGCTCAAATGAATTTGTTACAATTACTGTTTCATTGAATACTCAATAATATCTTTGGATATTTTGTACTTCAGTGTTTTTTTACCTATTCTGTAAGAGAGTTATTCTCTAATCATTATTTCTGTAAAAATCTCAAGGTAGAGGGACCTTGAGTGTGAGTGCATTGATGACAACTTGTAAGTGGGAGTGAATCCTAGAGGGAGAGGATTACTTCAAAATAGAGTTTGTAATCATGTGACAGTGTGATAGTGAAAAACGCAAAGAGTCTAGGAACTGGATGTAAGTCAAGAGTTTGGACCGAACCAGTATAAACCTTCTGTATCTATTATTTCTCTATCCTTTTCTCTGTCATTTTAATTCTTTGGCTTAATCGCAGAAAGTTTTTGAAATCACCTAATTCACCCCCTCTTAGGTCATATTGAAAGACAAAACATCACTAAGAGGAGGTGAATTAGGTGATTTAAAAATCTTTTTGATTTCCTCTGAAACTAACTCACTAAAATAGAGCTTAATAGAGAAAGACAGAGAGAGAAAGATTGACATGAGAGATTTATACTGGTTCGGTCTCAACTTTTGACCTGCTTCAAGTCCCTAGACTCTCTGGGATTTTCACTATCACTTCAACTGATTACATACTTTGTATTTGAAAGTAATCCTCTCACTAGGATTCACTCCTCTTACAAGTTGTAATCAAATAACCCAATCGCAAAGCCCTACTACTTTGATATTCTTACAAAAATATTGATTCAGAAATAATCTCTCTAAAAGAGCATATAGATAAACATTGAAGATTATAAATATCTGAAGATATTACACATATGAATGAAACAGTAAATGCGTATTGATTGTTTGAGCGTTTGTGTTTCCGATGGTTGGAACGAATTGAATGTATCATCTTATATTTGGGGAAGGAATTAAATGACCGTTGGAAACCTTCAATGCACCGTTGAGAGTATTAATATAGCCGTTAGACTTGAAGTTCGTTCGTTACTCACTGTGCTTGATTCGTTCAATGATCGCTGACATTCTTTGTTGACATTCTTTCTAATATTCCCGTTGGATGATCTGGCGTTCATTTAAGGAAAGAAACCATAAATGCCTTTGGAATGTCTAGAGAATGATTAACCAAATTCATGCTTCATTTTCTGGATACGCATTTAATACAGCTGACATAATCAATGCTTTTTGATTATTCTACATTTAATCATTCATCTAATCATTTGAAACTCATCAACAAACTGATTAAACATAGTTAGGAATATTAATGAGTGATGATATGAAGTATTGAAATCACAATCAATGATTTAGAGTTTACAAACACGGTGATTTGCAGAAACTAGAAGGCTAACTCGAGTCAACTTGATCTTAACTCGAGTTACTAGACTCGAGTTTGATGAACTCAACTCGAGTCACATCTTCATCTTCATATGAAAAATAACTTTGAGACATAGAGAATATGTTTTTGTAACAACTTGACTCGAGTCCCACAAGACTTAACTCGAGTCAACATCATTTTCATAAAAGGTTATCAGGATGAGTTTTGAAAATGATTTGAACACAGTGCTTAACTCAAGTCATTTAGTGATTGACTCTAACAGAGATCTCTATCGAGACTCGAGTCATACTCACTTAACTCGAGTTGGTTGAAAAGAGATTTGAAAGATAAGTTCCAACCAAAGCTAACTCGAGTTGACTCAATGTTAACTCGAGTCATCTTTTGACTATTAGAAAATATTTGAAAAGCTAAGTTTGAAATCTTAAAAATCAACTCGAGTCATAACAGCCTTGCCTTGAGTTGATGCCTTTCGTAAATTCATTTCACAAAGACATTAACTCGAGTCGAGTCAAGTTTACAACATATTTTGATTTGAAGTTTCAATATACTTAACACGAGTCAGCCAATCCTTAACTCGAGTCAACATGTGATAGAAACTTAAATCAATTATTGAAACAAGTTTTCCTAAGATAAAATATTGAACTTGAATCAATAACATTCTTTTACTTATAATTGTCAGTTATCATCAAAACACACAGAGAGAACTAACATTCTCCTCTTTTTAATGATGACAAAACTTTCAAGTTAAAAAAGAACTATGAAGAAATCTTTGAAAAGTCAAATGAAACAAAACCAGTAGAACTCAAAGAAACAGAAAAGATCATTCATTCATTCCAAAAGAGAGATACATAACAGATGAGTACAAAGGAAATGAAAGAAGATAAATAAACAGAAGCTACATAACACAAAACCAAATGAAAGACTGATTCTTCACTTCTTCTCATTCTCTCCCTCTTTGTCATCAAGCAAAATAGGTAGATCACAGGCCAGGGAAGCATATAAAGCTTGAAGAATAGGCAAAAGGAAGTAAATGAACAAGGATAGACAAGGAGGGGTAGAAATTGAAGTCTCTGATAAGGGTGAATCTGATTTTGGAAGAGGAGAATGGTGAGAGTGAGTGGGAAAGGCAGATGAAGACTCATCAAATAAGCTCTCGGTGGAGAGTGATGAATCAGAGATCTTCACAGTAGAGGCCTGAGAAGGAGGAATAGGCGTGAAAAACCTGGCTATCACCCAAGAGGGGGGTGAATTGGGTGTTTAATAAAACTTTAGTTACTTTGAAAATCTTTTCGCAACTTCCTAAAAGCAGTTTGAATGACAGAAGTAATTTATAAAGTGATAATCAGTCATTCAAATATATATATATATATATATGCGGAAATATAAGAGATAAGGGAAGAGAATATGCAAACTGATTTATCTTGGTTCGGCCCAATCCTTGACCTACGTCCGGTCCCAAGCTCCACTTGAGATTTTCAATCCACTATCCTCTTGTTTATGTGGGCACGGGAGAAGCCTATATAAATGCACAAGTTCACCCAGGCACTTGTGAATCCGAATCTCTCACCGAGATACACCTTTCAATCAGTTACACACTTTGTACTCAAAGTTATCCTCTCACTAGGATACACTCCCCCTTACAAGTTGTAAACTGATAACTCAATCTCCAAGTCCCACGACTTGAGATCTTACAATGATTTAATAATCAGAAATGCTCTCTCTAAAAGAGAAGATGAATAAACACTGAAGTACAATACAAGTCATCTCACTCTCTATGATAAACTATGTAAACATTGAAAACAGAGTGTGTGTGAGATAAATGTTGAATTCAGAATGTTGGCATCCTGACAGTGCAAGCTCTCTCTCTTATCAACCTTGAACGCTTCTTCTTTTATAGATAGAGATCAATATATGACCATTGAGAAGATTCAGTGTACTATTGGATAAAGAAATACAGTCGTTAGACTCAGATGGAACTAGCCGTTAGAACTTCATTTTCTGAACCAGCTATGACATCAGCATTTACTTTACCCTTGATCTTCAGTTTAACAACCTTTGATCATCTCGAAACATGTACACAAATGATATAAATAATGTTAAGAAGTATTATAAATCATTTGGGTAATCATCTGGATGTTTATCAAAAGAATCAGGATTTCTGAAACGGTGATTTTCTGAAGCAGAGATGAAAACTCAAGTTTGCATTTGAAAACTCGAGTTTGGAGGTTGTTGCATTACTTCAGATTACTCTCTGTCTGATCAAAACTCAAGTTTTGGTCTCACAAACTCGCATTTGGAAGATGCTCGACATTATTTGCTTTACGTCGATGGAAACTCGAGTTTCCAACTTAATGACTTGAGTTTTGACTTTGTTGAGCCTTCTTGAATTGATTTGTCAACTTTCAAAGGCCATATCTCCCTATTCTAAACTCCATTTTTGTCTGTTCAAATCTTGATGGAAATCCCTTTGAGTCTACTTTCATATGACACTGATTTCAGCTCAATCGGATTTGTAGTTTGTGAGATACACTCAAAACATTGAAGCTTGGTTTGCTATGTGGTGTGGATTTCACTGTCAACTTCAAAAAAATTTATCTCCTTGATCTTAACTCCTTTGGGTTTGAATTTTATATCAAAATGACGTATTGGGAGTATAGTTTCATATGCCACTGATTTCACCTCAATACGATTTCTGGTTTAGGAGATATCATCGAATTACCAGACGTTGCCTGTGCTAAACGTGAAACAGAGTTGAACAAATGTGCTGATCAACGCTGTAAACTTGAGTTTGCACTTGGAAACTCGAGTTTTCCTAGTCTAGAGAGGCCGAGAGATGCTGAAGACACTACAAAATTGAGTTAGGGCCCGTTTGGATGGGCTTTTTGGATTAAAAAAAAGCACTTTTTTAATGCAAAAAAATGCCTTTTTAATTAATTTATGTGTTTAGATGATATTTTTTTAAAAAAGTAAAAGTCACAAAAAAAAATCCAAGATGCTCCTTTTTTTAAAAGCTCCAATTTGGAACTTAAAAAAAAAACACTTTTTTTAAAAGCTCATCCAAACGGGTACTTAGTGACAAACTCGAGTTTGAGTCCTAAACTCAAGTTTTGAGTTCTTAACTCCAGATTTCTTGTACCGGAGGAGCAAATCATTGTAGCGAAATAGGAAACTCAAGTTTTGAGTTGTGAACTCGAGTTTTCTCATCCTGAAGTTGATTTTTGCTGACTTTAACTCCGAATTGAGCCATTCCAACTTCCATATGATCTTGGAGACTTCTAATATCAATCTAAGAACTTGTATAATGATATAATCATTCCATTCAACAAGTTCTTCTTTTTTTCTTCTTCTCTTGATCATTCTCCATAACTCAACACTTTCTTTCTTCTCTTCTCTTGATGATTCTTTTCTTCTTTGATTCAATTTCTTTCTCTAATTCAATACTTCTTTATTTATCTTCTTGTTGATCATTCTTCGTCATTAAACTTGGACTTATCATTCTCTGTATGGTCTACCTTTTTCAATATTTCCTCTTCTTCTTAACTATTTCCAAAATATTTCCTCTTCTTCTTAACTATTCCAAAATCCTTTGATAACTTATTGCTTCCTTTACATTCTGATATTCCCATTATATTGTGTGTAAGAACTTCTTTCTTCAATCTACTTTCTTGAACATTCTTCAATATTAAATTTCACATCTACATTAAATATAAGACTTAGTCAAAGTAGACGATAAGTGTAGTATGCAGACTTTTTGCTCTTAATAATGACATCTATATAAGACATAAGACATCATCAAAACTAATGATATCCAACAAGCTGAAGTTGAGGTGATAATGGGTGTGGTAAAGATAGGAGTGGAAGATGAGAAAATGAGAGTGGATACAAGTAATGTGGGTGAGAGGTTAAGAGGTGAAGGGATAGGAGAGGATTAAATGGGTATAGAGATAGGAACAGATGGAATGGTTGAAGAGACACTAGAGGGACCAAGCATATCAGTAGATTTAGCCTTCAACATCTTCTCCATCTAGGAGTCCATGATAGCAAAAATAGACTGGTTGTTCATGCTCTTTTCCCAATGCCGCAAGTTGATTAATCAAATGAGTGAATTTGAGCTGTAATTCGCCAATAGACTCTCCAATCTTCATACAAAGTAAATCATATTCAGTCATCAAGGTATTAACTCGATCTTCTTTAATCCCAGTTGTCCCTTCATAAGCAATCTCAAGCACATTCCATATATCTTTTGCAGAAGATAGTGTGCAAATATGAAAATACTCTTTCTGATTTAGAGCACTTTGGGGTACTAGAATGGCCTTGCTGTTGAGCGTGACGAGCCTTCTATCATTCACATCGTATTCTTCCTCAAGCTTAGGAGTTTGAACTTCATCTTCCACTGTAGATGGATTGTAGTCTCCTCTCTCAAACACATTCCATAATCCATACTCAGTAGCCATCACAAAGACTCTGAATTTGGCTTTCCAGATGAATAGTGTTCTCCATTAAAGCAGGGTGGTCTGTTGATAGAAGCTCCATCTGGTAGTATTCCATCCATAATGATTATTCTCAGGATGTTAATCCTTTAAGAGAAGTTTTGGCTTTGATACCAAATGAAAGACAGAATATCAACAAGGGGTAAATCGAGTGTTTAAAAATCTTTTTGATTTCCTCTAAAACTAACTCACTAAAACAAAGCTTAACAAACAGAGAGAGAGAGAGAAAGAGAGAGAGATTGACACGAGAGATTTATACTGGTTCGGTCTCAACTCTTGACCTCCATCCAGTCCCCAGACTCTCTAGGATTTTCACTATCACTTCAACTGATTACACACTCTGTACTCAAAAATAATCCTCTCACTAGGATTCACTCCCCCTTACAAGTTGCAATCAAATAACCCAATCTCAAACTTATTTTCAAAGAAGATGATCCAGTGACTCGAGCCTAGAATTCTTAACTTGATTCATGCACTCCAACTTGCTTGAAATTAACTCGAGTCTGATGTATCTCTGTTTTACATTCAACGTGTCTGGAAATGCTAAATCTTCAAGTATGATCTATATACTTTATATCATCACTCACTATTATTCCTAACTATGTTTAATTAGTTTGTTAGTGAGTTTCAGACGATTAGATGATGGATTAACTGAAGATTAACCAAAAAGCAAGTGATTACGTCATATGCAATAAATGTCGGTTCAAAAAAAGAAGCACAAATTTGGTCGATCATTCTCTACACATTCAGAAAACATTTATGGGTTCTTTCCTTATGTGAATGGCAGATCATCCAATGGTAAGAACACAAAGAATGTCAATGAAGGATGAAGGCGATTACAGAATGAATCAACCAAGGATAATAAATACGCTTCAACGATCAATGACCATATTCATTATTTCCAATGGTGCATTGAAGGCCTCCAACGGTCACTAGTTACCTTCACCATATATAAGCTAAAGCATTTAATTCATTCTATATACCATAAACAAAAATGCTCAAGCGATCAAGCGTATTTACTATTTCACTCATCTGTGTAATATCTTCAGATATACTAAACTTCAATGTTTATCTATCTGCTCTTTTAGAGAGTTCAATTCTGATTATAAATCTTTGTAAGAATCTCAAAGTATTGGGACTTTGAGATTGAGTTATTTGATCACAACTTTTAAGGGGGAGTGAATCCTAGAGAGGGGATTACTTTCGAGTACATAGTGTGTAATCGATTGAAGTGATAGTTGAAATCCCAAAGTGCCTGGCGACTGGATGTAGGTCAAGAGTTAAGACTGAACCAATATAAATTATCTGTGTCAAGTTCTCTCTCCTTCTCTCTATTATACTCTGTTGAAGTGCGTTAGAACTAGAGGTTTTCTAAAAGAATTTTTAAAATCCCCAATTCACCCCCTCTTGGTGATATTTTGTTCTAAAACATATATATTAGATAATTCAAAATTACATTTTATAATCTAACGTTAAATTTAAATTTCAAAATTAAATTCAAAATTTGAATTTGTAAATGGAGCTATATACCCAAGAGGGGGTGAATTGGGTATTTTAAAAACTTTTCGAAAGTGCTGTTTTGACCAAGTAAAAAGAGATGATAGCGAGAGGAGGAAAGGAAGGAAAGCTTGCACAAGAGAAATTATCTGGTTCGGTCTTATCCTTGACCTACATCCGGTCCCAAGCTACACTTGGGATTTTCAATCCACTATACTCACAAACCGATTACAAACTCGTACTCAAGAGTAGTTCTCTCTCTAGAACTCACTCCCCCTTACAAGTTGCAATCAATACACCCAACCACCAAGTCCCCGACTTGTGGTTATCTCAATCAATAAATGATTTACGAGATAAAACTCTCTCACAAAGCGAGATAAGATGAATATCGAAGTACAAGTATCGATTGATACAATACGAGATGAAAGCTGAACACAATAAATGACAATCAATGAATTTTCGCTCTCGTAGGTGTATCAGCTTGAGAAGAAGTTAATGCACTCTATTTATAGGTAGAGAACATTAAATGACCGTTGAATGATGAATCCAACCGTTGTAGGTGATTAGCATTAAGTCTCGGGTCATCTTCTCTCTCTAAACTCCAACTAATCCAGGTGCTAATATGATCGATGTGGAACTCGAGGATTTGCCCGTTGGAGAAGAGTTTACTTGATGAAGAAAGCATTCTTGACCGTTGAGAATGCGTGCTCGGATGGATTATCCAAAAGAAGGTTGATTTGCGAAGTGCATTAAATGCACCGAACACTTTTTGCTTTATGGCTTTGACCTTCAATAATCTTCATCTCGTGCTAATGAAATTCACTCAACAAACTTGTTAAACATAGCTAGGAATGTGATTGAATGAATTATGGAAGCAATGAGATCAAACAACAATGATTTGTGAATTCGTATAATTCAAAATCAGTTTTTAGCGTTGTAAACTGCGGTATGTTCATGTAAACTCGAGTATGGCACTTGTTCACAAGTGTCCAAACTGCGATATCAATTGGATACTCGAGTTTGCACTTTTCGAGGCAAACCATCGTGTCTTGTTTTTGAAAGACAAAACCTATACTCGAGTTTGCCTATGCAAACCGCGATATTGGTTTAACTTGAAAAATCCATTTGCTTTTCGTAAGTCCAATACTCGAGTTTGGCTACGCAACCGCAAAGTATTGGTTTAACTTGAAAAATCCATTTGCTCTCGTAAGTCCAATACTCGAGTTTGGCTACGCAAACCGCAAAGTATTGACTTAACGTGAAAAATCCTTTTGCTCTCGGAAGTCCAATACTCGAGTTTGGATATGCAACTGCAAAGTATTGACTATTCAATACTCGAGTTTGGCTATGCAAAGCTGCGGTATTGATTTAACTTGAAAAGTCTTTAGCTTTCGGAAGTTCAATACTCGAGTTTGGCTATCCAAACTGCGGTATTGATTTAACTTGAAAAATCTTTTGCTCTCGGAAGTTCAATACTCGAGTTTGGCTATGCAAATCGCGGTATTGACTAATCAATACTCGAGTTTGGCTATGCAAACTGCGGTATTGATTTAACTTGAAAAACTTTAGCTCTCGGAAGTTCAATACTCGAGTTTGACTATGCAAACCTGCAAAGTATTGACTAAGTTTGAAAAATCCTTTAGTTCACAAGAAGTTCGATACTCGAGTTTGCCCATGCAACCGCAAAGTATTGACTATTCAATACTCGAGTTTGCCTATGCAAAGCTGCAGAGATCGACTTTGGCTGGAAACTTGGTTGCTTTTCGGATGGCCTTTACTCGAGTTTCGCCAACCAAACTGCAGTATTGACTGTCAATACTCGAGTTTGCAAACCTATACTGCGGTTTGCAACTATCAGAATATTTTAAACAACTTTGCAAACTTCAAAACATGTTTTACATTTGTTGTTAATCATCAAAACATATTGAGAACTAACATTCTCCCCCTTTTTGATGATGACAACACTTGTAAACTATTTTGCAAAGAATTTGAAAGATGTAACTTGTTTTGAAATGAAGTTTTCAAAGTTCAAAGTTGAGTTATCGAAAAAACATCCAATTTTGCATTTCAACACTTGAAGCTCGAGAGAATGGCGGCGAAGTGGAATTCATAAATGTAAACAAGCTGAACTATTTTCAATTGAGCATTCTTTACACAATCAATGAACAATATCAGAAAAGATAGATACTCTGATAACTACTGATATCATTCTGATAATCACAACAAGTTCAGAAATAACAAAGTACAAATGACAAAATCAAAACATCTAGAACAACAAACTACCTAGAACTAATAGACCCTATACATCTACATCTTTCTCTTCTTCTCCCCCTTTGTCTTCATCAACATACTCGGGATCAAGGACAACAAAAGGAGGGGAATAGAGGACCATGGCAGTGGATGGATCAAAGGTAGGGTCATGGTGAGCTGCATAAGGAAAAGGTGTGGGGAATTTCTCAGTAGACGGGGTAGATGGAGATGGAGGTCAGCCAGGGAGAATCTCTGTGGAAGGAGTGATAGGAGACGAAGGAATCACAGGGGTAGGAGTGGAAGTAGAGGCTGGGGAAGCGGTGTGAGGTGGACTGGGAAAGGAGAAGGGAGGTGAGGAAGGTGGGGAAATGTGTGTCTCTGGTGGCTGGGTCTCAGGTACAGGAGAAGATGACGATGGACCAGTCGTGAACCCAAACGTGGAGGATGAAGAAGCACCAACACCAAAATGATCAATCAAACGATCAATCTTATTCCGGGCTTCTGATGCAAGCTCATATGTCATGGATAGCCGGGAATCTTGATCAATGCCCTGATCAAAAATCTCACTCTGCTTCTGGTCAGTGGCATCCTTCAGCTTCTCCAAGTCAGTCTTCACATCCATGAGACCCATCTTGAACTCTGCGCGCAGCAAGTCCAACTCAGCCTTCATAATCAGTCTATGAGATGAGAGGGCAGCTTCGATCATCTCTCTCAATCGTTCTTCGAGTTCCAATGATGGAGGAGGATGCGACTGAGCCTCGTGCGCATATGACTGTGATGCATGGGCTTGTGACCTCGGAGGAGCCCTCGACTGGCCTGATCCTTCCGGCTCGAATGAAATCTTCATAAAGTTCAATTGAGTCTTGCCGAAGGATGGGATGAACTTCATCGCAAAGGTGGTCCCACATACCATATTTTGTAATAGAACATAATGAGGGACGCCGGTGAGGCAAAGGGCATATATGATCCCTTTCGGGATGAAAACTTGAATGCGCGATTTCTTTGAAGAGCCACCGCCCAATGTTGAGGGGATGCTTCTGGATGAAGGCCGTGAAGAATCTATAATCCTTCTGAGCAAAGTGAGTATAGCTCCCTCCTTTCTGCACAAAATTCCGAGTGTAGATATACCAAATTACTCGGTGCAGGGATGGCATGTCTGCGGGCTTGATAGACAGATGAGCAAGCTGATCATCCAGTACGTCCTGAGTACGCATTAAGGTCCTATACACCTCAGCATTGGTGTATTGTGGTGTGGACGCCGGTGGAGGATGAGTAACCTTTAGGATCTTGTTGATGATGGCGGTAGACAAAGTGAATTGGACCCCCCTGACACATGTGGTGATCCTCTCCTCAACCGTATAGCCTTCTGAGTCCAAGAGGTGATTGGTCGCCATATTGAAATAGAACATCTTGACCAACTCGGGTAGTAAGCGGCTTCGATGGAGACGAATGTCTGATAGGGCCCAAACCATGGTGAGAGATCCACATTACATTCGCGATAAATTTGCTCCAGGTCAACTGAAACAACCGCACAGAAGCCACGAGATGAATACTGGTCCTTGAACTTGGCATTGAGACCAGGAGGAAGTGGAACCGGGGTGACTTTGAATCCAGGAGGCGGAGTCTTGTGAAGCTTAATCTCCTCTACTGCATTGTCGATGAATGGGGAGACTCCTTCGTGCTCATCTTCTTCAGTCTCATAATCTGACATAGAGCCGGTAACCTCGACAATGGAGGGAGAGCGAATGTGGGTGGCCCTCTTGGACCTTGTCTTTTCGTGAACAACGGTTCTTTTCCCTTTTGCTTTGCTCGACTCGGCCGTCCTCTTCCTTTTTGTGGCCGAGGAAGGTACCGGATCCTTTGACGACGAATCCCTTTCTTGGGGTTTGGAGATTGTGCCTCCGGAATAGTAGAGCCTATGCCAGGAATCCTTGTATCAATGCCTCTCTGCAACTTCTTTGGAATCGATTTGCTCCTTGGAGCTCGTGGAGGAATCGGTTGAGAGGATTGAGAGACTTCCTTAGACATTTGAGCGCTTAGGGTTTCGGCGAAAATGAAGATAGGAAGAATTAGATGAGGTTTGGTGAAGATTTGAGGGGATTGATGAGGGATTGTGAGTTTGAAGGAGAAGAAGAGAGAAAGTCGTAACTTTAGGGTTTATCGGAGTAAAGACGCGAGTTTGGAAGAACACGACTATTCATCATATATATAGACAGACCCCTATACTCGAGTCAAGCTCTTGCTTACTCGAGTTTATCAAACTTTCACTTACAAACTCGAGTAAAGGTGGAAGTTTTGAGTCCACGATGACCATACTCGAGTTTAGCTCCTCCTTACTCGAGTTTAGCAAACTTTCATTTACATACTGCAGTTTGCCTATTGCAAAATTTCAGGTTTGGCTTCTGTCTGGTCCTAAACTCGAGTAAGCCATCCTATACTGCAGTATGAAACTTCTGAAACATCACAGTACCCTGCAAAAGTATGACTCAACACTCCGATGCCAAAGTTAGTTAAAGATTAATCATCAAAAGCATAACTAACATTAAATTGTAGGAGAAATACTTACAATTCATTGGGATCCATTCCCAATTCTCTCCTTATGAAGTTGAAAGGTTCTTTGGCTAGAGGCTTTGTGAAGATGTCAGCAAGTTGAAGATGAGTTAGGATGAACATCACTTTGACATCTCTTTTCTGGACATGATCCCGAACGAAGTGATGCCTCACATCAATATGCTTGGTTCTTGTATGTTGCACCGGATTCTTGGCCAAGCTTATTGTGCTTGTGTTGTCACACAAAATTGGAATCTCCTTCGTGTAAACTCCCAAGTCTGCAAGTTGTTGCTTCAACCATAGCACTTGAGCACAACAACTTGAAGCACCCACATATTCAGCTTCGGTAGAGGACACGGCTACATGAGATGTTTGCTTCTTCTTGAACCAAGAGACAAGTGAGTTGCCAAAGAATTCGCATTGGCCACTTGTGCTCTTTCTATCTGTCTTGTAGCCGGCATGATCCGAATCGAGTATGCCACCAAGTGTTCGGTTGACCTTTGGGAAACCATAGTCCAAGAGTCTTCGTGTCTCGAGAGATATCTCGAATATCCTCTTCACATGTTCAAGCATGGGACTCTTTTGGAGCGGATTGGAACCTTGCACACATCCCAACACCGAATTGGATGTCCGGTCGACTCATTGTGAGATAGAGTAGTGATCCAATCATTCCTCTATACTTTGTGATGTTGAAATCTTTGCCCTTCTCATCAGCATCCAATGAAAAGCTTGAGCTCATAGGAGTGTCAGCACCATTACATTGGTCCATTCCAAATTTCTTTAGCAAATCATTCAGATATTTGGTTTGGGAAATAAATATCCCATCCTTTCTTTGCTTGATTTGTAGTCCAAGAAAGTAGTTGAGCTCTCCCATCATGAACATCTCAAACTCTCCCTGCATAGTCTTTGAAAATTCTTCACACAAAGCATCATTAGAAGCACCAAATATAATATCATCCACATATATTTGAACCATTAAAATTTCATTAAGCTTATTACTCTTTATGAAGAGAGTTGTATTTGCTTTTCCTCTAACAAAACCTTGATCAAGAAGAAATTTGCTTAATCGCTCATACCAAGCTCTAGGAGCTTGTTTGTGCCATATAGAGCCTTCTTGAGACGATACACATGATCTGGACAATGTTCATTTTCAAAACCGGAGGTTGTTCTACATAAACTTCCTCTTGTATAAAACCATTCAGAAAAGCACTTTTCACATCCATTTGATATAGTTTAAAACCTTTTACACATGCAAAGGCTAGAAGTACTCTTATGGCTTCCAATCTTGCCACTCGGAGCATAAGTTTCTTCATAATCAATTCCTTCTTCTTGATTATAGCCTTTGGCAACCAATCTTGCCTTGTTGCGGACAATGATCAAGACTCATCACGTTTTTTCTTGAATACCCATTTGGTGCCAATGACCGGATGGTCTTTGGGCCTAGGTACCAAGTCCCAAACTTGATTTCTATCAAATTGATGTAACTCCTCTTGCATTGCTATCACCCCAATCATTATCCGAAAGGGCTTCATCAATCTTAGAGGGTTCTATATGAGATATAAATGCGAGAAGGTTACTTCATTCAAAGTACTATTTCGGTTCTTACACCCTGATTAATATCACCTATGACTTGGTCTAAAGGATGATTTCTAATAAATTTCCAACCTCTAGGTTGAGTCTGATCAGGATTTTCAATATTGTTTTGGGGATCAGCCTCAAAAACATTTTCAGGATTTTCAATAGAAGCAGGAGTAGTTTTTGAAAAGAATTGATTTTTGAAAACATTTTCTTCTTCATTGTCCAAGGCTTGATCGATTTGGATTCACAGAAAACAACATGTATCGACTCTTCAACAATACGAGTGCGAGTATTAAAGACTCTATAAGCTTTACTCCTATTTGAATAACCAATGAAGATACCTATATCGCTTTGGAATTGAATTTACCAAGATTCTCTTTACCATTATTGTGCACATAGCACTTGCATCCAAAGACGTGTAGGTGGCGAGATTTGGCTTCCTTCCCTTGTAGAGTTCATATGGGGTCTTGTTCAGCTTTTTCCTCAAATAGGCTCGGTTGGAGATGTAGCAAGCCGTACTCATCGCGTCAGCCCAAAACACTTGAGAAGTGTTGTTCTCATTTAACATTGCCCTTGCCATCTCAGTGAGGACTCTATTCTTCCTCTCAACCACACCGTTTTGTTGAGGAGTCCTCGAGCCGAGAAATTGTGATCAATCCCCACATTGTCACAGAACTCAGCGAAGGCGTTGTTTTCAAATTCGCCACCATGATCAGTCCTTATACCTGAAATTGCAAAACCTTTCTCGTTTTGGACCTTTTTGGCAAAGGTAACAAATTGATCAAACGTTTCATCTTTAGATGATAAAAATATTGTCCAAGTAAATCTAGAGTAATCATCAACTATGACCAAAGTATAAAGATTTCCACCAAGACTTTTTACTCTATTTGGTCCAACTAGATCCATATGAAGTAATTGAAGAGGTCTACTAGTTGAGATCTCATTTTTTGCTTTAAAAGAAGATTTGGTTTGTTTTCCTTTTTGACAAGCATCACGAGACTATATCATTTTTGAAATTCAATTTAGGAATACCAATGACCAAATCCTTTTTCAAAGCAACTTGTCAAGTTAAAACATATTAACATGAGCTAATCGTTTATGCCATAGCCAACTCTCATTCAAGTTACTAACAAAACAGTTTTGAAACCAAGCATTGCTAGAGAAGTTAAGAGTATAACAATTTCCATCTCTAGGTGCTCTAAATAAGGCTTTAGTTTTCAAATCATCAATGGAGACTAAATCCTTTCTAACAATCAAGCATTCATTTGAATCAAAGATAACTAGGTTACCCTTGTCGGTGCTTTGGCTCACACTTAGGAGGTTGTGACACAATCCTTCTACTAGGTAGACATCTTTGATGAGAGGACCTTCATTGTTTCCTATCTCACCAATCCAAGAATTTTTCCCGATTGGTCTCCTCCAAATGTGACTCTACCACCATCCTTTGGTTTGATTGAAAGGAATTTAGATTCATCTCCAGTCATGTGTCTTGAGCACCCACTATCAATGTACCACTTGTTGGGTCTTGATGCTCTAAGACAAACCTCGCAATTCACAAGGGATCAAGCCTTAGGTACCCATCTTTTCTTGGGTCCTTTGGAGTTAGTTTTGACCTTAGGAACATAAGTTCCTTTCGGTACCCATTGATAATTTCCCACAGGCTTAATTTTTCTTTCTTTTCTATGAAAGCAAGATGAAGTAGAATGACCCTTCTTATTACAGTAATTGCAATGTGCAAAGGGATTTGAAGAGTGAACTGATTTTGTGAAATAGTTCATGTACGTTTTTTGACCACTCTTCTTCTTGCCTTTCCTCTTATCAAAATGGTCTCGTAACCAATGCCGATCTATCATTTATAAAACGTTGTTGTTTCAAAATGACATTGAGCATTTCACTTCCTCTAGTGAATTTCTCAAGTGCCTTTGTAAGATATGAATTCTTTTTCTTCAGATCAGGACAATCTTTACAAATAGTATTTTCTGAAGAGGAAAACTTTTCAACTTGAGATTCAAGAGTAAGATTTCTGTTTTTCAGTTTGAAATATTTTTCAGCAAGTTTTTCAAATTCAAATTGCACAGTCATATATTCATCAAATAGATCATCATAAGGAGGTTTGCAATCATATACCTCTTCAAGTTTAGCACGTTGCTCTTCTTCTTCTGCAACTAGACATATATTTGCTTTTTCTTCCTCATCCTCATCATCTTCATCAGATGAGCTATCACCCCAAATGCCGGAGACATAAGCTTTCTTCTTGTATTTGCTGAACTTCTTCTTTTCTTTGTCTTTGTTGTTCAGCTGGGGGCATTCGGACTTGATGTGGCCGGGCTTTTGACATTCGTAGCAGATGATTGGCTTCTTTGCCTCATAGCCGGAGCTAGCTTTGTGAAATTTCTTGAAACCTTGGTCCCTCTTGTAGAATTTCTTGAATCTACGAACCATCATGCCTATTTCCTCATCTTCGTCTACATTCTCATTTTCCTCATCTGAATCTTTAACTTCTCTTGCAGCCTTGAGGGCAATTCCTTTGTTCTTGCCATAAACTTCATCAAGTCCCTTCTTGAATTTGAGTTTAGCCTCATATTCAGAGAGACTTCCGAATAGAGCAGCTACTGACGTCATTGACTCTCCTCGAGCCTCTTCAATAGTTGTGACCTTTGCTTCCCATTCCTTGTTAAGGATATTTAAGATCTTCCTTACTTGACCGGTTGGTCATATTCTTTTCCCAAGGCGGCAAGTTGATTGATGAGATGAGTGAACCTCACTGAACTCACCAATGGATTCGCCATGCTTCATTCGCAGAAGATCATATTCGGTCATAAGAGTATTGACTGTTTTGCTTTACTCCAGCTATTCCTTCATGAGCTATCTCCAGAGCATCCCACATGGCCTTAGCTGATGATAAGGTGCAAATACGAAAATATTCTTGTTGACTTAGAGCACTTTGGAGTAGTAGCACGGCCTTTGTCATTGAGTGTGACATTTCTTCGTCATTATCATCATATTCTTCTTCTAGCTTAGGAACTCTAACTCCATCTTTAAGGGTTGATGGCGCATAGTCTCCTCTCTCAAATACTCTCCGAGACCATACTGTTGCCATGACGAAAACTTTGAACTTTGCTTTCCGGAAGGAGTAATGCTCTCCATTGAAACCGGGTGGTGTTGATAGAAGCTCCATCAGGTAAGATACCTTCCATATTGATCCTTCTCGAGATGTTAAGCTCTTTTGAGAAGACCTTGCTCTGATACCAAATGTAAATGGAGCTATATACCCAAGAGGGGGGTGAATTGGGTATTTTAAAAACTTTTCTGAAAGTGCTCTGTTTTGACCAAGTAAAAACAGATGATAGCAGAGGAGGAAAGGAAGGAAAGCTTGCACAAGAGAAATTATCCTGGTTCGGTCTTATCCTTGACCTACATCCAAAGTCCCAAGCTACACTTGGGATTTTCAATCCACTATACTCATAAACCGATTACAAACTCGTACTCAAGAGTAGTTCTCTCTAGAACTCACTCCCCCTTACAAGTTGCAATCAATACACCCAACCACCAAGTCCCCTGACTTGTGGTTATCTCAATCAATAAATGATTTACAGATAAAACTCTCTCACAGAGCAGATAAGATGAACACTGAAGTACAAGTATCAGATTGATACAATACGATGAAAGCCTGAACACAATAAATGACAATCAATGAATTTTCGCTCTCGTAGGTGTATCGGCTTGAGAAGAAGTTAATGCACTCTATTTATAGGTAGAGAACATTAAATGACCGTTGAATGATGAATCCAACCGTTGTAGGTGATTAGCATTAAGTCCGGTCATCTTCTCTCTCTAAACTCCAACTAATCCAGTGCTAATATGATCGATGTGGAACTCGAGGATTTGCCCGTTGGAGAAGAGTTTACTTGATGAAGAAAGCATTCTTGACCGTTGAGAATGCGTGCTCGATGGATTATCCAAAAGAAGGTTGATTTGCGAAGTGCATTAAATGCACCGAACACTTTTTGCTTTATGGCTTTGACCTTCAATAATCTTCATCTCGTGCTAATCGAAATTCACTCAACAAACTTGTTAAACATAGCTAGGAATGTGATTGAATGAATTATGGAAGCAATGAGATCAAACAACAATGATTTGTGAATTCGTATAATTCAAAATCAGTTTTTAGCGTTGTAAACTGCAGTATGTTCATGTAAACTCGAGTATGGCACTGTTCACAAGTGTCCAAACTGCAGTATCCAATTGGATACTCGAGTTTGCACTTTTCAGAGGCAAACCATCGTGTCTTGTTTTTGAAAGACAAAACCTATACTCGAGTTTGCCTATGCAAACTGCAGTATTGGTTTAACTTGAAAAATCCATTTGCTCTCTGTAAGTCCAATACTCGAGTTTGGCTACGCAAACTGCAGTATTGGTTTAACTTGAAAAATCCATTTGCTCTCTGTAAGTCCAATACTCGAGTTTGGCTACGCAAACTGCAGTATTGACTTAACGTGAAAAATCCTTTTGCTCTCTGGAAGTCCAATACTCGAGTTTGGATATGCAACCGCAAGTATTGACTATTCAATACTCGAGTTTGGCTATGCAAACCGCGGTATTGATTTAACTTGAAAAGTCTTTAGCTTTTCGGAAGTTCAATACTCGAGTTTGGCTATCCAAACTGCGGTATTGATTTAACTTGAAAAATCTTTTGCTCTCTGGAAGTTCAATACTCGAGTTTGGCTATGCAAACTGCGGTATTGACTAATCAATACTCGAGTTTGGCTATGCAAACCGCGGTATTGATTTAACTTGAAAAACTTTAGCTCTCGGAAGTTCAATACTCGAGTTTGACTATGCAAACTGCAAAGTATTGACTAAGTTTGAAAAATCCTTTAGTTCACAAGAAGTTCGATACTCGAGTTTGCCTATGCAAACTGCAGTATCGACTTTGGCTGGAAACTTGGTTGCTTTCTAGATGGCCTTTACTCGAGTTTCGCCAAGCAAACTGCAATATTTTGTCAATACTCGAGTTTGCAAACCTATACTGCGGTTTGCAACTATCAGAATATTTTAAACAACTTTGCAAACTTCAAAACATGTTTTACATTTGTTGTTAATCATCAAAACATATTGAGAACTAACAGAATTCCGAATTCAACTTGGCCTAAGACCCCCTTGGTCTTCTAACACATTTAGGCCTTTTGTGGAGAAACTAGTTTCCCACTAAGGCCTCAAATGTGGCGCCATTTTTACTATTGGTCTTCGGATTCCACTCCAATCCAATTGTACCTTTACTCTTGAGAAAGCCTAATAACAATTATTGGCCCAAACTTGCTAATTTTAAGCAATCGAGAGTAACCATTGTGTGTGACCCGTTAGGCCTAATTAGTCACTGACATAAATAAACTTGAACCAATATGACCACATAAGACACTAGCAATGCTCTATGGCCCTATAACAAATTGAGTTAATCAATTGATCTACCTTTCAAATTTGGACACCGTGCAGGCATCATCCCTCACAACGCCATTCACATTTTGTCGAGAGTAAAGATAAGGTATCATCTCTCTTAATTTACTAAATATAGCTAATTCACATAACTAGGAATCTTCTTCTATTTACTCTATAACATATCATGCCTCTTCATGATCACTTGCTATGCACACAGACTCCAAATCAATTAGAATCTATCCAAGACTAATCCCTTATAGGAGACTGTGAGTCCTCTCGGCATGTCCATCTATGCTCATGCATTCGAGTAATGCCCAAGTATACATTATTCTCCCCAATTTTAGGCGGATAGAGTTGTACAATCAAAGTATAACCCTAGGATATAGTGTTTGATGACATCCTCAAGTCCAAGATGATTCACATTACCAAATGATGAGAGGCTTTTCATATCCAAGGATACTCTTTACAATGAATCATTATGGAGTCTCTTGGTGGGTCAGTTCAGTTCTATTTGTTCTCCAACAGATCTACCGACGACATCAACTAAGGCATCACCATGCATGTATTCCATGAGGTCCCTACAATTGTATCTCTATATAAGTAGATGATGTCATACTAGTCTTATTGAAATCATCAATGCCCTTTCTTGGTTATTTAAGACTAGGAACAAGTTTTAGGCAAATAGATATGCAGTGTTCTCGAGTCCTCATGATCATGATCTCTATCATTGATCCTTGAGATTAACACATTTTCAATTCCTAGGGCTTTTATCTTTAAGCACATATTTACCTTAAAAGAAAGGGATGAGATAAATATGAAAAAGATAAAAATGTACTCATTTATTAATAATAAAATCCTACAATGTAGAAAAGGTGTTGATCTATCTCACATATTGTCTCTATGAAACTTGAATACTAACAGTATGTGCATTTGGAGAAATGAAATGGTGAATTTTGACAAGGAGGTCAATTTTACTTGAAATATTTGATTTTTGCAAAAAACGAAAATTTTGAGACATAGGTTGGCACCAATAAGACATATGGGATTGATACTTCTTTGTTCCTTTTTAGTGCATTGAAATTTGACCAAAAAGGAATGAGAAGAAGTTGCATGAGTTTTGTTAGAAATTATATGAGAAGGTTAAAATTGCAACTTGTATGAACTTGTTCCATATGTCTCATAATTATTTAAAATTAATGGGCATATGATCATGGGTTATAAGTTAACATAATGGATTAAAATCATCCTAAGAATGGCCTAAAAATTTTGGCCAAATTGGATTGAAAAAGGAAAGTTGAAATTCAACCAAAAAGTTAACTAATGGCGTGTCGATAAATACGTAATAGTTGAAGGACAAAATGGTACGCTAACCCTCCAAACTTGACCCTTAAAATTAGATATTTCCCTTCCCAATTGTTCACTTCATTTGGCACCCATACGCCTACGGTTCTCTAAGTTTTCGAAACATACAAGGAAGAAGAAGAGGAAGAAAATTCATGGAACCAAGGTAATCTGCTCCTACTCCTTAGTCTCATGAAACACACTTGTGTAGTGTCAAGAGGTGCTGGCCAAAAACTTGTAAAAATCCAAAGGAGGAAGAGATTTTACGAGAAATATCGACAAAAGATCAATGTGACTAACTCTAAGCCTACTGGTTGTGTAATGGAGTTTGTTGGTGATTTCTTTAGCTTTCTATGAATTTTAGACAGCTAAAACCTAATGGGGAGATGATGTCCAATGTGCCAAAAATAGTTAACATGTGTATATAGTCTAAATAACAAGATAAAATGTGGTTAAGAACCAAGATTAGGGTATTTGTGAAGTCAAATTGGCAAAATGATTTTTGGCACAATAAACCCTAGATTTGGCCAGTAGCATGGTAGACCAAAGGAGTGAGAATTTAGTCATTTTGATGGTTCCTTTATGTTTAAAATGAAAAATTGTTTAGGATAGAGGTTCGGTAGAAATTTTGGAAGCTTTGAGATTGAAATGTGTTGAAACCCCAAAAACTGCCTTAAAAGTAGGGCAGTAAGTTTACAACAAATCCTTGGGGTAGTACTGTTGGAATCCGTACATGCGTAGTGGAATTATAAAACTTTTATGAATCCCATCGGAGGATCTATCAATGGCGTTTAAATCAAGGTTTGTTAGAAAAACCGTACCTATGCGAAGGGTTGAGAGTTTCATTCGATCCGGTCTAGTGCGCATCTCCTGCTTCGTGCATCTTGACCATCGTACGTCTTGGATGTGGTGCCATCTCATTCGATCAAACAGAAGCATACTTTTCAAGTCTCCTCCCTCTACCGTTATCCACAAGAACAGCCTTCGAACACAGGCGGTGGCGTGCTAGCGCCTTCAAGGTTTTCTCGCGTCTCTCCTTTCTCTCTAGGATTTCTTGCAGCTTCTCTAATTCATATGTGCTCTCAATACAACTAGATCAATATCTATTTATAGAGTTTCTAAAACCCTAATAAGTCGTATTAAAATATTCAAAATTAATCTAATTAATCTTGAATTCGAATATGAATTAAAACAATACATTAATTAAAATTTGTCCAACAGATCTAATCAAATATATTTATTTAATTCGAATTATGAGCCTACATATTTAATTTATCTTTATAAATCAAATCGAGATATGATATCTTTCTATTTAATATGATATATCAATTCAATTAAATCGAGATACTATATCTTTATTTGAAAATTAAATTTGAGATACATTATCTCAATTTGTTATAGTTATTTAATTTATCAAATAAATCAAATACTATATATAATATTATTATTATTTATAAATAATATCATTATTATTTTCGAATTTATAATATATTATGATATTTTATAATATGATACATATATATATATATATATATATATCATCCCTAAATTAACAGTATTCATTAAATCTTAAACATATCTAAGATTCAATGAATCTAGACACTATTGCTCGTGTTGAGCTATTCTTATATGCGACCCTGCAGGCCCACATGAGATTGGCAGCGGGCCAATACTATACCAGCCCACAAGTCGCAAGCAGCCTCTAGCAAGACATTGTGACTACCCAATTCATATGGGGATCGATGATACGATACTACCTATGATACAACCATGTCACATCCCTTTTGTCACGAGATAATTTGGTCAAGGATGAGGCATGGATAATGTCAACTTCCTGTTCTTGACCATTACTTTCTCGATTCTCGAGTAGTCTAATAATGTAAATTCTTTTCCTTTGTAGTATGGCCATACATTTCTCAGACTCACTCATCGAGGGGCCAAGTATATATCTCTACAAATGTGAGGGGCAAATTTCATCTTGACCATTCACATTCCTCTGCATGAAAACCACTGATCCCGATTCAAGCCTTTATCATCAGCTGGTCAAAGGTGACTTTTGACTAGGTCAAAGATTAGCAACTCATCAAGTAAGAATGCATGATGATCTCAGGGCAAAGGACATTGTGACCCGGTTATATATGAGATAAGCTTATGACTAAATCCATGCAGTTTTTCATAGTGGGTCGGTCCAGCACCTTGTACTCTTACAAGTGCCTATGACTTTGATTTGTATCTCCATACCTCGTCAAAGTCATACTAGTCTTATTTCATCTTCGCCCCACGTAGATGACTCGACTAGGGACATTTAGGATAATCTATAAGATATATCAGGGATACAATTATCACTATAAACATGCAAATGAAATTATAACTAAAGGAGAATACTTTAAATAACATAAACGTTTAAGGTACAATGACTTGCACCTAGGGCATAATTTCCAACAAGTACATGATGTTCAATTGTAATGAAATTTTCCAAGATTAAAGTAGACATAATGGCTTTAATTTGATAGGCCATTTGTTGAATTTGGATTTGTGTACATTGAGATATGAATTTTTCAAAATTGTAAATGGTAGAATATCACCAAGGGATATTTTCTTAGTCACTTTGATTCATCCAATGTGCCCAATCATTCTTTGTTGACATTCCTTGAGATATTTCCGTTGGATGATCTAGCATCCAAATGAGAAAAGAAAACATTAAACCCTATGGAATGTGTATAGAATGAGTTGCCAAATCGTGCTTCATTTTCTAGACCCAGCATTTAATGCTCTGACGTAATCACTTTGCTATTTTATTAATCTTCAGTTAATCCTTCATTTGATCTTCAAAAACTCACTAACAACCTGATCAAACATAGTTAGGAACAATAATGAGTGAAGTATGAAGTATACAGATCATTGATGAAGATTTCGCATTTACGGATGCAGTGATATCAAAACAGAGATACATTTCACTCGAGTCATCTTCTTTGAAAATAAGTTTGAAGTTTAAATAAAGATGTCTCGGTATAACTTAGGCTCGAGGTTAAAAGGTTTAATTCAAGTGCATGACTCGAGTCACTAGAGTTCACTTGAGTCACACTTTGTTATGAAATGAACTTCGAGATAGCATTTTGAAAAAGCATTTTAAGATCGCGTTCACTTGAGTCATTAAGTGACTAACTCAAGTCAACTTATATATTTGAAAATATCTTTTAAAAGCTAAGCTGGAGTTACAGGTCTTAGGCTCAAGTCAAGGACTTATGTTTTGAAAATAAGTTTAAGTCCATAAAGCATGACTTGAGTCAAGATGAATAGGCTCGAGTTTCTTTATGTTTAAAATACTTTGATAGCTCTCGGCCTTGCTTTGACTCAAGTTAACCATGACTAACTCAAGTCAAGTTTAAGAATATTGAAAAACTCTAGGCCAAGCAGTGACTCGAGTTTTACACTCATACTCTCGAGTCAAGTTAACTTTGAAAAGTTTTGAGATCTCTCTGTCTTGCATTGACTCAACTTAACCATGACTGGCTTGAGTCAAGTTGAATTTAAATGTTTTTGAAGACTCTCTATATTGAGTTAACTTGACTTTTGAAACTCCAAACTCGAGGTAAGCTTTGGCAGTAAGTTACTAGTTAAGTTTGAACAAGTTTTAAACATTTTTAACTTAACCATTAACTTCATTTAGTTTACAATTGTTGATTATCATCAAAACACATAGAGAACTAACATTCTCCTCCTTTTTTATGATGAAAACACTTGTAAACTATTTGTCAAGATTTTTCAAAAAAGCATTGATCATTCAAGAGATGAGTTGAGCAAAACATAAAGACATATATCAGCTTATGCAAGAAGGCATATATCATTGCAAAATGAAAAATGCTAAGTACATCAAAGTAGCAAAAATAGGAAGCATAGTACATAGCAACATAAAAAAATGACAATGCTATACAATTGAAATGCTCAACCTAACTTCTCTTCTCCCCCTTTTTCATCACTTAAAATGGGAGGAGAGGAGGTATCAGGTAGTGGAGCTGAGACATGAACCTCAGGCTAAGATCAAGTAGAGGTGTAAGTATAGGAGAATGATGAGAGGCAGGTGAATCAGGATGACTGGAAGATGCAGAGGAATTCTCATCAAACAAGTTAGCAATATTTCCAGAAGGGGAAATCTTGACTGTGGATGTTTGAGAGGGAGGAACAATGGCAGTTGCTGGTGTAGAAGCAGCACCTGGAGTAGTGGAAATGATTGGTGTAGTGAGGATGAAAGTGAAAGTGGGAGATAAGGGAATAGGTAAAGAAGGGATGATAAGAGGAGGTTCTGATTTGGGTATGGAAGAAGGAATGCTAAAACTAGGGCTTCTAGGAGGTGAAGAGGTACCAAGACCAAGACCAACATCAGCTGTGGACTGATTCTTCAGTATGTCCATCTTATCACTGAGACTCATCATCAAAACTTGAAGAGTAGCAATACTAGCAGCTTGATCCTCAAGTGACCACTAAGGTTTTCAAGCTTCTCAGTCATCTCATCCTAAGCATCCACTAAAGTGTGTTGTCCCTTAGTCACCTCAACTATCAGTCTACCAATTTCAGCTTTAGTCCTATCTGTAAAATCTGAGAGTGCCTTGTCAACAATCTCCTTAACCTAAGCTCGTAAAGTAGAAGAAAAAGTAGCTAGAGGTGGAGCAGATTGAGCTTCATTTACTCTGGATTGGGTTACTCTAGATCTTGATGGGGCCCTTGATTGGCCTAATCTTTCCTCAAAAGATATCCTCATCAGATTCAGGTGGTGTTGACCAAACATATGAGGTGTTATCGCTTACTCACTCAATGCTAAGTACCAAATTTTGGATTGGAAAAGAATGAGGGAAACCAAATTTGGAAATGGGATGGTTGAAGTCTTTTTGGAAGAAAATATAAATTTGGCCATTTCTTGAAAGACCCAGTGCCCAACATTATGAGGCACTTTGTCTATGATGGAAGCAAAAATGGGATAATCCTTTTCCGCAAAATGTGTAAAATTTTTCCCTTTCTGCATGAGATTTCTTGTATAGATGTACCGGATAGCTCTATACGTAGGGGCAAGACAACAAGGGCAAAAGATAAAGTGTCTTATGGCCCATCAGGTACAAGCTCATTAGGCCTCAGAATTTGGAAAATTTCCCTATTATCATAGTTTAAAGTAACAACAGGAGAAGGGTTGAAACTTTAAGAAGAGCATTGATAGAGTTAGGAGTTATTTCAATTTTCTTACCCCTAACATGAGTAATAATCTTTTCCTCTATCAAATTACCATCATCATCCAAACGATTGGCAAGGTGCATATTGAAATAGAAAGTCCTAACTATGCCAAGACTATAAAGGCACGAATAGTAAGAGATTTTCAAATTGCTTAAACCAAGGAGAAAGATCGGATTACAATCTTCCTTGAGCTTAGCAAGGTCTAAATAAATAATGGGGCAAAACTCTCTTTTTGCATAATGCTCTTTAAACAGTTTTGCTTAATCAAAAAGGACAAGGTTGCAAAATAATCATGAGGAGGCTTTGAGTGAGCATAGATATCCTTAAGAGCATCAATGTCAACATATACCTTTGAGCTTCTTTACCTCACGAGGTTAAGGGGTAGAAGGACTAGAAGATAACCCTTTGAACTCAGAAGAAGGAATAGTCTTATTTTTCTTCTTAGGCCTAGGAACCTCAAGAGCTGGTTCCTTATCCTTGCGCTTAGTAGCTTTTAGGTCAATAAGCTGTTAGTTCTCTATGTGTTTTGATGATAACTGACAATTGTAAACTAAAATGGAGTTAATGGTTAAGTTAAAAATGTTTGAAAATTGTTAAAACTTAACCAGTAATTTACTGTCACGACTAAACTCAAGTTAACACTAGATAGAGAATTAGTCAAGTCATTTAGACCTAGATTGACTCAAGTGTCTAAAAGAAAACTTGAGTTTGAGCTTGGCGTGAGATTTTTCAAAGCTTTTTCATTCTAAAGCAAACTCGAGCCAGTTATGGTTAACTCGAGTTTGTGCAAAGCCAAGAGTTTTCACAACATTCTGAACTTAAAGTGACTCGAGCCTAATCTTGAAAACTCCAGTTAGATTTTGTGAACTTAAACTTATTTTCAAATTAAAGAAGTCCTAAACTCAAGTTAGTCACTTAATGACTCGAGTTTACATGATCTCAAAATGTTTTCAAAATGCTATCGCAAAGCTCATTTCAAAAGAAGATCTAAATTCGAGTGAACCATAGTAAACTTGAGTTATGCACTCCAGTTTGCTTAAACAAACTCAAGTGTTAAGTGCCTCTGTTTTGAAATCACTTTAGTCCGTATTTGTGAAATCTTCATGTATGATCTATATACTTCATATCATCTCTCATTACTATTTTTAACTATGTTTATTCAAGCTGCTAATGAGTTTCAGATGATCAAACGAGTGTTTGAATGAAAATTAGTCATAAAACAAAAGATGATGTCAGAGCATTAAATGCTGGTCCAGAAAACAAAGCTGAATTTGGAAAATCTTTCTCTGCACATTCCAAAGGTTTTAAAGTTTTCATTCCTCATTTGGAAGACTAATCTCTCAATAGATACATCTCAAGAAATGTCAACAAACAATATCTAGACACATTGGATGAATCAAAGCTTCAAAGAGAATACACTCGGTTTGACCTAATAGCTCCATTAATGACTCCAACGGTCTCATTAATGTCTTCAACGGTCATTAAATGCTTCCTTCATATATAAGCTGAAGCATTCTATTCTCAAAAAAAGAAGAATAGAACAACTAGAAACAAAAAACGATCAAAAGATCAAAGTGCATTTATTGTTTCTCTCATCTGTATGGTATCTTTAGATACTTTGAACTTCAATGTTTATTCATCTACTCTTTTAGAAAGAATATTATTGATTATCATTTATTATAAGAATCTCAAGTCGTGGGACTTGTAGATTGGGTTATCGATTTACAACTTGTAAGGGGAAGTGTATTCTAGTAAAAGGATAACTTTGAGTACAAAATGTGTTACTGATTGAAGTGATAGTGGAAATCCGAGAGAGTCTGGAGACTGGACGTAGGTCAAGAGTTGAGACCGAACCAGTATAAATCTTCTGTGTCATGCTTTCTCCCTCTCTCTCTGTTATACTCTGTTTTAGCGCACCATTTCTGGGAATCTTAGAAAGTTTTTAAAATCCTCACTTCATCCCCTTCTTAGTGATATTCTACCATTTGCATTTGGTATTAGAGCAATATCTTCTCAAAAGAGCTTAACATCTCGAGAAGGATCAACATGGATGGAATACTACCAGATGATGCCTCTATCAACAAACCCCCTAGTTTCAATGGCGAACATTATTCTTTCTAACAAGCCAAGTTCAAAGTCTTTGTCATGGCTACTGAATATGGCTTGTGGAGAGTGTTCGAGAGAGGAGACTATGCTCCATCCACAATTGAAGATGGTGTTAGAACTCCAATGCTAGAAGAAGAATATGATGAGAATGATAGAGGCAAGTCACTCTCAACAGCAAAACAATTCTCATGCTTCAAAGTACTATAAGTCAAAAGAGTATTTCCGTATTTGCACTTTGTCATCCACTAAAGCTATGTGGGATGCTCTTGAGATTGCTCTAAAGGGACGAATGGAATCAAGGAGAATCGAGTGAATACCTTGATGACTGAATACGATTTACTTTGTATGAAGTTTGGGGAATCCATTGGTGAATTCCAGCTTATATTCACTCATCTGATCAACTAACTTGCTGCATTGGGAAAAGAATATGATCAACCTATTTAAGTGAGAAAAATTTTGAACATTCTCAGCAAAGAATGGAAAGCTAAAGTTACTGTGATTGAAGAGGCTCATGGAGAGTCTATGGGATCAGTGGCACCTCTCTTTGGTAGCTTGTCTGAATATGAAGGCAAAATCAAGTTCAGAAAAGGACTTGATGAAATTGGCAGCAAAAATAAAGGACTTGCCCTTAAAACTGTCAAGGAAGACAAGGAATCAAATGATGATAATGAAGACGATGATGAAGAGGTTGGGATGATGGTCCAGAGATTCAAGAGATTCTACAAGAAAGATCAAGCATTCTAGAAGTTTCACAAAGTTAGCACTAGCAATGAGCCAAAGAAATCAATTATATGCTATGAATGTGAGAACCTTGGCCATATCAAGTCTGATTGTCCCCAACTGAAGAACAAAGAGAAAGAAAAAGAAGAGATTCAATAAGTTCAAAAAAGAAAGCTTATGTTTTTGCTATATGGGGAGATAGCTCATCCAATGAAGATGAAGCTGATGAAGAAGAAAAAGCTAACATCTCTCTTGTGGTTCAAGAAGAAGAATCGGAGAACGAAGAGGTAAACGATTTTGAGAACTTGGTGGTGAGTTCGAAAATCATGTTTTTGGAGAATTTTGTGATCATATAGAATTGATCAATATTTCTCGCACCTAAGGACTCCTCAACAAAATGGTGTTGCAGAGAGAAAGAATTGAGTCCTCAACAAGATAATCAAGTTACCTTTAATGTTATACAAGGAGAGAACATCCTTAACAAAATGGTGTTGCAGAGAGAAAGAATTGAGTGCTCACCAAGATAATCAAGTTACCTTTAATGTTATACAAGGAGAGAACATCCTTGCTAACAATCAGGCATTCCTCAAAATCTAAGATAATCAAGTTACCTTTATGTGTGCTTTGGCTCACATTAAGGAGGTTGTGGCAAAGGCCTTCTACAAGGTAGAAATCTTTAATTTGTGGTCCATCATTATTTCCAACTTCACCAATTCCAGCAATCCATTTGGATTGGTTTCCACCGAAGGTCACCTTGCCACCATCCTTAGGCTTAATTGTAGCAAACTTGGAATTATCTCCTGTCATATGTTTACAGCATCTACTATCAATGTACCACTTGTTGGATTTTGATGCTCTTAGACAAACCTGCAAGACACAAAAGATCAAGTCTTAGGTACCCATCTTTTCTCGGGTCCTTTTGGGTTAGTTTGTGTCTTAGGAATCTTGTAAGATCCCTCAGGCACCTATTTATAGTTGCTTACAAGTTTGCTCTTTCTTTCCTTTTTATGAAAATAGGAAGAAGTAATATACCCTTTACGATTGCAATAAATACAGTGACCAAAAGGGTCTGAAGAATGAATTGATTTTTGAAAGTAGTTCAAATAATTCTTTTCTTCAGATTTCTTTTTGCCTTTCTTTTTATCGAAATCAAGTTTATAACCAATCAGTGAAGAGCTTTAGTAGAGTCTTATTTTGTTTTAAGCATTCAGTTTCTGATGTACATGTCATTTGTGAGCATTCAGTTTCTGATGTACATGTCTTTCGTGAGCATTCAGTTTCTGATGAACATGTGCCTTTTTGTTTCTAATGTACTCTTTTGAACTAAATGAATGAATGCATACTTTTGAAGTTCAATTTGCTATTGCTTCTATTGTTTAACTTTGATAAATTTCTGATATATGCATTGCATTGTGCTTCTAATCATTCAAGTTTTTCAAAATGCTCAAATCTTTCAAAATCATTGAGTTTTTGGTTTACAAGTGTTGTCATCATCAAAAAGGGGAAGAATATTAGTTCTCTATGTGTTTTGATGATAACTGACAATTGTAAACTCAAATTAAAGTTTGTCTTAGCTAAGTTGAAAAACTTACTGTCAAAGGCAAACTTGAGTTTGGACTTGACAGAGAGTAGCTCAAGTTTTTCTAAACTTGAGCAAACTTGAGTTTGTATTAGCAAACTCGAGTTTATGTCATATAGAGAGCACTCAAAGCTTTTCAAGTTAAGGAAAACTCAAGTTTATTTTTGTAAACTCAAGTTTGTGTTAGACATAGAGCTTTCCATGTTTTGTGAACTTAACAAAACTCGAGTTTGGTTTGCAAAACTCGAGTTTGTGTTTGGCTGAGAGCTTTAAGGTTTTTCATGTTATAAGCAAACTCCAGTTTGTGATAGCAAACTCAAGTTTCCACCTGGCGAGAGTTTTCACAGATTTTACATTTTAAGAAAACTCGAGTTTGTTTTCTTAAACTTTAGTTTGTGTCAAGCCGAGAACTTCTCACTATTTTTAAGTTTAAGAAAACTCGAGTTTCCTTTTGAAAACTCAAGTTTGAACTTTATGGACTTAATTGTATTTTTCATTTCAAAAGTCCCAAACTCAAGTTTGTCACTTATTAACTTGTGTTTGCTCTTATTTCAAAATGCTCTTAAAAGCTCAATCGCGATGATTCTTTAAGTGAAATAACTAAACTCGAATTTGAGTTTCAAAACTCAAGTTTGGTTCCTGAGCAAAAGTTGGAAACTCTAGTTTGTTTAAACAAACTCGAGTTTGTGTCGCTCAGTCTGAAAATCAAATTGATCAAATTTGTGAAATCTTTATGTTTGATCTTGAAACTTCTTATCATCACTCATTACTATTCTTAACTATATTTAATCAGTTTGTTAGTGAGTTTCAGATGATTTAAAGCGTATTAGAATGAAGATTTAACATAAAGGAAAAGGTGACGTCGGCATATTTATTGCAAGTCCAAAAAACCTTGCACCCTTTTGGAAAATCATTCCCTAAACTTTGCAAAGAATTAAATGTTGTCCTTCCCTCTATGGAAACATTCTTCTCCAACGGATTTATCTCAAGGGAAGTCAACCAAAAACATCTGACCACCTGAATTAACTCAAGACTAGAGAAAGAAGTGACCAAATTGCACCTAATAACTAGATTAATGTCTCCAACGGTTACATTAATCAATCCAACAGTCATTTAATGTTTTCTTCATATATAAATTGAAGCATTCAAGTCTCTACAACCACCAGAACACAAGAAAATGACAAGCATTCAAGTCCTATCTACTCTTACAGTTTTCTACCTCTTGTAAAGTATCTTTTGATACATTGTACTTCAGTGTTTATTCTATCTACTCTTTGAGAGGATTTATATATTGAAATCATTTATTGTAAGAATCTCAAGTCATGGGACTTGGAGATTGGGATTATCAGGTTACAACTTGTAAGAGGGAGTGTGTCCTAGTGAGAGGATAACTTTCGAGTGCAAAGTGTGTAACTAATTCTGAGTGTTAGTGAAAATCCTAGAGTGTATGGGGACTGGACGTAGGTCAAGAGTTGAGGCTGAACCAATATAAATTCTTCTGTGCCTAGCCTTTCTACTCTCCTATGTTTTACCATGCTTTGTTGTTTGATTTTGGGTGTTCAGAAAAGAACTTTTAGAATCCCCAATTCACCCCCCCTCTTGGTGATTTGCTCCATTTATAGAATATTAAAACTGTACCAAGTTGTAATCAAGATGCTTATGGCATGGGGTGATCCCCTGAGTAGTAAGGCTAGAATATCCAGCGTTGTAGTAATAGAATAAGCCGAAAGGCCAAAATGAAATAAGCCAAAAGGTAGAATGTATCATGTAGTGAGGCCTGTGTAACCAATCGCTTGGAGAATGGACCAATGGGCCTTGTGTTTGAATACTAAACATTGGGTACATGATGAATGAGAATGTTGTATGATTATGTTGCATGCTTAGTGAGCATGCATAGGAAAGGGATAGATTGAGTGTCTAGACTGATTCCTCGAGGTATACATATTCAAATTTTGAGGATAAAATTTATTGAACAGGGGAGAATTATAATATCTTGAATTTTGAGCATAGAGACTTGAGGATAAGCTTGTATTAGGAAGATGACTAAGCCCAGTTCGGGAAGTGTGAAATATTATGAATGAGATTTCCCTTGATGTTGGCAGATTAGAGTTTCTAGAAGGTAGTCAGTTGTGATGTGCTTTTGACTAAGCAAATGATATCCAATGGCTATGAAAATTTCCAGATTTTATAGACATGATAAACTTTAATTTGATATGTCATATAGGTCAATTGGATCTGTATACCATTACCTATGAATTTTTGAATTTAGATATTGAATTTGGAATGTTTTTTGGACTAATGTGTAATGATTGGTAATTAATAGATTACATGCGTTTGCCATGGGAGGCATTTTTTCCTTTAAAATAGACTTACTAATGGTCATATAGCCTTTGAAATCACTTATTGGACATTTGTACAATAAGATATGAATTTTCAAATTTGGTTGAAAATTCTGTCAGTTTGACTCATGTGTGAAAATGAGTCTTATAGAGGGGTAAAATGGTCAAATGAAATCAGTAAGGTGCTTGTTACACCCCTACCGGCCTCGCCCTTTCGGGTGACGGGTTAGAGGGTTCCTTTGCGCTTATTATTTTTCCTTCGATAAATAGTCACTTTAACCATACATCAGAGTATGCACGGCAGAGCATTGGATCGGTTTGGACAACTTACATTATACTGGTAAAGGTACAAAATATTACATAGAGTACAATAGTTCCAACGTAAGCACTGGGCAATAAGTAAGTTCATACAGTCATAAAAAAAATTACAATGATGAAAAGACCTTCCATACGCCTTCACTCTTCATCTTCATTGCTCGTACCCGTATCCCTTTCCATAGCCCAATCGGCCTACCGCCTCATACCTGTATCTTTTAAGCCAGTCTGGAGTTCAAAGTTGAACCTCAGAGTAACTGTTAAACTCATATACAATATGTATGCAATGCATGTAATGCAAATCACAATCAGGAACATGAACCTGGCATATACATCCGCAGGACAGCCTGGTCAAGACAAGCCCCCGGATCTAGCGTGCATTGGGCCTCGGAAGTCAGGGGGCTAACCCCGACCACCTATCCCAGAGGCCTCAATGGACGCCTATAAACACACATTCATATAGGCTCCACCTAGCCTCACATACCTTGGGCCTCACTGGACACCTATGAACACACAGTCACACAGGTTCCACCTAGCCCACATGCCACGGGCCTCAAAAGTACCCCAAAAGAGATACTTCCTAGCCACCATGCCTCGGCCTCAATAGTACCCCTACAGGTACTACCTAGCCGACATACCTCGGGCCTCAGTAGCAACCATAGAACACGAAGTCCCATAGATACTACCTAGCCTACATCCACAACCATGATAAAACATAACATACAAGAGCCACATAGAGTATGCAAGTTTACAGTTACTACCTGGCACGCCTTGCAAAATAATGGACTCTTCCCTTGGCGTTGGAGATACGTCCCACACTTGCTATCACCCCAGGTACAACCAAACATCATGACTTTAATCATATGAACACACTTTGCTTCAAGTTCCATAAAATTCGCATAGCACCAGAATTTTCCAGAATTTCTGACCTAACTTTGCCGATTTTTAATAAATTCTAAAAACATCATTTTGACATGGGATCAGTGGCCTTAGAACCCTTAGGACCCGTTTGTTACAAAGAATTGAGGGGGAAGGAAAGGGAAGACCACAATCTTCCCATGGATTTGGGGTGTTTGGTACAGAGAAAGTCCAGTCAGCATCTTCCAGTGAGTATTCATCTTCCCTTATTTGAGGGAAGATGCTTTCCATCCGAAAATGGAAGGAAAGCTGCAATCTTCCTAGGAAAGTGTCTTTTTGACATATTTACCCCTGAAATTCAAATTTGGCGGGAAGTTCGAACTTGGCGGGAAAGTTTGAATTTGGCGAAATTTTTTTTTCATGAGTTCGAATTTAACAAGAATATATTTTAGCAAAAAAAAAAATCTTTTTTATTTTGAATTAATTTCTTTTGAGGGTAAAATAGACATTTCCTAATTATTTACCAACTACCACCTCTTCATTTTCTTCCTACCAAACAACTCAAACCATCTTCTCTCATCTTTCAAATCTTCCATTCCTTTCCTTCCCCAAAATTTCTTTGTAACAAATGAGGCCTTAGGATGTCTATTTTATATGAAAAATAGTTACCAAAGCCATCTGGGTTCGAGTCCTTCTCAGATTCTCAAAACTTAGCCACTGGTCCGAGACAGAATCCAGGTTTTTAGGTCATTTTCAACTTAAAATATCTCTCGGTTGGAAAATCCAAATGACACAAAATATTACATCAAGATCATCCTCAGGATGTCTAATTTCACCATACAAAATTTCAAAGCAATAAGACTCCATTTACCCACTCAAAACCACTGATTAACATTCCTTGCCCACAACCCGAAAGAAGCGACAGATTTTCGTATAATAAAGACTTAGGCTTTTAGGGTTTGGAAAAAGGTGATCCAACATGTCCCCACACAAAAACACCCTCTGGACTCAATGGAAACATCAAAAATACCAAAATCCCACTTTAACTCCATGAAAAACATCATAGGGCAGAAGAAAGAATTCCAAGTTGTCGATTAGAGGCTTACCTTAGGATGTCGGTTGCGAGTGCCTTCCTCCTTCCTTGGACCAAAGCCTTCAGCTGGAAATTCCTCTCCCTCACCTTGAGCACGAAATAGGGCAGCCAAAAATGGGTAGAAGGTGTCCTATTTATAGGCTCCAAAGGTTAGGGCTTGTCCCATAATTAAAGTAATACCTCAGGAGTAAAATAGTCATTTCCGCTGGATTTTTCCCCAAAGATACTCCAGAATATTCTCTTCTAGGGTATTCTAGAGTCTTCTAGTCCAGGACATGTGGCACCATCTGAGCCCTCCAAATCCAAATTCCAAGATTGCCCCTGATGGTGACTTTGGGTAGGTTTTAGGTATAAGGGCAAAACGGTCATTTTGCACCGCTCATCTTCCAAAGTCGTGGGACCCACAAAATCTGCCCTTAGATATGTCATAATTACTTGTCATTTCATTGTCATGTCAAATTCCATTTGTGTGGTCCAGATTAATTCTGATTATTTTACTCTTTCTCTCTCATCATAATGACTGGATGTGACATTCCCTCTCTTCATAATTACATGACAAGACCTCTTCCCTCTCCTCTGGGCCCACTGGAATTTCGCCCCTATCAGTATCCTGGGCCTGGGCCTGACTCCGGGAAATCCTAACCGGTCCCGCTTAACTCCTTTTTGCCGGTTATACCTTACCTCGTAACTCGTGCCCTTCAACTGGACTTGTGTGGGCCCGGATCATCAGTTACTTCTTCCTGACCATAGGTGGACAAAGCCAACATGCCTTGGGGAGCAAGAAACCTTTATTCGAGTACCTCAGATCCACCTCGTAATGCGTGCTACCCGATAATCCAAATTCTGGCCCCGAAATGCCACGTGTCTGACGTAGCACTACTACCATTGACTTTTCCTTCTACACTGGGTCAAGACACATGTTCTCTCTCTCTTCCCTTCTTGTTTCCTTCAAAAACGCAGGGCTCCTATGGCTGCCCTGAAAATGCCATATACTTACTTATATCGGCATATTTCCGCTCAACTAATTGTCCTACACCTTAGGACATAGTTGGGCGGCATCTTTTCCAACTAGACTTACACCATATACATCTTCTGTGCCCTTTTTACCTTAGCACCTTAATCCCATGACTTGTACGTACTAGGTCCACTGACCCGTATGACCGAGTTGCTTAGTCCCAAAGAGGCTTCCTAACTCCCAACGTTCTTGGGACTTTTCCCGAATTGGGCCTAGTCGTCCACCTATTTTAGGCTTATTCTCAATTCTTAGGGTCCAAAATTCGGGGTGTTACAGTGCTTGACCCACATAGTGCGCCGCCTCACCTCCTCTTATCTTGCTCTCCAAGCGACATGACTTGCTCTCCAAGCCATTCCTTGGATTATTCAAGAAGCCAACTCTCTTTCTTTGGCTTGTCCAACAAGCCTTTTGACATTCTTTATTTTCTCTTTCCCATCCATTATTTTCTGCCAGCACATGGAGAAAGAGAGGGAAGAGGCTGAAAATATAGAGAGAGAGAGTTGGTGGAGAGACACGGAGGAGAGAGAAAACACATAATAGTATATTCCATTTATATCTATATAGTTTGTGGTATGTTTGAAAAATCAAAAAAGTTGAATATGAGACAACATAGAAGAATTAAAAAGTGGTGACATGATTGTTGTTACTACTGTGTTGAATCGAAAGCGGTGCAGTTGGTGATCAAGATGATACAAGAACAAAAACTATTATAATGGTCTAGAAATCTGAACTGAATAAGTCAGATAGTACTTGCCAGTTATAGAGCTAGTCAAGAAGAAAGTATTTCTGGAAGGCGGTCATTTGTGACGTGCTTGTGACTGAGCAAATGATATCCAATGGCTATGAAACTTTTCAGATTTTAATTAAACATGATAAGCTTTAATTTGATATGTTATATAGGCCAATTGGATCTGTATACCATGAGCTATGAATTTTTGAAGTTAGGTATTGAATCTAGAACGTTTTCTGGACCAGTATGTAATGATTGGTGATTATGGAACAAATTACTTGTGTTCAACCATGGGAGGCATTTTTTCCACAAACGTAGACTTACTAATGGTCACATAGCATTTGGAATCATTGGAATCGGGCATTTGTACAATGAGATATTAATTTTTATATTTGGTTGAAAATTTTGCCAGTTTAACACTTATGCTAAAATGAGTCTTGTAGAGGGGTAAAATGGTCAAATGAGATTAGTAAGGTGTGGACCCCACGTAGGGCACCACCTCACTTCCTCTTAACTTGCTCTCCAAGCCATTCCTTGGCTTATTCAAGAAGCCAACTCTATTTTTCTTTGGCTTGTCCAACAAGCCTTTTGACTTTCTTTATTTTCTCTTTCCCATCCATTATTTTCTACCAACACATGGAGAAAGAAATGGTAGAGGTCGAAAATACAGAAAGAGGGTTGGTGGAGAGAGACGGAGGAGAGAGAAAACACTTCGGAGCCGATTTCGCCTTTGATTCAGCGTTTCTAGCTCTCAAGGCTTCTCTAACGTTGTTCCTCTCAATAAGAGCAACATTTCTATGGTTTTGGATTCTTGATTAGAAGATTTTAGCACCGTTTACAAGGTGGAGGTGCTACCAAAGTATAGAATCAAGTAGAGGTGCGTATAAGCTCTGATTTGAGCCTTATATCTTGAGGTTTTCCTAAGTTGATGCTCCCAATGAGTTTAGAATGAACAATTGTGGGGGATAAAGGTGAGAAACCAATTCGGAAGCATCGATAGAGAAAAATGAAATTTGGCCAAAAACCCTAATTGTTCGGCTAGACCCATTCCTAGGAGAAGGGATTGGATTTTGTTAACTTTGAGGTTAAAAATGGATTCTACATACGAAATTGTGGGGGAATAGGCTATGATCATGATTTTAGAAGGGTTAGATTGAAAACTCAAAGATTGAATAATGATGTAGTAGTGCTGCCATATTTGTTTTCTGGAGGCAATCGCGTTGTGTCGCGTTGTTAACCGACCAAATGATTTCCAATGGTTGTGAAACTTTGCAAGATCGTGGTAGACATCCTAAGCTTTAAGTTTATATATAATATGTGTCATTTGGGCTACACTTTGTAAGACATGAATTGCTACACTTTTGGCACTGAAACTAGAACTATTGTGGAACAGTTTGGTTAATTGAGGTTTTTGGGATTTTTTGCGTTCAATTTGCTAAATATAGTACTTTTTTACATTAAAACTAGACTTAATAAGGGTCGTTTAACCTTGGGAACCACCTCAATGGGATCTGTGTAGATTAGTTATGGTTTTCCAAAGCTAGACTAGGAAAACTGTAAAGCCCTTATTTCCATATTCGGGTTTCCGTTTTAGTATGAGGCTTTAACTAAGCAAACGACCTTCTCTGCCTGTGAAATTTGGTCAAAATATAGTAGATCTCATAGGATTTAAAGCGAGTCCCATATCATGTTAATCGGAGGTCTAGAACCCAAGTTATAAATTTTTAAAGTTTGTTCATGAAGACTAGAAAATTCTATGTTCCAAAACCAAGTATTAACTTGCCGTTCATAAATGTGTATTTATAGGACCTGACATTTGCCCAAGAAAATCAAAGGATTGGGAGCCGATTTGAGGATTTGTGAAGCGTCTAGGTAGTAACTCTTCTTTCACATACTATGTATGACTTTATGTACATGTGTGAACCATGTTGTGCCGATTGCCTCGTTGGGGGCCAGCACGACTCGTGAGCCAATTGGCTAGAAGAACGATCCATGGGGTTTCTTCCGTGGCTAGGCAATAGGACCTAGTGGACTAGTGGTCCTTGGGTCTTAAACCTAGTGCATTCAGATGATATGAGTTGATGCCCAACGCTATGGTATGGATTTTGTTTGTAGTTGTTGCTGCATGTGATATGTGATCTCTGAATATTGAATATATCGTTGATGTATTGTTCGTGGTTGCCTATCATATACTGTGCATACATTTTATGTAAGATTAATTATTACTCTGGAATTTGTTTAAATCTCAGTCCTTGTTATTACTTGTAAAATGTAAAGTGTACTGGATGTGACTCCCAAGACAAGGCGGTGGATACCGGTGGATGAGTAATTAGTTTGGGCTAGGAGGCTTTGTTGGTTATTTGTAGTCAAATAATGTAACTATGTAATATTGATGTTATGAATATTATATACGTACTTGTGGAGATTCTTGTTATGTAATCAAGAACTCTTATCAATGTACTATGCTATTTTTGTTTGCCCACTGTACTCTATGATAATGCTCTGATAAATGTCAGTATATACTATGGGGTATGAAAATTTGTCCAATACGTAATCTTTTGTAATAAGAAGTCCAATACAACTGTTCAATATATGTTCTCCCGTTTCTTTTCTCTCCCGGTTCTTTTTATTTCCCCCCAAAATTAAAGGGATACAACAGACACCAGTTGATGGTGGACTTTTAAATTAATTTTTCTCCTTAAAAAAGCCTCTAGAATAAAAGGATACAAAACAAAATCCACCCCTTTAGTATCATTCCACATTTCTCCCTCCATCCAAATACACAATATCCCATGGGCCTAATTGAGTTGTACACAATATACACAAAAAAGTCCATTGGAATCGACCATAACAAGAATACTCTAACAAGGACAACTAGTAAGTACATGAGGTAACTACAGAGTCCACGACTAACAAGATCTAAACAACATACAACTTCAAGCAACAAAGAAATGCTTCTTCATCTTCATAGCGACCGCATTGCCATCACAGAGACTGCATCGGGCTCGTGACCATGAACCCTAAATCGGTATATGCAAGTGTGTGAAGGACTTCCATGGTTCGATGTGAAGTCAAGCCTTACTGTGTCAATAGCTCCGGTGCTGCCTGAATCTGACACATCAAAAGTCTGGGCATTACTCTTTTCAAGGTCATATGTAAATTCAGATAATAGAAACATCTTCTCAGTCTCTGTAACAGATTCAGCATTCTGGCCTTGCAGCCAACCAGAAACTCTGCAGTCCTTGGGAGCACTTGATCTATCATATGCAACACTCTGGTAAAACGCAAAATATTAGCATAAAAAATAATAATGGGAAATAGGATACATAACCAAACACATGGCAGAACCAACATGAATCAGAGACATCCAGATAACCATAAAAATGTGCCAATACACACACACATCAGAAATCAAAATGGCCAGCACTGCTAAAATATACATGGGTTTCATGATATATAATTTTTGATTTTTTGTTATGCCAAAAGTGTATTTATTGAAAATATATATAAATAATATACAATCGATATGGTGAATAATACTCCCTTTGGTCCATAATGTAGAGCATTTTCTCCAAGGTAGTATTGGTCCAAAATGTAGAGCCCGTAGTTTTAAGAAATCTTTTCATTTTTACTCATGTTGGTTATTGTGCGATGAGTTTGTATTATTATACAATTTTGAAATGTATCAGGGTAGCATGGGAGAAATGAGCAGTTAAAATTACACTCCTGTACTAAATGATCCAACGTCCCAAAATTTGAAAAGCAAAAACTTCGCCAAGTTCAATTGGATAAAGGACTTTTTAGATCCCTTTTTCCATTTGCGGATACAAAACCAAACAACCTGGGTTAACCTTTGGATTTGAAAAGGACTTTTGGAAAGCTGATTGTCAAAACAAAAAATACACTAAGTGCTCAATTCTCACAAAGATAATAGTGTTGTTTTTCATTTTTCATTGGTTTCTTTACTTTTCATTTCAAGAGAATTTATTGAAGAAGGCTTAAAACAAATTGATTTGGCTAGTTTTAATTTTCTAGAGGACCTATTGAAATCATATTTTACATTGAAATGATGTATTTAACTGTTAGCAGAACAAACAACTAGAATAGCTATTTAACTTTAAGCCAAACTTCTTCAGCCAATAAAAGAAGTAATGTTTTCAAGATGATAAAATAATAGATAAATTGCAATTCAAAAGTTAAATATTCTTTTTTACCAGCAATAAAGTTCAATTTTTTAGTACAGTGCATCAAACTAAATTTGACTATAGGATTCACTGATATAAAGATAGTTTGAATGCATGTTAAACATAATAAAGCATTAGTTAATCAAAAACTAATGAATATCAATTATAACATAATACATCATGTATAATGCAATGCAAAGTCATATGACTCATCATTATAAACATGAACAAACTCTTCTCCACAATGTCAAGATCGAACTCATAATCTCAAAACTACTTTTGAAGCCTACCCATACGCTATCAGAAGGGAAAAATTATTTTGCATACTCTTTCATAGTTTGGCTTCTTAAATAATTAAACTTAAGCTTTGAAATCAAGAGTGCATAACTGTTGGGTGTACACAGTTCAAATAAAGAAAGTAGACAAGTTATGGGATTTGATTAGCAAATACAGGGGGTGGGCTGGCTTTCTGCAAACTCAAAATGAGGTGTGAAAGCTCCATGCTAGTTGAAACATTTGTTAAATAAGACACGATTATTTGCACACAAGACCCAGCCTTTCAGAACCCCAGTAAAATATGAGTACCAAAATGATAGAAAAGGCATGATTCCAGCAATTCAAGCTCTAAATTATTATAACTATTCAAGCTCTAAATTTCAACGACAACAAGAAGTCTTATCCCACAAGGTGGGATCGGCTACATGGATTACAACTTACAAGAATACTTTATAACTATTCTAGGTCTAATGGTCAACTGCCAACAAGAACGCAAGCATTCAACAGATCAATTCTTCAACTAGCCAAACCATCCATTCTTGTTTTTTAATAGAAAAAATAGTTTATAGAAGAAAACCACACCACCCAATCCAAGTTACTTGTATCAACAAGGAAATTTAGATAATTCAAAGGATTAACATGGCACCAAAATACATAATAGATCAAAGTGACCAAGCCAGCCCCACCCCTGAACTCAAAGACACAGATGAACAGAAAGAAAATAAGCCCTCCTTGTTGAGGTTGTCAGTCATGTCATATATAAAGCATCTGTACAAGTCAATATTCAAGTAATAAAGCCGTGCAGATTATATAGGAAAGCATTTCTTGGGTAGTATAAACCTTCATCTATGAAATTTGTCACTAAAGTTTTCCAAAGACATTGGTAAGTCATCAAAATTGCAAATACTAGAAAAGCTTTCTTCATTTAAAGGAAAAGTATTTAGCATCACAAGGACATAAAAAGCACATTGTATCCTCTATAAGCTAGAAGCAACAAACTAGAATAATAAAAGCCAAAAACAAAGGCATGGTTATGAACTAGTGTATGTAATTGACATACCAAGAAGTTCATTAATGTGTCATAGCACATCACGCTGATCAATAAACTTACTTTGCCACAAATAGATAAAAAGACACGTAAATATGTGGACAAAGTATTGACACAAGATATAAATAACACAAATGCATAGAACCTATGACCTACTTTCTTAATTTGACACTAAGTAAAAAGCATACCCATATTGAAACGGGCATGTGTATAAAGGCATTACCTTTGCAACATGCTCTAATGTGACAGACTCCGGAATGATAGCTGTTCGCAACTTGATCTGCACAAACCCAGAGCTCCCTTTCAAGGCAAAACACTGACCTGGCTCTCCAAAGCTTGGTTTTAACATCTTATCAGCATTGGTATGTACACCATTTTTTGCGGATAGTAAGAACCAATTAGTTCCCTTTCCCACTATAAATGGTTCTGAGTGCTTGACAACCATGGCTCCACCACTTGCAAGGGCATAGTCCACCCTACCAAGCCCATCAGCAGCATGCTTCTGAATTTCCGTCTCAATAATCTCTCTTGCATAAGTTTTTATCTCATCCAAGCTTGCCTCTCCAAGATCAGCACCCTTTGACTTCTTCAGCTCATCATAAATCTTCTGAAACTCTTCCTTAGATAACCACTCCACTGCCTTCAAATCACCCAACGACTTCTCAAGTCCTTCACTCTTGAACTCTAATTTCCTTAACTCGCTCTCCAAAATGGCTCCCTGATCATCAATTTTCTTATTCATTTCCTTCTTCAAACCCCCAATCTCATTCTCCATCTTCCTGTCCACAACATCAACTTGCACCTGGATCATTTTTGCCGTTGTTTTCAACAATGATTCCACATCCGCAATTCGACCCTCAAATTCCACCAGCCCTGGTTGGGGCCCCACCGCACTTTCACCAGATTTCAGAGCCAGTCTCCGAATCAATTGAACCAGCCCCAAAAGCACAACGAGAAGCACGAAATTCTTGGCAAAAATACTCAAAACTGTTAGCCACCGAGGTTTATAAGGCTTTGGAAGGACCTTACGAGTTCGCCGTTGTACAGCAGTCGAATTTCCAACGGCTTTCTTGGCTTGCACGAAATCCTTAGAAGATCTATCCAGAACTGCGTCACCACGAATAGAATGGTGACTCAAATCTCTCCCATTTCCCCCGGATGTCACTTTCTCATCTCCGCTCGCGCCGGGATTAGCGATAACCGGAGAAACACCAACATCATTGGCCAGCATCTCAATGTTTGTAGTCTTCCTTTCGGTAGAGACAACCGGTCTCCGACGTGCAGCCGGGTTCGCCGCTGTAATCGACACCGTAGAAGCCGACATTGGGATTACCAAGCACTGGTTCAAAAATAAGACTTGCCTTGCAAGATCAAAACCCTAATCCGCTACGGAAGACAAGAAAAAACAAAGAGTACAAGGAGGAAGAAGGCGAAGAACGATGATGTAACACAAGTATCCCGAGAAGACAGTGCGATCTGAAGAAGGAACAAGAAGATAGGAGCGTTCGTGCGGTTTTCTCTGTGTAAATTTGATTCGAAGAGAGCATGAAATGAAATTTGAACGAGGCGTGTACAGACGCTACTTTTGAGCGCTTTACTGTATGAGCTCTGGCCCATCAGAAGTCAGTTTGTACGGATTCGGCCCAACACTTCAACTTCTCTTTTTTAATAAAAGAGGGTAGCAAATGTTGGGTTGGGTTTCTCTTATCATCATTTTCTCATTATCCCTCATAATCTCTAAATCACATCCGTCCAATCAACACAGTACTACTTTCACTCTTCTCTCATTTTCCCAAATCAATGACCAAGATGTGGTCAATGAGAGACAATGAGAAGAAAGATAAGGAGAGTATCTCCTTCCAGCAAATGTTCCCTGAAATATTTCACCATGAGAAGTGACACAATGGAACTGTTTCGTTTGAGTGTTTTATAAGCTTTTGGAGCATGAAAAGGGTTGTAGAGAAAAAGCCCACCCGTGATGTGTTTGGGTTGGCTTTTTCTAAAATAAGATTTTCCTCAAAACGCTCATAAAGTTTGTTGGGAGCTCTTCTTCCCGACCGCGGGAAATGGGGCCCAACATGGGGCAAAAGGTTGGAATTAGTCGAGTTAACCAAGTTTCAAGTAAATCGGGTGAGATACCAACCTCGATTTTTTTTCGCTTATCACTTCCAAAGGCTATTTAAAACAAAAAAAAAAAGGTTCATAGAGTTTGTTGGATGCAAAATTATACTTACAGTTCCTAAATGGTACAAAAACCGTATCAAATAACTAATATCAACCATTTGGCAAACGCACGTCACAAAAGTATACATGGAGTTTTCAAAATAATATAAAAATTACATGACTATTAAGGTTAAACATTTAACAAACAATTCTATGTGCGTAGTTTTCCATCATTTTAGAAATTTCATATTTACCTTTGTATCATTTTCTTGATTAACATGTTTGCTAAACAATCAAAGCTTGTTAAATTAATAGTTGATGCATTTTCGCATCATTAAAAAACTTTATTTATACTTTTGCATCTAATGAGACCTTATAGTATCATATGCATATGGCGACATACTTCACGAGTAAATTTCCACCTCAACTCAAAAAAATTAAAACTTATTAATCGCTATTTTTATCAAATAAACCAAAATAAAATGCTTTTCGGAAAAAAAAAAAAAAAAAAAAAAAAAAGACAATTAAATACCTCTAAAATTGTTCCAAAATTAGTTCCTCGAAATTTCACAATACCAAAAACGAATTTAAAGTACTTTTAGAATTTTGGCTATTTAAGTTATATTTAGCCAAATTCAATTATTTAAAATATGATGAGGCCTCAAATAATTGGATAAAATGAGGACTAATTATTTGAGGATTAACATACATTTATAAAAATTGTTTTGTCATAAAGATATGAGAATGTTGGCTTTAAAAATATTTAAAGCCTATTTATGTCAAAATGGGGCAATTTCTTAGAACATCAAGGAAAAATTGCCTGCAAGCTAATTTTGGGCTTAAAAAAATTAGAGAATTACTATATAATAAAAAGGAATTATCGAAGGTTTGGAACAAATTTTATGATAAAGGAATGATCAAATTATACCAACTTATGTTTCCTAAAATAGAGACAAAGTTTAAGATAGCTTCTCATTCCATGTGCCCTCCATTTTCATCCTATGCGCACCTAAGATGGCACCTTATATATTTGATTATGAATTGGATGAGACTATTGACTCGGGGCATTTTTGACTCGCAATACTTATCCCCATATTTGAGGCTTACTACTTCAGTCCTATTCATTAGTCTATTTTGACAAAATCTCGCATACTAATGAGAGGTAGTTAACTCAATGATTATGGGGATAAATTTTCAACTTTGCCTTCATTTATGATTAGATATTTTTAAACTGTTTCTTCTTTCTCTATCTTCATGAGTATAATTAATATAGGTAAAATTGTCACGATCTTATTTATTACATGAAACCGGACTTATAAACAAGACCAATTTTTTTTTGTCAAAGTGAACTTCTAAATAAGAATAGAGTGGTAAATACCATATATCACTTTGATATTAAGACTCGCATAAAACATTTGATTGGGGGCATTTTTCACTTGGAAGGCTTATTTCCATTTATCGAGGCATAAATGATGTATTTCTTTTGAGGTTATGACTCGGATAGGAAATTAAGAAAATGAGTACTTGGGGCAAATTTGACTCGGATGAGAAAATGAACCCTCCTTCCCACATTTGAGATTTAAATGATGTTTTCTCCTTTATATTATGACTCAAATAACAAGATTGACTCGAGACAATTTGATTAGATATTTATATACTCATATTCTCATATTCGGGGTATAAATAAGGTTTTTATAATTTTTTTTATGATTCAAATACTCTTAATGACTCGAATAATAATTTTATATTTTAAATTTAAGTTCAGTCTTATAATTTTATTTTGAGAATATTATTATCCTTGCAAAACAAATCTCTTCTGTAATTATATTATCATCATAATATTGGATCCTAAAACCTTTGAGTTCTGGATGAACCCATCATTAATGAGCCAAATAATGGTGCTTCCCACCTGACTACTAGATTGTATAATAAAGTTATTTATGAATGAAAAACATGATATTAATCAAATAAATATATATTAAATTTGATAAATTGGAAACAAGCACAAGCTTACAAACGAAATATAGTATTTTATGACTTTATGAATTTTAAAAATTATAACAAATATTTTTGTATTTTAAAGTCAAAGCATATTATTTCATTACAAAAAAGCATATAATTTCACTTATATGTCCTAAAAAAATTTCTTTTAAGCACTCCTATGTTAATCGGGTCTCAAAAATTGGCGGGCATGTTCAAAAAATGAACAAATTAAAGGTTCATTTGTTTAAGTTTTTTAATATAAATTTTTTTTTTTTTTTTTTAAAGTTTATGATGGCTTTTAAGTTTATAAAAAAAAGTCAAAACCTAAAAGGTAGATTCTTTTATGGGTGAAGGGGCAAAAATGCCCATCAACTTTTTTCAGGGGAGCATCCAACACCATAAGCTTTCATTAGGTGCAAAAATGTTCCTGAACTTCTCCAAATATGGCAAAAATGACATTACCGTTAAGTAAGCAACGCGTGTTACTTTTTTCACCAATTTTTCCACGTCTCAACTCTAACAACTCACCACCAATCATCTTAGTCAATCTTTCTCTCCCTCAATCCTTCCCCACTCCCTCTCCTTCCACAACCCCGAGATCCTCAATGCTCTCTCATCGCCGGCAATCTCATCACTCCCCCTCACTCACCACCACCTACTCATCCATTGCCATCATAGTGACCATGGCAAGGAGGATCAAGAGCTGACCTCACCGTCCTCCTTCTTTGAGCATTTTCGACAGCTGAGGAGAGAGCATAGCAGAGAGCACTGTCTTCTTAAAGTGAACTAGAAGAGGCAGCAAAAAATTTTATTCATTGTTCATCGTCCTTGTTGCTGAAAAGAGAGTGGTGGGCGATGAGAATCAAAGAGGGAGAGCTTGTGAACCAGAGAGGCGGACTTCAAAGCACTGTTCATCTTCTCCGTTGTTAGACCAGAGGTGACAAGCTAGAGAAGAGAAGAGGAAGTCTCCCATTCCTTCTTTTCTAAAGGAATTCAACGGTGAGAAGGAGACAAAGACCAAGTGAAGGGGGTTTTATTTTGAACTTTTCTTTGCAGAGATGGTTTTATTTTGTTGATTCTTCAGTAGTGGAATAGAGTGAAGGTGGTTTGGGACCAAGTGAAGGGGGTGATGTTATGGATGATAGAGAAATATTTATTGTAGATGGAGGAAGATAGTGGAAGACGAAAGTCGGGAGGGAGAGGGTGAGAGGAAAGATAGATGAGTTTTTTTTTAAAAAAAAAAACAATCATTTAAAACAATAAAAAGAGAGCATGACAGATGGGGATAGGATAAAATTAATGGGTTGGTGCATTGTGATTGGACAATATATGGATGAGGTGATATCAAATAACACTTGGACAATTCGTGTGGGACCCACTAAACTTAAAAGTAACACTAGTTTGCGTCAATTAATGGTAATGGCATTTTTGCTTTATTTGGAGAAGTTCATGAGCATTTTTGCACCCAATGAAAGCTTATGGTGCTGGATGCTCCCCTGAAAAAAGTTGATGGGCATTTTTGCCCCTTCACCCTTCTTTTATTGTTTTGAAAAGCTATTAAAAATAATTTTAAAAGGGTTTTGGTCCGATTTTGTCTCGAAGTTGTTACATATAAGAGTAACATTGTCTAGAAGTTCACTACTACCAAAAAGACCATACATCACAGTTATTTTCAACAATACATCTTGGTTCTAATCCGTCATGTATGCTGGCATTATATATTTTCAACACAAGGCATCTCACTGGCATTATATATTTTCAACAATACATCCTTAGGCTTGAGAGTAGCAAACTTGGTATGATCTCCCGTCATGTGTCTATAGCATCCACTGTCAATATACCACTTGTTGGATTTTGATGCTCTTAGACAAGCCTACAAGACACAAAAAATCAAGTCTTAGGTACACATATTTTTTGGGGTCCTTTTAGGTTAGTTTGTGTCTTAGAAACCTCATAAGATCCCTTAGGCACCCATTTATAATTACCAATAGGTTTAGTTTTTCTTTCTTTCTTATGAAAACAAGAAGCAGTATGCTTTTTACAATTACAATAATTGCAATGGGCAAAGGATTGGAAGAATGAACTGTTTTTTGAAAATAGTTCAAGTAATTCTTTTTTCCAAATTTCTTCTTACCTTTCTTTTTGTCAAATCAGGTTTGTAACCAATTCTAGATTTATCATTTGTGAATCGTTGTTGTTTCAAAATCATATTGATCATTTCACTGCCTTGAGTGAATTTCTCAAGTGTTTTAGTAAGATAGATATTTCTTTTCTCTAAAACACAACAATTTTTGCAAATCTTTTCAGAAATCTGTTCAAAATCAGAAATTAGAGAAGAAGAAATAGTTTGAACTTGTTCTTCAAGAGTTTTCACTTTTCTTTTTGAAGCAAGAAGTTCCTTTGCTAATTTTGAAATTCTAAGTGAAGAGAGTTATACTCAGTGAGTAATTCATCAAAAGATAGTTCAATATCATTTACCTCTTCACTTTCAAATTTTTCTTCTTGAGACACGAGACAAATGTCGGCTCTTTCTTCTTCATCGGATGAGCTATCTCCTCAAATAGTTGAGACATAGGCCTTCTTTTTGAGCTTGTTGAATCTTTTCTTATCTTTCTCCTTGTTCTTGAGCTGGGAGCATTCAGACTTGATGTTGCCAAGTTTTTCACACTCGTAGCAGATGATTGGCTTCTTAGGCTCAATACTGGAGCTACCTTTATGAAACTTTTTGAATCCATGGTCTTTCTTGTAAAACTTCTTGAATCTCCGGACCATCATGCCTAGCTCTTCATCTTCGTCTTCGTCTTCGTCATCATCATCTGATTCCTTGTCTTCCTTGACAGCTTTAAGGGCAATTCCCTTATTCTTGCTGCTGATTTCATCAAGTCCTTTTCTGAACTTGATTTTTCCTTCATACTTAGACAAGCTGCCATTGATGCCATTGACTCTCCACGAGTTTCTTCAATCGCAGTGACTTTACCTTCCCATTCCTTGTTGAGAATGTTCAAGATTTTTCCCACTTGAACAGGTTGGTCATATTTTTTACCCAAGGCAGCAAGTTGATTGATCAAATGCGTGAATCTAAGGTGGAATTCTTCAATGGATTCCCCGTACTTCATACGAAGGAAACATATTCAGTCATCAGGGTATTTACACGATTCTCCTTGATTCCAGTTGTTCCTTCACGAGCAATCTCAATAGCATCCCACATAGCTTTAGCAGACGACAAAGTGCAGATACAGAAATAATCTTTTTAACTTAGAGCACTTTGAAGCATGATAACTACTTTACTGTTGAGAGTGACTAGCCTTCTGTCATTCTCATCATACTCTTCTTCTAGCTTTGGAGTTCTAACGTCGTCTTCAACAGTAGCTGGAGCATAATATCCTTTCTCGAATACTCTCCATAAGCCATATTAGGTGGCTACTACAAAGACTTTGAACTTAACCTTCTAGAAGGAGTAATGCTCACTGTTGAAACCCAGTGGTCTGTTGATCGAAGCTCCATCAAGAAATATTCCTTCCATTGGATCTTTTATCTAGACGTTAATCCATAAATAGATAGCCAATGCTTTGATACCAAATGAAAGATGGAATATCATCAAGAGGGGGTGAATTGGGTGATCTAAAATTTTCTTCAAAATGCTCTAAAACTAACTATCGAAAACAGAGTATAACAGAGGGGATAGAAGAACATTAGACACAAGAAATTTATACTGGTTCAGTCCAAATCCTTGACCTACATCCAGTCTCTATACACTTTGGGATTTCTCTATCTCAAGAGATGATTACACACTCTATAACTCGAGTAATTCTCTCACTAGAACTTACTCTCCCTTACAAACTGTAATCAAATAATCTCAATCTCAAGGGTTCTACAACCTTGAGATTTTTATAAGAATGAATAAGTTTAGAAATGTTCGCCTCGCAAGTGCACGAGTTTCACAAGTAATAAAGTGATAAGTAAAGTATCGTTCCCATGAGGATTTGTATAACAAATTGGTCAAGCAAGAGGCTTAATGAATTCAATCAAGTCGAGCTAAAACAAAGTTTTGAGTTGGAATGAGAATTTTTAAAGACTATTTCTAAAACTTAAAATTGATAAAGGCAAATGACTCTTTGACTTCAAGGATAATGGAGCCTAGGATTCTTCTTCCTCTTTTTGCATTTCATAAAACTTGGTTAACTTCCTCTCTAGTAGCATTTCAATACATATATGTATTAGTCTAGGGTTCAAAAACACTTGAAACGCTCTCTCAAATCAAAATCAAGTTTCTCTTCTCATTAAAATGCACAATCTCTTGGTACAATTAGTGAGGATCAATATTTAAGCAACAACCCTACTGTGACAATGTAAGGTTAGTAAATATATCTCTATTCTACCAACAAACCATCCATTTATCAAGTAAACTTCAAGACAAGCATGATTTCAATCAAGTTCTACACCTAGATTAGCTCTCTCGAGTCAAAACCTATGTGAATAAATCATCTAAATGGAGGCCAATCACTTAGAAGCATTAAGCCAAGGTTGAAATCAACGCACATATATATTTATCTACCAAAAGAGAGGAATATTCAAGTATTAATCCATACAAAGGGTAAGAAGAACCCTAGAATGAAAGGTTTAGCTACTCATGTTCAAATACACAAAGATTATAAGCAAAGAAACTGAATACATGAAGAAACTAGGAAGAAAAGAGGAAGAACCAAGGTGAAATACCTAAAATCTCTCTTAGGTTGAGCACCCAAGCCTCCAAGATTGTCCAAATCTCTCTCTCAAACTCTTCCCTTGTATGCCCACTTGTTCCCTTGTGCCAAGAGTGTGTTTTTCGGCCCTTCCCTTTAGGTTAAATATGGCTTTTCTGGTTTTGAAAAGCAAAACGTGCAGCTGTACTTTCTGCACTTTTTCACGACTAGCTGCGGCCAGTTTGTTGACTTGCCACGGCCAGTGACACAGAGAGCTACTTACTGCGGCCAGTTGTACAGGTTATTCTAACTTTGCACTGCTTCACCTCCTTTATTTCTTTCCTTGTTTCTTGGTTCTTATAGAGCTTCAAAACTTGTCTCCATCTTCCTACAAAAGAGGAAGGAATTATCAATTCTCAATTGAACCACAAACTCTATAGAATATAACAAGAATTTCTTTGATTTTTGCCTTATACTTTGATATGCACAATTTTCCTCTATATACTTCATTCCTATGCATATTTTGACCCGAAAATAGGTAAAAAGAGATAGAAAATATGCTAGAATATTGTCAATTTCTAAGGGTTAACAAGAAACTCTCTAAAAGATCAAATAGATGATCACTGAAGAATATAAATATCCAAAGATATTTCTTAAGTGGATGAAACAGTAAATGCTAAGATCTCAAATCGAATGCACAGAGTTTCGGTAGTTGAAGAGTTGAATACTTCTGGATTTTATAGTTGCTTGCAATAAAGACCGTTGAAGAGAGTTTAATGACCCGTTGAGTGTAATGAATATATCCGTTGAAGTCGAACGTTACTCAATCTCTTTGTATTCTTCAGATGTTCACCGTTATTCCTCATTGACATTCTTCTTTCCATTTGTCCATTGAGACTCGTGAGAATGTTGGATGGAAATGGCTGGAATACTTTATGTTTGCTCAGAAGATCATTTTCCCTTTTCGTGTTTCGTCTCTACTAAGCATTTAATACACTTCTGACACAAATTTGCTTTAAAGTAATTTGATGTTTAAACCATGTTAAAATCATCTGAAACTCATCAGCAAATTGATTAAACTTTGTTAGGAATAGTGATAAGCAATAATATGAAGTACCCAGATTATAATCAATTATTTACATATTACAAAACGGGGATTTTATTTTTCTAGAAGCTTGACTCGAGTCATTTCCAGTTGACTCAAGTCATACAAACTTGACTCGAGTCCACTATTTCAAAATAGATGGATATCGTCTCTCCAACACTATGACTCGAGTCCACTATTTCAAAATAGATGGATATCGTCTCTGCAACACTATGACTCGAGTCATATCAAATGTGATCTGGAGTTACATCAGTTTTTCAAAAACTCACTATTGGGTTTGGACTTGAAGAAATTTGAAAAATAAGCCATGACTTGAGTCATTAAATAACTTGACTCAAGTCATCTTTGAACGATGAATACTATTTGAAAATGCTGAGTTGAAGCACAATCATCTGACTCAAGTCACACATACTTGATTCCAGTCAAAAGCCTTTGATAAATTGTTTTTGGAAAACTATAACTCGAGTCATATGAACTTGATTTGAGTTACTTTGTTCAAAGATCATTTTTCTTTTGACATAGAGAGGTATGACTTGAGTTATAAGACTCTGACTTAAGTTATATCAGCACAAAGAGATATATTGTTATTAAACCAAGTTATCGTAACACCCGTCCTAAATGCGCCTTTATTTATCAGAGTTATAGCGCACAAGCATCGAAATGATTTGGACGACTTGATTGCGAAATAAATCTTTCATAAAATAACTTTGTTCGAAAACTATGAGGATAAATTTTTTTCCGATTTGAATCAATCCCTTAGGTATATCTTACTACAATAATCCAAAAAAGTAGACAAATGATAAACGATACAATACAGTCTACCTAATCCTATTTTTCCAAAAAGTCCATTCTACTGTAACCCTTACAGCTGCTTCTTCCCTCTTGATCCCGATCCACTACCTGTTTCTTTCATACGGTCTGGAGTTCAAATGAATGAACCCCAGGGGTAACAGTTAATCTCATATGCATGTGTGAAATATAAATCACAGTATAACACATGTATAAGCATAGAATAATTCACAGTAAACAAGTCACACCGTAACCGCAGTTAATGGCCAAAGACCGCAGCCCTTATGGAACACGCAGCTTCATTCTTAGGACACGCAGCCCTATGAGACACGCAGCCTCAATCCATAGCTAGGATACACACGTGCAAATTATCTAGCAACCATGATCAGTCATACATGAAATACATACATACAAGCTGATAAGATAACAGTTACCTACCTCAAACTTGAATCCTTAACTGGTCCGGTAGACGTTGGGATCGGTTGGGGTGTCAAGGCATGCCTATAAACATTTATCATTGTCATTAGTCACTACTCGCGTCGCAAAGTAACTAACTATGCGAATTAAAAATAGTAATTAATCCTTAAAAATTCCCTTACTAATAATACCCTTTTTAATTATCATTAATTAATAATAACATCTTTTATTTATTATTAATTAATGACTCCCTTTATTATTTATTCCCTAATAAATGATATTATTTATTATTATTTATCTATATATGTATTCAATATATATAACATTAAGGCTTTTGGATCATGTGTTATATATATACAGTACAATTTTGGCCTCCACGCCATATATACAATATGAAGGTGTGTATATATATATATGTATAGACAAAATCAACCACACCCCACGTACATATGCTTTATGGGAACAATAAGTTTTTTTTTTTTTTTTTTTTTTTTTTTTTTTGGTTTTATATTTATCAGTAATGCATTCATATATATATATATATACATATCAAACTTTTGGTTTGTAACCTATGCCTCCACGTGATACATATATATACACATTAAGGCTTTTGAAATTTTTAAACCCCCATAACCTAATTAAAATGTTAATCGGCAACTTATAATCCCAATTCCACAATTTTAATCAGCAATCCTTTGGGTTCCATGAACAAATACCTTTCATCATTTAAAATGATTTAGCCACCCACTTGTACGTACAGCAATGTGGAAGCCCTTGCACATTCAAGTAACCCACCTACTTCCTTGTTTAGCTATCTATTATAACCAATTAGGGTGAAAAGCTATTATATAGTGAGTTCAAATCACTCTTAAACAGAACCTAGCGACTCATGGCATGATTTTATATAACTTAATTCACTGTTCTTTATTTCCCTTAGCTAAACCCACCATTAAACCCACTTAAGATTTGAAATCACAATGTTTCACGGGTTTCCTTTGAGCAATCTAAGTGGATGTATTAATGATTTAAAATGATGCTTCAGGGTCAGCTAAACTTTCATATGGTTTGTGACAATCTCACTGAACATAAATGGTGAAAGGCTTTAAAAATCCTACATTTTATCCCAGTCTCACACGCAGATCAGATTTTCTCCTGTCTTTCCTGAGGAATGTACTTCTTTCTTGTTTTAAATGACAAGCATAAGCATTTCAAAATTAAAAAGTTTATGCAGCATTTTCACAACTTCTTATTTAATATAGAGCATTAAAAATATATATTCCACTGCATCAATGTCAATTTGGTTTATTAAGGGTTTTTTTTTTTTTTTATACACTGGCGTGCAAATATACATATGCAAAACACTAACTTTTCTTTCTCTTACTTTCCAGGTGCCACGATCATAAAGAGTATATAATGTTTTATGATCTTTCATGTGAAGTGCAAAACTCTAAGCTTTATAGTTTATGTTTTTACTCTTTTCCTTCTTATACACAAACTTAACAGTAAGAAAATTCTGATGGTCTTTATCCATTCACATGGGTATTACGATTTGCCTTCTCTTCTTGTATGTCCGGCAGCTTATATGTATTCAAGAGTAAGTTTTCATTGGTTCATGATATATATATGTTTTTATCTGGGTATACACAGTAAGCAAACATTCTAGGGTCTATATCATCATTCATGGAACTAGAGGAAGAGAACTCGGATACTCACCTTAGTTTATGAGTTTCCAGTTTTTCCTTCCTCCTTCGACAGTTGACTCCTTCTGTTCCCTTTTTTTTTTCTCCAACGCTCCCTCTTGGTCTCAGACACTCTCTTTCTCGTTCACTCTGTTTCCTTGTTCTAAAACAGGGCGCGCACACAACTGCAATGCTTTCTCCCTCTCTTTCTCTCTTGGTTTTTGCTTTCGGTCTCCCACTCTCTGCTGCTCTGTGTGTTAATGGATGAAGATGAGCAGAGATGTATATAAGGACCAAAGATCTGGTTTGAGGGAGAAAAACCAACGGTCCAAGAGATTTTCCAGACTGCTGCGCCGAAACCGTGATCTCATTTTCTTGCGTGTTTGACCTGCTTCTGCGTTTTTTCTTGGGAAAATTACAGATAGGTCCCAAGGAAGAGAGATATTTACATTTAGGCCCTTGAAATTACGAAATTATTCGAAGTCCCAAAGGGACTTCGAGTAATTATTTCAGAATGTAAAATTACTTTGCGCCCATAGTGCATATTTCACATGTAAGCGATTAACAACACAAAATGCATAAATTAACAACATAAAATGCATAAATTAACCACAACTTCGAAAAACATTCAATTTGTCATGTCTCACTTCCAGGCGATTAACAACACAAAATGCATAAATTAACCACAACTTCAAAACCTTCAATCTGTCATGTCTCACTTCGTAGCCAATTAACAACACAAAATGCATAAATTAACAACATAAAATGCATAAATTAACCACAACTTCCGGAAGTGAGACATGACAGATTGAAGGTTTTCGTAAGTTGTATTAATTTATGATTTTGTGTTGTTAATTTATGCATTTTGTGTTGTTAATCGCTTTCAGGTGAAATATGCACTATGGGGCAAGAAAGTAATTTTACATTCTGAAATAATTACCGAAGTCCTTGGGACTTCGAGTAATTTCGTAATTTTAAGAGACCTAAATGTAAATATCTCTCTTCTTTGGGACCTATATGTAATTTTCCCTTTTTTTCTTTTCGTGTATCAGCTGATATTTATAACTAAAAGATAATCCTTGTTTATTGTGATATCTTTGCTCCTGGTTTCGGGTAAGGCTGAGATTAAATGAAATGTTTTGGGTTTCGTTGCAGTTGGGGCGAGATGATATGAGAATGGATAATGGTTTGGGTTTTGAATCATGGGCCGTGAGGTTTGGAGGAGGAGGAAAATGAAAGAGGAGTTGGAGGAAGATTTAATTTAAGGGAGGGGTGTGTGCGTCTGGTTTCTAGAGGGAGGGAGTGGGAATGAAAATGAAGTGTGTGTGTGTGTGTGTATTGTTTACGTGTGAAGTGAACTAGGAGTGAAATTATGTGTGTGTGACGTGTTGTGTGTAAGTGTGCAGGTAAGTGTGCAGGAAGGAGTTTTGGGGCTTGAGTGCTATATGGGCCAAATTAGATAATAGGCTGGATTGATTCATTAGAGGATTCAGGTTAAAAATATAGTCCAATACTCAATACCACTGATTCCAACACTTATATACCTTTTTTTTCCCTTTCAATTTGATTGCAACATTAAATATGTGATGGAAATTAATCCTCATTTTCTTTCAAGGATTTTTCCCCTCACAACTTAATTCCCTATAAAATATTTAGGCTATAATTATTCCCAACTATATGTCTTTAACTTATTGAAAAATATGCCTTTAATTCCAATAATTATTTTAGGCCATAAATTATTCCTTTCATATATTCCTTGAATTTATTCTTTTCTTGGAAGTTTCAAGAAAAGAAAGTAAAGCCTTTACCTCAAACAATTATTCTCATAATTATTTTTAAGCCAAAATTTTATATTCAATTTCCATAAAATATTCCAATTCCAAATCCCAAAATTTGGGATGTTACATTATCTTTAAAAATAAAATACTTTGGCTTGTATCAATAACAATATTTTGGATTTACAATTGTTAGTTATTATCAAAACATATAGAAAACTAATATAAGAGAGTTATATTATTCAACTGAGTATTGTAAAGTCTCAAGGTAGTGGGACCTTGAGTGGGTGGTTCAATTATAAGCTGTAAGGGGGAGTGAATATGGTGAGATTACTAAGTGCCTTTTGTAATCATTTTTGTGAAAGATAGTAGAAATCTCAAAAGAGCTCTGGGGATTGGATGTAGGCCACATGATTAAGGATGAACCAGTATATATCTGTTTGCACGCTTCAGTGATATCTCTCTAACCTTCCCTTCTGGTTTTAATTATTGCTTAAGTTTGTTTTAATTTTTATAATCCACCCAATTCACTCCCCTCTTGGGTGATTCCTAGAACTAACAAAATGTCTCTCATTATGCATTCAATAAAGTCATCACATATCCAGGAACATTACCCAGTCTCTAAAGACCTTATACGGATATGGCCTAATTCAGACCATTTATCCCTCGCCCAGTATAGAAGAAATTTCATAATTATCCAAATCTATTAGAGATGTTGTAAAACATTATTTTGGAGTAGTAACCAAATAGACAGTATTTATTAGATGTTATTCCACTAAGCCGAAATAGCTCCAAATAAATTTTATCCACCAATAAATCTAATAAGACTAGGAACCACCAAAAAGCCTATCGAATGTGATCTAGAAAACAAAGAAGATTTTGAAGATAATGATGATTTCCAATACCAAGTACATGTATTAGAGCCCAAGATTACAACGTAATATTCCAAGAGATGAACAGAACTATAACTTCCTAAGAAGCCTAATGGGTCTACTTTGTGGGCCCAATGACTTGTATATACTCAATAGGGATAGTAAGCTGACAAGTAAAAGTTTTTCCCACAATGGTTTGACAAGATAAAAATGAATAAGATGGATAATCCTGAATATACTAAAAGAAGAATATGTCGAGTATTATCAGATTATGCCAACTATAAATGTAATTATTGTGTCGATAGAGAAAGGACAAAAAAATATTATGAAGAACCTTTAGTACATATGAATGTCCTACAGTAGCTGCCACGACTGTTATGGAAGTATATATCGATGAAAAGAAGACAAGAAGCCAAAGAAGAAGAAGAAGACAAGGAGACAAGATAAGGTGGAAGAAAAAACAAAAAGTAGAAGACAAGAAGAAGGATATGATAACTATGCAATAATGTAATTCACAATAATGTACTCAGAGTTGGAAATGCTCGGCTCTATATAAAGCCATCTAAATATGTATATTTATATAGATATGTGTGTGAATTTTAAATAAAATTATAAAATGATATAATTTTGATATCCTTATATTAGTATATTAGAATTCAAAATTTTCAAATATAAGTCATTCTACATATGTTTGTTAAAAAGTACTCAAATTTTTGATTATGTTGTCAATATTTTCCTCATATAAAAGTACTTAAATGATTTCTAAGAATATTAAATAGGATCAATATATTAATGTTAAGAGACAAATTAAGGATTTGGTATTTGAGGGGTAAATTAGTAAATAATAATCTAACATGTTTTTAATTTAAAAAAATATAATTCAAGCATCTTTTTAGAATATTTTTTAAAAATGTTAATGGTTTGGACTAAAATGTATGTTTTTAAAATAGAGGGATTGTATGTGTAATTAAGGTAAAATAGAAGGATTATCAAAGTATTTTACTCTCAATTCTTTTGTTTGGAAATATAATTTCATATTTATTTAGTTCTGATTTTGAATTAATTTTCTTCTATGTCCTTTTATTGAAATTCTCCTTGATTTTATATCTATAGTCTGGTGTCATTTAAGGTGTGATTGGGGAGAGAAGCCTCACTATTTCCCTTATCATCCACTTTCCTCCACTTATTTATTCTCCCTTTAAATTAACTTTGAATGGTTGAGATTTAGTATCCTATAAAAATATTATTATAATATTAAATAATAAAAAATTATTTAAATAAATCTAAATCATTAAATTTTGATATCACTAGTTGATATCTTTATACTTTTATTAAAGTATTACACACACACATATTATAGGATGTTGAATTTCAACTATTTAGAGCTAAATCTCACACATACTATAGGATGTTGAATTTCAATCATTCAGAGCTAAATCTAACTATGAGAATAAAGAAATGGAGGGAAGTGGATGGTAAATGAATTGTATCGGTCATCTCTAATGTGACTGATGATGACTAGACTATGATTTTCCATTTATATAAAAACTGGTTATGATGACTGGATTAAAGGGAAAGTCTTTTCAAGTTCCAAGGGATTAAAGTCAAAAAGTTTCAAGAAAAACTTAAATGTCAGAAAATTTTTGAAGAGTTGTTAATCTTATATATAGGAGTTAGGAGTTGTTAATAAAATTTTTCTAATATTTAAATTTCTCTTACGACATTTTACTTTTTCTTTTTTTTTTTCCTTGAGATCTGAAAGGTTTTTTGACTTTTAAACTCCATTATGTGAAGGAGCCACGTTCTGGCCGCACGCGCGTTCACTAGATCAAAATTGACTGAGCGGGAAACCACGGAGCACGGGCCAAACCCAGTGGGTACGTCACACGCGCCACACGTGTTACGCGAGTGGTTGAATGTGAGCGTGGGATTGCGAACCAGGGGCCCTTAGAAACCCTAGGCATGAGATTTTGGGGAACGGTGTTTGTCCACTCGCTCAAGGCCCTCGCGTGAGATTTTTCAGTTTCAGATCACCACGCGAAGAAGACCCTCTCTATAATCTTCTTTTACGTTAAAATCACAGAGGTACTCACTCTGTTTTTCTCGTCTTTTTGGCCTTCTCTTATTTATTCTCTTCTGATCTCATTGTTATTTCTAATAATTCTCTCTGTTATTTCCACTTTAGTTATAAGAAATCATTGCATATCATTAACGCATATGGTAACTTAAAATATATGATGCTATGTAGAAATTTGGGGAATGTTATATACACATTCCAATTCTTCTTTTTTGAAGATTCGTGCTCCTCATCGTGGGAATCAGTACTAACGAGCAATTTAACTGAGAATTCAGATTAAACTTCATGAAGAATGTCAAAAAATTGTTACCATATGCGTTAATGAATTGCGAACAGTGGAGCTGCTTTTTAGTAGCTTGAGCTTCTTTAAGCTCATATTGAATTTATGGAAACTTGATTGTTTTCAGATGGACATTGGAACCTTTCTAATATCGGCTTAGCTCATGCGTGAACAAGTACAAATAGCCTTGGGACTTTTTAAGATGTTTGGTATAAAAGCCTTGTTGACTAGTTATAGTAATAGGGGGAAAGATTTCTTGAAACAGTGTCAGAAAAAATGGTAGAAAATGTTATCCTTTGCTAGATAATTATCTTAGATGCTTGAATCATGTTAGAGGGATTAAAATGATGACTTAGACAGTAATATTGAACCTTTACAGTTAACTTTGGGAGTGTGCTCTTTTATTTAAAAATAAAAAGGAGGGAAATATTAGAGTGCTCAAGTGATTGAAAAACTAAAGGCTATTTATTTTATTTACTCATATGTGGATGAATGCTTTAGGGATTTGAATTTTGTGACCTTAAAGACGGAATTTGCTCACTGTTTTAGGGTGCTCTGACGTGGATAAGTGTCCCAAATTATAAAATCACATAAGTCCATGATTTGTTGCTTAATGTTACTTTTCCCTTGTAGAGGATAAGAAGAGCTTTAAATAGAGATTTGAACCACTTCTTTTCGAGTTTCCTAGAATAAGTTATGGTTTTTCAAAGTTCATTAAGGTTATGAAATGAATAGTAAACACAAAAGTAAATTTTAAGGTCTAGTTCATGGGATTGGAACTTGGTAGAATACACGTATATATAGATTAAAAAGTGTATTTTTTGCCTCTTGTTTTCCTATTTTTTCCATTTTCCTTGCATAATTATAGTTACATAGTGAGATTGTACGTTGAATACAGATGAATTTGTGTGCTTGATTGCTCAACATGATTATTATTGTTTCCTCTTTTCAGGTACCCTTAAATATAATCAGGCAGCATATTGTTATTCTGATCATGGATATAGATCTTAGGTTACCTTCTGGTGAGCACGATAAAGAGGATGAAGAGCCAAATACAATTGATAACTTATTGGATGGTGATGAAAAATTTCATAACGTAGACGTAGAAGGAAGAAATATAGTTGATGCTGGTGTATCTGCTCTAGATGGCGGAGATTTGAATTCCCCAACATTGGATATGGCAATATTTAAGGAAGATACAAATCTTGAACCACTTTCTGGCATGGAATTTGATTCTCATGGGGAAGCTTATTCTTTCTACCAAGAGTATGCTCGGTCAATGGGATTCAACACAGCAATTCAAAATAGTCGCCGTTCAAAAACATCAAGAGAATTTATAGATGCAAAGTTTGCTTGTTCCAGATATGGAACTAAACGGGAGTATGACAACAAATCATTCAGTCGACCACGAGCAAGACAGAATAAGCAGGAGTTTGAAAATTCAACTGGCAGGAGATCTTGTTCAAAGACTGATTGTAAAGCAAGCATGCATGTAAAAAGAAGGTCAGATGGAAAATGGGTTATACATAGTTTTGTGAAGGAGCATAACCATGAGCTTTTACCAGCCCAAGCTGTCAGTGAACAAGCAAGGAAAATGTATGCTGCAATGGCTAGACAGTTCGCTGAATACAAAACTGTAGTTTGTCTAAAAAATGAGAAAAGTCCATCTGATAAAGGTCGGAATTTAGGCCTGGAGACTGGGGATGTCAAACTTCTGCTTGACATCTCCATACAGATGCAAAACATGAATTCTAACTTCTTTTATGCTGTAGACATTGGAGAGGATCAACGGGTGAAAAGCCTGTTATGGCTTGACGCTAAATGTAGGCATGACTATATCAACTTTTGTGATGTAGTTTCTTTTGACACCACCTATGTGAGGAACAAATATAAGACGCCTCTTGCACTTTTTGTTGGAGTAAATCAACATTATCAATTTATGTTGCTTGGGTGTGCCTTGATATCAGATGAAACTGCCACAACTTATTCTTGGCTGATGCAGACATGGTTGAAAGCAGTTGGGGGTCAAGTTCCTAAAGTGATAATTACTGACCATGACAAGACACTCAAGTCAGTGATTTCAGATGTATTCCCCCATGCTCATCATTTTATGTGCCTATGGCACATATTGGGGAAGGTAACTGAAAATTTGGGTCATGTCATTAAAAAACATGAGAATTTTATGGCAAAATTTGAAAAATGCATCCATAGGTCGTGGACAAGTGATGAGTTTGAGAAGAGGTGGTGGAAAATGGTTGATAGGTTTGAACTCCGAGAGGATGAATACATGCAGACATTGTATGAAGATTGCAAGTTATGGGTGCCGACATTCATGAAGGATGTATTTTTAGGGGGTATGTGTACCATCCAGCGATCTGAAAGCATAAATTCCTTCTTTGATAAATATGTTCACAAGAAGACCACTGTACAAGATTTTGTCAGACAGTATGAAACAATATTGCACGACAGGTATGAAGAGGAAGCAAAAGCAGATTCTGATACTTGGAATAAAGTGGCATCATTGAAAACTCCTTCACCTTTAGAGAAGAGTGTTGCTGGAATTTACACACATGCAGTATTTAAGAAGATTCAGGTTGAGGTCATTGGTGCAGTTGCTTGTCATCCTAAACCTGAAAAGCAGGATGATGCAAGCATTACTTACAAGGTTCATGATATGGAAAGGAATCAAGAATTCACAGTTGTGTTGAATGAACTAAAATCTGAGGTGTCTTGTATATGTCGGTTATTTGAATATAAAGGTTATCTTTGTCGACATGCATTGATTGTTCTACAATATTCTCGCCTTTCAGCAATTCCTTCTCAATACATTTTGAAAAGGTGGACAAGAGATGCAAAGTCAAGGCATTTACTTGGGGAACAATCAGATAATATGCTGGCTAGGGTACAACGGTACAATGATTTAACTCAGAGAGTACTTAAACTGAGTGAAGAGGGATCTCTATCTCACGAGAGTTATATTATTGCATTCCATGCACTTCATGAGGCATATTCAAGTTGTGTGAGTGTTAACAATTCCAGTAAAGATCCTGCAGAAGCAGTCACATCAGCTGGTCATGCTCAGCTTTCCCCTGAAGAAGATACCCGGAGTAAAAATATGGGAAAGACAAACAGAAAGAAGAATCCAGCTAAAAAGAAAAAGGTTAGTCACATGTTATTTATGTTCTTTTTTTAGGAATACAAGACCATGGATATGAGCCGTGCAGTAAGAAACAAAATTAATCCGGTTTGTCAATCAAAATATCCCCACATGCTACATGATCGAGTTTTAAACTTCATATTCTTCCATCATGTGATTAACTTAATGAGCAAGCAAATTAGCGCACATCTGTTTTTCTAGGTTGTTTCTATCACGACCTCATTTTTCAATTGCAGTTGAACTCTGAGGCAGAAGTGATGACAGTTGGGGCTCAAGACAACTTGCAACAAATGGTTTGTCCTTCTACAATCAGTAAATTTCTAAAGTGATGAATATTAAATTTTGGGTCTTAAAGCTGGTAGAAAAAATTTAGGCTACTTGGTGGGGCTTTCATGAACATAGAGGAAGAAATTGTTAAAGACTGGAATCCAAATTCCAACCTAATTAAAGTTTTACATTTTTCTGCTTAATACATTTACTTGAAGTGAGCTTCTCTGTAATTAACAGAAATTTTAATTTGTAGGAGAAGTTCAACACTAGGGCTGTAACACTAGATGGTTATTATGGTGCTCAACAAAGCGTACAAGGAATGGTATAAATATGATCTACTGTAACTATAATCATCTGTATTTTTTCCATGTCGAAAATTGAACATCAACATCGGTTCTTTGATGGCTCAGTTAAACTTGATGGGACCAACTCGTGATAATTACTATGGAAATCAACAGACTATTCAGGGCCTGGTGAGTCAGAGACTGTGATTAATTGTCAAATAATAGTTGGTGACTGAAAAATGATTTAGAAACTGTGTATATGCATGTAGGGACAATTAAGTTCAATACCACCAAGCCATGATGGTTATTATGGTGCTCATCAGAGCTTGCCTGGTCTGGTATGGTGAATAAACTCATGCTAAATTAATTTGCTGTCCCTACAATAGTTATGGTAAATTCATATTTGGTCCAAATTTGCAGGCACAATTGGATTTTTTCCGAGCATCAACAGGCTTTGCATATGGCATTCGGGTTCGTCTGTATTTTAGATTAATTTGCAAGGTTTTGTTCCTTTTCCCATATGAGTATTCCAATAATGGCTAGTTCCTTGTGGCAGGATGATCCTAACACAAGAGCAGCACAATTGCATGAAGATCCATCAAGACATGCATGAACGGCACCAAATTTTGAACAGAAGGTAGTGAAAAATTTGAAGCAAAAGCCTAATAATTTTGGACTGATTCTTTGAAGAGTATTTTATCTTTGAAATCACCATCACGTTAAGCTCATTAACAAACATGAATTGGCTCAATTCCCAAGAACGATTGAAAATGTCCCAAGACAAAGGACTATACTAATGAAAAAATGGCCCCATCACCGTTTTGTTATGATTCTTTGTTAAGAATTATTTCAGTGACAGGCATTTTATGACCATTTCCATATCTGGTTGAGGTCATCACTCATCTTTGTAAAGTATTTACTAAACGGACTTCATGTGAGAATGATGCAGAAAACAAAATTTTCTTTAGAGAAAATTGGGGACCAAATAGATAGAAGCTGTATCATTTCAAGACTGAAGTATCAAATAGCTTTTTGTGTGAATATGTCTGGTCAAGGAACTAACTAAACTATTCGTGCCATATGTATAGGAGGAGGAAAAAACGAGGACTGAGCTTGGTATGCTACTCTTTGTTACAATGGAAAGCATCACGCCTTGTGGAAATTACAATGGGGAAAGTCCTAGTCTAGTATTTGTGAAATATAAGATGTAGGATCTCTTGTCTTTTTTATACATGGGAAGAAGGTCTAATATTAAACCTCTTGTATAAAAAATCATGTTGTAATTCTGATTTTTTTTACAGGTACAAGTATCCTCCGGTTAGAATGTGGAGTACTAAATGTGAATATTTTTTCTCATGGAATTATGATCTTTTTACTACATGGGAGTTATAAATAGGAAACTTATGTTGCAAATTGTTCGTAGCCCATATTTATTATTGCTTGCTCTTTTCAACACTTTCAAATTGTTGGTTGCCCTTCTCTCGAGAAAGAGAAGGGAAAAAAATGGAAGAAAATTTTGGTTCTCTCTCTCTCTTAAGAAAGGGTGAAACTATTTTTTGAACAAGTTTTAGGAAAAATAAGTCAAAAACATCTATATGGATTATTTGGCCTGTATTTAAAAAAAAAAAAGTAAAAAAAATAAATTATGACCAAAAACAATAGCAAATGAGAATAAAAATGAAAAATGAGAGACAGAAACTAAAGATGTCCTTGCCTTTTATTTTAGAAATTAATCTTCAAAAAAGCAAGTTTTTTTTTTTTTTTTGATAGGATAAAAAAAAAAGCAAGTTTTTTTTTTTGGTTGCCCACCGGGCTTTGCCCCGACTAGTCCGGATCCACAGTGTCGCGCACCGGCTATGGTGGGAGAGTCTCCTAGCGGGGGTTTTTTTTCATTCACAAGGCTCGAACCCGAGACCTTAAATAGCTTACCATTTGAGCCAACGTTTAGAACAAATAAATAGAAAATCTTTTTAGTTTTGGGCTTGTGCTCGTAGTCCCTCCGATTTTTAATGTAAGAAACACTTTGTAATTCAAACTTTTTAATTAAATTAAATTGAATCTTATATTAAAAATGAGTGAATATTTTTTAAAAACATAGAAGAAATTACATCTAGATAAGTGTTTTTCTTTATTTTGGGGAAAAACAATTTTTAATAACTACAATCAAACATATTTTAAAGGGAAAATCCCACATAAAGGTCATTTAAAATGGTAAAGAAAAGAGAGGTCATTCAGATATTCATAATACTATAGAGATGTGAGTATCTCAACTATCTGTTTTAAAATTTAAAGAAAATGATGAAAATGTCACTCAGTGAGTTTTAAAAGAGAGAAGAAGGTGCAATATTTTAACAAGTAGTCATTTTTAAATGGAGAGTTGTCATTTCCATATCAAAAGTTATTATTTTCAAATATGAACTTGGTAAACCCCATATCAAGTATAAGAATTCATCCATGCATGCATTCTTATTTTCATAATGGTTATTTTTAAATAGAGAGTTGTCATTTCCATATCAGAAGTTGTTACTTCAAATCCGAACTTAATAAACTCATATCAAGTCTACTAATTCATCAATAATTGCATTCTCATTTTCACAAGTGGTCTTTTCTTTTTCTTTTTCTTTTTTTTTGCTACTGCAGGGTATCCCCACAACCGGTAGCCATGGGACTAATCCCTTGCCCCGGATCAGCGCACAAAGCAGTAAAGGGCTGGCCACAGGATGCTTTCTATTCACAAGAGTTGGGGATCGAACCCCCAACCACTTGCTTAAGGGACGAGATGTTGAACCATCACGCCCACCCGTCGTGGTTCACAAGTGGTTATTTTTAAATGGAGAGTTGTCATTTAATATCAGAAGTTGCTTATTTTCAAAGTTGAACTTGGTAAATTTTATCGAGTTTAGAAATTCATCCATGTCTATCTCAGTTTAATTTTAGAAAAGTAGAGTTGTCATTTTCATAACAAAATTTGTTATTTTCAAAGCTGAATTTGATAAACCCATATCGAATCTAAGAATTCATCTGCATGCCTTCTCATATAAATAAGTGGTCATTTTTAAATATCTCAGTTCGGATTTGTAAATAATAACTTCTAATATGGAAATAAAAACTCTCCATTTTAAAATGACCACTTGTAAAAATGATAATGAAGGCGTGAATGAATTCCTAGACTCGTTATGGGTTTATCAAGTTCATATTTGAAAATAACAACTTCTAACATAGGAATGACAACTCCCCATTTTAAAATGACCACTTGTAAAAATATTGCGCCTTCTCTCTTTTTTAAAACTCACCAAGAGACAATTTCACTATTTCCTTTAAATTTCAAAAAGGACGGCTGGAGTATTCACACCTCTGTGATTATTCGAATCACCTCTATATCCTTTACCTTTTTTAATGGTCTTTATTTGAGATTTCCCCTACCTTAAATCATTGGAATTTTGAAAAATTTTAAAAACAAATCGAAAAAAGGTTGAGGGGAGATAAAAATAAGAAGAAAAGGGTTTTTTTTTAAAAAAAAAAAAAAACCAACAAGGAAACTTAGGGCGTGTTTAGTTTGAGGGGCCCCTCATTTGGGTTAAAATTGTGGAGGGGAAGGGATCCCAAACTTTCTATCCCCTCCCCTCTAACATCCTATTTTGGCTCCCCTCTAAATAGGTGCACATCTCTTATGTGCACCCTATATGTTCATCCCTCTAATTTTGGGGTGAGCACTTTTTATTTTTATTTTTATATATTTTATTTACTTAGATTAAATTATATGCTACATCATGAAATATTTTTTGTACATAGTATTTCAAATTAATTAATTTCCAATCCTACATTCAAATATATTTTTCATATAACACCTATATCTTGGAAATTAATTAATTTGAGATACTAAGTACAAAAAAAATATTTAAGGATGCAGCATATAATTTATCTAAATAAATAAAATATATAAAAAAATTAAAAAAAATGCTCACCCCAAATTAGAGGGATGTACACCTAATGTGAACCCCTAAATTGGGCGGTTTTGGAGAGGAGCCACATGTATATGATATTCCAATAATGCACATGGTGTAAAATATTACTATGATATAAAATAATTTGATGTCTGGGTAAAAAAATTAAAATAATTCACTGACAAGGAAATTGAAATAAATAGTACAATAATATATAGGTAGCATTGCCCTCCTCCTTCCCAAAAACTCTCCATCCTCTTCAACTTCCCCCAACAGCCAACATCAAGCCATCAACCAAGAACAAAAAATAAATCGACAAAAACAAAATAAGACAAAGAATAGAAGTTAATGAGAAGAAATTGTTACAGTGATTAAATGTGAAGGCTCCAAACAGTCAAAGGACACATCATTCACTGGAGATGAAATGGACAATATACTCTTGGAAGGTGGTAGAACTAAGGATGGTAGTCCTCTATTTAGACTGAAAGAGATGCCTCACAAGTATAGGGTGCTACACTACTTGTACAATAGGAATTTTGTGAATAAGGGGAAGCACTTCACAACCATGAGCATTGAGGACAAAAAATCCTCACGTGTTTGATATGGAGGAAACCTTTTAATATGAGGAAGAGAATAGTGGACATAATGCTCAAAGCAGCTGCAATTGGAAAAAAGAACTCTAAACTACCCTATCCGTCACTTGTGTCCCTCATATTGGAGAAGAACAAAATTTGGTATCTTCAAGAAGGTGAGGCTCCGATGTGGAGTCCAGAATTTGATGAGGAGGCCTTACACCAAATGTGAATTCCTTTTGAGGCCAAAGAGGAATCCGATAAATCATTTTCTGAGGGGGGAAAAGGTTATTAAGTCCAAGCGTGAGCCAGCTCCAAGTCCTTTTAGGCCTAGTGCAACTCCACATTCAGTTTAAGATGAATCTGCAGAACTAGGTAGACTTTTTGGCCAAGTTCTGGATGACAAACTTGGTATGATGTACGGTAAGCAACAGACATAGATTAGTGCCATTAGTTCCATGCAAGATCAGCTGCAGGCACAGAATGGTGTCATTGAAGTACATATTGCTAGGGTTGAGTCACGGATGACACAAATTGCGCTTGACTTTAGGGACCTTTGCAAGTTTATTCACCTCTATGCCACTGAGTTTAGGGACTTTGCATCATTCATGGCAAGTCAAGATCATGGAGTTGGTCCTTCAAGAAAGTCTCCAAGTGACGCTGCTATAGATGCGGGTGAGAAATTACATCAAAGTGTGGAAGGTTCCCCTTAGCCATCCCACCACTCCCCAACATACAATGTCGAACAACAAGGGCATGTTAGTGCAGGCAACTCTCCTAAAGCAGACTCCAAGACTGATGAGAGTGGAAGAGATTTGCGACATTTGTCCTACTACTACCCCACAATGTTTAAGCAGTATGCTCTGTTTAAGCAGAAGTTGTGGATGGTAAGGAAGATGATAATGGCAATGTTACTATCCTATCCGTCACTTGCGTCCCTCATATTGAAGAAGAACAAAATTTGGTATCTTCAAGAAGGTGAGGCTCTAATATGGAGTCCAGAATTTGATAAGGAGGCCTTACACCGAATGCGAATTCCTTTTGAGGCCAAAAAGGAATCCAATAAATCATTGTCTGAGGGGGAAAAGGTTATTAAGTCCAAGCGTGAGCCAACTTCATGTCCTTCTGGGCCTAGTACACCTTCATATTTAGTTCAAGATGAAGCTGCAGAACTGGGTGGACTTTTTGGCCAGGTGTTGGATGACAAATTTGGTATGATGCACGGTAAGCTGCAAACAAAGATTATTGCCATTAGTTCCATGCAAGGTCAGTTGTAGGCAAAGATTGGTGTCATTTAAGCAAATGTTGCTTTGGGTTGAATCACGGATGACACATATTGCGCTTGACTTCAAGGAACTTCACAAGTTTATTCACCTTTATGCTACTGAGTTTTAGGACTTTGCATCGTTCATGGCAAGTCAAGATCATGGAGCTCGCCCTTAAAGAAAGGAACGAGCTCCAAGTGATGCTGATGTAGATGGGGGTGAGAAATTACATGAAAGCGTGGAAGGTTTCCCTCAGCCATCCCACCACTCCCCAAAATACAATGTCGAACAACAAGGGCATGTTTGTGTAGGCAACTCTCTTGAAGCAGACTCCAAGACTGATGAGAGTGGAAGGGATTCGCGACATTTGTCTTACCACTCCCCTACAATGTTTGAGTAGCATTCTCAGGAAATGCGTGAGGTGACCACAGATGAAGAAGCTGTGGATGGTAAGGAAGATGATAATGGCAATGTTACAGCCAACTCCACAGAGGAAAAAGAACAGGCTGGTAAGGAGGATGATGATGACCATGTTATAGCCAGCTCCACAGAGGAAGAAGAAGAGGCTGGTAAGGAGGATGATGAGCACCATCTTAAGGACAGCTCCACAGAGGAAGAAGAAGATGCTCGTAAGGAAGATGATGACGAACATCTTACAAATAGCTCCACAGAGGAAGAATAAGAGGCTGAAGGAAGATGACGATGACCATGTTATAGTGGTAACCAATCTGATTTTTTACTTTTCACCCACCTTTGAATCCAAATTATCCTCATTTTGCTTCAACTAGAACCAAGCCATTTTTTTTGCATGACATTGCTGCATTTATAGGTTCCATTATGGTCCTTCAATGTTAGTTTTTCTTCATTTGTATGTAGCATTTGAGAAGGCCAAACTGGTTTCATTTTACTTCCTTTCACCTATATTGCATTGAATGCAAATTACACTCATATTGCTTCAACTATAGCCAAGCCATTTCTATGCATGACATTGTTGCATTTGTGCGGTGCATTATGATCCTTCAATCTAAGTTTTTCTTCATTTTTATGCAGCATTTGAGAAAGCCAAATTGGCTTAATTTTACTTCTGTTCACCCACCTTGCATTGAATGCAACTTATGGTCATATTGCTTCAACTATAACCAAGCCATTTCTGTGCATGACATTGCTACACTTGTAATAAGCTTTTGTAAAACCATATATTGATATGCAATTTTTTTAAAATATTTTTTATACGTCGATGGTTATTAACTTGCTCGGTTATAAAATATGATCATTGACTTGTCAAATTCTCCAAACATATCCAATTTTTATGACTACTACAATACTTTCCTACATCTAACCTCAACTTTTTCAAATTCTGTACCCACTTTCAAAGAAGTCACTTTGGTTATTGTCATGTTCAAGCATAATTGTTCTAATTAATTAAATACATCACACACAATCCTTTTCGTTAACTCTTTTTACGCTACTCTATTTTTTTTGTACCAACGTAGCAATTTTATTTCATCCACTTCACAATTTTAGGGGTTTAGCAGTGGAGTAATTTCATATTTTGTTTTTGTCCCTATCAAAGTAGCACCTGGGTTGAAGATTTTCTTCCCCATTCCTCTTGCAATATTCATGTTTGCTCCAGATTGCTTCATTTGGTGTTGTCCACCTCTATTTCCTTCCCTGCCGTCGTCTTTCTCACATTCGGCAGCCGTTATGCTCGTCGCAGTTTCAGATCCTTTCGAGATCTCCAACAATTTTCTTTCTCCACCAAGACGCGATTTGGTTTGGCTCTATCGTTTATGTCCAATTCACACAAAAAAAAATGTTTTCTGCCTTTTTTTTTAGGGCATTGTGAGAATTTTACCTAACCTCCACTTAACCAACACCCAGTTCTTCTTACCAAACAATTTTTTTCCGCAACTTAATTATATTCTCATATTTACCAAATAGCTCTAATTTTTAAAGTTCCCTCTTAATCTTCCCTTTCATTCATTTCCCTTCTTTAAGTTCATTTCCCTCCTTAAATGTTCCCCATACCAAACGGGCCCTTAGAAGTATTAGAGACTAAATTGGATAAGACATACTCCATCGAGTTCTAATTATAGGACATATTTAATTGATTTTGGGGAGATTAAGGAGATGGGTTAAATTAGTTAATTTTACTCATTTTCCTAAAATACCTTATATAAATTTAAAATAACATAAATAAAAGTGAATCAACAGATCCTGCCACATACCTCTCTGAGATAAAATTTTCCTTTTCACACACTTTTTAATTGAAATAATGACCTTACTATATATACATATATGTGTGTATATATATGTCTACACACACACATATATATATGCACGTGCACACATTGTGTGTGTGTGTGTCCACACATATATATTGACAGACACGCTCACAAATATATATATATATATATATGTACACACACATATATACATAGATATACATATATGTACACACACATACATATATATCTATGTGTGTGTGTTTGTATATGTCTATATATATTTGTGTATAGACGCGCGCGCGCACACACACACACACATATATATATATTTGTGTATGTGTCCATATATATATTGGCAAATTAATGTCAGCTGATCGATAAATAAATTAAAATCCAACAATTTAAAAGTTTTATCGACTATAAGGGTCTGTTTGGTTCAACGAGAGGGGGAGGGGGGGAGGGGGGATTTTAATGGAGGGGAGGGGGGAGGGAGGGATTTTAATATTACCTTGTTTGGATTGATCAGAAGGAAGCGGACGGGAGGGATTTTAATGTTACCTTGTTTGGTTTAGGAGGAGAGGGGAGGGAAATTTTTTTCACATTGACAACTTTAGCCTTATATTATAAGAATGATTTTAATGTTACCTTATTTGATTCAGTGAGGAAGGCAAAAGCAAAAAATGATAGCTTCAAAATCGATGACTCATTTTGTTCTACCTAAAATTCCAAAGCTTAATATAATGGCAGCAGAAAACAAGACACGAAGCTTCCAAAGATGAGTTATGACCAGAGGCTTCTGAGGGCCTAAAAGAAAGCCCAAATCTTTTGCCTCAATTTTTGTGTGGAGTAATTTAGAAGCACGCATGTGGGACTTTGAAGTTGAGTAGGCGGGCCTAGAGGCGGCAATCGTGGTGGGGCCGGTCCTCTAGGGCCCGAGTAAGAAAAACACCTGTTTTTCAAAGCCGACTACTGAGAGCACCGGGCCGTGACCGACTGCGGGGCTCGGAAATTACTATTCCAAATTTTAACTATTTTTCCTCCACTTTTTTAAAAAAAATATAATTAGTAAATTACAACACGAATCATCCAATAAATAAGCACAGTCACTAATTCATAATTAAAAGCAAATTATGTTCACAAATAACTCACATAAAACATAAAAAGCATATGGGTTAAATATCAAATTTGCCATGAAAGTTTTGCTAATGGAGCGTCCAGCACCCGGAAGTATTTAGGGTACCAAATTTGCCCCGGAAGTATGAAAAAGGTAGCAAATTTGCCCATCCGTTAATTTTGACCGTTAAGTTTAACTGAGTATACACGTGGCATGCCACCTCATGACACGTGGCATGCCACCTCATCAACCCAATAAGAGTTAAGTATCATTTTTGCCCGGAAGTTTTCGAGAGCAAGTTTGCCGGAAGTTTTCACTAAGGAGCAATTTTACCCGGAAGTTTACAAAATGTATCAATTTTACCCTTCTTTCCCGCATATTAAATTTGATTATTAAATCAGTCAAAAGCCACACATGTCATGCCTTGAAAAGGTCGAACTTGGAGTCAAAGAATGAGATCCTTGAGATGTTGAGCTCAAGGCGACCCATTTAATTTATGAAGCCGAACCGGTCACGAGGAAGCATCACTTATGATCTAAGCAAATGATCAATCTATACAAATTGCGGGTCGGCTGATTAAGCCGAGGCCCCGGGGCCAATTTCAAATTTACGGCTTATTTTTCAAGCCTGAGCCCTACAAGGCCATGGCTTAAAAGGGCCGGCCCGATTTCCCAGCTCTAGTCCCTGTGACTAGTTCGGCTTCACAAATTCTGGCCGCCTTGAGCTCAACATGTCAAAGATTTCCTTCTCTGACTCCAAGTTCGACCTTTTCAAGGCATGACATGTGTGGTCTTTGACTGATCTAATAGTCAAATTTAATATTGGGAGAAAGAAGGGCAAAATTGCTACTTTTATAAACTTCAGGGGCAAAATTGCTCCTCAATGAAAACTTCCAGGGCAAAAATGATACTTTTGATTGATGAGGTGACATGCCACGTGTGATGAGGTGGCATGCCACGTGTGATGAGGTGGCATGCCACGTGTGATGAGGTGGCACGTAACGGTCAAAATTAACGGAGGGGCAAATTTGCTACCTTTTTCATACTTCTGGGACAAATTTGGTACCCTAAAAACTTCCGGGTGCTGGACGCTCCATTAGCAAAACTTCCGTGGCAAAAATGCACCTTAACCCAAAGCATATCACTAAGCGATATTAGTACGATGACTATTATTGTCGTCATCTTCGTCACTATCATCAATTTTAATGACATTTGATTGTTCTTCACTTTGAGTAGTAGCCTCGGCTCATGAGTAAAAATATCATGAAATTCTTCACCCGCATCATGAACACATCCATAATCTTTATTTGCAATAAATAATAAATCAAATCATAAAATTAGAGTATAGTTATTATGTATTTGTAGTTAAATGGATAAATAACTCTATAACAAATACAAAATATATATAAATTAATAAATTTAAAAAGGAAAAAAAAAAGAAAAAGCTACGAGTTAAAAGGGCTGTAGAGCTAGCCCGAGGCCCTCCAGGGCCGGCCCGTTTAAGCCCGAGGCTCGTTAGGGCCGGCCCTCCGAGGCTAATTTTAAATATCTTGTCCATTTTTTAAAGGGCCGGGCTTAAACGGGCCGGCTCAATGGGCCTAGCCCGTTTTGCCAGCTCTAGGCAAGCCTCATGAGGGATACAAGAATAATTTTAACTCCAGCAAAAATACTCTTTACTTAAAAATAATACTCACATAAAAGAGAACACAAAACGAGTATCCATTCAGATGTTGTTCCACGCATGAAATAATGACAATAACATTTACTAGCTTCCATCTCGTTGTTAATCCTAGATTGTTCCACACAAAAAGAAACTGTACTTATTAGCACTGCAAAACTAATGTAAAAAAAAACTCAAACTCCTGAACTTGAATGTTTTAACCAAAGAACTTCAAAGCTTGATTAATAGAAATTGAACATAGTTGTGTGAAAAATATAATCATTGCACAAAGCGGCCGCAATGTTTGCTCGTGCATTCGGAATCTATTAGAAACCAATCATCCCTTCCACATTTAAAGAATTATGAACTATTCAACGAAGTTATATAGCCAAATTCTTGGTGTTTGCGTTCGGGCACGGTGTTCGAGGCGATTCAATTAAATTGCTAACCTTATAACCTTGTGAAAGAACACTCTCATAAAAAAAATTAGTGATTGATTTATTTTTCCCCTACGTTATCTCTTTGCGGGTAAACAACAGTCGTATTGAGTACAAGAAGAAGAACAAGAGTTAGAACAATCAATAATGTTTTCACTGAGCATCCAGTAAAAGAAGACATCTATAGGAAGATGTGAGGTTTTAGGACCCCCTAGCCGCATTCCTCCACGGAATTTTAATAATCAAATTTGTCAAAAGCCCCCACTTAACCAATCGAAAAGAGGGATAATCAACGGTGGTTTCCAACATTTTCTTTTCGGGCAAAGGGGGAAGCAACGATCAGTGGTGGCGGCTGTGTTCGGCGATGGTGGCAGCGACCCACAGTGGCGAGGAGAGTGAGGAAGATAGTTCCTGAAGAGCATACCAGCGGTGAGGGAAGAAGTAAGTCTGCACCAGTGCATAAAGTTAAAAGGGTCATAAGGGTATTTTCAGAATAATAGAAAAACTCTAGGGGTATCTTAGTCCATTGACACACTTATTCTAATAATCCATCCAAATCCATCCGTTTTTTTTTTTTTTTTTTGGGGGGGGGGGGGGGGGGGAGGGACTTTTTGAGGGGGAGAGGGGGAAATTTTAAAAAATTTCCCCTCCCCTCCTAAAAAATATTATCATCCAAAATAAAATCCCTCCATCCTCCCCCTCCCTCTGATCCCCTCAAACCAAATAGACCCTTAAGTCTACACACCCACATACATACACTCATAAAAAACCAAACACACTTGAAAAAATAAAATAGGGGTATTTTAGGAAGAAATTGACAAAAAATTAAACTTTGTCTTATAATAACGACTAAAACCAACTCCCAAATATTATCCTATAATTAAAACTGGAGGGAATATTAGAGAATCCTAGCTGGACATGTAATTGGATAAAAGTTTGTACAAGATCTGAATGGTCATTTTAAATCTGAGACAAAAGAGTTACCCTTCCAATTCACCGCGATGACTAGCGGTAAGCAATCTGATTTTTTATTTTATTTTTGCCTTCAAAATATTATTTTCATTAAATTATAAAGCCATGTATACGTTAGTTCAAATAATAACAATTACAACAGTACCAATCAAAATTAACCAATATCTAATACATTATCATCCAAATCACCTTTCAAAAAATCCATTAGATTTGGTGGAGATCTTGTGATCCAATCAACTGGACACGACCCTTCAACAAAGTCTTCGCAAGCTAGTCCGCTACCTTGTTCGCTTCCCTAGAAATCCATTAAACAATATAGTTCCTAATTAGTTTCCTCGTTTCAAGGATATGTTTCAAAACAGGTTCACATCGGAAGACAACATCATCATTAACACATCAAATCAATGTCAAATTATCATAGTCAAATATAAATTAGGGTGAAGGTGCAAATTTGCCCTTAATGTTTACCTCCAGGAGCAATGTTGCCCCTTAAGTCTTGGCCGTAGCAATGTTGACCCTAAACTTCCAACTCGTAGCAATCCTACCCTCATCCAACGGTCAAACCAACGTCCGTGTGCCACATAAGATTATTTGACACCTAGGACGCAAGATGGACTGCCATGTCAGATTCAACATGTGGGTCAAATATGAGTCATTTGTTTCGTTTATTTTGGAAATGTGGCTAAATCCAATTTGAACAGTAATTACCCATCGGTGTTTAAATGGCCAGGGTTTTCGAGCTTTTGTGCGACTCAGCTACGGCGTGATTGAAGTAAGGATGGAACAAAGGAGAGGAATGCCTGAGTCGACAGCGTCAACAACGTCGACATCGACAAGGAGGAGGAGGGCGACGATGGCATGACGACTTGACGGAGATGTCACAGAACGTCGGCCGTCGACGATGTGTGAGTGTGGGTTGTTTGCACGGCTGTATACATCCTGGGTGAGCAAAATCCAGGTAGGAGATTCTTTGGATGCGAAACTATAAACATGTAAGTGTAAAGCATCTCGATTTGATTGCTATGATTTATCGAGGGGGCGTATTTTCATGGGGAATAATTTGGTGTGCGTTTATTTGGTGATTTTCATGTACAGGGAAGGGGCTGTGGGTTTTTTCAAGTGGCATGATGATCAAATGGGAGAGAGGGCAAAAGAAGTGATAAATGAGCTCCTAGAACATGTGGAGAACCTCAATGACGGGAATGTGGGGCTTAGGATAATCGATGAGGGAGGAGCTGCGACGAGATATTGAACAAGACATAGCCAAAATTTATGCCAACATGAGGAAGAATGAAAGGAGCTGAAGCAAAGTTTTCGTGCATTGTTCATCACTTGGTGTTTTTGTTTATTTTTATTCTTTTGCAACGATTGAACATGATTTGCGAGATGTAATCCAACTATTATGTGACAGTTAGTTAAGTTAAATGAAAGTGGGGATGGAATGAAATTTTTGAGGATGTAATTGTATTAAGTATTTTCTTGTGTTATTTGGGTGTGAATTGATCAAATTATTGATTGTTACTCTTTTTGGGGGATTTTCTCGCATACTGCGTTTTTTCCCCTAATTCCAATTACCACGTGAGAACCCAAGAGCTACTTGTATTTTGTATTTCGGATATTTATGTGTTTATCTGTGGGGATAGTGAAGAGGATTGAGTAATCATTTGCGAGATCTTTGAACTGTCTCTTGAGGGACCAAGAAGCAAGGGACCGGTCATGGTTTTTTTGGGTCAAGCGGGGACCGGTTTAACTACCTCTTTTCCCACTTGAGGGACACTATAATCATGTGCGACTAGATGTAGTAGTAAAATGCATTATTTGGGGCCTCTCTTATGTAGTAGTAAATTGCATGATGTTCAACAACTATTTCCTTCATGGCTACAATTTACAATAAATGTTCACTTCCAGCCATAAAATAAACGTAAAAAAATTCCAAAAGAGAAGCCTAATAATGCCAACAATGGCAATACCAAGGTCAACATCTAATAATGAACAAGATTTCATTACTGTATACTTGGCATAATCCAAAAGAATGTCAACATCTAATAATGAACAAGATTTCATTACTGTATACTTGGCATAATCCAAAAGAATGTCAACATCTAATAATGAACAAGATTTCATTCCTGTTTACTTGGCATAATCCAAAACAAGGTCAACATCTACTAGCAAAAAACAAACCTAATGATGCCAACAATGGCAATACCAAAGGTTGTTAATTATGTCTTGGCAACAAGTAGATGTTAATCCTAATTGACAAGTATTATACAATAATTTGTGCAACTTGATCAAGTTGTTACAATATAATCCAAAACATGCCAACATGAAGTGGCGAGTCAATGAAAGGAAGGACAAGAACTCCAATTAGCCACCTCCACCTCCTATTCCCTTTCCTCTTCCCGAAGTGGTGTGATGGACGAATTTGTGATCTTGTTATAGCACGTTGGCCCTTCCACAACAATCCGGAGACTGGAAAGGGAGATCTCTAGGAGTTGGGACTACCGATCTATCACCATTATACTTGGTGTCCGACTTCCTATGCTTTGTGAAGATGAACTCATGCTCCTTATTGTTCGCATTGTGGCGTCACTCGAGATTGGGAATCTTGTTTTAGGGTCTTCATGTTCCTCCATGTACTCTGCAGCGGTGCCCTCATGTAGGACAATTCCTTCATCCATACCGGACTACACGAAATAACAACAAAAATGTAATGTTAAGTGCGGAAGTGAAGAATGAGACAAGTTATAGATGGAGTAATTACTTACATAGTACACGGTATGTCGAGCGCTCATCAATTCGAAGGCCAATGCCCATTCCAACACGACTCTTATAGAAAGGCCTTCGACCACGTGGTTGTGAAGGATGCACATGTGAGGTTGTGTGAGATTGCGTGTACTAATGTTCGATTGAGTGGTGTTGGCGGTGCCTTATTTTTCGGGAAAAAGTTGCAAGACACAATTAAATTAGACACAGATATTGCAATAAAAGTGAATCCTAACTACTACATGATTATATAGGAATAAAAGAAAGCAAACGAATATTTAGTAAACTTCCCTCGACATAACTGGGTCATACAAACAGCAAACAAGTACAGCAGATTCATTAAAAAAAAGTTGAACCATCAAACTAGCAAACAACTTACCTGCTTGCAAGTTTTTTTGTTGTGGCCTTTTTGGTGACAAATACTGCATTTTGAATTTGATCCTTGTTTGGACAACTTCTCAGGAGGAGGAGGGGGAAGATCGGTGCTTGTTGTGGCCTTGTCTTGTAAACTACATCCTCTTTTCTTTCTCCTCTTAGATTCTTTTGTCCTCTTCCTCTTGTTTGGAGGTCTACCAGGCAGAATGCACATTGGAGGTGGTTCCATGGGGCGGAACTTATCAACTTTCCAAAAGGCCTTGCCTCTAACAGTTGCAACTTAGTTCTATAACTAGAAATGTATGTGTCCTTATGGTAGAATCTTGAAATTTGTGTAACTGGATCAACATTAGCATGAAATAAAGCACAAATTGCATCGACATGGGATACCATAAGGTCCCAAGCCCTACAAGTACATTGCTTTCTAGTGATGAATACATTATGTCTATCCTCCCCTTCGCACACTTCATATGCATCATCACCATTAAAAAACAAGACACACCTCATTGACAGGTCCTTATTTGCCTCATATAAACTAACACACTTGGGGCTATAGTTACCTCTCCATCTACGGACATTAGACTCACTCGCCCGCCCACTTAGTCATCATTTTGACCCTAATGCCATCTATCATCCTTATAATAGGTAAATACCTATATTCATCCACCCAAGAATTTAAACTTTCACTTATGTTGTTGTCCACCATCCAACAAAAACAATTAGTTCGAAAATATGCCCTTACCCGGCTCGTACAAGATATGTGAGGACCGACTCTGCGCTTCTTTTTTCAATTGACCAAGAGCAGTCAAGTTGTCAATGAACATTCGGAAATGTGCTCCATGCACATGAAAAAAAACCTCTTCTTCAATTCGAGCCCTCCAAGCCTTGCTCCAATTGGCATATATATGTCTCGCACATAGTCGATGCTCAGCCAGCGGCAGAACATCGGACACAGCATTCATTAACCCCTAAGTAAGTGAATCAGAGCAATCAGACATCACATTGTGGAAAAAATTACACAACAGAAGAACATGTGTAGCCAGCCACGTTATGCAAAAACAACAAAAATTAATACTGAAAATGAGAGAAACTGACATATATTTAACTATGCTCTTTCTAGTGACTTTTAAAGTGATCATGTTTAAATTTTCCAACGCGAGAATTTGACGAGACATACAACATACCTTGCAAATAGAGAGTATTGTGAATTCTTTGTTCCTCAACATCAAGCAAAAATGAATCGAGAGAAGCATACCAGGTAATTCAAAAGCTTGATTTAACCAAATTATTAATTATCCATGTTTTGATAATGCATGTGTTTACAATCCATGTTTCGAGACTTCCCGATAATTTCAGTTTTTGTTAAAGGATCACTATTCCTTGCATAAAATTCACTTCCAGGGATAAATGAAACAATGCTGTGGAGAATAATGGTATTCTGAGAACTCATGTCGGCTTCAAATGCAAATGCAAATGCAAAACCAAATAATGTTTCACAATCAGCACATTTCAGCAAACCTGCAGAAATATGACATGAAATATCAGCACAAGTTTCAGTAATGAATTTGTTAGGCGGCTCCAATATGAGATTATCTAAACTACTTTAACATTTGGATGGAAATCAGTTATGTTGGTTAGTAAGCAATGATATACTCTACATGAAAAGGCTACAATGGATATAGACAACAACCACATCACAGTTCACATGTCTCCAGAAATAGTATTGCAGTTTCATAATCAATTTGAGAAGGCTACAATGGAACTATATCTTGAACATAAAAAGGCATAAACCAAGATTATGTTATAAATATAGTCGACATAATATATATACTGAACTATAAACAGGATTGAGCCAAAATCACATACTCAAACAAGAAAATGATGACATAATGTATTCAGTGAAACAACACACCTGATTTCCTTGATTGAATTGCACCAGTTCAAGTAAATCACATACTCAAACAAGAAAATAATGACATAAAAAGGCATAAACCAGTTTCATTGATTACTGTATACTTGGCATAATCAATGTTATTAAGGAACAAATGATTTTTTTTTTTCATTCAAGTAAATTCATCACGCTAACATTAAGTAAAAATACATAACTAACCAACAAATCAGGAAACAAATATCAAAATTACTTGCCATATCCCACTGCCAGCAAACCACGATTTCAGTACAACTCACCTTCTGCATGTCAGACATGATAGTCACGTCACTACCATCCTCCAAGCCCAGAGATCTCCTAATCCAGTCAATGAACCACTTCCAATTATGAGTGTTCTCTTTTTGAGTTACAAACAAATGCTATCGGGTACAAAGAATCATCCGCATCCAATCCGTGGCGGTCGGATTGAGATACCTCTAGCTTTTCCCTTCAAAAATGTTCCATCAACTCCAATGATGGGCTGCGACCCGACCTTCCACTTGAGTCTACCACACATACATTAGGGGTATTAGAATTGAACATAAATCACTAAAGCAACTATATCAAAAAAAAAAAAATCACTAAAGCAACTTGCATATTATATACATACATTGGGCAACAAAATCACTAACCTTTGCGTAAAAGCATTAAAACACGAGATACATGCGGGTGAACACTCTCCTTCCACTTTCAAGTGCCTCCTTGCTAATCTCAAGCGATATATCGATCCTGGATTAGAGGTCCTCAACTCGTGATGTATGCCTCTAGCTTGTTGAACTCATCCACATAACTCCCTTCCATCTCCTCCATAATCATCTTCTTCGCTCTTTTACATTTGTGAATACTCACATGCAACTTGAACTCATCTCGACAATCCTTCCTCATATCAGACACCTTGTACCGTGGCCTCTCTTGCACCTTTTGCTTGAAGTGCGTTGCTAGCCACTTAACCGATGCCCTAGGATTCTTGAAGACCCTACGCAACTATGCTCCAAATTTAAGGTCTTAACAACCAAAGCCCCGGGTTAGATCTATGTTTGGAAGCAAAAACAACAAAAGGGCAACCCTTCTCACATCGGGCCCTCACTCTTAAAGGCTCACTTTTGGTTAGGTGTATATTTACACCGGCCTTTTTATCATGCGGTCCGAGCTGCAAGTAAATGCTTCTTATCGCAAAAGCTGGACTCTAGTGTGAAAAAGGGTCTCCCGTTGGGCCCACAAATTTCGTTGACCCTCTCACTTCGGGTAAAGGCCCATCTCCTCCACTTTGGCCGATTCATCCTCATTTGTCCTCATCTTCAAAGCCACTCCCATCCTCACCATCATCGTCTACCACATCCTCCTCATCTAAGAGATGCTCATCATCTAACACATCCTCATCATCAAATAAATCCTCAACATCTCTATGACTTCCAGATTCACTCCTTTCACTCTCATCACATTCCTCACCCTCTTCCTCATCACCTTCACTTACACTCAAATTGTCATTCTCCCCATTGTCATGTAATGCTTCCAATGACTCTCCTCATTTGCATCACCAACGCCAACCTCCACGCTATGCCACCATGTCTGAAATCATCGCCTTCCAATTCAACACCCACCACATGACAACGCTGAAGATCTTCAAAGCAAGCTTCAACGTCAATTAGTTCCCCTCCACCATCATGATTTACTGATTCATCACCAACCACATCCTTAATCTTCTTGGAGAAATCACAGATCTTTGGACAACACATCCAAATAATTCCTCTTCTCTCTCCAATAAGACACATCGCCTTCTTTCCCACTACCCACTTCATCACCCCGTAGATTAGTTTTAGTTTCACTAACCACCTTTGTTGCGTTGTCAACCTCATGGCAAAAAGCTTCCAACACCCACGACTTTCCACTACTACCCCCACCATCGGGACCACCAGAGGGTCCCCCCAGCGGCTTTTTGAACTCATCTTACCCAAACCCTACGATTTTTCGAAAACAAAATCAAACAATTTTACCCACAAACAAACAAAACAAGGGCGAAATTGTGAAATCACTTTACACACTAATAAGCTACAAGAGACACACACACACACACACACACACACACACACTTCCCTAAAAAACAGAGATTCCCTGAGCAAAAAAACAACAGAGATTCCATACCTCTTCTTTCTGGCGAATCGTCCTTTTCTACCGATCACTTGCAACCCTGTCGGTGTCGTCTTTTTCGCACGATTAAAGCTTCAAAGCACCGAGAATCAAATCTCACTTCTCCGTCCCTCTTCCATTTTTGCACCCTCGGTGTTAGATGATTTTCGTAATTCCTCGTCGTAGCTTTTTCGAGCCCTAACTCTGTTCTCCACAAATCCCCAAATATTAAGTTGCTCTATGTGTATTGGTCAGGTGGGTAAAAGATATCCAGTTGGGACGACGATTAAATCCCACACACTCCTACTCAGCGAAGTTTGTCCGCGTGTCATCCAACGTCGCCAACACCGTGTTATGTTCCGCGCACAGGCTGTCAACTTAATGGTCAACGTTGGTTTGACCGTTGGATGAGGGTAGGATTGCTACGAGTTGGAAGTTTAGGGTCAACATTGCTTCGGCCAAGACTTAAGGGCAACATTGCTCCCGGAGGTAAACATTAAGGGCAAATTTGCACCTTCACCCTATAAATTATTTAGCTGGTTATGCTGAACAAACATCATAGCTTCCAACAATGCACAGCCTTCTGCCATTAAAGCAGAGTCTGCTTTGATTATTCTATGTCGTCCATTCACCAGCTAACCATCGCAGTCGCCCCAGCAAAAGACGTAGCAGACTAGCAGCTCTGTTTTGATTTTTGAGGAAAGAACTATCCACATTAATTTTTGAAGTATTAGCCCTTGGTTTTGCCCATTTACCTTGTGGACGAGGTGTTGGTACTTCATTTTGCAGTTCAGTCTCCTCTTGCAATATCCAACCATTTCCTTCCCAGAACTCCTTTAGCCAACGCTCTGCTTGCAAAATAACAAAGCCAGGATCAGGAGTGACATTTTTATACAGAAAATCAGACCGACCCTTCCAAATGTACCACATCATTACTGCAATTTATCCCTTATGCCGCTGAGAAATATCAGTTTGCAAAAAGACCAGTTCCAGCCATGAACTCAGATCAGGGGGATTAGAATTAAAAGTCAAAGAAAAAGAGCAGCCAAATCATTCTCTTCTCACCCAATCACAATGCAAAAATAATTGAGACTCATTTTTCCGCATCATGTTGCAAATCAAGCACAGATTAGTATCACAACAATCTGATTCCACCTCTAGTTTCCCCAAGTCACGATCCTTTCAAAGGTCGGATGGGCTTCCTTTATAGACCAAGACATCAACCACCTGCAAAATATAACCCCAACTAGTTTAACCGGTAGATGATGCGTGTTTTATGATATTCCTAATTAATTACAGTATAAAAAAATTTTAATTAATAAAAAATTAAGGAACCGGAGGGAGTAATACCAAGTCTCGGAAACCCCATGAAACGTTGCCTGAATGTGCCACAATGCCATGAGCGAAACTGGTAAAATTTTTCAATTAATAAAAACGTTTTAATGAAAAAAATCGTAAAATCGTAGTGAAAAATCGAGATTTTGTCATGAATATAACTACTTTAATTAATAATTTATATCAATGATGACTACGAGATTTTTTTAAAAAATAATTAGGGAAAATTGAGGAAAAATCTCCTAATTGCAAATTTAATTGTGTAAAATAAATAATTAAAATTTACAAAAAAAAAAAAAAAGAAGAAGAAGAGAAAGAGAAAAAAAAAACCACTTAAACTACAAAATCTTAAATCAATCTTATTACTGTAAGAGTATAGGTATTAACGTTATTGTCAAACTTGCGAGTTGACTCTTCAAATTTCTTGTTTTTACGTTTTAGCTTACAAATATGAGTGGAGTCTTTAGTAAACTTATGACCTTTGTAAATTCGGTTGAACTTACGAGTTTATATCGAGTTTACTATTTTTACATTTCAACGTTATAAAACCGGCTAACTCACGCTTAAACTCATGTGAATTTCTTTGACGGCTTTATATATAAAATTTATAAAAATTTCTTTATTAAATATAATAAATTATGATGTTAATGGATTTAATTTCAATTATTTAAATTTAAAATATATGTAAATCAAATTATTGTATTTTTTATATTTTAATTATTTAATTATATATTATTAATATCTATTTAATAATAAAAATAAACTTTAACGAGTTCATGATATGAGTTTACATTGTTGAGTTTGCTTATACTAGTGACTTTGACAACCTAAGGTATTAATTATATTTGTGTAACAATTGACAATTCTATTCAGTAGAAAATCAAGAATGAGATTTTGAAGTTGAAGTATTTATTTATTTATTTATTTATTTTTTAAAAAAAAAGAAAAAAGAAAGAAAGAGGGACTTCTAAGTATCATAATTTGTTTTGGGCGAAGGTGCGATTTTACACACGAAGTTTCTTCGGGGCTTTATTTCAGCCGCACCACCAAGTTTGAAAAGGAGCAAAAGTACACGAGCGTTACGTTTCGGGGAGCTTGTGGTAGTTAGTCAGCCAGTTAGTTGGCCGTTAACTTGGATGGAATCGGCGTGGCCGACACTGGCCCGACATGGACGGCGACGTGGACGACGTGGAATTAAAAATTAAAAAAAAAAGAAAAAAATTCGAAAAAAAAAATTTCAAAAAATGAGGAAAAATTAGAAATTTTTTAAAAAAATTAGAAAAAAATAAGGAAAAATTAAAATAATTAAAAAAATATTAAAAAATTCAAAAAATGAGAACAAAAAAAATAAAATACCCCCTCCGAGTGGGCTCCACCATCGACCACCTTTTTGGCCGTCGGCGGCAATCGGTTGCCCTTTATTATATACTCCTCCCGATCCTAATTATAAGGCAACGTTTAAGAGTTTGGTTTTGTCACAATTATAATCTGGCGTTTAATTTTTGTCAATTTCTTCCTACAAGAAGCCTATTGATATAAATGAGGAATTATGTGAAATCAATAAGGTAGTTGGTGAAATCACATAATCCCTCATTTATATCAATAGGCTTCTTGTAGAAAGAAATTGACAAAAATTAGAATGTTGTATTATAATTAGGACAAAAAACAAACTCTCAAATGTTGTCTTATAAATAGAACCCGGAGGAGTATATATTTTTTTCTAATAATTTTAATTATTTCAAAGTTATTTTAAGTTTTTTTCTAATTATTTTAATTTTTTTCCTCATTTTTTTCTAATTATTTTAATTTTCTGAAAGTTATTTTATTTTTTTAATTATTTTAATTTTTTCCCGTTTTTTGAATTTTTTTTCTAATTTTTCGAATTTTTTTTGAATTTTTTAAATTTTTTTATTCCACGCGTCGCGTCACGCCGTCAAATGTCAGCCCGATGTCATCGTCCATCAATATCGCGTCAGATTCCATCAAGTTAACGATCAATAACGGCTGGTTAATAACGTCAAATGTCTTAGTATTTAAACGCATAACGTCGTGTGTCTTTTCTTTCTTTTCAAACTTAGTGGTCTTGGAGCGCTTCCAGCAGAACGTCGTGTGTAAAATTGCACCTTCACCCATTTGTTTTTGATATCATCGGCCAAAATAAAGTAATTCAATTTTGATAACAATCCGAACCTAAACCTAGTAGCCAAACGTGGTCGGGATTTTGGTCCTTCTTGTGACATTGCCGGGCCTGATAAACTGTATATCCACGGATCTGCTCGGAATCCAGCAGAGAAAGAACTGAACTACTACGGTGCCCTTCTCTGCTCCCTCTAGTTTTTCTGTACTGTCACTCCCATTTTCCAAAATCGTTTACATTCTCCAATTTTCTTCATATTCTAGGGCTTATCCTTCTTGCTGCCATCCATGGCAGAGGTCATGGACATGCCTCCTGATTCTCTCGACAAATCTCCTTCCGCTTCTGCTTCTGCTCCATCCCCGCAGGACCCACTGGCCCCGGCGCCGGCTGATGATGATCTCCCTCTGCCGCCCCCGCCGTCATCGTCTCTTCCTCCTGCCCCACATTCTTCGTCCCGGAGAAGGGAGAGGGATTCCAGGGATAGGCGGGACGATAATAGGGATTTCGATCGCCATCCAAATCGTCGTGGGGGTGATTACTACGATAGAAACATCTCGCCTCCGCCCCCTCCTCCCAGAGACAGAGATAGGGATTTTAAGCGCCGCCGGAGCCCTAGCCCTTCCTATCGTGACCGACGTTATTCTCCTCCGCGGCGCTCTCCTCCACCTTATAAGCGATCGAGGAGAGGGAGTCCCCGGGGCGGTTATGGACCTGATGACAGGTGATGATAATTTAGTTTTGTTGGACTGCTTTTATGGTATATTCATTTTGTAATTATGCAAATTGGTTTCACTTAATTATCTGCTTACTGGATTTTTATAAGATTAAGATGCCATGTTGCATGAGGAAGCTAGTTTAGTTTCTCTCGAATTCAGTGGTTGAATGTAGTTCACAGGCATTTACTGAGGCTTTAGTGAATGTTGGATTTGATTAGAAGGGTGGTGAAGGGAAGAAAAGTGAAAATTTCAGTTTGACGTTATTTTGTCTTAATACATTCAAACTAACTTTTTATTTATTAAAATATGTTTAGATGGGGGAGAATTGATGAAAAGGGAGGAAAATAGTTATTGGAGCTAGTTGTAGATTGGTTGAGCCCTATGTAAATTCCTATATGAAGCTAAGTTGTGTAAGATGCAGTTGATCTTGCGTTCATTTCTTTAGGTTCCTTCATTTTTATAGAAGTGAGGGAGTTTAATTTAGATTTTTATGCAATGGGACAGATGTATTTTTATGTTATGGATATGTAGGAGAGTAACTCAAATTCTTTTTCGCATGTCATGAGCAGGGCCTATCTATGATGTTCGTCATTTTTGTTGGTTAGGTTACGTAATTCAGATGGAGGAGCAATATTTCTTCTTGCATCTTTATTGTTTGTTGTCATTTGTGAAAGCTATTTCTTTTAGATTTTATTTCCATTTGAGCTATATTTCACTTGGAAGTAAGGACCGACTTCTTTTCCCCAGCCAGGTCTCATGGCTTCATTGCCTCCCTATTTGAACTAGTACAAATCTGTTATGTAATTATAATAGTAAAAGGAGAGTGAATTAGTGGGGTTAGTTAATGGATTGAGGGGCTGAGTATATTGTAATTAGGTTTTTTGGAACAATGAATTCTCATTCCCCCCTCCTCTCCTCTCTACTCTATGATTCCCTTCTTCTTCTCTCTTTTCCCCCCATCCTTTCCCTATTCTTTCTATTCATATATATCAGTGGTATTAAAAAAAACCTATTACAATATACTTGACCCTTTAATCCGTTAACTAACCACTTAATTAAGTCTCCTTTTATTATTATAATTACGTAACAAAATCCTTTCATATTAACTATTAGTTGAAAGCAACTCGCACTATTCTTGGAACTTAGTTTATCATGAAGATAATGTTGATATGAGGAATATAGTTATATACCCGAGAGGTTGAATTGGTGCTATTGGTAAGACTAATAACAATTAGTACAATTATTAACCTTTTTTGCCATAAATTATCGGAAAATTTATTTTGTTTAATTTTGTAGTCTAGTATTCCCAATTCTCAAGGAATCATATTATATTCTTTTCACATACATCATTTCATTGTGATATCCATTTTTACATAGGAAGCGCTGTGGTCATTAGGATTAGAGCATCCTGCCTTTACAATTACTTTCTTTGACAAGGATTTAGAAAAAGAAAACCCTTAATAAATGATAAGGAGGATTATATGACATGGAACCTTAGAGAAGTAGAAGATACTTAATGCCTTAGCATATCCCGGGTCTTTTTGGTAAGCAAAATGAAATGGAATGGAAAGGAATTTTTTTTTTTTTTTTTTTTTTTTTTTTTTTTTTTTTTTTAAAAAGTGACCTAGATGAGAATCTATTCCTGCAAAAAAATAAAAAACAAAAAACATGGTTCTAAGTGAGTAATGATAACTGGGGTATCATAGATATTGTCCTCTTAGTTCGTCTCTCAAAGGTATCCTTTTCCTTTTCCCCCTTTTTTTTTTACAAGAAGTAACAAATGGAGCCTCTGAGATTTCGAGATTTATCAAGATTCCAAGAAACTTAAGTTTTCAGGAAGAAAAACTTTGAATACAGGCATTTTGCTGAGTATAAATGTTTAAAAACCATAAAAGGGAGTATTCCTCACAAACACCCAAAGATCTCCCTAGAATCTTCTGTGACTTCCTTATTCCATTCTTCTTTTTTGACCTGAGTTAACCCATTCTTAGGAAACCAATAATTTGAATATTGTACCTACCTAAGGGAAATCCCCCATAACCCTATTTTAAGGCTCAAAGCTACAAACACTGATTCCAGAAGAGAAAGATATTGAGAAAATTTAGGTAAGAGAGTCTGTGTCTAGGTGATACAACTGTATAAAGAAACGAAGGAAACTTTCAATTGTCTAAATGCTTGGTAACCTTCCGAATCTTTAAATCTTAACAGATAGGTAGATCTTGGTTTTTCTCTAGAATTTGACAACATGCTAGACTATGAGGCAATCTATATTTTTGGATTAAAATTTTTCTTGATTTATGTCAGTTCTAGATTTTTCTCACATGATATACTGCATGATAATCCTTTCTGCTTACTTTACCTCATTATATGACCAACACAGACTTGGCTATGATTATTTTGGTGGCTATGAGCGAGGTGTGGGTGGAAGGCCTGGTTATGGAGATGAGCGGTCTTATGGAAGGTTTTCTCATCGATCTACAGGTGCATATCAAAATGGGATTCCAGGTATGCTTATTAAGTCATTGGCTCTTTTTACACTGAGATTTCAGTAATAATCTACCTTTTCCACACTTGGACATTTGAACTTTGATTTCTTGAGCCTGTGTCTGGTCATATTCAGTGCTCATATAGGAATTTTGAATTCTTTTTTTGCAAATTCAAGTAGAGGCCTTATAGAAGTAGATTTGCGGGGAAAAAAGGACTGCTCACGTGCTAATTTTTAATTTCTGAGTTTGATGTTTTAGGAAATGCTAACGTTTGGTTTACTCAGATGCTCTTATTTTTAGTTTTTTGGGTGTATTGTTCAACTTGTTTGTACTGTCAATTGTGAAACTAACTTTATTATGTTTTTGACTTGTTCCGCTAGAGCTAGAATCAAATCGTGCTTATGCAGACTTGCCAGGCAGTGGGGCGCAAAGGTCTGTTCTCTACTTCGTTTTTCTTGAATCCACTAATGAAAAAATATTACCTGTCATGTACCATTTGTTCCTTGTACTACATGAATATATCATGCATTTTATTGGTAGATGTATAGTTAAGGCAGGGAATGTAGATGGCATAATTTGTAATACATTGAAGAAACATTTGAGCAATAGCCTCTCCATTGGGATACGCTTCGATAATTATCTTTAGCTTTGTTGTGAGCAGTTGTAATTTGTTCTTTGCTCTTTCATGTAACCTAATTACTCCAAAGTTATTTAAGAGCATGTTTGGGATCATGTTTGATCACTTCAAAATTGACTTTTGAAACCAAAAAGTTAGTATGAGCCAAAATATACGTTTGAGATGTCTTTTGGGAGAAAGAGCCTTTAGGCCAATAGTAAAGTTGAAGCTGAAGTTTGTTTTTCTGGCTTTTGGCCCTTTTCCCCCCTGATTTGAACATTTTGAATTTGACTTTTCAATATAACATCCTAATAAGTTTATGTCAAACTGACTTTTATGTTTAAACAAGGGGGCCCTTAGTTTTGTATAATTATTTTGGTCTGTTTGTAGGTCATCACCATATACCATTGAATAAATAGCTTACACAAAAAAAAAAAAAAAAAAAAAAAAAAAAAAACCCTTAGATGACATCTATACTTGAGCCTTGTGTGGCAGTAAATAATACTGGTAGCATCTTTCCAAGGGTCAGTGATTAGCCTGCTTCCATTGCACATGTTTGTAGTACAACACTGCGCTTCTTACTTTAACTTGATGAAATTATGTATTGAACTACTTTAAAATAAACTAGTTTGGCATTCTATAACGCCATTCTAATCCAATTGTGCTTCTTGCCTTTTTGATTTCAAGGAATTGGAAAGATGAATGTAGTACCTAGGGATGCCAGAAAAAAAGTCTCGTATTTGAAAGATCAGAGACTCTCCTAGTTCTCACCTAAATTCTGCCTATGCTTCCCTTAGTATTTTGTAGAGCTGGGAATCAGGGCCGGCCCGCCCTTACAGGGCTGGCTCGTGAAGGGCTAGGGCCAAATAGGGCCGGCCCTCCAGAGCCCGGGGTAAGAAAAACATATGTTTTTCAAAGCCCGGCCTGAGAACACTAGGGCCAAAGCCGGCCCTTCAGGGCCTGGAAGTTACTATTCCAAATTTTAATTATTTTTTCTTCGTTTTTTTTTTCAAAAAAATATAATTAGTAAATTACAACAATTAAAGTTCTAATTTATCGAATAAATATTGTCAACATTAATATCAAAACAACATGAATCATCCAACAAATAAACATAGTCACTAATTCATAATCAAATGCAAACTATGTTCACAAATAACTCACATAAAATATAAGAACCATACCACTAAGCAACATTAGTACAATGACTATTATGGTCGTCATTTTCGCCACTATTGTCAATTTTAACAACATTTGATTGTGCTTCGCTTTGAGTAGGCTCTGGTTCATGCGTAAAAATATCATGAATTTCTTCTCCCGCATCATGAACATACCTATAATCTTTATCTTCAACAAATAATACACCAAATCATAAAATTGAAGTATAGTTATTGTGTATTTGTACTGAAATGGATAAATAACCTATAACAAGGGATATGTTATTCTGCCTATTCTTATTTTGCCTACCTTTGCCTACCTTCTCAATACCGTTAGATTATAATCTCATCAATGACAGAGATTTGAGGGATAAAATAAACCCTTTTACCCGTTCCTCTCTCCCACCGCCTCCCACTCTCTCCCGCCCTCCTTCGCTAGAACCCTAGATTACAATTTTCCATTTGCAGTTCAATATACCTAATCTCCAGGTTGGAACCCTAGATTCTCCTTTCTCTCAACGATGATCTTGTGAAGGTGAATTTCCTACAATTTTGATCAACTGTTCAACACACATTCACGATGTCCTTGGACCACCTCTATAAGACTATAACCCCTCAACGCTCTCGTTCAAAAATTCTTATTCGAAGTTTCTAAGGGGGAGCAAATCGAGGCGGTCATCAATGAAAGAAGCAAATTCTTCCTTCCCTACCACATCATGGCTAACATTCTCAAAAGACTTCCTGTGATATCTCTACTCCGATTCCAATGTGTTTGCAAAGATTGGAATGATCTCTCTGAGACCTCGTTATTCATTAAAGAACACCTCCACCACTCAAATAATCATTGTGGCCCTTTTCTTCTCCTCCAATGGAATTATCCCATCACCTACAATATGCTTGCGTTATGGTCTCCTAGATTCCAACAAGAAAACCCTTGTGCCTCTAAATTCACCTCAGGTCCATCATGAATTTTTCTCGTTTCATCACGTCATTGGTTCTATCCCTTCTGCGATCGTGATCCGCCAATTTGAGGGAATTAAATAACACCCTTAATTGTTTTTAATCTCTGTAATCAATCTTAATCTGTTTTTCTTGAATTTCTTGAATCCGTTTTGAGTATATGTCTGATTTTTTAGCGTCCATACCAGTGGAGTAGAGAGGGAGAGAGGGGGTGGGAGGCAGTGGAGAGAAGAAGGGTTAAAGGTTATTTTATCCCTCAAATCTCCGCCGTTGGATGAAATTATAATCTAACGGTATTGAGAGGGTAGGCAAAGGTAGGTAAAATAAGAGTAGGTAGAATAACCTACCCCCTATAACAAATACAAAATACATATAAATTAGTAAATTACCATCATATGTGATTCCATGCATCCAAAAAATAATAATAGTAAATTAAAAGGGCTGGCCCTGCAGGGCTTATTTCATTAAACTCCTCTAATTTTCAAGGGCCAGGGCTTAAAAGGGCCGGCTCGATGGGCTCGGTCCGATTTCTTGGCTCTAGTATTTTGCATCCTTGATTCTTCTTCCTCTAATGGAATTCTTTACATGTATTGCCTAACAAAATAGTTTGGCATGTGCTCTTTCCATCTCAACATTCCCTCTCCTTATGTCCCCATGTTGCTGAACTTCTTCCCATTTCTTATCCTTCCTTTTGACCTTCTAGTTCTTCTTGCTATATCTTAATGATCTCCTTATTACAATTGTTATGTCTTATTAGCTAAAGATCCATTGGGCTCCTCCTTACCTACGGGATGATGAGCTTTTGCCCCTTTTTATTGAGTCACCCTAATTGTTTGTGGACAAACCCCTTGAAAAATGAAAGTGTTGGGTTGCCCTTGGATGCCTTTTGGCCTATGTTGGAAATCAACCCTTGATTCTGATATCAATTACCTCCTGATTATGTGCTAGTCAATCTTTCCTATTTTGTTTCCCGGTATTGCTTATTTTTATTTTGTCATTGATTTCTGATTATTGTAATCGCTGATTTCTCTCTTCTTGATTGAACATTAGCCTTTATATGCCATACCCATTACTTCTCAATAATATATATGAGAGAATACAAATTCCTTTAAACTTCTTCATGGTGTTGAAGCAAGGACTTTGGTCTTATGCTAGGAAAACAAGACAGAAATAGTGAGAGAAAACATGAGCGACGGTAAGGTACAAAAATAGAGCACAACGTCATTCTCTAGGGTTGCTAAAGGAAAGAACGTGGGTCCACACCACCGATTTTAGGGTGACCGAACGGCACTGATTGGCATTTCCTAGAAGTTCGGGTGGCATTGGCACATGCAATCACAGTCTAGGTGCGTGAAACACGCTCTGGCAGCCTTGGCAGATTTTGACTGCGCGTGAACCCCACTTGTTGACTTCCCTAGACCATGTCGACATCTCCAGACTACTTTTTCACTGGTTTCTCACTTGAATTGATGGATCCCTCAATTTCATCCCTTGTTTGGTTCAATTACAACGGCCTTATGTCGGGTACAATCTCAAGATCAAAGTTGTTCTTTTGCCTCTTCCATTAGTAGTACTGCACCGAAATTCTTAGAAGATCAATTTATGGTTGGTAACCATAAGTTTAATGGGAAAAACTATGTCCAATAGTCCCAAAGCATGCTGAGCCGGAAAGACAAAGGATAAAAATATCTATGGAGTAGCGCCTCAATTAGCTCTCGATGATCCAAGTTTTGACATAGTTTGTAGAAAATAATCAAGTCATTACTTGGTTATGCAAACATTATTGTTGGGTATCTTTTGGCAAACATTGGAAAAGAGATATGGGATGCGGCCAAAAGGACCTACTATTCTCTTGATAATACCGTGAACTTGATCCAATTGAAGTGTTAACTCCGAGATTGGGGACAAGTTAATATGTTGGTGATTGATGATTACAATGCTTTGTTGAAAATTTGGTAGCAACATGACTTATTTGAAGTGCACCCATGGAAGGCCGTCGAGGATGCTCAATTGTATAAGAAGATAGTGGAAGAAGAATTCACGATTTTCTCCTTGGACTCAACAATTCTTTTGAGGTGATAAGGGGCAGAATTATAGGGTTAAAACCCTTACCACCTCTGTTTGATGTAGTCAACCATGTGTAGTTTGAAAAAAGTAGAAAAGTCCTTAATTAAAGCAACCAAAATCACATTGAGTGTTCAGCTGGTGAAAGGACCACAAGATGGAAGGAAAAATAAATGGTGCAATTATTGTAAGAAGAAGGGCCTCACCAAAGAAGAATGATGGAAACTACATGGCAAACCATCAACTGGAAAACAACACTTCCCACAAAGCCGTCTCACTACAACTGAGCAGAAAGTTGAGGATGCCGATTCTCGAAGCCATGAGGAATTGTAGGTGCTTTGTAGGATAATTGACAAATAGAATTAGTCAAACTTTATGCCTAGTGTTAATCTGGTGCAATTAGGTAATTCTATCATAGCTCTCAATATTGTCTGGACTAGTGAAGATACATGGATTGTTGACTCAGGAGCTTCAGATCACATGACTGGTAATTGAACGTTGTTTACAACTCTTAAATTGTATCTTGAAAACCTCCGAGTCAAAGTTGCTAATGGCATGTTCCCCAAAGTTGAAGGAATTGGCACAATCATGCTATCTAAGTCTCCGAGAGTTCACAATGTTCTGTTTGTATTTAAGAGTTGCACTGGTTAGCTCAAGTTCTTAAAATAAAGATGTATTTTTGTGGCATTGTCGTTTGGGCTAACCTAGTTCTGATTATATGAAATGTGTTTCCAAGTTTATTCAATAAAATTGTGTTCTTTTTCATTGTGAAACTTGTCAATTCGCTAAACAAATGCGATCCTCCTACCCAAAACAGCCCTACACACCCTCCACTCTTTTCCAGCAAATCCATAGTGACATCTGGGGTCTTGCACCAACAAAAACCCTGGCAAACGCAAAATGGTATGTCACTTTCATAGATGATCACACCAGAATCATGTGGGTTTACTTAATGAAAGAAAAATTTGAGGTAGCCAAGGTTTCCATACCTTTGTGAAAAATCAATTTCACACTTCCATCAAGGTGATACTGAGTAGCAATGCTAGGGAATGCTTGAGTAGCATCTTTTAAGGAGTTTCTTGATCGGCAAGGAATTCATCACCAAACCTCTTGTCCACACACCTCAACAAAATGGGGTAGTTGAGTGCAAAAACCTCCACTTATTTTGGTGGTAACTAGAACTTTATTAATGAAATGAAGTGTGCCTATGGTCTTTTGGGGTGATGTAGTTCTAATTGTTGCCTATCTCATCAACCGAATGCCCTCCAAAGTCCTCAATTATGCCACTCATATCCAAAAGCTCCTTGACACCTTTCCAAATTGTCCTTTTATCAATCCATTACCCCAAAGAGTGTTTGGATGTGTTGTCTTTGTCCATACACATAATGAAAGCAAATTTGATGCCAAAATCCAAAAGTGTGTATTTCTTACATATTCCTCCACCCAAAAAGGGTACAAGCTGTTACTGTCATACCTCAAAGAAATAGTTCATCTCCAAAGATACTATATTATCCCAAATTACCCATTTATGGGGAGCACTTAGATATCAAATGGCTGATTTCAAATGATCCCACTTCCAAAGTCTCTAATACCATTGATACCTTGCCATCTTCCAAAGTCCTTGATACCTTACCATCATAATCTTCTAATACCACCCCTCCAACCAACTTGAACTTGTCCCACCTCAACCTGAACCTGCATCTAATGAACTAAAAAACACAAGTTGAAATCATTTTTGGGATGGATATAGAAGGTAGATCAGGAGGAGAGTCTAGATAACAATCTCAATAAGAGGAAGTTAATGGTAGAAATGTTCCTTCCACTCAAATGAATGACCATGACTCTGACCCGAGACGAGATCTTGAAGAGATGGGCTGGCTTATTGCACTTAGAAAAGGGGTAAGATCTTGTACTCATCATCCAATTATATGGTTTGTTTCATATGATGTTTTGTCTGTAAAGATGTAGAGCTTTGTTGTAAACAATGCACAGATTAAAATTTCAAATACTTTCCAACAAGCTATGGTTGATCCAAATTTGAAGCAAGCTGCAAAAGAAGAGTTAAAGGCACTTGAGGAAAATACAACATGGGAAATCCAAGCTCTTCCCGCTAGAAAGGAATTGGCAGGATGCAAGTGGATATTGACCCCGAAGTTCAATCCTGATGGGATTATCAACAAGTACAAGGCAAGATTGGTTGCAAAATGATATACTCAGACTTACAGAATTGATTCCTAGGAGACCTTTGCCCCAGTAGGTAAATTCAATACAATCCAAGTATTGTTGTCAATTGCAGTTAACTTGGATAGGTCGCTACATCAACTGGACTTTAAGAATGCATTTTTGGGTGGTAACTTGGAAGGAAGAGGACTACATGGAGGTCCTCGATGGAGTTCTAGCTCCAAACAACTCTGTCTACAAACTCAACAAGTCTTCGTATGGGCTAAAGCAATCCCAAGGACATGGTTTGGACGATTCACCAAGTCAGTAAAGAAACTTTGGTATAAACAAGGACAAGCATATAACACGTTTATCAAGCATGATAATGAGAGTGTCTATCCTAATTGTCTATGATGATGACATAGTTATTACAGGGAATGAAGATTGTATTGCCCGACTAAAGAGGGACTTGTCAAATGAATTCCAAGTGAGGCATCTCGGCCCAATAAGATACTTCTTGAGTATGGAAGTGGTAAGAACAAAAAAGGGCATCAACATATCCTAGTGGAAGTGTACCCTAGATCTATTATATGAAATAGGAATGTTAGGGGCATAACCCGAAGGAACACCGATGGAAGAAGGTTGTCACCTAGAGGTCAAACCAAAGGGTGTCCCAGTTATCTTAGAACAATACAGAAGACTTGTAGGGAAGCTAATATACTTAATCCACATGCGTCCAGATATCAACAATGTAGTTAAAACTTCAATAGTAAGTTAGTTCATGCATAGCCATAGAAGAATACATGGAGGTTGTATAAAGAATTATGAGCTATCTGAAGCTTAATCCTAGAAGAGGAATTTTCTTTAAGAAAGGCACTACCAGAAACTTCAAAATCTACATCGATGTAGACCATGTAAGAGATAAGGAGAATAGGAGGTCAATTTCAAGATATTGCACATGTGGAGAAATTTGGTTACGTGGGGAAGCAAGAAACAAATTGTGGTTTCAAGTAACAATGCAGAAGCGGAGTTGAGAGCTATTAACAAATGAGTATGTGAAGGACTTTGGATTATTAGGCTATTGACAGAGTTGAGAATTCCATGAGAGGGACCCATGCAACTCTATGGTGACAACAAGGCAGCATTGAAATGAGAAGAAATCCTGTTTATCAAGATTGAACGAAACATGTTGAGATAGATAGGCACTTTATTAAAGAGAAGGTTAAAGCATGCATCAATAATTTGTCCTACATACGATCTACAGATTAGATTGCGGACATAATGACGAAGCCACTAGGAAGAGCTATATTTGAAGGGTTTCGATGCAAGCTGGGAATGATTGACATCTATTCTCCAGCTTGAGGGGGTGTTGGAATTCAACCCTTGATTCTTATATTAATTACCTCCTGATTATGTGTTGGTCAATCTTTCCTTTTTTGTTTGCCATCATTGCTGATTCTTATCTTGTCATTGATTTCTGAATATTGTAATTGCTGATTTCTCTCTTCTTGATTGAACATCAGCCTCTATATATTGCTTGAACATCAGCCTCTATATATTGTAACCGTTACTTCTCAATAATATATATGAGAGAATACAAATTTCTTCTGAACTTCTTGAGCCCATCTGAAAGGATATATTCCTTGTTCTTTTTGATTTGTGAAAGGATATTTTCTAGTAGTCATAAATTTCTGGCATCAATTTGTGTTCTGAATTTTCTTATTAGCTATTCATTTCTGAAGATTTTGATTTGTGCATTAATGTGGCTCAATGATATTTTAGCTATTCATTTGCAACCTGAGTCATAAATTTCATTGGCTTAATCTGGTGATCAATTTGCACTCAATTTCTGTTCTGCATTAATTTTCTTTATTTATTAGCTATTCATTTGCAACCTGAGGATATTTCAAGAGCCTTTAAGACCAGAGAGATAACAGTTCATTGAGCCTAATCTGGTGATGGGCATGGGCATTGGGCATCAGCCACGCACTCAATTTCTGTGCTACTGGTTGTGCATTAATGTGGCTCAATGTACCAACTTTATTTATTTATTCAATTGCCTTCTCATGTTCCATTGCGTTTAACTTGTTATGATCCTTCTCTTTGATTTTCCGCAGTATCAATTTGGATGGTATGATTTTTTTTATTAATTTATTAAATCAAAGATGCTTTTGAGTTTTTTCAGGGAAGGGTTGATGTCCTACAAGCAATTTATTCAAGAGCTTGAGGATGATGTATTACCAGCTGAAGCAGAGCGTAGGTATGTTCTGCAAAGAATTATCATCACAGTTCCTAAGCATTGAATTAATGAAGATTTATAGAGATGCATATTGATGATATGTCCAATTGAATTTTCTAGGTATCAAGAGTACAAGTTAGAATACATTTCTACCCAGAAACGGGCTTATTTTAATGCTCACAAGGATGAAGAGTGGTACTGAAATTTTATGATCTACACATTATATATTCATTCTTGAAACTTTGTTTTTTATAACATGTGAATTCCTTTTTTCCTCTAATTTTTTTTAATTTTATTTTCGATGTAGGCTGCGAGATAAATATCATCCAACAAATTTGGTCGCAGTCATTGATAGGTGAGCATAGATCAATCTTACAGGCTAATGAACAACTGAACATATTGTCCTCTCCATGTTGGAAGACCATACATTGGTATTTTCCTTCATGGATTACTGATAGTAGGAAGTGGATTAAGCCTTTATAAGATTTCTAATATGTAATGGATTATATTTTCTATCTCGTATTTTAGGAGGAATGAGAATGCACGACGCCTGGCAAAGGATTTCTTGCTCGATCTGCAGAGTGGAACACTTGACCTGTATTCTTTTTATCCTCTTTCTTTGTCTCTCTGTTTATGGATGAATATTTGCCTTTCTTCCCTTTCTCTTTCTTTCAATGTATTTCTTTGATCCATAATGTGTGGACCAATTGTTGCAGAAATCCTGGATTAAATACTTCATCTTCCAAACCAGGGCAAGCAAGTGAGGCAAATTCAGAGGAGGAAGCAGACACTGGCGGTAAACAAAGGCAGCATGGTAGACGACCTAATAAAGAAAATGATTTCTCAGCTGCTCCGAAGGCTCACCCAATAAGTTCTGAATCTAGACGAATACAAGCAGATGTTGTACAGGCTCAGGCCCTTGTACGTAAGCTTGACTCAGAAAAGGGGATTGAAGATAACATTTTATGCAGCAGTGACCACAAAAAAAATGACGATAAGTCTCACAGTGGATCTGTGGGTCCCATAATAATTGTACGGGGCTTGACATCTGTTAAGGGATTAGAGGGTGTTGAGCTCCTGGATACTGTTCTTACTTACCTTTGGCGGATTCATGGGGTTGATTATTATGGTATGATTGAGACCCATGAGCCAAAGGGTCTTAGACATGTGAGGCCAGAAATAACAGGTCATGAAGAATCAAATAAATCAGGGTCTGAATGGGAAAAAAAACTTGATTTGTTCTGGCAAGGAAGGTTGAGTGGTCAGGATCCTTTGGAAATAATGACTGCTAAGGAGAAGATTGATGCCGCAGCAGTTGAAGTATTAGATCCATGCGTTAGAAAAATTAGGGATGAAAAGTATGGATGGAAGTATGGTTGTGGAGCGAAGGGCTGTACAAAGCTTTTCCATGCCGCTGAATTTGTGCACAAACATCTTAAATTAAAACACCTAGAGCTTGTAAATGAGTTAACTCTGAAAGTGCGTGAGGATCTCTATTTTCAAAACTACATGAAGTAAGTATCCTGTGATTTTTATTTTTTGGAAAAAATTATTTTTGCAACTGTGAGTGGATGGGTTACTTATTCTAGCCTTGCTATCAATACAGTGACCCAGATGCTCCTGGCGGAACACCTATCATGCAGCAACCACAGGTACACTTTGCTATCTATCACAAATATATGCTTGGAAGAAAACTATATTTCTGGATTTTGATTGACTGAGATTATCTTTTTGTTTTTGTTTTGTAAAAACGTTGTTCTCTCTAGTTTTAGTAATCTCTCTCGGATTATTTTTCATTTTGTTTTGGACTATTTTCCTTCTATTTGTAGAAGGACAAACCTCTTCTAAGACGTAGATTACCTCTAGAAGGAAGATTGAGAGATGATCGAGGCAATCGACGAGACCATGAACAAAGTGACAGAATCAATGATGGTGATAGGCTTCATAACTCCCCTTCTCATGGTCAGATGGGAAATCACGATGAAACTATGTATGATTCATATGCTGGAGCTGCCGTTCCTCCATTTACCTCAGATATGCCACCTCCTCCACCAGTTTTGATGCCTGTACCCGGTGCTGGGTCAGTTAACCTTCCTATCTTCCTTTCTCATTGAAGTCAGAGGCACTTCATTTTATTCTTCAATTTAATAACTTGCAACACTACAGGCCATTGGGACCCTTTGTTCCAGCTCCCCCAGAAGTTGCTATGCAGATGTTAAGAGAGCAAGGAGGAGCATCTTCATATGATGCCTCTGGAAGGAAGATGCGGTCTGGCCCTCATATTGGTGGACCAGCACCGGTAATTGCTGTCCCCCCAGCTTTTAGACCTGACCCCCGTCGGATGCGAAGGTATTATGAAGAGGCCTTTCTTTGGATGTTTACATAACTATAGCATCTTTATTTTGGACTCCTCTATCTATGCTCATTTCTGTCATAATCAATCTCTAATGTCACTTCAGTTTTTTGGCTCTCTGTCCATTGTCCAATGTATTGAGATTGTCCCCTTCACATATTACTTCATTGGGTGATGGAGAAAATTGATCGAATGGACAATATTCTTCTTGGTTGTTTTGTTTATTGTTGGCTTTGTGAATTATTTTTAACTTTACTTTTATCGATGGTTCATGTAGTTATCAAGATCTGGATGCTCCTGAGGACGAAGTCACTGTGATAGACTATCGGAGTTTGTAGCCATCTTTGACTGGCTAAGCTTCCACAAAGTCAAAGAACATCAAATAACATTTTGCGGACTTCAAATCTGTTCCTGTCGATGATAATTTTCGTTTTAGCCAGAGCAGAAGCTGACAGTATCAATGGCGGTTAGGCTCTATTTAATTGTCTGAAACTGTTTTAGAATCATACATGGAAAATGTGAGTCCTGAGGAATTAACTTTTATAATGTACCAGATTGGCAGAAATAGCTTTTTAGATTTCCCGAACCAAAAAAAAAAAAAAAAAAAAAAAAAAAACAACAAAAAGGCCTTCTGACCGTCTAAGGGTAATTTAAAATGATATTAGGAGTCTAATTTGCTTAATTATTGTCTGGTTAGCTACTTTGACTGGGCGATTGTAATCAAATAGAAATAATTGCACAGATAAAGGTGTTTTTCTTTATGGATAGAATTATTATGCTTGAAGAATTCATTTTCAATGGAATCTGTGATTTATATTTTTTGGACCTGAATGCATCAGCATTATGCATACTGCATAGCCATCTCTTTTGGTGAGTCAGAAATGGCGATTCTCGTATGGTCAATATTTTCTTAATCTTCGTATGGCCTTTTTAAAGACACACTGAATTTGCACTTTGATGGTGTTTTTAATGCTGCAAAGGAATTTTTCTTGGTCCCTTCATTGGCATTCCCCATCAAGCATGCGTCAAACCGATCCTCAATCGATTCTGTGCGTTCCTTTTAAACCTATTTTTATGATTTCAAATGCTTTACTTTTGTAATTATTGTGTTGGTTTCCTTAACTACCACGCATAACTACCATTTTAATCAACTGCTTTGGAATTACAATTAATGAAAGACCTTTTTGATTGAAGTTTAAATTTAGGATCAGAATAGTATATTGAAGTTTTATATTTAGGATCAAAATAAAATCTTTATCTAGCTGTTATATTTAGTACTAGTGGAAGTATCAATTATCACTATTGTTAGTTAAAAAAAAATCATTTGGGGATGGTTTAAAACTATTACAATTATAAAAATTTATTTATTAATGATTCTAGATTGAGGTAACATTTAGTATCTTGATGCTGTTTCTTACTTTCGCACCTTAATCTTATTTATAATGTATCCAATATGTTGATGAAGGTGAGTGTGATTGGAAAATGACATAAGGGTGCACCAAAAGGGGGTTCACATTCCATGCTTTTCCTTTACATGATTCGTAGGTCTTGTCCCTCTAATTAGAAGGATGAAAGCATTTATTTATTATTTTTATATATATTTTATTTATTTCGATTAAATTATATGTTGCATCATGCTTTTTTTTTTTTTTTTTTTTTTTATCCAATATCTTAAATTAATTAATTTTTAGTTCTATATTTAGAAATATTTTCCTGTAACACCATCGTGAAAATCAATTAAGCATGTAACGTGAATTCACCAACAGACATCTAGGATTTAGGTATTGGATGTTATTTCACCCTTATGAACAAAATTTATATTTGCTTATGTCAATTAGATTTAATTCTCTAATTAATAGTGAATTTTTATAACTAAGTCCGCATAGCAAAAAGTTATTATTTTTTTTGAATTTTATGATATCTCCATAAATTTTGTAATATCTTGATTTTTATTATTAATGATGGTCCAAAAAAAATGTGAATTTTCATTACCAAGTCGTTAATTAGATGAATGCTACTTCCGGTTCTAATTATAAGATTGGGTTGTTGTTTTTTGAAGAGATTAAGGAAGCTAAATAAGTTATTTAATCATATCATATTTTATGTATCCTTGGATTATATATTACTCCCTCGATCATCATTATAGGAATACTTTTGTTGTGTAAATTACACTATAAAAGTGTTCTTATAATTAAGACCGAAAGGTAGTAGTTTATCGTCAAACTAATTAATTTGGAGAAAAATAAAAAAATAAAAATACATTAAAGTAATTTAATTAGCCTACACAATTTCTTTGTAAAACTTAACTTGGTGTTATAAGTAGGACCGGAAGGAGCATCATTTGGTTAATTTTTTTGAATTTTATAATATTTTTGTATTTTTATGACATTCTTTTTCATAGCCACAGCATGTAATGAAGCTACTCAAAGTAGCTTCTATAGCAATTGGTGTTATTTTTATTTTTATATGAATTTGATTTAATACAATACAATTTAATATATATCAAGGTAAAATAAAACAACTTCTATTATGTTTTATAATTATTGCATTTGTATATTCATAAAAAGATTACATGATTAACGTATTTATGTATGTTATAGATTTTTATAAAATAATACATGACATTTTTCAATTTTTTTCACATATATCCTGAAGCAATATCTTAATTGTTAATGTTAATTAGACTTTATCATGGTATGTTTTGCTAAAAAAAGAATTTATCATGGTATGAGAAAACTAGACCCGACTGATTGGATCAGACCAGAAACTAGCGAAGGTTCATATTAGACCTTGCTAAGTTTAGGTCTCACCTTAGTCCTCACTTCGTCGTCATCATCTCCTTTTCTCCTCTACATGAGGAAAAAAGAGAGTAGAGAAGACGATAGAAGATAGAAGATGTAAGTTGAAGACCACAGCACTTTGGCATTGTATTCTTAATTAAATGTTATTTTCCTTTAGCTCACCAAAAATCAACCCAATATGAATAAGTCAAACAATTTCTGAAATACTCGATATATCCCACCAAGACCAAAAAAATGAAAAAAATATATGGTGAAAACAGGGGTCTAAATGATGGAATTTGGCCAAAATAGATCAGACGACACTCCCTAAAAGGAATGAATATTGTTCAGAATGACCAGTTCCTTTGAGAACAGACCTAGTCAGAGTGATCTGGGTGAGATACAAATCTACCCAGTCACCAAAACCACACAAAAAAACTACTCTAATCTAAACTACTCTACTGTCAGTAATTAGATCGATGCAAATTCCTTTGCCAAATTTTGACGAGATTTGCCAAGCTCTCGCAAAATAACCAAGTTTAATAAAAATTGAAGTATAATTCTTTTGGATAGTTTCTTTCAAGGAATTCACAACAAGTCTAAAATCAACGGTAAACACAGTAAAATATTAACTAGAATGGGGGAGTTTTTCAATATAATTTAAACGAAGCAAAGCTAGAACATAATTTAAGAAAACGAGATTAATCAGATTAAAAACGATTAACATAGAATTGGAATTCCATAACCTTTAGCGGATAAAAACATAATAACTAAACTTGTGATTGATTTTGAACAAACCGAACCTCTATGTTTGTCTAGAAACTCCCTTGATAAGACAATAGACTAACATCTAATCAAACATGTGGTGAGCTCACTATGGGATCGCACAATGCTCTCTCTAACCCGGTCCGTCCTATGTCCTTGGGATATCAATTTGGGTATTAAATCTAATACCCAATCCGCAATTATAATTAGATTCGATTAAAATAAACACAGACGAATTACGTTACCGATTGAAGCACGGGTCCTCTGGATTTGTGGAATCCTCAATATATGGGTCAATCATAGAAGCTTAGCCAAGCATGGCTGGGCAAAACGCAGATAAAATGATGAAGAGGATAGTGAATATGATGAACAACTCAGAGAAAATAAAAAGCTTCTAATTTAATCCGGCAATCTGTTCAAAACATAATGTAGAATGTGTTTGTGGCCGCCATCTAAGTTAACCTAAAAGGGAATGATGGCTAGGGTTCAAAACAAGCCCAATATGGAAGCCTATAATAATAATTAGTGTTTTATTACAAAATTCGGGCCATTCAGAAAAATGCGTCTATCTTTAGCTCCAATTCGTCCATCTTCTTGTCTAAATCAGCCTTTCAAGTCTTCATTTCAATTGTAGCTCTTTGAATCATCTAAAAAACAAAAGAAGAATGAAGCTACACAAATATCTAGATCAAAAGTTATGGCGAAAATAGTGAAGCATTGTAAATTTGGAATTTAATCATAAAAAAGCCTAATTAAGTAATAAAACCCATTATTTATTTATCAAACATTCATAAAGTATTAACCAAGAGATAGAAATAAGTGAAATAATATTCAATTATCATATCATCAATTGGCTCCCTCAATGACATTTATATCAACTATTGATAACTTGATCTTGTTCCAAACTAATCATTATGTAAATGGTATAATGACACAATACAAGCTTTGAAGAAGGTAATTGATTAAACAAAAAAAAAAAAAAAAAAATCTAAGTGAGATTAGAGAAAAATGGGGTTTTAATTGTGATAGACTACCTTTCAAATATTCATTATAGAAGACCCAAATGAACTGTGGAAGCCCAGTGTACCAAACTATACATAGAAAATCTGAAAATTAAAACAAGTAGTTAAGTAAGAATATTAGTTCCCTCAATGATACTTTTATAAAACCACCACTTGAAACCTTGATATAGTTCCTAATTCATCAATCTACAAATAGTAGAATGACAATAGACAAGCTTTCAAGAAGCCAATTTTTGCAAAATGAAATTTGATTGAGATTAGACCAGATTGGTGTTATGTTATGGCCCTCTCCTAAACACAGATAATAACAAGACTGAAACTAGAAGTAAACAACAAAGAGTGTGAAATACTTGGAAACTGATAATAATATTACTAAACTAGATTACAAGGGAAAGGTTGACTTAACACAACGCTGAGACACAGGACAACAATTAAAATATCGATTACAAGCTAGAATAGACTAAACACAGCTACAAAACACAATGACACATAGAACAGGATTGCCAAACTTTCTGGAGGTTGACACTCTCCACATGTCAGGTCCCATTCCCTTGATGAGGATTTATCCCTAAATTTTCCTAGTTTAAATAAGCAGAACAATAGTTTCCCTAACGCATTTCTTCTAGACACTAAGACCACAACCCTTTTGATGTAAAACAGGTTTAAAAACACTCACACACACTGACGTAATGCAAAACAGAGATTATTTATGGGAAAGAATAAAGAAATAGAGGAAATATCAGAATGGATGGGTAGTGGTAGTGGCGGATCTTCTCAAGGCCCCCAGAGGGGGCCAAAAAAAAAAAAAAAAAAAAAATCTAAATATTTAATATAAAAATGATTTTTTTATATAAAATTTATACATTTGGCCCAAAAATTTATACATTTGTTCTAAAAAGTTATACGTTTGGCCCCCTCAATTTTTTTTTTTTTAATTACTATACATTTGGCCCCTCCAAACATTTATCTTAAGATCCGCCACTGGGTAGTGGAGAATCGAACGGAGGGAGAAGAAAAGCTCACATAGTAACAATAATTTCAATTCATCAAGTCTGAAAATACGAGTGCTATGAACCTCTATTTATTGACTAAATTTTCCCTACCCACGAAGAAACCTAGTAAGCTCTATTGAGTTGTTCTGCTGGATTGGTCGCTGAAGACCTTTTGTCTCTTCTTAGACCTGATGAAAAAAATGAGTTAACTTTTTATGGACTCGTTGAGAATGATTCTGATCTAGTTTATGGCCTATTAGAAGTAGAAGGCACTCGATGGGATCCTACAAAAAACAAACTTAGTTTTCCTTCACAAGAAGGAAATTTACAAAATATAATTCTATAATTAATATAATTGAAACACAAAACAAAGCCTAAGCCACTTGCCCACTTGCAAGCTATGATAAAAAGTAAATAAATATAGAAATAAGCTCGGCTTCCTCAAAATATTAATTCTTATATTCCATCACCTTTAGTTTTTCTGATTCACTTTCATATTGACCATTTTCTTTTCATTACAGTTCCATACTGCTTCTTCATCCAATACTTAGTTCTCTCTGTTTTATTAAAAATCTTAAAAGAGTACTTCAACCCATACTCTCAACCATTGTTGTATACCAATTAACCCCAAATATCCAGAGATGAAGACCTATCATGTACTTAAACTTTGGAGGTCTTTAAATGCTTAACACTATACAATCAGATTTAAATGGTCTTTTGAGCTTTTCCCATTGGAAGTGGAATGATTTTAAATATCTGCATATACATATAAAATATGACAGCACTTGTATTCCATAAAATTTTTATGATCCCAAAAGAATAACTGAAATGCCACCATATAACCATATATTGAAAGCCTCTCTTTTAAAGATTTGGAGGTGGGCACATGGGTATGTAAAGTGTCACTCAAATACAAGGAGATAATAGTATGACAACAAAACACAAACTGACTACACTAGATCGTAAAATGAGGGAACATTATTGCAATGTAAAGCATCCAACGGTGACCATGGCATCTGTATGATAACAAATAGGAAATTTAAAGCAGCAAAATTTATGGATGCATGATTTGGAATGTTTTAGAACCACTCATTGGGCAAACCTGGAGTGAAGGGCAACGAGGGTGCTTTGTAAACTCCTTTCCTAAAGTAGATATGAACGAAGTTAACCCCAATTGCTTTATTCTTCACTCGGACCTCACCTTCTTTTGGTTCTCCAATTTCCACATCATGCCACTTCAGGACGTATCGTCATTAGGCATAGACTTGAAATAAAAGGATGAAGTAACCCAAGGAAGTTATGTGCCTACACCACAAGTTAAGAACATGGATATAAAAATTAACAATCCAAATGACCATTATTGCAACACAAAATCATTCAAGAAAAAAATTAGAAACGTCTAGTGTGCAGCTGTTTACATGGAAAAATTTGCAGTCACTTCTCTCAAAATGAAAAGTTTTTATTTTTATTTTTTAAAAGAGGAGGTTGTGTAACTAAAGGAACTGGGTCAAAATAAAAGGAGAAAAGATATTTAAAATATCAAGTAAATATTGAAAATCACTCTCAACCATTAAATTGCATATATTTAGGCTCCTGGCTATCTAGCTACTAGCCCTTAACCCAGATCCCATCACACCCTCTCAACAAACCTCTGCAGCGCAAGGTTCAATTTCTTCCACCCCTCATTTGGTGCCTCCCAACTAACATGCACCATCTGCTTCCTCATTCCCAGAATAGAGTAACCATTAGCACTCTTGAAACACACTTCTCAATCACACTCTTTAGGTTTGCAGCCAATACAAAATCATCATCAAATAGACTTTTATTCCTCCAATGCCAGATATACCAACATGCCACTCCAAATAAAGTATCCCATCTGTCGTCCCCTTCAGAAAGATTCCATCTATACCATTCACCAACAGTTTTATAATGTCAATCATAGAAAAATAACTTAAAAAGTAAGCCTTTTATGAAGAAAATCTTCGTCAGATAGATTGAGGGAGACAAGTGCCCAGATATTCAGCTAGTAATGGTGCATAGAACAAAAGAAAGTGTTAAGATATCGAATGGATAGCCACAATGCTCAAGGCATAGATAGCGAAGTAATAGTCTTACTTTATGAATTCAGTTATAAAAGGAAAGAAATATAACCGGTGACTACCACATTGTTATTAGAACCAATATCGACATTGTAATTTAATTTCACATATTGGGTTTACTGCCGAAAATGCAAGTATTGATTATATACGATTAAGAAAACACAATCAAGAAGAAGAAGAAGAGCCAAAGTGGAACTCATGTCCTCCCAGCTCATGAACTCTAATAGCTTTGATCATTTTTGTTGGTGAAAGTGAAGCTTCTAAGGTAAGGGTTCTCACAGATGTTTTGCTGGCGGAAGAAACTGATAAATCTTGGAGCCGAAAAGAATGGAAGTAGAAGCTGTGCCAATGACTTATCTGTATGTAGAAGAAGCTGCTTTCTAACGTAATTTATAGTATACGACATGAGAAGAGTTTTGTCTCTACTTCTGTTAATATACTTTTAACTCAAGTAGGCCCATATTCTCTGAAAGAAATTAAACTTGGGAATAGTTGCCAAGGTAAAGTTCCTTTGGAGAAGTGGAAGGGGCAGTGTCATCATTAGATGAAGCAGCGACCTTGCAAATATAATAGTCCAGCATATCTGTTAGAGTAAATAACTGATTAGTCATTTATATATTTGTTGTAGATATATGTATTGTCATAAGCCTTAAGGATGGCCCATATTCTTTTGTAATAGAATGTCAATAGGCCCATTTATATCATATATAAAAGTCACAGGCAGAGGAGGATTAATTACTCTGCACTATTCTTTTTCGGTTTTGTATCTTTTCTTTCTTGGCATCAGAGCCAGGGACCCACCTTTTTTTTTTCTCCTTCCCTTTTGACGTAATCCTCTCCTTCCTTTCTACGATGGCCTCACCATCCGTAACTTCCGAGACTCCGCCACCATCTGCTTCTCCGGCACCCACTGTGCCAAAAACCTACTCTCTCTTCCAATCTTCAAGCCAAACTTCATCGATCAAGTTGGATCGCATGAATTATTTAGTCTGGGCGTCGGTTGTTTTACCTCTAATCGAAGGTAATAGGCTTCAATCCCACATCGATCCCACTGCCTCTGTTCCACCGATGAGTGTGATGTCACCGACTACTCAAACGGCAACTACCAACCCTGATTTTGACGACTGGTATTCCGTCGACAGAATGCTTATGGGCTGGCTTCGCAATACGATGTCACCGGATATCTCTGTGGCCTCCTTCGCCGCTCCGCTCTTGATCTCTCGGATCGAGGCTCGTACTCTCACATCGATTGTCTCCAAGTCGCGTATTATGGTTTATCGTTCGATCTCCATAATACTCGGAAAAATAGCCTCACGATGACTACTTATCGATGAAAATGAAGACAAGCTGCGATAATCTTGCTCTCATTGGAGCCCCTATTTCCACCGATGAGCTTGTTCTTCACACTCTAAACGGTTTGGATGCTGATTATAACCCTATTGTGGTTAAACTTATTGATCAAGTGGGACTTACTTGGGTTGAAGCACAGTCCTCATTACTTGCTTTTGAAAGTCGACTTGAGCAACTGACTCATTTCTCCAATCTGTCGCTTCAGCCTTCAGCTAATTTTGCAACGAAATCCTCCTCTGATTTTGAGAATTTCTCTGATCGCTCTCCTGGACGTGGCTCATCGCGTGGTGGCCGTGGAGGTCGGTCCTCGCGTTCTCGCGGCCGTTCAGGTGGTTGTGGGTCTGGTGGTCGGCCCTTTTGCGACCTTTGTGAGCGCCCTGGTCATAGGGTGTCTAACTGCTTCAAGCGTTTTGATCGAAGCTTCTGCCCTCCATCTCATTCTTCTGCCCAGGCGTATTTTGCTGAGTCTCCAGTCTTTTCCAAAGATGATTGGTACATGGACAGTGGTGCCACACATCACGTTACCTCTGATTCTTCTAATCTGGATGTGGTAAAACCTGTTGGTAAGCATTATTCTCATATGATTTCTTGTTCTGGCTCTCAAGTTCCAATTCGTGGCACTGGTTCTACCTCTATATCTTGTTCTGCATCTGATATTAGGCTTAATGATGTTCTGGTTGTGCCTACAATATCTAAGAATTTGTTAAGTGTTCACAAGCTTGTTACAGATAATGATGTTTCAGTTACCTTTACTGATAAGGGTTGTGTTGTGAAGGACAAGGGAACCGGTTGTCTACTAATGAGAGGTCCTCCAAGGCGGTGGTCGTACCCAATGAGTAGCACCGATTTGCACCCTGAGGCACACACTGCCAGCTTGACTGATGCGGATTTCCTTGCTTGGCATTATAAACTTGGTCACCCAAGCAATACAATTTTATTACAAGTTTTAAAGAATTGTAATGTCACAGTAAAACTTAGTGATACTTTTGTTTGTGAGGCTTGTCAGTGTGGTAAATCTAGGAGATTACCATTTTCCAAATCTTTATCTCATGCCTCTTCTCCTTTTGCATTAATTCATACTGATCTGTGGGGCCCTTCTCCCTTAGAATCTGTTCATGGTTATCGATATTACATTCACTTTCTTGATGATTTTAGTCGGTACACTTGGTTATATCCTCTCAAGACCAAAGGAGATGCAATTACAGCCTTTAAGCATTTTTCAAATATGGTTGAGACTCAATTTCAAACTAAGATCAAGTCTATTCAATGTGATAATGGCACTGAATATAAACCTATTTTGTCTATGGCTGAGCATTTGGTATAATCATGCGACTTACATGTCCTTACACTTCTTCTCAAAATGGTAGATTTGAAAGAAAACATCGTCATATCGTGGAAATGGGGTTGACACTTTTGGCTCAATCAAAAATTCCAATGGATTATTGGGTTGACGCTTTTCAAATGGCTGTCTATTTAATCAATCATCTTCCAACTCCAGTTTTGAAAGGAAAGTCTCCTATGGAATGTCTATATAAAAAGAGGCTGATTATCACTCTTTAAAACCTTTTGGTTGCACTTGTTACCCTTGTTTGAAGCCTTACAATTCTCACAAACTGGATTTTCTGGCCAAAGATGTGTTTATCTTGGTCGACTTCAAAGCGAAGGGTTCTAAATGTCTCAATTCCACCGGTCGTATATATGTTTCCCGTCATGTAATATTTGACACTGTGGTGTTTCCTTTTCATACAGGATTTATGAGCAGGTCCAGCACTTCTACTGAGCCCATCAGCTCTATTCCTATTATCATTGGAGATCAGGTCCAACAACGGCCCAACCAGGTTCACTCAAAGCCCAATCTCGCTGATCCATCTCTTATTTCCTCTTCAACTCCATCTCACACAATATCCTCACTTGACCCACTTCCTCGGCCCACACGTCACATGCCCATCACCACCATTTCTCTTCAATTCCAAACCCATCTCTCTCACCAGCCCAATCCCTTCCTCATTCTCCAGCCCCATTATCTTCTCACACACCCTTACTTAATCCAATATTCTCTCCCAATCCGTCACCCTCCCTGAACCCGACACCTTTCCCTCACCCTACTCCCATCTCGTCTCCCTCTTTGCCCACCTCCTCCAGTTCTCTCTTTCCAGATTCCTCTTCCTCTCTTCCTGCCACTCATTCTTCTCACCAACCACCCCTCTCCAATCCACATCCTATGGTCACCCGTGCTCAATCTGGTGTTTTCAAACCACGGTACCCATTCGTTGGTCTCTGTGAACCTGGTACTTCTCAATTTTTATCTCGTGTTGCTGAACCTCAAAATCTTCAAGATGCTCTTCTTTGCACCTCACCGGTTACGAGCCATGAAAGTCGAGTATGAGGCACTTACTAAAAATCGCACTTGGTTACTAGTTCCGTACAGGGGCCAAAAACTTGTCGATTGTAAGTGGGTGTTTAAAACCAAACTCAAGGCTGATGGTTCATTACTGAAACACAAAGCTCGGTTGGTTGCAAAAGGTTTTCAACAGTCAGCTGGTCTTGATTATGGAGAAACATTTAGTCCAGTTGTTAAGCCAACCACTATCCGCTTAATTCTCACTCTTGCAGCTACCTACAAATGGCCAATTCGTCAGCTTGATGTTAACAATGCTTTCCTGAATGGGTATCTGAAAGAAGAAGTCTTCATGAAACAGCTGCCTGGCTTCAGCGACTCCAGATATCCCCGCCATATCTGCAAGCTTACCAAGGACATCTATGGACTCAAACAAGCTCCAAGGGCATGGTTTGATCGACTTCGCCAAACTCTGGTTAGTTGGGGTTTTCATAATGCTTGTAGTGATATTTCTCTATTCTTTCTCGGAACCAAAAAGCTCATGGTCTTCATCCTTGTATATGTTGATGACATTCTTATCACTGGAAATAATCGACCTTTGTTCGAGAAATTCATTGTCAAATTAAATGAAGTTTTCTCTCTCAAGGATTTAGGCCCTCTTTACTATTTTACGGGATTAGAAATTCATAGAGACAGGTTATGGTATCTATGTGAATCAAACCAAATACATTTTAGACTTGCTGAAAATATTTGATATGTATGATTTGTGCACCTGTACCAACCCCCATGGTTACAGGGAGACATTTCTCATCTGCTGATGGTAAACCGTTAACTGATCCATTCTTATACAGACGAGCTATTGGTTCATTACAATATCTAACCACCTCTAGACCTGACATAGCTTATTCTGTTAATAAGCTTAGTCAATTTCTGTCTCAGCCAACTGAGGTGCATTTTCAAGGTGTTAAGCGAATCCTACGGTATTTAAAAGGTACATATCATTATGGTTTACTTATCAAACCAGTACGATCACTTCACTTGATGGCTTTTCTTGCGATGCTTGATTGGGCTACGGATATTGATGATAGAAAATCCATGGGAGGATACTGTGTATATCTAGGAGGCACTCTTGTTTCGTGGTGTTCTAAGAAACAAAAGGTGGTCTCTCGATCCAGCTCAGAGTCTGAATATAGATCTCTATTTGATGGGGCAGCAGAACTTAAATGGCTTCATTCTTTAATGACAGAAATTGGTCTCTACCTTCAGCAACCTTCAACAATTTGGTGTGACAATTTGAGTGCTCAAGCTCTTGCTTCTAACCCTGTGCACCATGCTCGAAGCAAACACATCGACATAGATGTACATTTTATCAGAGATCAAGTTCTATCTGGATCTATTAGAGTTAGATATGTACCTTCATCTCATCAAATAGCAGATTGTTTTACTAAGGCCTTATCTCACTCTCAATTCTCTTATTTTAGAAACAAACTTGGAGTGTGTCCCACACCCTCTCGTTTGAGGGGGAATGTTAGAGTAAATAACTGATTAGTCATTTATATATTTGTTGTAGATATATGTATTGTCATAAGCCTTAAGGATGGCCCATATTCTTTTGTAATAGAATGTCAATAGGCCCATTTATATCATATATAAAAGTCACAGGCAGAGGAGGATTAATTACTCTGCACTATTCTTTTTCGGTTTTGTCTCTTTTCTTTCTATATCTACCTAATTTAATTAGATTAAGGAAATTAATTAAGTTAGTTAATATGATTTTAAAACATCCTAGTCATCTTCCTTAATTCCTAGATTCTCCTCTTCTTTAACTATTATTAAGTAAGCATCAATAGGGGCAAAATAAAAAAAGATTGCAAAATATGAAAACTATATTTTCTATTTAAAATCAAGATTAGCTCCCTAAAGATGTCAACAAGAGTATCTAGTTTTTTGGGTGACATGCAAATATAATACTCCCTCCGGTCCTAATTATAAGACAACATTTAGGAGTTGGTTTTGGTCCTAATTATAGGACAACATTCTAACTTTTGTCAATTTCTTCCTAAAATACCCTTATTTTATTCTCTCAAGTGTGTTTGGTTTTTGGTGATTACATATATATAAGTATGTAGACTCTTCCCGTTATCGAATTGTTAGATTTTATTTTATGTATCAATTAATTATTTGCCAATATATATACATATATCACAGAAAAATATATATAGACACGCACATATATAAATACACACACATATATCTGTGAATGTGTGTGTGTGTGTGTCGGTGTATATATATATATGTATATTTGTGTGTGTGTCTATCAATATATGTGTGTGTACATATATAAACACACACATATATATATATACACATGTGTGTGTGTCTCTATATATATATTTGTGTGTATGTGTGTTCATATATATGTGTACGTAGATATATGTATATATATGTGTGTGTGTTTATTTATATGTATACATATACACACATATATGTACATATAGTAAGACCATTATTTCAATTAAAAAGCGTGTGAAAAGGAAAATTCTAAGTCGGAGAGGTATGTGATAGGGGTTGTTAATTCACTTTTATTTATGTCATTTTAAATTTATATAATGGCATTTTAGAAAAATGAGTAAAATTAACTAACTTAACTTCTTTCCTTAATCTATCCAAAATTGGTTAAATATGTCCTATAATTAGGACCGGAAGGAGTATAATATTTTGGTCAAAAAAATTAATTTCTATTGATTTGTCTGGTTGTTGTCTTCCCTGTGGAGCCATTATTTTATTAATCCATTTATATCCGACACAACTAATTACCCACTAGCTCTTTTTAGTGGAGCCATTTTTAATTTTTAATTTGCAAGTTTGCAAGTTTATTTTTAATAGATTATTTATTTATAATATGGAAAAAAATTTAATTGTTGTATAGGGTTTTTTTTTTTTTTTTTTTCCAACATTGAAAAGATGGTAAATACGTACCCAACACTCCGAAATATTTTTTTAGGCACTTCCAACTCACTAGACTATATAGTGGTGCAACTTTAGACCAAAAATACTAAAAATGGTGCAATTTCACCCCAAATTAACTGTTCCTTTGACACCATGCAATTGACACATGAGCATTTATTTTTTTTAATAAAAAATAATGAGATGTGTTTTATAAAATGTCATCTATATCAATTAAGAAAAAACTTCCTTTGAAATGAATTAGACCGGAGAACTCGATCGAAGAGAGATCGACAACTATGGAGAAGACATAATGAAGAACAAGAGTAGAGCTCAGCATGCCTAGAAGATCTTCAAGTTGGTAATCATATTGTTTTGTTCCCTTATGTTTTATGGCTGGAACACACCAACTTTTAACCCTTTCATTTTAAAATGGTCTTACTACATATAGGTGGCTCCTTTTAAAATGCATGTCATAATTTTTTTTTTTTTTTTTTTTTTTTTTTCAAAAAGAAACCCTGAGGTGTCAATTGCATCAAATAGTGCCAAAGGGACTGTTAATTTGGGGTGAAATTGCACCATTTTTAATATGTCCGGGACAAAATTGAATCACTAAATTATTTAAGATGTTGAACACACTTTCAAAAATATTTTAAGGTATTGGATGCATCTTTAGACCAGAAAAAATTTATAATATGAAAAAATATTAAATAATATGTTATGTATAACTATTATAAAAAACATTTCATAAAAATTACAAAGGGAACTCTTATACCTAACATTCATTTTAAGAAAAATAGTTGATATGTACGTACGTGCGCGCGCGCACGCACACACACAGAGATCAAGTTTCTTATATTTATTTAAGTCTCATTTTTAAATTATTACCATTTAATTATAAACACATATAAAGAAAATAGGCACATAGCCTTATGTGGTTGATGATATATATATATATATATATATATATCTGTGTGTGCATGTGTCTGCACATACACATACATACATAGATATATACACATACACATATGTATAGAAATATATATGCGTGTGTAGAAAATTTTATATTTTTCATATATTTTATAAAAGAGAAAATCCCTAAAAAAGAATGTTAGAAATATTAAATGACATAAAGGTGTTCCAAATATTCATAATACCATATAAGTGCGAGTATCTGATTTATCCTTTCTAAAATTAAAATTATAGAAAGTCCCTATAAGTTTAAATAAATTCTTGCTACGATGAGAATGTACTGATGCCCACTTCTAATAAATACGAATGTCATTCTATTGTACATGTACCATTCTCAAATTTTATTAAAAATAAAAAATATATATTTTCGAAGAACTATGTATTTGACATATTTAAAATAATATTAATTAATATCATATGAAAATATTTAAAATAATATTAATTAATATCATATGAAAAATAAATAATAAAAAATGTAGATATTCAGTTATTATAATAATTTTCCAAATAATAAAAGAAATTAATGAGACAAAGAACATTAAAATAAGAACCATATTTAAATCATGTTCCTTATATCTATTATATCAACTTCTCCAATCACAAGTGATCATATCTCCTATGTTTTCATGTGACTTTATAGTTAAATGATAATATTTCAAAAATATAAAACATGGCTACTTGTGATCGAAAAACTTGATATAATTAATATAAGGAACTTGCATAAGAATTTTCCTTAGAGTCATGGATATGAAGAAGACAAAAGAAAATTAGAACATAAAGAAGGAGCAGTTCTAAATTCGGTAGGTTATTAAAATATATGTACACCATCTTCATTATAGGACCCCAACATTAAAGACACCAAATGTTACACACACACACACATATAAGATAATTCAGAATTATCTTTTTATATCATAACCTCTTGAATTTAAAATTGAAATTGAAATTTCAAACTTTGAATTCTAAATTCAAATTGGCATAAGACCTCATTGGGTATTCTAACACATCTGGGCTTATTAGTGGAGAAACTAATTTCCCACCAAAGAGATATATGTGACACTGTTTTCACTCTATTAGGCTTGGAGTCCCACTCCAATCTAAATGCACCTTTTGTCTTGAAAAAGTCCAATAACAATTATTGGCTCAAGTTTGCTAATTTTTAAGGAATCAAGAATAACCTTTGTATGTGACTCATTAGGTCTAACTAATCATTGACATAAATAAACTAGGACAAATTAAACTCCTTTAATGGGTCCAATTTTTTTTAATTACCACAAAAGACACTAGTAACGTCAGCGGCTCTAGAACTAATTGAATTGATCAAGTGATCTACCTTTCTAATTTGGATACCATGTCAGCATCATCCCTCACATCGTCATTCACATTTATTTGAGAGCAAAGATAGACTATCATCTTTCTTGGTTAACTAAATATAGCTTTTAACGGAACAATGAATCTTTTTCTACTGATTCTAAGACGGATCACGACTCTTTATAATCGCTTGTTGTGCACAGACTCTCAAGTCAACTAGAAGTCATTCAAGCTCTACTGGTCTTATGAATGACTAATCCCTTGTAGGGGACTGTGAGTCTTTTTGACATGTCCATTTATACTCATGTATTTGAGTTACACCCAAGATTACATTGGTCTCCCCATTCTCAGGCAGATAGAGTTGTACGGTCAAAGTATAACTCTAGGACATAATGTTCAATGACATCTTCAAGTCTAAGACAATCCACACTATCAAATGATGAGAGCCATTACAAATCCAATTATATTCTTTACAATGAATTCTTGTGGAGTCTCTCAACGAGTCAGTTTAATGCTATCTGTTATCTAACAGATCCGCCCAGGACATCAGTTAAGGCCTCACCATGCCTGTATACCATGAGGTCCCTACCTTGTATCTCTATACAAGTAGATGATGTCGTACTAGTCTTATTGAGATCACCAATGCCCTTTCTCAGTGATTCAAGATAGGAACAAGTTTCAGGCAATAGACATGTAATGTCCTTGAGCCCTTATGATCATGATCCCTATCATAGATCCTCAAGTAAACACTTGTTCTATTCCTAGGGTTTTTATCTTTAAACGTATATTGACCTTAATAAAGGTGAGACATAAATATGATAAAGATAAAATATGCTCATTTATTTAAATCATGGAATATGAAATAGAAAAAGGTGTTCATCTGTAAAAACGGATTATCTTTAGGACACCTACAAGCTAACATACTCTTGATTCATCAGCGAGTGTCAAGCACTGAACTTACAAGTGTTTAGCTTAGCACTTGAGTGTTTACCTTAATACTTCTAGTGTGAGCGTGAGTGTCAAGCATAGGTCTTCCAAGTGTTGGATAAACATTCGATTGTTTAACTTAATACTTCCAGTGTGAGTGTGAGTGTCAAGCATAGGTGTTGCAAGTGTTGGATCAACATTCAAGTGTTCACTAATACACTCGAGTATCCAACACACACTTCTTGAAACAAAGCGAGTATCAAACACAATTTTTGCATGTGTTAGGCCAGCACTTAAGTGTTCACTTAAACACTCAAGTGTCCAATACAACACTTCCTGAAATGAAGTGAGTATCAGGTAATCTTCCTGCAAGTGTTCAGCCAACACTCGAGTGTTCAGAGTAACACTTGAGTGTGTTCATTCCAGAACATTTTATAACTTCTTTGTTATTCAAGTTTTAGTTCAAATAACGGTTGTACACTCCAGTGTCATGAAATACACAACCGAGTGACTTGAATAATCAAGTCTTCTTTCTTTTTCAAGCTTGTTATCATCAAAACTTATAAATTGAGAACTAACACAATTGACCACATTCTTTTATTATATTTAAATCCACTTTTAATTTAATTAAATATTAAATTTATTATGACAATAAGTAAATTTACCTTCGACTTGCACCTCAAACTCGATCAACCATGAAGACTCGTTGGGAGTTCTTATGCTCCCAGGCCTTCTTCTCATCCAGGAACCGCTCTATCTCGCTAATGGGAATGTTGAAGTCAAACTCTTCATTCACCTCATAGTTGCTTAGACTTTGCTTAGCCCCCTTATCCAGAACATGCAGCTCTGGTAAGGTCGCCTCTTAGGGGGTCTTCTATTGTGGCTATTCTAGGAGGAGTTATTGTGGCTAGGTCTCCTCCTGCGATGGAACAAGGACATTTCTACCCTTGGGTTGCCTTTAACGGGCCGTACCACCACCACCACCTCTACTACTGCTCCCCTATAGAATAGGTTAGGATGCAGCACCTCCTTCCCCTTGTTATTTTCTCTCTCGAAAGCCATAACTCCGTAAATGGTTGAGTAGAAAGTCAGAGATGGAGCGAAATATTCCAAACGGCGTGTGGGAAACAAATTTACGTGGTAAAGTTTTACAAAAAATTGCTACAAAGTGTAGACATTTGTAGAAGTTTAACACAAAAACCACCACTCTAACCGCTACAAATACCAAAACCTTACCTCGTCCAATGTGAAAATTTGTAGAGTTCTATATAACCGCTACAATGTGCAAGACTCTTTGCATTCTCTAGTAGTTTCTTTGAGTAACCGCTACAAATGTACAAGACTTTTTTCTTTCTGTAGTGGTTTCTTTGTATAACCTCTATAAAGTTGCAGACGCTTTGCATTTTGTAGCGGTTTGTCTATATAAACCGCTACAAATAAACCAATACAACTTTCACTCCATAAGGCACCTAGCTGACGCCACATTTGTGGTGGTTTATAAACATAAACTTCTACAAATTAACCGTTACAAAATTGGCGGGAGCTTGGTGCCATATGTTGTAACAGTTATTTTGTGATAACGGTAAAAAGGTTGTTCCCTAACCAGCGCTCCACTTGGCGTGAGCAACCCGTTGCAAATTTGTAGCGGTTTTAGTATAAACCGCTATAAATTCTGATATTCGTAGCGTTTTTTTTAATAACCGCTACTAATTGACAATTGTTTTGTAATGTCTCCCTAACGGATATATTCAAAAGCTTCAACAGTCATTAATTGATTCCTATCTATAAATATAGAAGCATTCAAGATAGAGCTAACAACCTATGACAAGCACATTTACTATTGCATTTAATTCTAAGTTTGGTGCCCTGTTTCTCAAATATTCTTGTACTTCAATGTTCATTACATTTATTCTTTGAGAGAGTTTCTAAAGTCTTACTTAATACTCTTGTACGTTGAGTCGTTCAAGGTAGTGAGACTTTAAGTGTGGGCGTTGATTGCAAAGTAAGAGAAAGAGTGGTCCTTGAGAAGGAACTTGCTTGTACTGAGGTACCAAGAGCTCGGCGAATCTTAGAAGCATAGTGAAACACCCAAAAGGTATTGTAGGGACTGGATATAGGTCAAATGGTTAGACTGAACTAGTATAAATCCTTGTGTTCATCTTCTACTCTCTTTGGGTTTATTCCTTTAACTTTGTCTTTATCTTTAAGTTTGGTTGCAAGTTTAAATTTTTTATACAACCAAATTCACCCCTTCTTAACTAAAATGCTTGAACTAACACTTTATACTTTTGATAAGTTGGAAGTTTATTAAGTATGCTTCCCATGAGCCAAAATAATAATAATAATAATAATAAAAGGTTGTACCATCCCCATTCTCCTAAGATCAGCTTCCCCTCCCATATGCAACTTTCTTCCGCGATCATAAAACTCATTTTTGCCATTATTTATAGTAATAGTAGGAAGAACTTAATGAATTAACCAACTTGAGGAGAGCAGAGGTGAGGGAATTTTGTGCAGAGAATTGGAAAATAAAATATAATTCAACCATTCAATTTGGAGGGGACCTAAAAATGATCCAGATGCTTTTGTATTGCATCGTGATCAAATTCCATTGTTTGAATCTGCAAAAATGTAAGTATATGTATATATTGAATCTATGTATCCCACAAATTATTTTTAGACTTCATTCTCTTTTGGGTTTCCCTTTTGTCCTATATAATTTCATGTTAAGCTCAATAGTAAGAGATTTAATATCAGACAGAGAGGGTAGATGAAAAAAGTATAACCTAGAATATTGAAATAGCATTTTCATTACCCAAGGCGGTTTCCATGTCCGTAGAGCTTATGCTCGTACACGTAAAGTAATGTCTCTTTGTTTGGAGTAGTGGCTTTTATTATATATTTCCTGGATCTGGCTACGGTCCTCTTCCATTCTCATCCTCTTTCTCATCCGAGCCGTCGGATGAACATATGGACGGTTCAGATTTTTTTAATAATTAAATTGTTACCGCATGCGGTATCTTGGACCGCATGCGGTAAATTATTAAAAAAAATTGAACCGTCTAGATGTTCATCCGACAGCTCATATGAGGAAGAGGATGGAAGAGGATAGTAGCCGGACCCATATTTCCTTCCTTCGGGTGGCTTTCCTCCTTGATGTGAAGCTTGAAGGGCTGTTTAGGCTGGCTTTATGGGTTGAGTTGCAACATAGTTTGTTTTTAAAAAAAAATATTTGGTTTCATGTTTGTTTTTTTGTTCATGTTATATATCTTCGATAATTTCTTTGGTAGATCCTATATATATATACCGAGTGGTTTAATGAAATGGAGTTAATACTATGTGAATCACGGACATGGCAATGGCAACAGCAACCTTCACAATTGGATCAGCCACCTGCCTAAACCAAAGGGGAGATAGATTACTTCCCCAATCAAAACCATTTAAGCTGAGGTTCAAGTCTCAAAATTCTCTGAAGTGTCAAGGAAGCTTGTGCTGCTTGTAAGAAATGTCTCATGTGGCTGTGATAAACATATATGATTTAATAATTAATGAAGGGGCTAAATGACTATTGGTAAATGACTTTTGGAAAGAGGTTTCTTGACTACTTGATTGGAGCAATCATATCCATAGGATGTACATGTCTTTTGGATACAAAAGTTATTTAAAGGATAGAAACTTGTCCATTCGCTCTCTGACCGTAAGAGACGCCTCTAGTTTTCCATCAAGAAGAGAGAGCGTGTAATGAAGGGTAAAGAGAATGATTTTTTCAATTATGGTGTTGCAAGTCACATATTCTAAAGTATAAATTCCGCAATTATGGATAGAGGTTAGTACATCTTGACTTAAACTTATAATGTTGTGGAAATCATGAGTTCTTAAGATCCTTGTTCATGTTCTTATTACTTGATGTTTGAGCATGAAATTATAGAAAGCTTATATGTGGTATCAGAGCTTTTGGTTTTAGAATTTATGGTTATCCAATTATGATGCCTATATACTTGAATGATGCTTTTGAATTTGCTCTTGAATGAATTTATTAATCTTCAAAAGTATGCGAAATGAGTGAAATGAATTTCAAACAAGTAATGTTGATTTGATGAATCGAAAGTACACATATTACTGTTTTATATGGGATTTATGTTTGAAATAGGAATGCATATGACTGCTTTTTGCTTTATGAATGACTTTACTGTGTGCCGGATGAAAGTATTTGGAAATTTTGAAATTGGGTCATGAGAAAAAAAAGTATTTTTAGGCCACAAAATAGGTGTCATTATGTAGATCTCGAAAAAAGGAAAAGATAGACACCAAGAATGTGTAAATCCAATGTTGGGAACGTCGATTATGGAGGAAAGAAGAGTTGAATTCATTGATCCATATGGGTCTGGTTCATGGCGTCATTTTTAGTTTTCTGGTGTCTCCTCTTTTCAGTGAAAGGGCGCTTGGCACAACTGGCAGTGTGACAGCTTTCGGGGTGCAACGCGAGCATACGTCCCCTATTCGAATCCTATGAGTTGCATTTTATGCTGCAGTTTTTTAAAAGGGTGCGTTTCTTGGTTATTAAAAATATGCAAGTAACGCGCCTACGAAGGGATCGAATCGCGGCGACGATCGATTAGCCAAAAGACGCCTTAACCACCGAGCTACGGTGCCTCTTTGTTTGATTGTGGACCAAAATATATTTAAAGTATATTTAATGGGGGCTCATTTTCTATTGGGTTAGAATGGTTTGGGCATCTTTCTTTGCACGTTTTTTTTGGGCTTGGACCGGAATTATTAAATAAAAGAAAAATCAAAGGTCTTTGGGCTTAAATGGAATTTTTTGGGCGCATGGGATATTTTTGGTCTGATTTTAATTAAAAAAAGGAGAAAAGGTGTTCTAGGTTTTAATTTTGGATCATCTAGTTTTATATATAACTAGATATTATTTATGGCTTAGAAAATGAACAAATTATTTTTTATTAAAGCCGTATATGTTGATCTAAAATTAAATTACTTAGATAATGTGAATAGCAATTGTATATTAAACATTTAAGTTTTGGAATTAAGTATGGTAGATTTGTTAGTCACCAAAGTGGTCAAATCCTTATGAATTATTTTAATTCCAATTATTATTGCAATATTTCAAATTACCCATAACCTTGATGCTATGAAATTATGTTTATGTTGTGGGTAAATTTTAGTTTGTTGTTATAGGGTGGTTATGGATCAACCTAAAGGTTGATTATTTGTCTTTATAATAATTAAACATAAACATTGCTATTGTCCATATACTAATAGTTTTATTTAGACATCCCAAGATGATAAATATTTCTGGTTGGGTTATGCATCGCTGCCAAATTATGTGAAATCTTTATAGCATCATTATGGTTGAATGTTTCATATCAGTGGGTCCCCAAAGGTGAACATTGATATGCATTGAATGAATTATGTCTGAATTTGTGAAGCATGTTAGTATGTGATATATATGACTCGAAGCATTAATGTTAAGTTGTTGTTTCTCATGTTATCGAATTGATTAATAATAATGGAGAACAACAAATGAATGATCCCACTACTCATGATGAGATTATTGTTAATGAACTGAATGAACTCATTGTAGAAGAACCACAACAAATAGCATTAAGAAGATCTCATAGGGAAAAGAGATATGCTATTTCTAATGGTTATGTGGTATGTTTACAAGAGTTTATGAAAGATGAGTTGAAATCTATGAAACAAAATGATGTTTGAGACCTTGTTAACTTACCAGAAGGGTGTAAGAGAGTTGGTTGTAAGTGGGTCCATGACTCTCATGGTAACTTGGAACGTTACAAGGTTAGACTAGTTGCAAAGAGATTTACTCAGAAAGATGACATTCACTATAAAGAAACCTTTTCACCATCAGTTTCTAAGAAGGATTCTCTAATAATCATTATGGCATTGGTGACTCATTATGATTTAGAGTTACATCAGATGGATGTGAAAACTGTTTAGAAAAGGAAATGAGCACATGGTGTGCAAATTAAGGAAATCAATATACGGACTTAAATGATACCGTTGTTTCCCTTGGATATAAAGAAAACAGTGTTGATCGGTGTATACATCTGAAGGTCAGTGGGAGCTTAATATATGCTCAGACTTGTAGGAGATCAGATATTGGCTTTGCAATGTTGGGAGATGTCAGAGTAATCCTAGTATAAATCATTGGAAAGCTGCAAAGAAAGTTCTGAGATATTTGCAAGGAACTAAAAGTTACATGCTTACTTGTAGGAGGTCAAGCAACCTTGAAGTGATTGGATAAGCAGTCGATAATTGCTACATCCATTATGGAAGCTGAATTTGTGGCATGCTTTGAGGCCATGGTTCAGGCTAAATGGCTAAGGAATGTTATTTCAGGGCTTGGATTTGTCGACAATATAGCCAAGTCGCTGAAAATTTATTGTGATAATTCCGCAGTAGTCTTCTTTTCTAAAAAAATGACAAGTATTTTAAAGGTGCTAAGCATATGAAATGGAAATACTTTGCCGTTAAAGAAGAGGTTCAGAAACATAAAGTGTCAATAGAACATGTTAGCACCAATCTTATGATAACTGATCGCTTGACATAGGGATTACCACCCAAGACATTCACTAGTCATGTGTATAGTATGGGTATTATGTCTGCTAGCGAATGTTAAAATTATTGTTATGTATTGGTCATTGACGCTTTGAGCTCATTAGTATATATGTGTTTCTGATATTCTCCTATTTTCAACTTTATGTATGCATGCATAAATGATGTTGTTGGAAAACAGGATTTGTCTGCTATGAAGACTTTATTGATGGACATTAAAGTTACTTCTATTAAAGTGTCATGTCAAGGATAAAGACTAATAAAGTAGTACATGGAAGGGACTACGTCGATATACTGATGTACAACCGCTATGACTGGTATTAGTTTTATTCTTAGCTATGACTTATGACGTAGCCAATGTATATGAAATCTTTTAGCCAAGATTATGCGCAAAATTATTGATATTTTGTTAAATCATGAAATGACATATATCACATAAGCCAAGTGGGACAATGTAAGAAATGTCTCATGTGGCTGTGATAAATATAAATGAGTTAATAATTAATGAAGGGGCTAAATGACTATTGGTAAATGACTTTTTGAAAGAGGTTTCTTGACTGCTTGATGGGAGCAGTCATATCCATAGGATGTACATGTCTTTTGAATACAACAGTTATTTAAAGGATAGAAACTTATCCATTCGCTCTCTGACCGTAAGAGACGCCTCTAGTTTTCCATCAAGAAGAGAGAGCGTGTAATGAAGGATAAAGAGAATGATAAAGGTTTCAATTATGGTGTTGCAAGTCACATATTCTAAAGTATAAATTCCACAATTATGGATAGAGGTTAGTACATCTTGACTTAAACCTATAATATTGTGGAAATCATGAGTTCTTAAGATCCTTGTTCATGTTCTTATTACTTGATGTTTGAGCATGAAATTATAGAAAACTTACACTCTTTGAGGGTAAGCCTCACAAAGTGGCAATTCTTAGTGCTGCTGGGGGAATTGGTCAACCCTTTGCTCTTCGAGTCAAGATTGGTTTCCGATTGACCTTCATCTGTATTTTGATATTGCCAATGTCAAGGGAGTTGCTGTTGATCTCAGTCATTGCAATGCTCCCTCACAATAATTTAAGGATTTCATTATAGCTTCTGAGCTAGTCGACTAGTGTAGATGACTCGGCATGACTCGTCGATCAATTCTGGCACTGTGAGAAACTTAGTTTCAGCTGCTATTGCAGATAACAACTCCAATGCTTGCACTCATATTATCAGTAGAGTAAATTCTACGGTGCCTATTGTAGCTGAAGTTCCTAAACAAAAAGGTGTCCATGATCTTATAAGAAGCTCTTTGGTGTCACTACCTCGGATGCTGTAAGGGAAAACACATTTGTCGCACAGAAGAAGGGCCTGAACTTGATTGATGCCGATGTCCCAGTTGTCAAGGATTTACAGCAAGTTTTACCGAATAGTTAATGGTCAAGATTCAAAATGCGGGAAGCAAAGGCTGGTGCAAGGTCCGCCACTTTGTCAATGGCAGGCATATGCAGCAGCTAGATTCATGCATGGAATCATTTCAGAAGTGACTGATGTCACAACCCTTAACATTTCAACATTTATTAGAGTATTAATACACAGTTCAGTGGGCAAAACAGAAATAGCATAAATAGACTGTTATGAAGTACTTGATTAGAGACTTGAAGTCTTCTAACCTTCTTGTCTATAAAAACTGGGTTGAAGGTAATGCGTTCTTGATAATGCCTTCGTTAGATTCAGGCAGGCTGGATTTGTCTATGTATCAAGTAATATACAAATCTTAATTTTTGTCTCTGAAAGATGGAACTTTCTTGAATACAATACCTGGAAGAGGCATTGTAATGACGCACTCACTTTTGCTCTTTCTACATAGAACATCTGATTTGAACCGTCAAAGAAGAAAAAACGGAACTTCCTTTTTTTCTTTTTCTTTTTTTTTTCATGTTATAGTATATTACAATTTGCCTGCAGCGTGTTGTCTTTTGCTAACAAGGCCTTTTTTTTTTGTTATCAATATGCAGCCTCAGTAGACGGCTCCTAAAGTCCTTCGAAACGAACCTTCAAATCAGAAGTAATTTCTGCAAATAAATACTCCAACAATCACGTTAAAAGCCTAAAATTTACTGACAAAATAGGTTAAATCAAGAAAAAACTTATATAATCCCAGACAGAAGTCACCCCCACAATACTTTGAATTGTCATAAATGGGATGGATAGTGCTTTATTACATGATGATTCATTCTTTCTTGAAACAGGCCAGGTGTTATGTGTTCAGTTTTGGCATCGTCCTTTGGAAGCTAATGACCCAATCTATTCCATGGAACAATATGAACTCCTTGCAGGTTTCTCTCATTATTGCTCAGAAGACTCGTGTGTGGAGAATTAGGGTCCAATTCTATAGTTAATTTTGCATAACCATTTTGTTGAATACTGAAGCTTGTTGGAGTGGTGGGCTTTATGGATAGAAGATCGGGACTGCCGGAGGGATTGATCCCCACGTAGCAAATGTCATCCGTGGATCGATGGCACAAGTGCTTCTTCTACACTATATATATATATAAGGGAACGTCACCGATAATGCATCGCCGGCAATGACGCAAAACCAGGAGGGAGATAAGTCAACCTTGATCCACTGGTCATGCTTGTTTTGGACTTCCAGGCCTTCGCTGTCTTGATGCAATATGGTGAACAACGTTGTGTTAGGGTGAGGAAGCACCCCATGTTCGCCTTCATCTATCTGGGTTGGCAAGTACAATTGTAAAATCTCAGCGCATATATGATAGATTCCAGGAACCTTTCACATTTCTGAGGGACTGTGCAGTGGCACGGGATCTGTGGTTAGAACTATGGGATGGTAGAGTTGAGCCTGATTTTGTGGATAAATAGGGGATTAGACTAGTTTGGGTGGAATCTAGTTCACTCACGGAGGGGTTGGAGTCTGATTTTTGGGATTGCTTGCCGGTTTCTGTGGACCTGGAGGAACAAGGCTTGTTTTGAAGAGGGCTTTGAAATGCCGGTGAATAGAGGCTTGATAGTGGCATGGCATGTAAGAGAAATTAAGAGAGCAAGGGACGAGTTTGGTAAAACGTGTGGAGGAAGATCGGAAGTCAATATTAGATGGGTGGCACCTTTAGAGGGATGGGTTAAAATAAATGTAGCTGGGGCTTCTAGAGGGAAGGAAAATCTGGCTGGTTGTGGTGGCCTAATGAGAGGAAGTGACGATAACTGGGTTGGAGGTTTCTCAAGGAAACTGGGAATTTGTTCAGCCCTTAATGCTGAACTATGGGCTGTATTATCTAGGTTAGAGCTAGCATTATGTAAACATCTAGATAGTATTGTCTGGAAAGTGACTCAACTACGTGGTTCATATCCTACGTAAGTTGCATATGGACGAGGAAGTTGGAGCAAGGTCGCTAGTAGAGATCGAGATGTTATGAAGAAATTCTCCAGATTGGTGATTTCACATGTGTGAGAGAAGGAAACGTTTGTGTAGATGTTCTTTGGTTTTAGTTTTATATAGGAGGATGTACATGTTATTTTTGACAATCTTCCTTTGATAGTCGGGGCGGATCTAGAAATTTACGGAAGGGGGGCACAATTTGTGGGGGGATTTGGGGGTTCGGGGAAATTTTTTTTTTTTAAAAGAAAAGTTTTAAATACATTAAAAACAAAAGAATATAAAGAGAAAATAAGGCTAAGTGCGGTAAGAAATAGCAAAAGTGCTGTTAGAAATAGCAAGACTGGGCACTAAATAAGTTCAAGCACATATATGTTAATAACAAAAGTATATTACAATAAAAATAATTATAATGTCATCTTTCTAGGCCTTATTTTTTGGAATTCCATCATAATTGCTTTATTATCAATGCTATCAAATACATCTTTTTCAATATAAGACATTAAACAAATGGCGAAAGTTTGATTCAGAGAAGTTGGCTATTTGATTCTGTGAAAGGGAAGAAGAAGTTTGATTCTACGATGCGAAAGGATTTTCTAATATTTAAGATTTAACCACACAACACACACACAAAACCACGTCTTTTAAGGGGGGGCACTTGCCCCCCAAGTCATGAACGTGCATCCGCCTATGTCTACACATACGCTCACTCACTGGTGCTTGTTGGAGTTGTCGGTTTTGGTCCATATATTTTCATGTCAATGGTCTTAGTCCCTATAGTTTAATAAAAATTTGATTTGAGTTTAACCACGGTTAACAAGTTTTAGTTTTTATTTCTATATTTAGACTAAATTCTTATAAAAGACCAAAACCAACCATTTGACCAAAATAAAAATTCCATCAACATGTAAGAGCTAACAATAATATTACCCTTGTGTCTATTCCCTCTTACGTAACTAAAACTACAATCCGTGTCACTCGAATAGGAACAGCGATCCAGAGCAACGCCCCTCATTTGAAGAGCTAATACAGAGAATGATGTCACTTATCAGCAGAGTAACAGCCATATCCATTCAGAGGATTTCAGCATCCTAAGCGTGTATGTAATGTGTACACACACATATATGTACTTACATAGATTTAAATTGTTTTAGCTAGCACGGAAAAGTTGAACTCTATAACTTGGGCAACAATAGTACTTCGTGTCTTCTCAAACAGGAAAGAGGGAATAGAAACAAAAGGAAATCAGTTTTAGAAGGGATAATAGATGATTATTTATTGTATAATTAAATATTATTGCTCTAATAAAATAATATTGTGGTAATTTTAGTAAGCGAATGTAGCCTGTCATGCTAGATATACTCCTTCTAGTTCATAAGACACTAACTAATAAGTGTATTTAGTCATTTTTATAAGGCACTTGCTTGTTTTCAAAGAACATTAATTATTATTATTTTTTATGTATACCCATAATTAATAGGGTAGTGAATTAGAGTAATAATTAATATGATATTAGAGTTTAGTGCAATCAATAAGAATAATATTGGAAATTATTTCAATTTTAGGACAACTTTGATGACTTTAACTATTTTTTTTAGTTTATAAGAATTGTTAATTGATGTTTTATAATAAGGATTAGAGAGCATGCAGTAGTAAATGTTTGGCTTTATTTGAACAAGAGTACAATTTGAGTTTCAAAAACAACAATGTCAAGATATGAAAAAGAAAAGAAAAGAAAAGAAAGAATAATATTCAAAATGAACATATAGGAGGAAATATCAGCAGGCGGTATGTATAGAAAATTGTTTAAGTTAGTTCAAACATATACAAAGAAGATTATTAGAGATAACATTAAAGAGATTGGATCAAAAAATATGAAGTATTTTGGAAAGAGATAAACAAAATTAAACAAAGTGTTTGGTTTGAGGGGATGGGGGAGAAAATTTTCTCTCATCCGACCAAATTGCCCATGGAAGTCAATGCCAACGCTGCTGCTGCCGCCGCTGCTGAGGGCTTGTTGTTGGGTTAATGTGCTCTTTAGTCACTTAAGCCCAATAAGGCTTAATTGAGACTACAGCCCAAGAACTCTATGGCCCATGTGGTTTAGGGTTAGGTCTTGGGTGTAGTAGCATATAAACCTACTTTCACCTGCTTGGAAAAGAGACACAAGCATAAGGAGGCTCTCATCAGAGACAAACCCAAGAGGTAGACGTTCATCATCGGAACGGTTGCCCACACAACCATCCTATCCCCCTCAAGAGATAGTGCGGAAGATCGATCATAGAGCGGACTACAAGCGTTCGTGAATAGGCTTTTAGATCGCTGCATCTTTCCGAGTAATCAAAGCGATGAAGGTTTTAACTTTTCCTATATCGTGTGATACGATACGCTTCGCGTTTCGATTAGAATCCTACAATTGGTATCAGAGCCAATAGCGATGAGGAAAAGAATCGAGTTTTGATATTAATTTATATTTCATGTGATTCTTTTTAAAATTATTTTTGAAAATATGGCATCTTTTTCTATATTTGTTATTTATTTCATGGTAGTTATTCGTTTATAATTCATTTTTTATATTAGTTTTAATTTCAATCGGTTAATCGCTTTAATCCATGGTTAGATTCTCTCGTGTATTTCTTGATTTGTAACAAGGAGGCTAATCCCATATGATTAGGTTTCCTCCTTGCTGTTTTTTTATTCTTTTTTTGGAATTTCTATGTATATTTTTCGAATTTCTGTAAAAGTTAGAGATCAAGAAACTGCGAAGAAGATGACTTTGGTTGATGGCGTGGCAGAAGTGATGGCTAGGGTTCCTCTTTTGTGTCCTAGGGTTTCTAGCCAATGATTGGGTTTTTGGGCTTTTGGGCCCATAGATATCCTAAAGGCGCTTGGGAGCAGATCTATGGGTTGGACGAAAGAGAAATTCCAAAGTTGTAAATTTTATTTTTAAATTTTTATAGGAAAGCCATGGATTAAAGTTATTTGTTTAATTATTTAATGCTTTTATTGAATTGTATGAATTATATTTACGATTAACATGATGTTTGTAATAACATGCCATATAGAATAGGAAGATGTCATATTGTTGCATAATCACATGTCATAATAGCATAATAACTATTATATTTTCAATCGACTAGTATGATAGTTATTATGCGAGATTATTTAGGTTATCCACTAAATTAATTATCAATTTTTATGATTTTAAATTAAAATCTAGAATAACAATTGGATTAATTAATTATGGAATTAAAATCTAGATAAATAATCTAGGAAATTTCCTAAGAGAATTGTATTTTTGAGAGTAATTTGTGGGTTATTTAAAATGATCATGTGAAGCACACTGCCAATCATGATTAGATTTTAGATACCAAATGATTTCAATTAAAATTGTTGATCTCGGACAAAGAATACTCTAAAATGAACAAATTCTTGGAAATTAAAAAATTTAAAAAAAAATCTAAATTTAAAATATTGAATGGGTGAAGGTTTTAAATTAAGCTTTTAATTTTAAAACCTACGGGCCCCAAATTTTGGGTTTATTAGTGAAATGGTTTATGTTGAAGCCCCATCGGATAAGGATAATCGGATTTCGCTAGATTAAACCCTAATATTTTCAAAATTTTAGTAAAGTTTTTTGTACGGCCCATCGTCGGCAACACTTAGACACTAAAGATACTTTTGAAAGTAAACAATGGTTAAATACATTCAACTTTGGTAAAATTGTTAACCCTCCCATCGAGGCTCGCTGATGGGCGAAGGCCCAAACTAACAATATTAGTTTTACAAGAATCTTGCCCATCGTAAGCCTTGTAAAGATAACTAATGGATTGTTAAACAATAAGCGAATAGTAGTTGTTAGAATATACTAGTGATATATCTGTTTGTTGTTAATTATAAGTTTGTAATTAGTGTGTTTTTGTTTTTCCTTATTTTCAGAAAAATGTCTTCATTCAATCCTTTAGCTACAATCTTGAGCCAAAAACCTATGGATGGTACAAACTACAAACAATGGAAAACTAATTTGGATATTGTTCTTCAATATGAAAAGCTCAACTTTGTTCTCACTACCCCTATGCAAGACGCCAGCTGCGAGATGCGTCTAATGCTTCGGACTCGATTTCGACGGGAGAATGAAAGATGGGAGAAGGCGAATGTGTCGGTTATTTGCTACATTTTGGCCAGTCTCGCCAATCACCTTCAGGAGCAAGTGAGCATGATTGAGAGTGGAGCAACAATGCTCCAGACTCTTGATGGCATGTTTGCTATGCCTAGCAGCTCTGCTAGGCAAAATTGTTAGAATTCAGTCACCAAGACAGTGATGTCTGGAGGAAGTGTGCGGGATCATTGTAATGATAGCGAACTTCAAGAAGGCTGATGACCATGGTATCAAGTTTGAACAAGAAGTAAAAGTTGACCTTCTCTTACAATCCGCACGAGTACTTCATCAATTCAAGATGAATTATAATATGAATAAGATGAATCTTGACCTCACTCAAGCGATGCACGAGCTTGAGAGTCTTGACAGTCTCTAGTCAAGCGGGGAAGTGCATTTTTTTGCTGGTGAAAGTTCTGTGAAATCTAAGAGGAAACCCAAGGGAAAGAACAAAAACAAGAAAAAGAAGAAATTAGGTACTCCGGTTGCCAAAACAGTTGCAATGAAGCAGACCAAAGGCAAGTGCTTCAAGTGCGGACAAAAAGGGCATTGGAAGAAAAATTGCCCACAAATGAATAAACCAGGTATGGGTAATTTACATGTGATTGAGGCTTGTTTAGTGGAGAATCATGATGATAAATGGATCGTTGATTCGGGAGCCACTAACCATGTTTGTTACTCTTTGCGAGTGGTTCAAACATAGCTTGCGTAAGTAAAGGACAAAGAGATTTGAAGCTTGGGCTGGGAGCTTATTATGCGCACTAGCGGTGGGACAAGTTATTTTATCTTTTGATAATTACAAAACTTTGGTTTTAGAAGATTTTGTTTATTTATTCCAGATTTTAAGAGGAATTTAATTTACGTTAGTTGTTTGGATAAACATGGTTTGACAAGTTCAGTTTAATTCCTCAGTTTCAATAAGAAGTTCATCTTCTTTTATTTGTTACAGTGTAAAGTTTAATGGTCTTTATTTCCTTAGTCTGTTCCCTGTGAAGTTAATCATGTTGAATTAAAAGATGTTGAGCATATTAATTCATCAAAGAAAAGAAAAAGTTTTCAATGAAACTTATCTTTGGCATTTGAAATTGGGTCATATTAACTCTAACAGGATACAAGGTTTGGTCAAAAGTGGGATTTTAAAATCCCGAACTTTGAACCGATACCGGTATGTGAATCTGTTTAGAGGGTAAAATGACCAAGATATCTTTCAAGGCCAAGGGAAAACGTGCCACACTTGGTGGAATTGGTACATACTAATGTATGTGGACCGATAAATGTCCAAGCCCGAGAGGTGGGTATCGTATTTCATCACATTCTTGATGATTACTCTAGATTTGGACATGTGTACTTGATGCGTCACAAGTCTGAAGCTTTTGGAAAATTCCAAGAGTTCAAGGCTGAGGCAAAAAAACATCTTGGTGTCCAAATTAAGACTCTTCGATCTGATCGAGGGGGTGAATACCTATTTGGAGAGTTCAGGTCTTACCTGACCAAAGAGGGGATAGTTTCACAATTATCTTCTCCAAGGACACCCCGAGAATGGAGTTCTTTGAAAGGAGAAATAGAACCCTTTTAGAAATGACAAGATCTATGCTCGGTTATTCATCTCTTTCGATTCATTAAGGGGATATGCCTTAGAAATAGCTATGTATCTATTGAACTTAGCTGTCAAGTCGGTTTCAAAGACACTAATAGAATTGTGGAAAAGGTGCAAGCCCACCATGAATCATATTCGGATTTGGGGTGCTCGGTACATGTCTTGAAACGAAACCGAGATAAGATGGACTCGCGTACCGAAGTATGCATGTTTGTAGGCTATCCTAAAGGAACCAGAGGTTGGTCGTTTTATAGTCCAAAAGAAAAGAAGGTCATAGATTCACGCGACTTTCTTAGAGGAGGACTATATGGCAAATTATAAGCCTAGGAGTAAGGTTATTATTGATGAGCTAGTCTCAGATCAAGTTTCACCACAACCTCAAGCGTTTCCAGCTTTTATTCCTGTGGTTGTTCAAAGAGGGAAAATGTACCTGAACATATACAGTAACCAGAGACAGAACCAGAAGTTCAGCATGATGATGAACTTAATGAAGAACAAAATCATGAATTGGTTGATCCACTTAATGAGGGCCCTCATCTAGAAATAGTTAACCCACAAAATGTGGACCCCGTAGATGCACAACATCAAGTGCGACAAAGTCGTAGTGGGAGATTGATTCGTAAACCTCGCAAGATATCTCTTGTTGGGTGAGTCAAATCAGGATGACATCATTGCAGAAGATGGTGATCCCACGAGTTATGAGGAAGCACTAGGAGATGTTGATGCTTAGGAATGGCTTGAGGCTATGAATCGTGAAATGGATTCTATATATACTAACTCAGTTTGGTCTCTTGTAGATGCACCTAAAGGGGTAAGACCCATTGGGTGTAAGTGGATTTACATGAGAAAGAGAGGATTGGATGGGAAAAGCTAGATTGGTGGCGAAAGGGTAATCCCAAAAAGAATGTGTGGATTATGATGAAAGTTTTTCACGCCATGCTCAAGTCCATCCGGATTCTCTTAGCTGTTGCAGCAAATCTTGATTATGAGATTTGGCAAATGGATGTCAAAACTGCTTTTCTAAATGGAAATTTGGAAGAGGAAATCTATATGCAGCAACCAAAAGGGTTTATAGCCAAAGGACAAGAAGAAATGGTATGCAAGTTGTAAAGGTCCATTTATGGACTTAAGCAAGCGTCCAGATCATGGAACATCAGATTTGATCAAGCCATTGAGTCTTATGGCTTTGAGAAAAGTCCTGATGAGCCGTGTTGTATAAAAGGATCCAAGGTAATACAGTATCTTTTTTGGTACTTTATGTGGATGATATACTCCTTATCGGAAATGATGAGAAGTATTGTTAAGCATAAAAACCTGGTGAGCAAGCATTTTGATATGAAGGACCGGGGAAGCCAATTATATTCTTGGTATTAAACTCTTGCGAGACCGGAAGAATAGGGTTTTGGCATTGTCCGAGGCTAAATACATTGACAAAATACTTGTCAGGTTTAGCATGGAGAATTCCAAGAGTGGAATTATACCCTTCAGGCATGGAATTCATCTCTCTAAGAAGCAATCTCTTAAAACTCCTGAGCAGAGAGAACACATGAGTAGGATACCTTATGCTTCAGCAGTAGGTAGTCTCATGTATGCTATGCTATGTACCAGACCAGATATCTGCTATGCAGTGGGAGTAGTAAGCCGGTACCAATCGGACCATGGAGAGAAACTTGGGTAGCGGTTAAACATATACTCAAGTACCTACGGAGAACGAGAGATTATATGTTGGTCTACTCAAGTGGAGTCTTGAAACCATTGGTTATACGGACTTAGATTTCCAAGGAGATATTGACTCAAGAAAGTCCACCTCGGGATATGTGTACACCCTTAATGGCGGTGCCATTTGTTGGAGAAGTGTAAAACAATCATGTGTGGCGACTCGCTCAGGCCGAGTATGTAGGTCGCTTACGAGGCCGCAAAGGAAGCTGCATGGTTAAAGAAGTTCCTAACGGACCTTCACGTGATACCAGGTGTTAATTGTCCTATCACACTTTACTGTGACAACAGTGGGGCGGTAGCATAGTCTAAGGAGCCAAGGTGTCACAAGAGACAAAAACACATAGAGAGGAAGTACCACTTGATCCGAGAAATAATTAAAAGAGGAGATACATTGGTAGCAAAGATAGCATTAGACGAGAACCTTGCTGACCCTTTTACTAAGAGTTTGTCTGAACGTGTGTTCGAGAGGCATGTTTCATCTATGGGTCTTAGGAGGATTCCAGATTTGCTATAGCTTTAGGTAGTTGTTATTTCACTTTGTTATTTTGTGCCTTTGAGCAAGACATTACGACATTGCATTTTTTCGAATGTTAATAAATGAGGTGTTTTTCATTTATTTCGCACACTATTTACAAACTCTAAGGTCCGGATCAATTGTGGAGTATATGATCATATGAATACGTTCATAGAGGACATGGTCATAGGTTCTCACAATTGATGAATTGGTTCACATGACTATTAAATTAAGTTGGGCACTTTATTTATGCCGCAATATTTTATGAAATGGTTTTGTCCGAATCATTATAAAATATTGATGTGAGTTAATACTTACATTGAATGGATCAATGAGAGATTTGATTAAGGTTGTTCTTTCGTCATAAGGAATCAAATCTCCAGATAACTATAGTCATGTAGTTGCTCTTAATCCCGAGTTTATTTTAAATAGGTAGTCGAATAGTTTTCATTCTTTGATTTACCAACGGGTGAGGTTTGATCTATATGACAGCCAACAACTCGTATTTTGGGATTGAGACTGTTTGGTTATCGGTGTTTATGAGATAAACAACATGGAATTTATAGGAAATGTCCCCTTGATATGTTTTGCACTGGATATTGAAGACACCTGGCCGGTGCATGTAATCCATTAGAGAAACTATTAAAGTTAAAGGAATAAATAATTGATTGGGTTACCGAAAAACTAGTCAATCAAGTTATAGACATTCTATAAAGGGGTAATGCATATTCCTGTTATAAATGTCATTATTCTTGGAGATCACGTTCGGGCTTTTAGTGGAGTAGCACCGAACTAGATAATCTTCGTAGATTATCATGAGCCTTGATGAATGACAAATGGTAGATCCCAGGCTAGCTCGAGACAAGGGATGGGGTATATTATCCGATAATGATGGCTTATGGGCTACATGGTCTTGGGTTTACGAACTCATGTTTGTATCTTAAAGAGCAAGTGGGAGATTGTTGGGTTAATGTGCTCTTTAGTCACTTAAGCCCAATAAGGCTTAATTGAGACTACAGCCCAAGAACTCTATAGCCCATGTGGTTTAGGGTTAGGTCTTGGGTGTAGTAGCATATAAACCTACTTTCACCTGCTTGGAAAAGAGACGCAAGCATAAGGAGGCTCTCATCAGAAACAAACCCAAGAGGCAGACGTTCATCATCGGAACGGTTGCCCACACAACCATCCTATCCCCCTCGAGAGATAGTCTGGAAGATCGATCATAGAGCGGACTACAACCGTTCGTGAACAGGCTTTCAGATCGCTGCATCTTTCCAGGTACTCAAAACGATGAAGGTTTTAACTTTTCCTATATCGCGTGGTACGATACGCTTCCGCATTTCTGATTAGAATCCTACACTTGTCGGCGAATGAAGGCCCATCACGGATGATATCTTTGCTTGGTTGTTGATGGATGACAATGGTTCCGGTGGATAGCTTCTGAATCTGTTGGATGAAGTGAAAGATGAGGTGGTGGAATCGGCGAGCACAGTGGGTAGAGTGAAGTTCATCAACGAGGAAGCTTCGTCATTCTATAAACTGGCCAGGGATTCGTAAACTACCATGGGAGCACCTTCAGTCATCCTCCAAAGCGTCTCCTTGCGAAGAATGATTCAGCCGAGAGCTCCACCTTTGACGGTGGCTCCATTGCCTGAGAAGAGGGGCTTTGATGAAAGACTCATGGCGAAGTTGGATACACTTCGACCGCCGCAACAAGGCAGCGTTGGATAGATTCGATTTCTCGACGCTTCCATCGCCACTCCAATCGTGAAGTTCGCCACTCAAGGCTTGGAAACCGAACATTCATAAACCTTTTCCTTCACTTATTCCAAGAATCCGACCCCATTATATTCTACTCCTCACTATCAAACAGGAGAATGCAACATTATCACCCATTAGTAGAACAAACCATCAGAAAATAAGAATTTTATTGGGAGTGGTGGTTGTCGATCGCACGAGAATAATGTGTTCGCCAAGCCGACAACCGTCACGTTGGTTGGTGACATCGTCCCACTGTCATCCAACCACATAGTCACAGAGGTCAAGAAGTTCATCTTGTTGGTTGAGAATTTTTGCAGGAATTGTGAATCAAGAAGGAAGCGAGAAGTTGGAGAGAAAAAGGTGTGCATCAAAGTGTGAGAGCAAAGTTGGATAACTATCCGTTAGGGATGTCTAAGGACCGGCCAGACCGGGTTGGAGGTCAACCCGAGGTCGGGCCTGATATGATCTCAGGCTGGAAAAATTGGCCCGAGGTTTGGTTCGGTCTGATACTAGCCCGAGCTCGGGCTGGACCGGACTGGACCGCCTGGACTGTCTGGACCAGTCCAGGCAGTTCAGCTTTTTTTTTTTCAATTTTTTCTCCAATTTTATTTCCTTTTTTTTCCTTATTGGGACGCAATATTTTAGCTCTAGTTTCACATGACTTCCAAAATAATAAAAAGTGACATAATGAAAAATGATTCCTGTAAATTAAAAAGCATATTAGGATATCTAGACTCCAGTAAGCGGCTCAATGTAGTGATGATTTACAAAAAAACCAAAAAAAAAGGACCTTGGGTCAGACCGGACTAGTCCAGGGGGTCTAAGCCCCTAGACCGAAGTCCAGTCCAACCCGAGAAGTTTCGTCCGATTCGGTCCGGTCAAATTGTCTTGGACCAATTTTTTTAATCCTATACCGGGATGGGTCGGACCAACCAGACCTCGGGTTTTTTGGACAACCCTAGCAATTCTCATAGGTATCTAATCTATAGATATCTAGGAGAGAGCTAACCGATCCAATATCAATATACTAGTCCTATTGAGTTAGACATTTATATTTTTATACAAAACAGTATATAAATAAATAATAAGAGCGGACTCACTCCCTATATATATAATAAAATGATTGTGTGCGGTTAATTGATCTCTTTGCTTGATTCCCTCATCAATCTGTGAGTTTCCACGTCACAATGATCGTCCGCACAATTATTGAGTCATCCCTCGCTCGGATCCATTGCACCATTTGCACGTTCTATGAACTTGCTGGCCATTAGTTTGGAATTGTGAACTACTCGTATGTTCTTCTAGTGCACACTAATCGAGACATGGTTTTTATGATAGGAAAATTGCGCATGGCTCCTTGGATGAGGAAATTAAAAATAAAAAAGATTAAAAGATTTCATATTCACAATCACAACTTAAACTTCCATATCCACAATTCGAGAGTTCCCCATCAAACCTTCATACTTTACATACAATTGTTATTAGGGTTAAGGTCCAAAAATATATATGTGCTCTGGTTAAAAGAGCGTCCAGTAGCAAGTGTTTTTTTTAGGTACAAAAGCACACACGTGGTTACAAATTAAGTACAAAAATACCGTTTGACCGTTAAGTTTGACTTTTTTTTTTTTTTTTTGCTGACCGGACGATGATGTGTCATTTCAAAGGTGCAAAAATACACATGTGATTTGTCAAAAAAGCGCCCAACACCAATTTTGTTTTTATTTAATAATTTTACTTCAATCAAAGGAATATTATTATTTCTATAGGTATATTTTCTAGAGGCCAAATTTTTTCTTCTCGATTTATCATTTTGGGAAGGATGATTTATTCACTAGGTAAAAAGGGTAAAAATTTTATTTTCATAATTTATTTTCTTTTTTTAAAAAAAATCCTTATTAAATTTTCTAATTAATAATTGCTAAATTTTCTCCTTATTTCTTCCCCTCTCGCGATTCTTTTGCCGTCGCCGCCCTTCTCCACCATCACCCTCACCCTTGTTTATCAAACCTTTGCTATCAAAAAATACTTCATGATCTTGAAAATTTATTTTAGGATCTTAAAAAAATATTCCATGGTACTGACTAGTATTGAAAAAAATACTTCAATATACTGATTGGCACTAAAAAGATACTTTAAGGTACTAATTGGTACTGAAAAATACTTCATGATCTTTAAAAAATTTTAGGGTCTTAAAAAAGTATTTCGAGTCGACTAGTCGAAAAATACTAGATCTTGAAAAAATTTAGGATCTTAAAAAAAATATTTCAAGGAATTGATTGGTACCGAAAAAATACTCGGGTAGTGACGCAAGTTTGTAGAATAAGCTTGTTCGGCGTCCAGGGAAATAATAATTTTCTTTTAATTAAAATAAAATTATTAAATTAAAAAACAAAAATAGAATTTGGTGTTAGGGCTCTTTTTGACAAATCACATGTGTATTTTTGAAATGCTACGTCATCGCCCGTCAGCAAAAAAGTCAAGCTTTAGTCAAAGTCAAACTTAACGGTCAAACAATATTTTTACACATAATTTGTAATAACATCGGCCATTTTCGCACCAAAAAAGACTACTTGCAATTCACTCTTTTGACTAAAGTTCATGTGTATTTTTACACCTTAACCCTTGTTATTATGATAAAAAGATAAGTGTTGCAACTTAACGTCCAAGGGTCAATGAAAAAGACCATACAAAACACAATTGTTAGTGGTTATTGTACTTACTTCATCTACAAGTTTATGCTATCTGAATATGCATTGAAAGGTAATTGAAAGGGATGGACTATCCTCCTCTACTAATATTTCTATATTTTTTCCTTTTACTACTCATCTCAAATTTCAACATACTGTTTTATAAAATTTTTAATAAAATATCAAATTATTAAAAAATTAATTAATTAATTAAAAACTGGTAAATTTTAGTTATAATAAACAACTATCATAATTATAATTAATTAAACAACGCTTAAAATCATAAGTATTTTTAATTTAAAGCCATTATTATTCATACGCGTATTGAATTTTACACAAATCAAGGCACACAAAAATTACAAAAAAGTATAATTATTAGTTTGTCTCGATATGGTACGTGGGAGTAATTAAGATTTTTCTTCGGACAAAATAAAAGTTTGAAGTATACATTTTCTAGTATTGTGGTATCCTTGTTTATCAAAAAAAAGTATTGTATTATCCTTATAAGCTGAATTGCGCGTGAGAAATCAGAAATCTCGGGGGAATATAATGCTATTTATGATTAAGGAAAGGAGCAGATTTGGACGGCCCTGAAATATACGTAATTATTATTTTTGGATAAAGCTATAGCCTAACTGACTGGTCATTGACACAGCAATACGTTGGATGTGGTCTTCTATGGTGATGGTGGTGTGATTAGGATACTGGTGACAGAAGTGATTTATTTATAATCTGATTTTTATAGAAGTAAAATACGATAAAAATTATATTAGAAATGTAATTTGTATTTATAATGATGGTGGGAAAAGTGGCTTTTTGCCAAATAAGCTCTTGTTTGAAAAGTCAGTTGAAATAAAAAATGACTGAAAAATAACATGAATCTTATTGAATACTACACACATATTAGTTGTATATATTGTGATAATTAACTAAGGATAAAAATTTAAATTTAAATTTGATTAAAAAATAAAAAAACTCTAAAATACTTAATTAAATATATTCTTATGGATAAATTAGAATGCATACAAATGTACATTTAATAGTGCATTACTTATTGGATCACCTATCCCTAACATGTTTTATCCATAAACTAAAAAAGTCACCTAAAAAAAAAAAAAAAAAAAATTTACTTCTATCAAAATCTCAAACGGTCTATTTTTTCCTCTAGGCTTACATGCGTTGGCCTTTTTCATCCCTCACCACTGGATTAAACTGGCCCTATATATTTGACCACCGACACCTGCATGAAACCTCATTCGCGCGCACATCAAACACATACCAAACGTTGTTTCTGCATCACGCTTTTGCTTATTCAGTAATGATCTTCATGGACTGGAATTCACGTTTCATTATTATTTTTCTTGTTGTGAACTTGTCCCTTAACGTTGTTGCTGCCCAACAAGATGAGAACGTCTCCTTCTGGCAAAATTATGGTCTTCCATGGGGGACAGCCCACGTCCAAGTACTCGACCAAAACACACAAGTTCAACTCACTCTAGACCAGTACACAGGTTTATATATATACATATATTCTCCTTCCTCACACGCGTGCTCTTATTGATAGATTAAATAGTTATTTCCATGCATGAGCGTATTAATAAATTATCTTGGGGGATACACTTACAGGTTCTGCAGGGTTTAAGTCGTTGCAAACGTTTGGATCTGGATGGTTTAGCATGAAGATTAAGATGCCCCAGAAAAATTCCACCGGAGTTATCACCACCTTTTATGTACACTTCAATTTTTCCCTCATATATTTCACACACAATAACATCACCATCACAAGATATATATATATATATATATAGCGAGAGAGATATTTAATTGTTACATTCATGGCTTTTGATATTGTGCTTGCATCATGTGTGTGTGTAGTTGCGTTCAGAGGGAAAATGGGATGAGGTAGACTTCGAGCTGCTGGGAGGAAATGGAAAAGAACGGCCGTACGTGGTTCACACAAACCTTATCACCAACGGTGAAACTGGAAGAGAGCAACAGTTCCACCTCTGGTTCGACCCAACTGCTGATTTTCACAACTACACCATCCTTTGGAACTCCCACCAATTAGTGTACGTAAATAACCACCATAATAACCATCTCTTTTTTTTCCTTGTATCAAAATGAACTTTATATATACATATATCTGTGTATTTGATCATCAGGTGGTTCGTGGACAACAAGCCAGTGAGGGTTTTCAAGAATAATGGAGGGAGTTTTCCAAGGCAGGCAGTGAGTGTTATTGGGACGATATGGAATGGGACGTGGGCGTCAAATGGGCCCCCAGTGAATTGGAATGAGGGGCCCTTTCCGGCTTACTACTCAGGATTTGGGGTCAACGCGTGCCCAACACAGAGCATCAACGGTCCACACTGCAGCGATGATTCTACAAACTACTGGTGGGACGCACCAAAGTATTGGAGTCTTAATCCTCAGCAGAAGAAACTCTACCATTACATCAGAAGCAAGTACATGGTCTATGATTATTGTTCTAAAAATCCCACTATACCTGAGTGCCATGTTGACCCTTAATTACTTTTCTTCTTCACTTGCATCGCATCTGGAGATAAATTCTAGTTATTATTATTATTTGTGTATGAAAAAAATATCATAAGATGAGACTCATCGCTCCCAATATATATATATATTGGTTATTGTATATGCTGCTATTGATCTCTTTGCTTTAATTCCCTCTTCAATGTCTGAGTTTCCGTGTCATAATGATCGTTTGTACAATTATTGAACCATCTATCGCTTGGATCGATCCATTGCATATTCCATGAAGATAATTTTGTCTATGCACTGCTGGATTTCTCAGCAAACCTTCATACGTGTGTAAATATATACACACATTTGTTATTGATTTTTTTTTCCCTGACAAAAGACACAATGATATTATAATGAAAATATAATGTTATAAGAAAGCTACCAAGCATGAGAATTGGAAAGCCTATAATTAATTCATCCACAAATTTCTGGCTTTGTACTATTTGTATATGCGTCCTCATCAGAACACAGTCGGAATTGGAAATTAAATTATGATGACGTCGAAACTCAATCATCTTTTGTTTCTGGAAAAAAACTATTTTAATTTTCTTGAACTGACAAAAATAACTTCGACTTGATCTGTAGCCTTTTGGGGGTTTTGATTTTATCATACCCGCGATATATAGCAACACGCGTAGTTTAGATGTGACGGAAAACGAATCAATGCAGTTGTTGTCTCTGATACAATTTTTTTGATTTGTTTTTGGCGATTAGAAAAAGAAAAAGAAAATCAAAAACAAACTTCAAGGCTTCTTCATGAGTATAGACAAAATGTGACTTGTGGATAGGATGATAGACATTAATAATTAATTAATTGTTATGAACAAGAAGTCTGACAAGTCTTAGAAACCTGTTGATTGAAGAAATTCAATCTTTAAAGGGAAAAATCCGCGCTCATATTAGCAAAAAAATGTCAAAAAAGGTCCAAGAAAAAGTCACATGTCAAAAAAGACCCTAGGACCTTTTTTTGTTATGTTATCATAAAACGTTAGTTGTTAACGCCTATTGATATGGTTGTTAATGAGTACTGATTTAGTTGTTAATGAGACTGATTTAGTTGTTAGGATATTATTGTTAATGATACTGATTTAGTTGTTAACGATTATGAAATAATACTAGAAAAGGCCTTGGGGTCTTTTTTGATATAAAACTTTTTCTTGAGCCTTGTTTACCTTATTATTATTTTTTTTATTACTAATATGGGGCCGAGATGGATTTTCCCATATTTAAATCCTTAAATTGAGGTAAATTTTTGTTCAGACTTTATCTAAAATTTTCATTTGGATGAACCTTGTTGGAAAAGTATTTTTTTTTTTTTAAAAAAAAAAAAATATTTATTAGTTATAATATACTTCTAAGATTTTAAATGTAGTACTTAGTTTACAGTGCAAATTTAGGGAAGGGGGCTACTATTTGTGTGTCAAGAGGCAAGAGCAGCATGAGCAAGGGCTTAGGCAAGTGATACCACTCATTATCATTCTTTTCCAATTTCTAATTGTTATCATTCATAACGTCATTTAATCATTTTTTTAGTATTTTATTTTTATCCATTTCATATCAAAGTTGAGAATCATTAATTGTTCTTTCGTCAACCTATCTTACTCTTTTTTTCGTGTGCCAATTGAATTTTTAATTAACTTAATTATTAGTAGTCAAATGATGATTTTATCATAAAACATTAAACATAATCTATCATAAACATAAGATTCAGTTGACTATTTTAGAAAAATTAAGGAAGTTAAATAAATTATTTTAAAATAATTATATTTATCTTTTTTCCTCCAAACTAGTTAATCTGACTTGTAAACTAATATATGATATAATCACACACAATATATATTTTGATTATGCTTTGTTAACCTCCTAGAAAAATAAATGGGTCTTATAAACACTGGGAGTAGATCATTTCCAAATAATATCCAAGAATGGTAATGTGATATTACAAAAGGGAAAAAGAGGGCAAAAGACCCTCCAATTTATATTTTTGTCTTCTTCGCCACATTCATTATATTTTTTATTTACTTGTTTATAATTATAGCTCGTTAAATTTTAAAATTCATATGGAAATATTTAAGGGTTAAGGTGCAGATTTGCTAATGAATCATTATCCGAGGAGCATTTGGCACAAAAAACAATTGAGGGTACCAAATTGACCAACGAACTATTAAAAAGTGAAAAAAAAAAACAATTTTGTGCAGATTCGCCAACGAACTATTACCCCATCTTGTCTTGGTGTCTCCGTTTTCAATTGATCACGATCCACTACTACAAAAATTGTATATTACTTCCTCAAAAAACGTCCTTATTAAAAAATAGGTAGTAAAAATTGAACTCGATGGCATTCTTGTAATTATATTCAAGGAAGTGAGCATTGAATGTCTGAATTTTTGTTCGGGACGCCTAACATCTGGGTATATTGTTTTCGCGCCAAGGGAAATATGAGAATTTTTTGTTTGGCGCCATGGGATTTAATTTTTTTTGTTTAAAATTGGCGACTCGAATAGATTTCGTGTAGCCTATTTTAATATATTTCGCGCCATGGGAGATATGGGAATATATTGTTTGGCGCCGTGGTTTTTTTTTGTTAATGTTTTTCTTGTTTTTGGTTTAAAATTGGCGACCTAAATAGATTTCAGTCGCCTTTATTTTAAAAAAGTGGCGATTTTGAAATGGATTCGGTCGCCACTATTTTAAAAGAGGCGACCGGAAATGGATTCAAAGTCGCCACTATTTAAAAGAGGCGACTGAAATCTATTCGGGTCGCCTCTTTTTTTAAAATATGAGAATTTTTGTTCGGGACGCCTAACATCTCGGGTATATTGTTTCGCGCTAGGGAAATATGAGAATTTTTTGTTTGGCGCCATGGGATTTAATTTTTTTTGTTTAAAATTGGCGACCTGAATAGATTTTAGGTAGCCTATTTTAATATATTTCGCGCCATGGGAGATATGGGAATATATTGTTTGGCGCCGTGGTTTTTTTGTTAATGTTTTTTTTGTTTTTGGTTTAAAATTGGCGATTTGAATAGATTTCGGGTCGCCTATTTTTTAAAATAGTGGCGACTGAAATGGATTCGTGTCGCCACTATTTTAAAAGAGGCGACCGGAAATGGATTCAGGTCGCCACTATTTTAAAAGAGGCGACCTGAAATGGATTCAGGTCGCCAATTTTCTAAAATAGGCGACCTGAACTCCAATCAGGTCGCTTCTATTCTCAATAAACCTAATCGACACGCACGCACACTCCCTCCTATCAGTTCCCTACTTTCTTCAACCCTTGCCTCGGTCGCTCCGTCTTACGCTTTGTATCATCTCTCACTCCGCCGACTCCGCCATCGCCCGTCGTCGCCCTCTTTCTTGTAGCTCCTTCGATCTCCGTCCTCCTTCCCTCCTCCTCTCTCACGCCCGTCGGGCCGCCGTGCTTGCGAATCCTAGCTTATTCGGCCCCTCCGGTTTGTCCCTCCTCGTTCTTCTTCACCTCCGACTTTGAGCAATGAGGTTGAGTTACTCCCCTTCGCCGCACCGCTTACCTTTTTGATTCAATGAGCGACCCTTCGTCTTCACCGGGTGAGTTTGTCCCCGTTCTCAAAATGTACGCCCTCATTCTACAAAAATTGCTTTACGAATCTTGTTTTGTGATTTGTTAGGGGTCAATTTCTTGAATTCTAGACAATTTTTTGGTGAAGCTTTGAAACCCACAACTTTAGGATAACCAGTTGGTTGAGTCCGTCTTAAATAAAGTGATATAGGAGTTTGAGCATCACATTGCCGATTATTCAGGTCCTATAGGTAGATGGGATAAATAAAAATTTTATTTAATACTAAATTTGGCGTGTTGGTGTTATACGTTGTTTGATATTGTCGGTTCACTTAGTTCGTTCTTTACGTGAACGCGGGGATTGTCGAAGCAGGTCTATTTAGGTAAGTGGATAATCACTTGTCTGTTACGTTTTAGTTCGGTGGATATTTCATTTGGTTCTTTGGTTTTTTTCGTTGCTGATTTAGCATATTGGGTTTGGGTTAGGTGGATTTGATATTGCATAGGCGCAGCAAAGGTGAGGGTTGTAATCCTCTGTTGTGAGTGAAGAATGTTATTTTAAATTCTTCATTTTAATGTAAAGTTGATGTTTGTCTATGCAGAGCATACGATAGGGCTGCAATTAAGTTCGAGGTGTTGATCGATATAAACTTCAATCGAGTGATTATGAGGAAGACATGGAGATGGTACTAATAGAATGAATTAAATGAACAAGTTATTGCAATATCTGTTGTTTTTGGGGCCATCTTGTTATTCTTTTCATATTTATGAGGAAATCAAGGAATCTGGAAAAACATTCATTTTATGTCTTTCTTCACAGGATATCATATGTTTATATGGCAAGCTATTGGTTATTTGTGTCTTTAACTGTACATTCTCATTGCATTTTGTGATGCTTTATTCAAATTCATGATGGATAGATTATATGACTTAAGTCCACTCTAGTGAATCATCGAAGGTTATTGTTGCTCTTTGAAACATGACACTAGGAATTTTAGTCAATGATGTGTTTTGTTTTATTATCCTTATGATTCTAAATGCACTGTGAGATTTGTTACAACTTTCCAGGATTTGAGATCTTAGCTTTCCCCTGCAATCGTTTGGTGTCCACATCATGCATAATTGCATTGATGACTTCATTGTTTTTATCAACTTCATCGACTAGTAGTAAACTATTCATAGCCAGTAGTAAACTGTATGTTTTCTCATTTTTATTATCCCATTTCACTATCTCCCCGAGAATCCCAATTGCATTACCAAAGGGCACTAGTGCAAAAAAAGGCTTTAAGACCGCCTCATTTAGAGCGGACAATGGACACCCCGGTCTTAAAGGAATGACCGGTGGCAGTTCCGTAAATATAAAGAACTTCTTGCACCGGACCAATTTTTCACCGCTCTTAAAATCATTATTGAGACCGACTAAAATACCGCGGGTCTTAAAAATTGAACTGAAATTTCAATTACTTTCTAAATATATCTCATATAGCCGTACTTATATTTTTTGCGGTAAAACATAATAAGGAAAAATTTAAATATAAAAAGTCTAAAGTTTTAAGACCGAACTTATCAAGAAGACGGTCTTAAAAGTTTTCTTTCAAGACTGGACATATGATACTTGCGGTACGAAAAAGTTCATTAATATTAAGACCGGCGTTTTAAAAGGAACGGTCTTAAAGGTTAAACTTTTTAGATCGCGTTTAATATGACCGGGATTAATGTAAATATTAAGACCGTCTCTTTTTCATCCGGTCTTAAAAATCCAAGCAAGTTATACATTTCTTCGCGCGAAAGCTTTTGTTACTACTGTGGAGAACCCTCATTCACGTTCCGAAACCCTTCTGTTGCATTACCTCTCTCCCTCGCCCACGTACCATCAGCCCCCTGTTACTCTCTCATTTGCTCGGGCATTCCTCTCTTCCTATCTCGAAAATGGACGGTGAAAACGAATCTATTCGTGTTCGGCAACGCGATTCTGGTGTGGACCGGTGTGAGTGAGAACAAACCCTCTTCATCTCACAATGAGGCTCGTAATCGCCCGCACACCGTGGTAGAAGAGGCACACGAATGATGGATGTGACCCTAAGTTGGACTTCGGGTCAAAGCTCGAGATTCGTTTGATGCAAGGTTGGAACCGTCGGTCCTAATAAAAGCAAATATAATAGTTTTGTCTGTCTGTCTAGCACGCAAAGCAAGGTTAGCATCTTGACGGATGAGTGGAAAAGTGTGGACTCTAAGAATGTAAAGGATCCTATTTGGGAGACTATCCGGGTTACATACACTGTCCCTCGATCGTCGAAGTTGAAAGACAAGACATTGTCTTATTGTGCTGATCGGTGGAGGAAGTTTAAGACCTTTCTCGCTAACACGTATATTTTCTCCGATGTTCCGCCCGCCAAACATCCTTGGGAAGTTTACACATTTATTGATGAATGAATTTGGTGACAATTTGTTCTTCTCGGACCACTCTGAAGCTCGGTGAGTTTATATTTAGTTTTGTTTTCCCTTTTGTTTGCTTATTAACTTTGTGCGGATATGTGAATGTTATTGTGTTCATCTAATCCTGTTAGTTATATAATAGTTCGGTGTGTGAATAGAAGTATACATTTCTGCCTTTGTCTATGCAAGTCGATATGTCAACCCGAAAAGGTAAATTGCGATGAGAAGGTATTAATTGTGTAATGGTTTGTCTTGCAAAGGAGGAAATGAATAGTCTTAAAAGGGGGAAACTTTATATACCCAATTGTTACTATCTAATGGGACTGCCTGATCCCATTGGATGCCTTAAAAAGGATCAAGTTTGTATTATTTCGTAAGCATAATTCTCTTTTGTTTCTTAACCTATCTATCTAGCTAGCACTACAAAACATAGCTCCAATTTCTTCTACAATTCTACATCTTCCTTAAATAAAATGTTGAAACTTGATGAAGTGAAGAATTTGACTCTTGTTTGATTGACGTTCATATGAAGCGAAGTTCTCTAATTTACGGTTAGTGACATGCATGGCTGGAATTCATAATTAATAGATGTTTTCAATCTGATTCACGAAAAGAAGGGAACAAGCACAGGAGATAGGTAGAAAGAATGATTGCCCTCATAGGGCTTCATGGCAGATATCAAATGGCCGAAAAAGATTTGATGGCTGCCAGCGGAAGAGATTGGATGATGAAGCGAATCCAATCCTTCGTGATACATGCTCCTCCATCTCCAATACGTCGCGAGGAGTTGTGGTTGCATATTCGGCAAAAGCCAAGCGCGCCTACACGAGTGAACAAACTCGTCTAGTTCTTGAAAGAATTGTAAGTATCGTTATTGTTATTTTTAGTTACTAAACATGTTTCATTACTAAGCTTCTCGTTATCCGTATCTTACGGGAATATCTTAAAAAGAAAGAAGCGAGAGGGATCTTTTGTGTCGGACGGGAGGAATGATGTTCGACCGTTGCGGCCGGAAAACCGGATCACCGGGCGTGTAAGGGGGATTGGAGGACGGGTAGGCATAAAGCAAGTCTTGTGGTACATCCAAACGCCATAGACAAAGTATGGTTACCCGGGAGGAGATGGACCAGTGGGCGCTAATAAAGCTTCAATGACCGCAATGTTTCAATCCGAGATGAGCCGAGATGAAGGAGGAACCGAGTCGGTCACCGAGGCTGCTTTTGAGCAATCGTCCGAGGAGACCGGTGTTCCCTTCACACACTCACTCGCAACCTGTGCGACGAGCACTAGAGGAGCCGCATTGTTGGACAGTCGAGCAACCTTGTGACCTTTATGTGGAGGATCCCGATCATCATGATGGACGATTATTGGTTGCAAAAGGGACTGTTCACAACTTGGGATCAACCGTACACCACCAACAAATGCGATGATGAAGTCGAGTGTCGTTGAAAAGGTGATCATTGATGCACAACTCCTCTCCAAACCGATGAGTGAAGCTTGTGAGTGATGTCAAGGGAACCTTCATCCCTTGGCCAGTGAAGCTTGTACATGTCTCTACTGCTCCTGAAGCTTCAACCCCTCCTCCTCAAGTTCCATCCCCTCCTCAAGCTCTATCCCCTCCTCAAGCTCTATCCCCTACTGCTAAGTTGGCTGCTGCCAGGGAAAAAATATCCGATCTGATGAAGAGTGGATATTTTAAGGATAAATCGTGGCCTGCTGATGAAGTACTAGGCGTCCCTCATCCTATGCCCGTTCAAGTTGACACCGTTGATGTTGAGTCCTGCACGCTTCCTCGACGGAGCTTACGATGCGGTTGTTAGAATTTTTATGAAGTAAGTATCTTGTCTATGAGTACATCATTTAAATGCATCGTTTAGACATACATACATATATACTAATTCCCTGATCGATGTCATTATGGTAGGTTCTTGCATCATGAATTGGTTCAAAGGTGCAGGATCAACGATTTTGGATTCTTGTGCCCTGTCTATTCAAGTCAAACAACCATGGAGGAGAGACAGAGTACATATCAAAGAGGTTGTGTCAAGTGATCGAAAGTTGTACTTTTTGCCATTCTTCCACGGTACATATCAAAAATCTTGTCCGCAATTCACTTAATTCTGCTACATATATATATCACCGAGTATAGTTTGCGATGTGAATTTTCAGCCGCCACCGGCGAGTTGGTCGTCATGTGCATGGACGAGCATAAAGTTATCTTCTTATGCTCCACTCACACCGAGCCATTGCCTTCGTTGGTGCAGACCATCAACGAGTAAGCATGTCATTTTGATTCTCTTGTCGACATCTCTGCTTGTGAATTTTAAGTGAATCATTGATAAATTTGTGATTTTGATGATAGTGCCATAAGGACCTTCCAAAGACTAGAAAAGAAAAGGCGTGCTACTCGGGACAAAGACCCCATATGGTACGAGACCGTGAGGTTGGTACAATATTTAATTTGTAGCACATATTTGCCTTGTGAACTTGGTCATTGAGCTATATATATGCTCTTATATATATTTCTTGTTCATTTTAGACCCGTCGGCAACCACGAGAGTCCAACTTATGTGTCCGACGTCATGAAACACATGTATGATATTACAAGGCGAGGGGATACTAAATTAAGCGCAAAGGTAAATGTATTTGATGTTACATATTATGCAAGTTAATTCAATTTTGGCTTACTTGTTACAAATGAAATATGCACGCAAGTTAATTCGATTCTTGTCTTTGATGTTACGTGAGATGTTTCAATGCAAAACTCCCTTTCCGATGATGAACCCGGAGCACATACGCAATGTGTTTTGTGAATATCTATATGGTCTGATCTTAGAGTCAGAAAAATGACAATAATTAATGTCCTAAATTCATTTGTAAGTATATTACGTAGCAACAATAATCGATCTTCTCGTAAATTTGTTTATTTTTTTGAACAATTCATTTGTAAATATACATAGGCAATGTAAAATTCAATAAATAAATTTAGTTAATTTTTCAAACAATTTTCTTGTGTCCATTTTGGGTTTCGAATGTATTATTGGATGGTGGATATAGCTATTTAATTTAGTGTTTGAAATGCGAGACTTTTAGGACCGTTCATTAACGGCATGTCCGGTCTTAAAGGTCCGCAAAATCTTCGGTGTAAAAAGTATGAGACTTTTAGGACCGTATATTGCTTTAGTGTCCGCTCCTAAAAGCTTAAAAGACACATGAACTTTTAGGTCCGGACGTATTATAAAAGGTCGGTCTTAAAAGTCCCCGCTTAACTTTTAGGACCGTATTTTTATATATAATCGGTCTTAAAAGTCCTTTGGTTAAAAGTCCGCTTAACTTTTAGGACCGTATGTTGTTATTTGTGCGATCTTAAAAGTCATTCACCTTTAAATACCCCTTTTCGACAAATTAAATAGTTAGGGTTGAAGACAACCGAGGTTCTGGCGCTCGCTCAAGCTAGGTCCTTCTTTATCATCGTTTTTACCTTTCCATGTGTAGAGGCAGCATTATCGGTGTCCCTTTTATGTTGTCTTTTGTCTTTTTGTCGGAAAAAGAAGGAAGATAATGAAAAGGACACTTTGTTTCTCACATGGGGAGGTAAAACCGACGTCAACGAAGGTCCAACCTTGAGAAGAATAGTCACTTTGTTTGTTCTTATCCGAATAAGGTAAAAGCTCCTTTTTTTTTTTTGTATGTTCTTAACCGTATTCGAATTTCTGTTGTTGGATTTACACGAGGACAATGTTTTGTTTGTTTCCTTTTTGTCGGAAAAAGAAAGACGATAATGAAAAGGACAAGAGGCAATCGGATATGGAAACCAAAGCCGACAAAAATGGCGTGTTTTTAGGATTTGTCGATTTACTAACTAAAGTCTTCGTTCTTTTATTTTAGGTTTTTTAGTCTCGCCATTATCCGTCCTTCATAGTTGCCTTGTTTATTGCTTTCCAGGTTCGAGATAAAGTACTAAACTCGCACGAGAACAAAATTTAAAAATATTTTATTTACTAATTTTTTACGCTGCCCTATAAGGGCAGCGATCACAAAAAAAAGCAACAAAAAAAAACTAATCCCTCTCGTAGTCAGAAAGGGAGGGGGCTTCGGAGTTGTCAGAGTTGTCGGAGTCGTCTTCAGCGGGATCGTAGTTCACGTCATTGGCGTGGAGTACCATGTTCAGCTTGTTGTTCATGGTATGAGCAAGTTGAACCAATTGGCCCAAATGTCGATCGATTTGATCGACGCGGGCCACCAGTGACTGCACCAACTGCTTCACAGTCGGATTTGGAGGAGGCGGTGGCGGAGGGGCCGAGGTTGAAGAGGAGGAGGAGGAAACGGAGGACTGGGGGAGCAGCCATTACGGTAGGGGCCGAGGTTGAAGAGGAGGAGGATGAAACGGAGGACGGGGGAGAAGAATGTGAAGAAAGTACAAGAATAACAACGGGTTTAAATAGAGAACCCATCCCGAACAATGTGAAACGCCGAAAGCTTTAACGAGGAGACGCATTGTTCATCGAATACGAGGAGACGCCTAGTTGGGAAGTTTATCCGGAAGCCGAAGAGACTCGCATCATTCATTTGAACGGTGTGTAAGTAGGGTAAATGATAAAAGGTCGGTCTTAAAGGTAAGACTTTTAGGACCGGACTTATTATAAAAGATCGGTCTTAAAAAATTAAATAATAGAATTTTATACCGCATACCTATAAGTACCGGGTTAATGATAAAAGGTCGGTCTTAAAATAAAATGAATTGGAAAAATATTAAATAATGGAATTTTATACCGCGTACCTATAACTCCTTATTAATTCCTCACTACCTCGTAACTCCAAACTACGTACGTGGCTATCTCGAGAACAGCTTCCGCCTCTATTAATTAACTCCTCATACCTCTCGCCCCTAACCGCTCAAACCATGGTTAGATTCAAGAGAACCGCTCGTAGGGGTGCTCTTAGTCGTGATGCTCGTGCCTTCCGTCGATCGTTATACGGTGCGCCTCCTCCATCGAGAGTCCATCTTATTGTGTGAGAAGAGTCTCGGGTCGTTGGACCCATTGTTATTTCTTCGGATGATGAAGAGGTTCCCGCTCCCCCTCTCCAACCTCTTGGCCCCACCGCGACTACTACGACCCCTCTCCTCTTTCCTCTAATGAAGCATTGTGGCCGATTCGAGTAAGACAAACTTGCCGATCTCCGGTGGGAAATTAATGTTGTTCACGCCGAAATCGCCAAGGCTTTGGAGGATAATAAGCTTTAGGAGATGTTTAGTCGATTCTTGTTTTTGATAATTTTCGCTTGTTTTTGTTTTGTATTTTTTCTTGTGTACGTGCATATGCAAGTAATATATGTAATTAAAGAAACTCAGTTTTCCTTTAATTTTTATTCATTCGATTCTTTGCGCTCGCCAAATCCTTTTTAGAAATCACAAAAACTAAGAATTTTAGGACCGGAGTATTATAAAACGGCGGTCTTAAAAAGTTGTATATATAGAACCGTCTCCTTTTAATGAACCGGTTTAATTGTCTCAATTTAGGTCCGGAGGATTATAAAACTCCGGTCTTAATAAAATCCCAAATTTAAAACATGTCTCGCTACGTCGCGCGGAATATTAAATTTCCCTCTCTCGAACTTCTCTTGTCACGCCTAAAGTGTTACTCGGGTTCGCCGCCACTTCGTCGGTTCGCGTTGCTCTCTCGACAATCACTTTGGTTCCTTAGCTAAACGTCTATAGACCAAGTCGTAAGAGGTGTTTCGGTTATATAACTTTATGATTTTCCCGCTCATCGTTCGGGTTTTTCCGGGTTGAGCAAAATCGATCAAATGTTCTTGTGGGTTTCGTATTGTTAATGGATATTGTATTTTGAAGATTATAATTGCATTTTAGACCTACCCAACTGACCAATAAATGTTTTTAGGGTACTCTTTCTCGTCACGCAACATCAACGTTCGTGGCGGGAGAAGAAAGACTAAGCAAACGCATTTGAATTTATATGATACGGTGAGTCCACAAGACCTTCACGCGATGCATTTAATTTCCTCGTCATGCATTTATTTTGGTTCTTGGATTCTCTGCGATACATTTATGACCAAAAGTGATTCTTCGTTCTGCATTTAATGAGCAAGTTTATCCGGAAAAAAAAAGGAAAAAAAAGATTGGATCTGATAGCAATGGGAATACGCGAGGAGTTACATCCAAGGCCAGATGGGAAGAGAACTTATTGTCCCCCGGCTTCTCATACTTTGTCTAAGGATGAGAAACGAAGTTTTTGTGAGTGTTTACATGGCACAAAAGTTCCCACGGGGTATTCTTCAAATTTTAAGAGGCTTGTATCGATGAAGGACTTGAAATTAGTAGGCCAAAAGTCTCATGATTGTCATGTCTTGATGCAACGGCTACTCCCAATAGCTATTCGAGGCATCGCCGAATATGATCTTCGGGTCGTTTTGACTAGACTTTGTGTCTTCTTCAATGCGCTTTGTCGTAAAGTTTTTGAGATTGAAAAGTTGGATGAATTGGAGAATGAAGGACATCTTATCTTGTGCCACCTTGAGAAGCTTTTTGTTCCTACATTTTTTGACATCATGGTTCATGTAATTGTTCATCTAGTGAGGGAGATAAAGATGTGCGGCCCTATCCATTTACGGTGGATGTACCCAATTGAAAGATCTATGAAATTCCTAAAAGGGTACGTGAAGAACGCATACCGGCCGAAGCATCGATTGTTCGAAATATGTTTGAAGAAGCCATGGAATTTTGTCAAGATTATTTGGCCAAAGTAAGACATATTGGGCTTCCAAAACGTCAGCATGCTGATGAGGGTAGACGAGGGGCTTCCGTAAAGAGTGTAGATCCTGATGAATTGTCACTAGTCCACTTGTACATCTTGAATAACGTCGATGAAGTTCAAGCAAAGATAGCTGCACATAAAGCATTGTAAGGAAAGAAAATCATCGAATGATCGAACAAAGGTTGATTAGGGAGCATAACGAACTTTTGCAAACTGGTTCAAACAAAAGGTCGAGGGAGAGGAATGTGTTTTCGATACAATCAAATGGTTAGCAGGTGGTCCCGAGGTTGATGTCATAAGTTGGAATTCGTATGTGATCAATGGTTATACATTTTACACGAAGTCCTTAGATGATACGAGCACTGGTCCGAATAGTGGTGTTATGTTAGAGGCTGAATCTATGCACTTCTCGGTTCGAAAGACAAGGGCCCTTTATTGGCGGTCATGCCATATTATGGGGTTATTGAAGAGATTTGGGAGGTGGACTATGTGAAAATTAGAGTTCCCATTTTCAAATGCAAGTGGGTTAATGTCAATAATGGTGTTCGGATCGATCGGCTAGGATTTACATTAGTCGATGTCAATGGTAGAAGTTTTGGAGATGAACCTTTTATTATGGCAGACCTGTGCAAAACAAGTGTTCTATATCACCGATCAAGAAAATAAAATGTCGTCTCGTAGCTCTCCAAGGAAAGAGGGTCATTGATATTGATGAGGAAATGAATTCAAATTATGGTATTCCCGAGAGTACTCCTTTTTCAAGGGGTCTAGGACATGAACGAAGAAGATGAAGCGGATAATGAACCCGGCATAAGAAGTGATCATCAAGAAGGGATATGGGAAGATATCACTTTATAAAAGAGTCAATTCATAAGGTAATATTCATATGCAGATTTCTTTGAAGACTTTAAGGCTTTAACTATATATATTATATTCCTTCTATCTATGTTCATAGTTAATGTCAACGACTATGAATTTTGTTCTTGTTTTATTTTTGTGGCGGGATCGATCCAAAGGGGCATGTTATATAAGAGGATGTTACGTTGTTTGGTGGGGGAATCGGATGACGGCATGGTGAATATTATTTTGGGCGCATGTATGTTGTACTTGTAACTTATTGTATTTGTAAGTAAGTTATCTTATTGTATGAATTATATTAATTTAGGTGTTGTAGTCATAGTAATCATTAATTAAGAGGCCAAATAGCTCATGGTGAATAATATTTGTATTCTTTTTTCAATTCAATTTATTCAAATAATTGTTCATAGCTTGTAGCTTAAAGTATCGAATTTTATGTGCTGGATTGGGTGGTGGATTTGTGTATATATATAATCAGGAAGAACAGTAGGGAAAAATTCGGGAAAATTTAGACCGGAAATAATAAGACGGTCTTAAATGTTCACTTGTTAAGACCGGATGTAATTATATGACCGGTCTTAAAGGTCAGGACGACTTTTGATTTTTGATATTAAACCCGGTCTTAAAAGTTGGTCTTTTAAGACCGGTATATTTAGACGTCCGGTCTTAAATCAAAATATTTAAGATCGGATGTTTTTATCATCCACTCTTGAAAGTCAGTCCTTTAAGACCGTGTGTAATTAGTCGTGTGGTCTTAGAAGCCGCTATTTTTCAGACCGTATGTGTCTTGTCCGGTCTTATAATTACGATCTTTTAAGAGCGGCCTATTTTTTATCCGGTCTTAAAAGTTGAGCATTAGGATCAAACAAAAAATATTTCGGCTTCATTTAGTACAACTTTTTAAGACCCAAGTTTTTAAATGTCCGGTCTTAAAAGAGTTTCTTTAAGACGGTTCGAGTCCGGTCTTAAATGGTAGACTTTTAATATCAATTTGGAACAAGACCGGTCGCATATCCGGTCTTACGACCCCTCTTTTGTCCGGTCTTAAAAGCCTTTTTTGCACTAGTAGGGTGTGCAATTGAACCAAACGGACCCTTATGTTTGTGGAATATTGTTGATTTTGAGATTAATTATGTGATTTTGTATGTTATAATTTTGTATTGTTACAATACGAGATATAGACGAGAAGAGATTAAAGGATAGTCATCTTCGTCTTTTTTGACTACCTCGCGAGAAATCTTGGTCAAAGGTTTGAAGCAAACGGTTGCGCCCCCAAATTAGGTCAGTTGCTTTCATTTTATGCACACACACACATATTGTCCTTATATGATGCATTCTTCTTGAGAGAGAACAACACTTTTGTGTTATGGCTTCATGGATTACCATTATTGGTTTAAGTGTATTTAATCCGGTCGTGATTTTTTTCTTTGTCTTTCCTTTATTATTAGCCATATGAACTACGTGAATTTGATTAAAAAAGTGATGACTTCATGGTTTACCATTTCCATTACCATTGAAGTATATGTCGGTAGGAATAATTCCAATGTTCGTTAGTTGATAAAATTGTTGGATTTAATAGTTGATATTGTTCTGAATTGTTTTAGTTAGTAAGTTTTGTTGAATTAAGCTGAAATTGGTTGTTATTGAAATTTTGGGATGTCTTACTTTTAAGGGGCTTATTTGCCGAAATTTTCTAAAAAAAAAAAAGCATGTCGTTATTGAAATTGTTATGAACTTGATTGTTGTTGGAAATGTCGTAGGTGGTAATAAAATGGGTCATAGTTGGATGAATGCTTTGAGAACTAGTGAAGAATATGAGAATGGGGTGGAAGAGTTTATTGAATTTGCTAGAAGGAATGTGGCTACAAAAAATGGGATGTACTATTGTCCATGTGTTAATTGTTTAAATGGGGTTCAAAGGGATATTGCTGATATAAGGGACCACCTAATTTGTGATGGAATAAACCTTCGATACACAACGTGGATATGGCATGGTGAGGAGGTAACTCCCAAAGTGCATCCTACGAAAATGAAGTTGAGGTAGATGATGATGGAATGGAGAGAATGATTCATGATGTTGAGGTCGAATCCTTTGCACAACCGAATGAATATGATAGCGTGCGAAGTGATGCGAGAGACACCTTTGTTCCTGGGTGTACTAAGTATACACGGTTGACTCGGGACCTTACATTTGGTCAACTTAAAGGCAACATGTGGGTGGACGATAGCGGTTTCACGTCGTTGCTTGAATTGTTGTGTGATATGTTGCCGGATAATAATGTACTTCCAAATCGTATGTATGAGGCCAAGAAAATCTTATCTACGATGGGTATGGAGTATAAAAAGATACACGGTTGCCCTAATGACTGCATATTGTACAGAAATGAGTATGAAGGCCTTAGTAATTGTCCGAAGTGTAAAACTTCACGATACAAAGTGAAGAAAGGTGGTGGTTGGAGATCACACAAAAAAAGGCAACCTTTGAAGGCCTTGTGGTATCTTCCCATAATTCCTCGGTTTAAGCGTCTGTTTACTAGTGAAGCAAAAAGCAAAGAAGTTGAGATGGCATTCGATGAGAGAATATCCGATGGAAAATATCTACGGCACCGGTGACTCTCTCCAATGGAAGAAAATAGATGAAATGTTCCCGCAATTTGGCATTGAGCCAAGAAACCTTCGGGCTGGGGCTTTGTACAGATGGCTTCAATCCATATCGAACTCTTAGCAAGTACCCATAGTGCATGGCGGTTCTCCTTGTAATATACAACTTACCTCCCGGCTATGTATGAAACGCAAGTATGTGATGCTTTCTATGATGATTTACGGACCAAAAAAACTGGTAACAATATTGATGTGTACTTGGCGCCTTTGGTTGAGGATTTGAAGAAGTTGTGGGAGGAAGGCATAGATGTGTTTGATGCATATAAGAAGGAGTCCTTCAAGTTGCATGCAATGATTTTTACCACGATCAACGACTTTCCCGCATACGGAAATTTGTGCGGGTACAAGTGTGAAGGGGCATAAAGCATGTCCAATATGTGAAGTGACACAAACTTCCAGCAATTAAAGCATGGAAAAAAAACGATCTACCTCGGTCACGGGAGGTTTCTTGATCGGTTCCACCCATATCGTAAGTTAAGAAAGCGTTTTAACGGCTTACCGGAGCATAGAACGGCTCCAAAGGCATTAACCGGAGAGGAAGTCTATAGTCGGGTGATGCATATCAATGTCACTGGGTAGCGAGAAAAGGATTGCGGGTGAGAAGAATATATGGAAGAAGAGATCAATTTTCTTTGATCTTCCATATTGGCGTAGTCTTGATGTGAGACACAGATCTTGATGTGATGCATGTGGAAAAAAATGTTTGCGATAGCCTTGTCGTTACTCTTTTGCACATACCAGGGGAAGACTAAGGATGGAATTAGTGTGAGACTAGACCTGGTTGATATGGGAATAAGAGAACGGTTACATCCACGAGTAATGGATGATGGTAAGAGGGCATACATGGAGCCAAAGCAGCTCATACACTATCAAAAGCGGAGAAAAAAGTTTGTGTCGGTGTCTATATGACATTAAGGTTCCACAAGGATATTCTTCAAATTTGAGAAGGTGTGTTTCAATGGACGATTTGAAGTTAGTGGGAATGAAGTCTCATGATTATCATGTCTTGATGCAACAACTATTACCAGTAGCTATTAGGGGCATTATGAAAGATGAATTCGGACCACTATAACAAAATTGTGTATTTTCTTTAATGCTATATGTAACAAAGTCATTGACATTGAAAAGTTGGATGAATTGGAAAATGAGGGTTATATTATTTTGTCCCAACTAGAGATGCATTTTCCTCCCGCATTTTTCGATATAATGGTGCACCGATAGCGCACTTGGTAAGGGAGGTAAGGCTGCGGTCGGTTTACCTAAGGTGGATGTACCCTTTCGAGCGATACATGAAGATCTTAAAAGGGTATTCTAAAAATCCTTATCGACCAGGAAGCCTCAATCGTTGAGAGATATGTAGTGGAAGAGGCTATGAAGTTACGTAAAGATTATCTATCGGGGTCGACGTTACAATCTCGGCATGATAAGGGGATAAGTGAGGAACTCGAGGAATCAAAGCGAAGAATATGCTTCGTGCGAGAGGTGTTGCAAGCACACTGTACATCTTGAATAATACGGAAGAAGTTCAACCATACATTGATGAACACGAAAGAGTTTGAAGAATATGAATCCAAGGAAGAATGACATGCGAGATAGCTAATGAGCAAAACAAGACATTTATAAAGTGGTTCGGGAGAAGGTATTGCACGAGACCGGTGTGTCGGCTACAATCGAGTGGTTAGCACGGGGGCCTTCTTATCGTGTCATCACTTGGACAAGGTTATGATATCAACGGATATTCTTTCTACACAAAAGACCAAGATGACGGGGAGTTACGTGCAAAACAAGTGGGGTGATGGTTGAAGCTGAATCCATGCACTTTTCGAGTTCGAAAGACAAAAACCCGGTGTTAGCATCTTTGGCCTATTATGGAGTTATTGAAGAAATATGGGAGATGAGCTACACCAAGTTCAAAGTTGCTTTATTTAAATGTAAGTGGGTTAACAATAATGCTTTGTTGTAATAGATCCTAAATTTGGATTTGTCTCGGTTGATCTTCAAAGACTTGATCATAGAGACGAGCCATTCATTCTAGCAAGCCAGGCGAAACAAGTGTTTTATGTTACGAGACCCGCAAATAACAAAATGTCCATTGTACTTCAAAGTAAAAACAGACGTATGGTGAAGAATCGTTGAACCGGACGATACACTCCCTTTCACAACAAATCCACCGACAACACGTGAAGTAGAATTGGTAGATGATGAAGAATATGCTCCAAGGAAGGATCATTCGAAGGAATATGGGAAACCATATAAAGTAAGCTCTTAAGTTATGAAAAAGTCCTATGTTATTTTTGTACGGGTTTAACATGTTAGTTCATTTTATTCATTCGTTTATTATTTAATAATAACCCTATCTAACATTATTCATTTGTCTTTGATGAACAGGAATATGTCTAGCTCGACGAGTCATCGGGTGATGGTGGGAATGATGTACCGGTGGTGAGAAGGGGTAGAGGTAGCACACATATGGGTGCGTTAATTGCACGTCGTGGCGGTCAGAAAAAGAGGCTGCATGTGGAGTTCGATGCCAATATGAATCCAATTGGTCCAGAGGAAGACAATTTCATTAGCTACGTAGGCTATCGGCTCGAAGCAAAGTTCGCATTGTATTCTCTCATTGGAAGTTGGTTCCTCCTAAAACGAAGGAGTTGATCTGGGCACAACTTTTGGTATCTCACTTTCGATATCTTATGCATTTGTATCTTTAGTTTTATCACTTGATTTCTTTCATATCTTCTCTTTTACCTTGCAAAGCAAACGTATGATGTGCCTAACAATAAGGCCATGAACAAGCATTGGATGGGCGAGGTTCGTATACGTTGGAAAGACTTTAAGAACAAGCTCACTAGAAAGTATATTCGAGGGGCAAAGAGGGACAAGGACCCATGTCAGGACTATGATTACATTTCTCCAGAGGACTGGAGGGAGTTTGTGGCGTCACGCCAGAATCCTGAATTTCTTGTAAAATTTCTTTCATATCTTATCTTTTAGTTGAATCTTTTTGACATCGAAGGCTTAGTTTTATTTGTTTTCGTGTCACAGAAAACAAGTCAGGCCAATAGAGAGAGGCAAGCGAGAAATAAGTATCCACATTGCATGTCTAGGGGTGGCTATAAGAAGCTTAAATGGAGGCTGATGGAAGAAGAGTTGCGAGAAAATGAAGGAAGCTGCTCAATCCGATCCTTCCCTTTGTTTCCGGGCCCCGAGCGTCCTCCTCGCCACAAAAAATGGATAGGCTGCGAGGATGAAGGGCGAGAAATACATAAATAAAGATGTGGCTGAGGTTGCTTCAAAGATTGTAAGTAGTTAAATTAGAAGTATTAAATAGCCTCAGTTGTTTCATATTTTTAGAGTTTAATTAGTTACTATTTATGCAAAATCCTATGATACGGGATGTGCTTGAGCAAAGCAAAGCGAGCCAAGGTTCATTCACGCCGGGTACACGGATGGACATTTTGTCCACGGCGATTGGGAAGCCTGATTACCTTGATGCTGTTCGTGGGGAGCCGAGGGGAGTTAGTGTCGTGAAATACTTTGGACGGCGTTCGAGTTGTTCGCATGACGATGACAACCCTAGTCCTCAGCTTGTAGCCAAAATTCGAGCGTCCCTCGTAGATGAGGTTATGGCACAACTACGGGGTGAAATGAGGGAGATGATACAAGGGAAGGTAAATACGCAACCTTCAAACCGGGGAATCCCGGCCTTCCCAAGCAAAGCAAGGAAAGTTTTCACGCTCCGGATGTACCTATTGGCGAACCTTCTCATCACTCTCCGGATGTACTTATTGACGAGCCCGGGCGAGCCTTCTCACACTCCACGGGGGGACAACCCCGCACTCTATATTTGGATGACCCACACCGGCGTATTGTTGCGAGATGGTCTTGTTTACCCGAACAAACCACGAGACCACAATATGCAAATTCCACAAGACCAACGTAGGGTGACTCTGACAAGTGTGCGAGAGGGGGAAGAAAAGACAACCATCCTGATTGTTGATGAGGAGGTTTCCACGCTAGACGCTGCCACCTCATCGTTCATCCTTTGGCCGTGTCATCTTATTGAGGTCGGGACGACACCTCCAATGGTAGGAAATACATTACTGATTGACGATGAGTAGGGTTTAGGATTGATTTTCATTGCTAACCCACTCATAATCTGTTTATTATGTTTTCAATAGCATGAACAAGCTGCGGGCAGATTTCTATACTTATCACAGCTGCGAGAGCTCTACCAGGACATCGTCTCTATAGGCTTGCAGATGCCTCCGGGCATTGTCGGTGCAGAAAAGACATATCCGATATGTATTGACAATAAAGATTTGATAGAGTTTATGCATATGGACTGTTTAGATATACAGTGGCTTCAACTTGCAATATTGTAAGTTTTTTTACCCTTTAATTATGTCACTACTCTTTTTTTGTTTAATATAGTCAACAACACTTATCATTTTATTTCGATCGTAGTGTTTGCCACGACATATGCAAAAAGGGAGACCAATTGGATTCGTATGGATTCTTATGTCCTAGATCCACAGCTTCGGCTCGCAATATCTTAGCCGGGAGGGCCATTTATGTTTGTTTAACAATGGGCGACATAAAATCGTCTTGTTATCTAGCGCCAATACATGAAAGGTGCGTATTTTTTTTTTGTCTATATAAGATTCTTATATGCTTTTTTATCTTAGTTTAATATTAATATGTATATGTTGTAGTGGTCATTGGACCCGTGCGTTGTTTGTCCCGCTAAGAACGCATGTTATTGGTTCGATTCCATAGGTGGCGGAGGCCAACCGAGGATATCAAAAACATGTTTGCCGAGTAAGTAAATTTTTGTCTAAATCATCGATTCTTTTTTTTAAATGAATTGTTTTTATGTCTTAATTTCCATTTTAATGATAGGGGTCTTAAGACATATAGGCAGATTATTTTGGAGCACGAGAGCGGGGTGGACCGAAGTGTTTTATCCGAAGGTAAGTAGTTTCAATTCAAGTTTTTTCGAAACACGGTAGCTTTACGTTTTAACAATTTGTTTTTGATTTATAGTGCCATCACCAACCAGGGAACACCGAGTGCGGATACTACGTTATCAATTGGATGCAATCTATCATTTCCACCGGACGTACTACTAGCTTGCAAAACGTACGTAATGCTCCGTGATCCTCAAATGATGATATTTTTTGTTGTGGTACTTGGTTGTTAATTATACCTTGTTTTCCAATTTACGGTTTTTTCGTGCGAGGATCCGTACTCATAGGATGACATCGATTCGATTCGAGACATGATGGCTAGATATCTTCTTGAACATGGCTCAATGTGAATATATAGGCAAGTCATTACTTGTTAGGGTGATTGTCATTGTGAAACTTATTAAGCTTTGTGCTGATTTCGGTTTCATGTAAATTATTGGTCTTGCTCTTGAATTTGCCACTTTAATTCTTTGTGAATATGAGGTTAGATCACTTGTTTAATTGGAAATAGATCACTTGTCATATGAGGTTTGATTTTGCCATTATACCTTACTGCATTTGATTTTCCAATAACCAAGACTTGAGATTTTTGTTGAATCATACCATCATAGCCCGATTTCTTTGAAAGTTTTATGTGTGCTTCTTGCTTGGGAAGTGTTTGATTTGCTTGTGTGGTACTTGTGATTATTAATAGGTGGCTCTCATTCACTTTAGCATTAGAGTTGAGCTAAATTCTGTATCTTTGAAACCTTGAAATTCTGTTAAGCTTCGTGTTCAAAAGTCATTCTTTGCTATATATATTTGCCTCTTGTCGCATATCAGTGTTATTTGCCAATTGAAGGGAATGTTGATGCTATCTAATTGCTGCATTAAATTGTGAAAGCTGTTGTGAAATTTTGGAGATTAATTGCCTCCAAATGTGAGAAAAAATTTGTTGTCATAGTGGTGCTTTGTTTGTTGTTTTGGTCTAGTTTTAGTAACCAAAATCTAGGTCATACATTCTTTCTTTTTCGTTGTTGAAGTTCTTTGAAAGTTTTTGCCTTCTTAGGTGACTTTCCGAACTTGCCTTCTTAAGCTCGCATGTTGAAGTTTTCTCTTTGGAGTTGTTGATATTCTTGCATCCTCATGGTTATGTTGGAAGCTAAGTTGTGAATTTGATTGATTTTGTTGAACTGATTAGAACATATATATTGTCATTCTCTTGTATGATCTTGTATGTGTAGCCAATTCTTTTGTTGAAGTCACTTTTACAATTTTCTTATTGAACCTTTGTATTCATTGTTATTTCACCTTCTTTTGATGGAATGCACATACATATAATTCATACGGTCATAATATATTATAGTCAGATATGCGCTTAATTATTTTGTGAAGCATTTGCAGCAAATTGGCCAAACAAAACAGCAAGCACATTTTTTAAAAAAAAAAAAATACTTTAAGGCGACCTGAAAATCAATTCAGGGCGTCTTTGGATCATAAGAGACGACCGGAATAGATAATAAGGTCGCCTAAAATTCAGAAATGAGGCGACCTAATTAGAGTTCGGTCGCACGAAATGAAAAATAGTCGACTGATTTGGTTCGGAGTCGCCTCATATGAGGCGACTGAACCCATTTCAGTCGCCTCATATGGGGCTATACAACTTCGCTCTCCCCAACGTCCCTTAGAATAAGGATGTTAATTGGGTCTTTTTTAGGTCGTTTTTTAGGTATTTTGTAGTAGTGAGTATCGACGAAAGTCAGAGTCTCCAAAGCTTCCATTGTTGCTGGGTGTTCCACTCACCTTCTTGAACTCATCCAACAGTCCACAGCTTTCGACCAGCACACGCCTTGCACCCTACCCTAGTTGCGTCCCTCTGATACCACAAGCAGCAACCGCCGCTGCCACAACGCCTGTTCACATGGGTTCCATCTCTGTTGGTGTTTTCCTTATCCAATAAGAAGGCTTAACCGCTCTTTTCTCCAGTATCTATGCCACCGTCATACGCCAGTACCTCATATTTTAACGTAATTATGATAGTTGTTTTTTTAAAATAGTTATTTGGTACTTTTTTTTTCACTTTTTAATAGTTCGTTAGCCAATTTGATACCTTCAATTGTTTTTTATGTCAGATGGTCATTGGATAATAGTTCGTTGGCAAATATACACCTTAACCCATATTTAAACCTTGAGAGTGAGGGAATAATTCTTTCCAGCATTCGAAAGCAGTGGAGTGTAACGGTTCTATCACCAACTTCAGTAACCAATAGATTTCATTATAATATATCAATGTGAGAACAGAATTAACATATTCACATTACAAATAACGAACGCAATTACAAGTTGACTACAATACAATACAATACACTATATTTTAAGTACATAGCCTGAACATTTACCAATTGATGTCCAAGCTGTGATCTTGACAAGAGACAATAAATGGGGTAATCAAAATCTAACAATATTTATACTTGCTTGAAGAGAACCAATAGAGACTAGAATAATACAATGAATCTTATCTTTTTTCCTTTTTTTTTGGATTGGGGACCAAACGGTCCGGATAGGATCGAACCCTGATACAAAGGCTAGATAGACCAGTGTCATACCACTACGCTACCTGAGCGCTGGTAATGAATCTTATCTTTGTGCCTGATCAGGAGTGTGCATATTTGAAGCAGATGATTGCCCTTGCCTACCGTTTAGTGAGCCTTAAATTATAATCATATTCCCTAGACGCATATACAAATTTGATGTGTTGTCATATCGCCAAATTGACAAGACATGAAAATTTAATTAACCATAGGACGATGTCTGTCCGCATTCAACGTTTGCAAATGTATGTTGACTGTATTACTTCTTCTTTGGCACAAGATTGTCCATTTATAAAATACTAACATGAAGTGTCATGTGCTAAAACTATAAATACAAGAAGATAAGTCAAATTCCGTTTTATGAGGTTGGTTTAATATGGATAATAAAATAAAGGGTTAATATCATCTTTAGTCTTTGTAGTTTGCAGTCATTTTGATTTTAGTCCCTTAAGTTTTAAATAGGTGATTTTAGTCTCTCAAGTTTATTTAGTAGTCCTTGTAGTTTAAAAAGGACTTTGACAATATTAAGTTTGATGGTGTGACATTAACGCTGTTAAATTTACTTAGGTGGGTGGTTGACTATGCAAGATGACTTGGCAATTTTGCCAACTAGGCAATGACAAAATAGCGGACTTCATAGATGAGGAGGTTGCTGGAGATGGCCACTTTTCACCAACCTCCTCCCATCAAATGTTTTCAATGCTATATCAGGCACATTAGTGGAGAAAAAACCCAAAGGATACCTCAGGATTTGAAGAGTTATTAATCCCACTAGTTGATCTACTTTACAGAAAGTAGCAGTGGTAGAAGTTGTTTTTTTTCTTTCTGTTGAGCTTTTCCAGATAGGCTTTTTAAAAAAAAGTTAGATTATAGATGTGATTTGTGTTTATGATAGCGTGGTAGAAGTAACTTTTTTTCAGTTGGGCTCTTGTTTGGCATAGCGTTTGAAAAGTCAGTTGAGATGGAAAATAACTAAAAATGACATAAATTTTATTGAATACTAAAAAAAAAAATTCCCTTACCTTATTTTGCCTTACAAAAGAACATTTGCAAAGTAAAAAATATTCTCTTGCCCAGAACTATTTTGTCTTACAAAAAAAAAAAAAAAAAAAAAAAAAAAAACATTTGCAACATAAAAAAAAAATTCCCTTGCCAAAATTGTTTTGCCTTAGAAAAAAATTTAAAAAACAAAAAAAACATTTGCAAAGTAAAAAATATTCTCTTGCCCAGAATTATTTTGTCTTACAAAAAAAAAAAAAACATTTGCAACGTAAAAAAAAAAAAAAAAAAAATTCCCTTGCCAAAATTGTTTTGCCTTACAAAAAAATTAAAAAAAACAAAAAAAAAAAAAAAAAATTTGCAAAGTAAAAAATATTCCCTTGTCCAGAATTCTTTTACTTTGCCCAAAACTATTTTGCCTTAAAAACAAACATTTGCAGCTGAAAATAATCTGTTCTCATGTTTTGCCCAAAATTATTTTTGCCTATCGTAAAACATTAAGTCAGTGTGGTTGTGTGTGTGTGTTTTTTTTTTTTTTTTTTTTTTTTTTTTTGGGGGGGGGGGTGTTGGGGGAGGAGTTGGTCCCTTGTTAGCTAAAGCCATTGTGATAGGCATAAGAAGCTGTAAGAAGTTGCTTCATCCAAGAAGCTACTTTTTTTTAGGGAAAATTATGCGTAGGTCCCAAGGAACAAAAAAAATTATAAAGAAGTCCCTTGAAACCACCCAATTACATAGAAGTCCCAAGGGACTTTTTTGATATTACTTGTATGGAAATATGTTGGGTTAATGTGCTCTTTGGTCACTTAAGCCCAATAAGGCTTAATTGAGACTCTTTGGTCACCCAAGAACTCTAAGGCCCATGTGGATTAGGGTTAGGTCTTGGGTGTAGTAGCATATAAACTAACTTTCGATCGCTTGAAAAGATACGGCCGCACAAATAGTTAGGAGGCTCTCATCGAAACAAAAACCTAGAGGCGAGACGTTCATCATCGAACGGTTGCCCACACAACCATCTCATCCCCCTCGAGAGATAGTCGGAAGATCAATCATAGATCGCACGAGGATTTGTTCGTATACGAGGAATTTGTTCGTAGACAAGGTTTGTTCGTGGAGAATCTTTCGAGATAACTCTTCAATATCAGGTAAGCAAAGCGATGAAAGGTTTCATCTTTTCCTACATCGCGTGGTACGATACGCTTCCGCGTTTCGATCGAGTTTCCTACAATTGGCATCGAGCCAATAGCGATGAGAAAAGAACCGAGTTTTGAAATTTCATGTGATTATTTTCGAAAATTATTTTTGAAAGGATGGCATGTTTGTTTCTATATTTGTTATTTGTTTCATAGTAGTTATCGTTTATAAATCATATGAATACTTTAATCCATGGTTAGATTCTCTCGTGTAATTCTTGATTTGTAACAAGGAGGCTAATCCCATATGATTAGGTTTCCTCCTTGCTGTTTTTATGATTTCTTTTCGAATTTCTATGTATTTTTCGAATTCTGTAAAAGTTGGAGATCAAGAAACGCGAAGAATATGAGCAAACAACACTTTGTACGACACTTTTCGTGGACTTGGATCTCGGATTTGGACAAACCATATATGGATGGAAAGAGGACGGAAAGACAAACAACGTGGCGGTCGGAACACCGCCAAAAGACAATCCACGCGCCGCCACGCGCCTCCACAAGTGGCTGCGCGTGGCCGTCTGCCGCGCCGGCGGCCGGCGCGTGTGGCGCGTGGGCCACCCTTTTGGGGTGTTTCGGCGGCCGTTTGATCGTCTCTCCGTGCGGTGCTTCCCACAGGTTTCGTCTTTGAGATGACTTCGGCTTGCTTGCGTGGCGGCGAAGGCTAGGGTTCCTCTTTTGTGTCCTAGGGCTTCTAGCCAAGGATTGGGTTTTTGGGCTTTTGGGCTCATAGATACCACTGAAGGGGCTTGAGATAAATCCTATGGGCGGGACAAAGAGAAATTCCAAAGTTGTAAAATTTTTTAATTTTTTTTTTTTTTAGGAAAACCATGGATTAAAGTTATTTGCTTAATTAATTTAATGCTTTTATTGGATTGTATGAATTATATGTACGATTAACGTGATGTTTGAAATAACATGCCATATAGAATAGGAAGATGCCATATTGTTGCATAATCACATGTCATAAATGCATGATAACTATTATGTTTTTCAATCGACTAGTGTGATAGTTATTATGAGAGATTATTTGGGTTATCGAGATAAATAATCTAACAAATTTCCCAAGAGAATTGTATTTTTGAGAATATCTTGTGGGTTATTTAAAATGATCATGTGAAGCTCATTACGCCAATCATGATTTGGATTTTAAAGTACCTAATGATTTCAATTAAGATGTTGATCTCACAGAATATTCTAAAATGAACAAATTCTTGGAAATTAAAAATTCTAAACTTAAAATATTGAATGGGTGAAGGTTTTAAATTAAGCTTTTAATTTTAAAACCTACGGGCCCCATTGTGGGTTTATTAGTGAAATGGTTGTGTTGAAGCCCCATCGGATAAGGATGATCGGATTTCGCTAGATTAAACCCTAATATTTTCAAAATTTTAGTAAAGTTTTGTACGGCCCCCATCGTCGGCAACACTTGGATACTAAAGATAATTTTGAAAGTAAACAATGGTTAAATACATTCAACTTTGGTAAAATTGTTAACCCTCCCATCGAGGCTCGGCAATGGGCCCGAAGGCCCAAATTAACAATATTAGTTTTACAAGAATCTTGCCCATCGTAAGTCTTGTAAAATAACTAATGGATTGTTAAACAATAAACGAATAGTAGTTATTAGAATCTACTAGCGATATTTCTGTTTGTTGTTAATTTTAAAGTTTGAAATTAGTGTGTTTTTCCTTATTTTCAGAAAAATGTCTTCATTCAATCCTTTAGCTACAATCTTGAGCCAAAAACCTATGGATGGTACAAATTACAAACAATGGAGAACCAATTTAGATATTGTTCTTCAATATGAAAAGCTCAACTTTGTTCTCACTACCCCTATGCGGCGGCACTGCTGCGAGATGCGTCGATGCAATTCGGACTCGTTTTCAGCGGGAGAAGGATAGATGGGAGAAGGCGAATGTGTCGGTTTGCTACATTTTGGCCGATCTCGCCGGTCACCTTCGGGAGCAAATGAACATAATTCGAGTGGAGCAACAATGCTCCGGACTCTTGATGCCATGTTTGCTACACCTAGCGGTTCTGCTAGGCAAAATGTGAGTTCGGTCACCAAGACGGTCATGTATGCGGAGGAAGTGTGCGGGATCATTGTCTAACAATGATAGCAAACTTCAAGAAAGGCTGATGACCATGGTATCAAGTTTGAACAAGAAGTAAAAGTTGACCTTCTCTTACAATCACTACTGAATACTTCAACCAATTCAAGATGAATTATAATATGAACAAAATGAATCTTGACCTCGCTCAACTAATGCACGAGCTTGAGAGTCTTGGCGGACTCTAGTCAAGCAAGGAAGTGCATTGTTTGTTAGTGAAAGTTCTGTGAAACCTAAGGGGAAACCCAAGGGAAAGAACAAGAACAAGAAAAAGAAGAAATCGAGGTACTCCGAGTTGCCAAAAGCGAGTTGCAATGAAGCGGCCAAAAGGCAAGTGCTTCAAGTGCGGACAAAAGGGGCATTGGAAGAAAGATTGCCCACAAATGAATAAACCAGGTATGGGTAATTTAAATGTGATTGAGGCTTGTTTAGTGGAGAATCACGATGACAAATGGATCGTTGATTCGGGAGCCACTAACCATGTTTGTTACTCTTTGCGGTGGTTCAAACAAAGCTTGCCGGTGAGTAAAGGACAACGAGATTTGAAGCTTGGAACGGGGCAGCTTGTGTATGCACTAGCGGTGGGACAAGTTGTTTTATCTTTTAATAATTATAGAACTTTGGTTTTAGAAAATTTGTTTATTTATTCAGATTTTAAGAGGAATTTAATTCTGTTAGTTGTTTAGATAAACATGGTTTGACGGTTCGAGTTTGATTCCTCGGTTTCAATAAGAAGTTCATCTTCTTTTATTTGTTACAGTGTAAAGTTTAATGGTCTTTATTTCCTTAGTCCTATTCCTGTGAAGTTAATCATGTTGAATTAAAAAATGTTGAGCATATCAATTCGTCAAAGAAAAGAAAAGTTTCCAATGAAACTTATCTTTGGCATTTGAGATTGGGTCATATTAACTCTAACGAGGATCCAAGGTTTGGTCAAAAGTGGGATTTTAAAATCCCTGAACTTTGAAGCCGATACCGGTGTGTGAATCTGTTTAGAGGGTAAAATGACCAAGAGATCTTTCAAGGCCAAGGGAAAACGTGCCACACTTAATTTGGAATTGGTACATGCGATGTATGTGGACCAATAAATGTCCAAGCCGAGGCGGGTATCGTATTTCATCACATTTCTTGATGATTACTCTAGATTTGGACATGTGTACACGATGCGTCACAAAGTGCGAAGCTTTTGGAAAATTCCAAGAGTTCAAGGTGAGGCGAGAAAAGCATCTAGGTGTTCAAATTAAGACTCTTCGATCGATCGAGGGGGTGAATACCTATCTGGAGAGTTCGGGTCTTACGACCAAGGAGGGGATAGTTTCACAATTATCTTCTCCGGGGACACCCCAGTGAGAATGGAGTTCTTTGAAAGGAGAAATAGAACCCTTTTAGAAATGACAAGATCTATGCTCGAGTTATTCATCACTTTCGATTCATTGCAGGGATATGCCTTAGAAAGCTTGACTATGTATCTATTGAACTTAGCTCCGTCAAGTCGATTTCAACGACACCAATTGAATTGTGGAAAGGGTGTAAGCCCACCATGAATCATATTCGGATTTGGGGTGCTCCGGCACATGTCTTGAAACAGAAACCGGACAAGATGGACTCGCGTCTTGAAGTATGCATGTTTGTAGGCTATCCTAAAGGAACCGAGAGGTTGGTTGTTTTATAGTCAAGAGAAAAGAAGGTCATAGTGAGCACTCACGCGACTTTCTTAGAGGAGGACTATATGACAAACTATAAGCCAAGAAGTAAGGTTATTCTTGATGAGCTAGTCTCGAGATCAAGTTTCACCACAACCTCGAGGGGTTCCGGCTTTTGTTCTGTGGTTGTTCAAAGAGGGGAAAATGTATACGAACATACACGGGAACCGAGAGACGAGAACCGAGAAGTTCAGCATGATGTTGAACTAAATGAAGAACAAAATTATGAATTGGTTGATCCACTTAATGAGGGTCCTCATCTAGAAATTGTCAACCCACAAAATGTGGACCTCCTTGTAGATGCATGACATCAAGTGCGACAAAGTCGGAGTGGGAGATTGATTCGTAAACTGCAAGATATCTCTTGTTGGGTGAGTCAAATCGGGATGACATCATCGCGAGAAGATGGTGATCCCACGAGTTATGACGAAGCACTAGGAGATGTTGATGCTCAGGAATGGCTCGAGGCTATGAATCGTGAAATGGATTCTATGTATTCCAACTCAGTTTGGTCTCTTGTAGATGCACCTAAAGGGGTAAGACCCATTGGGTGTAAGTGGATTTACAAGAGAAAGAGAGGATCGGACGGGAAGGTTGAAACCTTCAAAGCTAGATTGGTGGCGAAAGGGTACTCCCAAAGAGAAGGAGTGGATTATGATGAAACCTTTTCGCCGGTTGCCATGCTCAAGTCTATCGGATTCTCTTAGTTGTTGCGACCAATCTTGATTATGAGATTTGGCGAGATGGATGTCAAAAGCTGCTTTTCTAAATGGAAATTTGGAAGAGGAAATCTATATGCAGCAACCAAAAGGGTTTATAGCCAAAGGGCAAGAAGAAATGGTATGCAAGTTGCGAGAGGTCCATTTATGGACTTAAGCAAGCATCCAGATCATGGAACATCGAGATTTGATCAAGCCATTGAGTCTTATGGCTTTGAGAAAAGCCACGATGAGCCGTGTGTGTATAAAAGGATCCAAGGTAATGCGGTATCTTTTACGGTACTTTATGTGGATGATATACTCCTTATCGGAAATGATACGAGAGGTATTGTTGGGCATAAAAACCTGGTGAGCAAACATTTTGATATGAAGGACTGGGGGAAGCCAATTATGTTCTTGGTATTAAACTCTTGCGAGCCCGGAAGAACAGGGTTTTGGCATTATCCCGGGCTCAATACATTGACAAAATACTTGCCGGGTTTAGCATGGAGAATTCAAAGAGGGGAATTATACCCTTCGGGCATGGGATTCATCTCTACGAGAAGCAATCTCCTCAAACTCTGAGCGAGAGAGAACGCATGAGTAGGATACCTTATGCTTCGGCGGTAGGTAGTCTCATGTATGCTATGCTATGTACCGGACCGGATATCTGCTATGTTGGGAGTAGTAAGCCGGTACCAATCGGACCACGGAGAGCAACTTTGGGTAGCGGTTAAACATATACTCAAGTACCTACGGAGAACGAGAGATTATATGTTGGTCTACTCAAGTGGGAGTCTTGAAACCATTGGTTATACGGACTCGGATTTCCAAGGAGATATTGACTCAAGAAAATCCACCTCGGGATATGTGTACACCCTTAATGGCGGTGCCATTTGTTGGAGAAGTGTAAAACAAACATGTGTGGTGACTACGCCACGGAAATTTGAGTATGTAGGCGCTTACGAGGCCGCAAAGGAAGCTGCATGGTTAAAGAAGTTCCTAACGGATCTTCGGGTGATACCAGTGTAAATTGTCCTATCACACTCTCTTTGTGACAACGGTGGGGCGGTAGCGCTTGATCCAAGGAACCAAGGTGTCATAAGAGACGGAAGCACATAGAGAGGAAATACCACTTGATCAGAAATAATTAAAAGAGGAGATACGGTGGTAGCAAAGATAGCATCGAGACGAGAATCTCGTGACCCTTTTACTAAGAGTTTGCCTGAGCGTGTGTTCGAGAGGCATGTTTCATCTATGGGTCTTAGGAGGATTCAGTTCTTTGTAGCTTTAGGCGGTTGTTATTTTACTTTGTTATTTTGTGCTTTTGAGCATGACATTATGACATTGCATTTCTTTTACGAATGTTAATAAATGGAGTATTTTTTTCATTTATTTTGCACACTATTTACAAACTCTAAGGTCGGATCAATTGTGGAGTATATGATCATATGAATACTTTCATAGAGGACATGGTCATAGGTTCTCACAATTGATGAAATGGTTCACTGACTATTAAATTAAGTTGGGCACTTTATTTAGGCTGCAATGTTTTATGAAATGGTTTTGTCAGAATCATTATAAAACATTGGTGTGAGTTAATGCTCACATTGAATGGATCAAGGAGAGATTTGATTAAGGTTGTTCTTCTTTGTCATAAGGAATCAAATCTCAGGATAACTATAGTTATGTAGTTGCTCTTAATCGAGTTTATTTTAAACAGGTAGTCGAATAGTTTTCATTCTTTGATTTACCAACGGGTGAGGTTTGATCTATATGACGGCCAACAACTCGGTATTTTGGGATTGAGACTATTTGGTTATCGGTGTTTATGAGATAAACAACATGGAATTTATAGGAAATGTCCCCTTGATATGTTTCGGTACCTGGATATTGAAGACACGCCGGTGCATGTAATCCATTAGAGAAACTATCAAAGTCAAGGGAATAAATAATTGATTGGGTTACGAGAAAACTAGTCAATCAAATTATAGACATTCTATAAAGGGGCGTGCATATTCTTGTTATAAGTGTCATTGTTCTTGGAGATCACGTTCGGGCTTTTAGTGGAGTAGCACCGAACTAGATAATCTTACGTAGATTATCATGAGCCTTGATGAATGACAAATGGTAGGTCCCAGGCTAGCTTGAGACAAGGGATGGGGTATATTATCGGATGATGATGGCTTATGGGCTATATGGTCTTGGGTTTACGAACTCAAGTTAGTATCTTAAAGAGCAAGTGGGAGATTGTTGGGTTAATGTGCTCTTTGGTCACTTAAGCCCAATAAGGCTTAATTGAGACTACAGCCCAAGAACTCTAAGGCCCATGTGGATTAGGGTTAGGTCTTGGGTGTAGTAGCATATAAACTAACTTTCGATCGCTTGAAAAGATACGGCCGCACAAATAGTTAGGAGGCTCTCATCGAAACAAAAACCTAGAGGCGAGACGTTCATCATCGAACGGTTGCCCACACAACCATCTCATCCCCCTCGAGAGATAGTCGGAAGATCAATCATAGATCGCACGAGGAATTTGTTCGTATCGACGGAATTTGTTCGTAGACAAGGATTGTTCGTGGAGAATCTTTGAGATAACTCTTCAATATCCAGGTAAGCAAAGCGATGAAAGGTTTCATCTTTTCCTACATCGCGTGGTACGATACGCTTCGCAGTATATGACGTGTTTATTCAAATTTTAAACACAAAAATTATTAGATCATAAAGATACTTCCGATTTTTCATAAACTAAATTTATAATTTCATTGTAGGTATCACAACCTTTCTTACCTCCAGGTCCAACGACCACCACCATTTTGTTGTATTAGATTCGGTATCCACCACCTATTTTTTTACTATACGTCTCACACCCTTATTCTTAAATGCAGGCCCCACATTCCCTTAATTATATAAAAATAAGAAAATTAATAACATTTTATTTTTTTGAAAAAAAAGGCTTGAGTACCGACAATAATTACAAGTATATTAGACACATGAGATAAGATTTTAGATACATGCATGGTCGAAGAGCACAAGGTGAAGTCTTGAAGTGGGCCCATGGAGCTACACTTAGTATTAGTAGGGGTGATACGAGAAAAATATAACAAAAATTGTTCAAAATTATTTTATAAAAAAATATAATTGAGGTGTATATAACATTAATGAGTTGCAAACATTATTTACTTTATAAAATATATAGGTGTATTATTAAATTATTATTGTCTTTAATTATTATTGAGAAAGTATAAATAGGGGTATTATAGGAAAAACTTGACAAAAGTTAAAACTTACTCCTATAATTAGGACCAAAACCAACTCCAAAATGTGTTCCTATAATTAGAACCGAAGAGAGTATTAATTTTATAGCACTTTTGTTTTAAGGGAAAATTCACATCAGGGCCCTTTTTACAGGAAAAAACCCAAAAATGCCCCAAGATTCTGAAAATCCCAGAAAAAGTCTAGGATTGTCAAAATCTACGTGAGTTGTTAACGGGGTACTGATATAGTTGTTAACAAGACTGATTTAGTTGTTAGCAAATTGTTGTTAATGATACTGATTTAGTTGTTAATGACCTACCCGTTAACAACTATATCAGCCTCGTTAAAACCTCACGTAGATTCTGAAAATCCCAGAAAAGACCCTTTTCTGGGATTGTCAGAATTTTGGGGCCTTTTTTGGGTTTTTTTTTTCTTGTAAAAAGAGCCCTGATATAAATTTTCCCTTGTTTTAATCCTCCAACAGGGAGGATTTTCAGAAGTAATAAATCTTTTGGTTATGAAGATATACAATCGATTTTTTTATCAAAAGAGAAGAAAACATTATTTACTTCATTGCGTTTGCCTATATTTTATATTATATGTATCTACGTTTTTTGTCACCGCCCTAAAACCCTAAACCCTAGTCAGCAAAATTGTCAACTCATTTTGTCCGGTCAGCCACCCCCACAAGCATTATCTAAATCAAATAACACATAATTATAACTCTATTTTATATTTAAAACCGGAAGAAATATTTCTAAAGTTGACTGTTTTTTGTTTGAGGTACTACCTCCAGTTCTAATAATAGCAACACTTTTGTTTGCACTATAAAAATGTTGCCATAATTAGGACCAGAAGGAATATTAATTACTTTCTTCATTTCAAATTTATAATTTTGGCTATATCCTTTAGGCAGTGTCACGATATGATTCATGCTTAGAGCTTATTAAGGTTAGCATTAAACAACCTCAAAAGTCAATTGAAACACAAGAAAAAAAGAGGGGAAAAGGAAGTTAGATAAGTGAAATGTCTATTTTTTTAAAAAAATACTTAGATAAGTAAAATGCCTATCTTGACTTTGGAGGCAACTAACTTTAAGCTCAAAAGCCAAGTTAGGAAAAGATGGAGAACGCTCTCGTGCTCTCAAGTTCTAAGTCTTCCAAGGAGGACGAGGATTTACGCCTCAGAAGTTCAAAAAAACTCAAGAATGATTGCTCGGTATTAGAGGGTAATTTAGATGCTCATTGGCCAAGATTGGGTACAATGGAAGTGAAATTTATGGCTGGATCGGTCTCCTTTGCAGATAAGTTAAAGGGTGTATCCAATGGTGAGGGGCCTGTGGCTGCAGATGAGAAGGAGGGCAATACAGATACCTTGTCCGATGATTCTTTGTCGGACGATGGACAGGATAGCGTTGATGAGACCTTTGTTTGTAAAACAGTGGAGGATCCCTTGAGAAACTTTCCAACTTTTGTGTTTTCAAAAAAGATGAAGAAACGGCTGTATAAAGCCTGGAACAATTCGGTCATCGTCAAGCTTCTAGGTAGAAATATTGGTTTCAAAGCCCTAGAAGCAAGAGTTCAATCACTATGGGCCAAGCACAGTGTAACTAGACTCATCAATATAGGCAACGGTTATTTTGTCGTGAAGTTCACAAACAGGGATGATTACCTCAACGCCCTAACAGGGGGTCCGTGGATGATTTATGACCATTATTTAACAGTAAGACCGTGGGAGCCCAAGTTTAACTCGGCTAAAGCAAAGATTGATAAAGTGGTAGTGTGGGTTCGATTGCCTAACATTTTTCTTGAATACTATGATAGGGAAGCTTTAGCTTTTATTGGAGATAGAATTGGTGAAACACTTAAAGTAGATATGAATACGTCGTCACAGCTTAGAGGGCATTATGCACGGCTGTGTGTGCTAGTTGATCTTACTAAGCAATTGATGTCTGGTTTTGTAGTGGATGGGGAGGAATATTCAATTGAATACGAGGGGTTACACTTGCTCTGTTCCAGATGTGGTGTGTATGGTCATCGTCATGAGCTGTGTCCTATGGGAAAACAAACTAGTGATGGTGCAAGAAGGACTAGTATGGAGCAGGAGAGTTCATCTCAGGCTGAAAACGTGAATAACGATAAGGGAGTCCAAGGTGGCTCTGTTTGGAAAGTGGTTCAAAAGGTCCGTCGACCTCGCCGGAGTAAGGAGCAACAGGGGGGTTCGGATCATCAGCATCAGTCGACTGGGTCACGGTTTGCCTTGCTGGCAAATGCAGAAGACGTGGGAGCGTGTACGGCGGCCGCCCGAGCAATACGAGGTTCGAAAAACGGGGACGGCCGAGCATCCCTCGTGGAAGGTAAGGGGTAAGAAGTTGGAAAGCAGAATGGGGGAAGGCCCTGGGGCCCTGTGTCAGGCGAGAGGTAAGAGTGAGTTGGTGGCGGTGAACAAACCAATGGGGAATATAAAGGGCAATACATTAGTGGCGGTTACTCAATCAATGGGGAGTTCTGAGGATCAATTAATGAGAAGTACTGAGGAGCAATTAATGAGGAAACGACGGGTTGACAAGAGGTCACGTGACCTAGTTGAGGGGAAAGTAGGCAAATCAGATGAGCTTCTTTTGTTAACTATGGGGGAAGAATCGTTGGGCCATGGAGAGAAGTTGGACAACTTGGTAGATAGCTATGAGGCCGGCGGCTCTGAAGGCCCAATAGACATGCACCCAGGTCCAATAGATCCAGGAGAGGAAGATAAATGTGATATAGATTGTGCCTCTGATGAAGTGGCGCCTGGCTCTGTCAGTCCACTTTTGGGGGGTGGTGAGGATAGTATGCAATGTGAACACACGGTTGTTCCAGAGTCTCAGCTTCAGTGAGGATTTCCGTGGTATTCCCTTAAACAGATTTTTGTTTTATGGATTATATATTTTTTGGAACACAAAGAGGGCATGTGATAAGGGCCTACTCAGGAATATTAAACTGTTGTGTAATGGGCCTAAGCCCAATCTCATTGTCTTAGCTGATATCCGAATGGAAGAGGAGTCTAGGCTTCGTGGCTTGCTCTCATTGGGGTATGATTCCATTAAGGTCAGCCCAAGTGTTGGAAGATCTGGTGGGATAGCTCTTATTTGGGCAAGTTCACGGATTTCGGTCTTTGTGATTGAGCAGAACAGGCAATATTTTCATCTCAATTGCCGTATCGGAAATTTAGAGCCGTTTATGCTGACGGTGGTATATGCGCTGCCACACTCAAGTTTCCGGGAGCAGCTATGGGAGAATCTGTGCCGTATTTCATGTGGTACTGATGGCCCATGGGGCGTAATGGGGGATTTCAATGATATCCTCAATGCCAGTGAGAGGATTGGGGGTTACAATGTATGCAATCGGAGAGTGATGTGGTTCCATGATCGGGTGAATGATCGTGGCTGGCTGATTTAGGATCTATTGGACCCAAGATGACGTGGAGGGCCCGAAACTTCTCGGGTGCGCGATTGTACCAACGATTTCGGATAGAGTCCTTGTTAATAATTTGTTTTTGAGCAATTTTTGAGTCATATGCGAAGGTATTGCCTCGAACTGAATTCTCTGACCATAATCCTTTGTTGTTGTGCTTTGGTTGTCGACAGGGAGAAGGTAGAGTGAATCGACCGTTTCGTTTTGAGGCGATGTGGTTAAGCCATGCCAATTTTAGGGAATTCCTCAAGAACAACTGGGCAGACGCTAGTAACCTCGCGGATCAGTTACAGTATTTTAGACAACAAGTTGGTGAATGGAATCGGAATGTGTTTGGGCTGGTAGAGAGAAAAAAGGCGGCATTGCTAGCTCGTATAAATGGTATTCAGAATGCTGCATCTTATCCTCATTCACGGTTTCTATGTGAATTGGAGTTGAAATTGCAGCGTGAATTGAATGTGGTTCTTAAAGACGAAGAAGTTAAATGGTTTCAAAAGTCTCGGTCTATGTGGATCTCAAGTGGTGACCGCAATACCCGATACTATCACCTTAAAACAACTCTGAGAAGAAGGAAAAATAGGGTCCTGGCGCTAAAGGATGATAGTGGTGTTTGGGTGGACAGGGATGAGGAAGTTAAACATTTAGTGATCTCATTTTTCCAATTGTTGTATAAAGAAGAGTGTATAGATAGGCCGCGACTTCGGACTAATACGTCTTTTCCGGTGATTGAGGCAGGCACCAGCAGAGCTCTTGGAGAGGTTCCATCCAATGAAGAGATCAAGGCTGCAATCTTTTCAATGGGCTCTTACAAAGCGCCAGGGGTGGACGGTTTCTCACCGATTTTCTATCAGGCAAATTGGGAAATAGTTGGCACATCAGTTTGTAAGTTTGTGAAAGATGCATTTCAGGGTTCGGTGGATCTCAGTGAGGCAAATCGGACCCTTATTGCGTTAGTTCCAAAGGTTGAGCTTCCACAGGCTGTATCTCAGTTCCGACCGATCTCCTTGTGTACTGTGCACTATAAGTGCCTCACCAAAATAATTACTAGCAGGCTGAGGCAAGTGATGGATGATCTTATATCCCCGTTTCAGGCTGGTTTTATTAAAGGGCGACAAATTCATGATAATATCATCATCGGGCAAGAAATTCTACATACAATGAAGTGATCAAGGGGCAGGACAGGATGGATGGCCTTGAAAATCGATTTAGAAAAAGCCTACGACGAGAATCAATTGGAACTTCCTTCAGCAAGTTCTTTTGGAGGCTGGGTTTGAGCATGGATTTGTGAAGCTGATTTTGGACTGTGTGTCTTCTGTCCGGTACAATGTATTATGGAATGGGGAACAGACCACTTTCTTCGCTCCAGGGAAAGGTATAAGACAGGGAGATCCCATCTCTCCTTACCTGTTTGTTCTCTATATTGATCGATTGTCTCACATTATTAGTGATGAAGTCAGAAGTGGGAGATGGAAACCGATTCGGACTTCGAGTACAGTCCTAAAATTTCACATTTAATGTTTGCCGATGATCTGTTGCTCTTTGCGAAAGCATCCACGGATCAAGCTAGATGTATCATGGAATGCCTTAAGAGATTCTGTGATGCATCTGGAGAGAAGGTAAGTGTGGCGAAGTCATCTCTTTTCTTTTCTAAGAAAGTGTCAGGGGTGGTGAAGCAGAACATTAAAAATATCACAGGAATGAAAATTTCTGGGGAGATCGGGAAATATCTTGGCTTCCCATTATCCTCTAGAAGGCGGCCAAGAGAGAATTTTCAGTATATAGTAGATAGGGTTAAATCAAAGCTTGCTGTCTGGAAGGCGAATTCACTATCAATGGCTGGAAGGGTTACCTTGGCTAAGTCAGTCATTGGCTCCATTCCACTGTTCCCTATGCAGGCATCGAGGATTCCATTGAGCATTTGTAAGGAAGTAGAGAGGCTTCAACGTAATTTTATTTGGGGAAAGTCTGAAGGCCATGGTTTTCATAATATTGGGTGGAATACTTTGTTGCAGCCGAGAGATCATGGGGGTTTGGGATGTAAGCGCTTATCGAGTATGAATAGTGCATTTGGATGCAAATTGGCGTGGAATTTAGTTGTGGGCTCCACAAGACTTTGGGCTCAGGTCTTGTTTCATAAGTATATGATCAGGAATGAGGTAGATTTACTTGATGCAAAACCGGGGGATTCTTTGCTTTGGAAGTTCATTAGTAGCCATAAAGGATTAATTGATGAAGGTTTATCATGGAGAATTAGAGATGGACAGTCGGTTCGGTTCTTTTGTGACAAATGGTTATTCAGAGATCAATGTATTGAGCAACTGTGCTTAAGACCTTTGTCTGATGAAGAAAAAACTAGTCTTGTGTCTGATTGGATTATTGATAGGCAATGGGATTTTGATAGATTGCAACCTTTGGTGACTTCTGAGGTTATGCAGAGATTAATGGCGACACTTCCTCCAATGATGGAGGCAGGGGAAGATCGTGTAATATGGAATGCTAACAGCAATGGGATGTTCTCGGTTAGATCTGCCTACTGTCTAATAGAACCTCCAGAGGTTCAATTGTTTTACTTTGCTTTTCGGGCTTATCTCGGAAATGGCCAGTCTTTGAAAGAATTAGAATGTTCATGTGGCTTGCTTATCACAATAGGCTTCCTACTAACTATTGGAGAAGCAAATGGTCTAACACGTCTGCGGTATGTTCTTATTGTCATTCTCATGCTGAAACATTAATTCATATTCTGAGGGATTGTAGTTTTGCTAGGAGTATGTGGATTTATTTGGTGCAGCCTAGATATCATGGAATTTTCTTTGATATATCCTTACAAGAATGGATACAAATGAATCTCAAGGGTCAGCTTGGTGTCCCTGATGGTATGCCTTGGAATCTGACCTTTGGGGTTGGTATCTGGAAATTGTGGCTTTGGAGGAATCAGTCAGTTTTTGATGTTAGTTTTGAACGGCCAGGTAATCCTGCGGGAGTGATTTTGCATTTACGTAAGCTTTTTGGTATAGAAGCAAATCAGGATGAGGTCCCAGGGGTTCTGACAAATACTCGGCATTGGTATAAGCCCACACCCGGATGGGTCAAACTTAATGTTGACGGGGCTGTCTCGATTGGATGTAAGAAGGCAGGTTGTGGGGGAGTTATTAGGGACGTCGGGGTGTGCAGGAAGTTGGATTCTCTTTGTTCATTGGGGATTTGCCGGTCCACAAGAGGCGGAAGAATGGGTGTGTTAAAGGGATTGGAATTAGCTAGGAGCGAGAGGCTATCAAAGGGTTATTTGTGAGTCTGATTCTAAGTCCCTTATAGAGGTGCTTCATGGTAGGGATAGTCATCATAGTCTGGTTGTATTTGAAATTCAGCGTCTCTTGAGTCTTGCCTGGGAAGTGCGTGTGGTTCATATTTCTCGGGAGCAAAACAAGGTCGCTGATTGGTTGGCTAAGGAAGGTCTTTCCAAGTCTTGTTTTTATGATTTGTGTCCTGTTAATCTGCAGTCTTTAGTGGCGGCGATTGTAGGGGATCGATCTTACCCCTTAGTTCGTTCATTTATAAGTTCTCAGTTATATCAAAAAAAAAAAAAAAAAAAAAACTCTTTATGACTCCGGGTTTGTCTTCATATTTCTTTTTTTGCTAAAAAGTATTTTTGTTCTCATATTTAAACCCCATAAAAATGTATTGAAAAAAGAAGAAAATAATAATAATAATAATTTCTTATTCATTTTTTATTAATCTAAACATGCCTAAATACTCAGATGAATACCCATAATAAAAATATTTATACTTGTATGTGACTATTGTTTGTTTATTACATGCATCAGTATTTGTTTACATCAACCCTCAGAGTTAGCCAACTGAGAATGATATTGTAAGGAGAGTAGTGCCCATCCAAAAACATTATATGAATCCCACGTCACTTTGGTACTGAATCGTGCGACAATAAATTACTGGGAATTTTTTTTTTTTTTTTTTTTTTTTGTAAAATTTATAATACACTTTCTTGTCTTTATTATATAACTACATAATTACTTTTCAGATATTAATGAAATTAGTGAGGTTAGTTATTTAAAATAAATATGTGTTTGTTTTGTTAAAATACACACTTTAATCATGGACTTGATTTCAATGCTAAGCATGGTGTTTAGCTCTCCCAACTCATCAGATTTAGACCGTTAAATCTGTTTTGACGATCCAAATTTTAATTTTTAAAAGACTATATTTCTTAATAAAAATTATTTTAATGAGTATAAAATCAAAAATAAAGATAATCTTTTTACTACTATTCTTTTTTAAAATGATTTTTTTATGTAAAAAATCATCATTTTAATTAAAAAAATCATTTAAAAAAAAATTGAACCGTCCAAAATCATATCTAGACGGCTCATCTGATGAGCTAGGAGAGCTAAGCACAATGCTTGGCACTAAAACCAAGTCCCGTTAATCGTGCCCATTGAAATGATACATGGATGGAAACATCCTTAAAAATGGAATCAATTGGGATATTTGGAGGAAAAAATTACAAATTTGAGAATAAAAAAAGTCAGGGGTCTTATGTTTATAACCAAAAAAAACTAATAAAGCCTTTGTCTAGCTCATATATTTAAAACCCAAGGGAGTATTGATATCTACTTCCACTTTTGACATCATTCAACATCCTTTTCCTCTAAAAAGCAACAATTGCAAACAATCAAGCTCCATACCCTACCATATCAACCTAGATACCGTTGAGAAAATTGGTTAGCTCAAGTCCGGTAAGCCCTTAAACAAAGGAAATTTCACCCTAAGGATCTGTTTGGCTTTTTTTTTTTTTTTTTTTTTTGGGGGGGGGGGGGGGGGGTTTTTTCTTTCATCTTTACTGAATAGCACAGAGAAAATTTTCAATGTTCCAAAAATATACTTTCAACAAAAAAGAATATTATTTTCAATATTGATGGCAATTTAGTTAATATTCTCCCTAGGGCTTTTCCCTTCCCTTCCCTTCTCATCCCCTCCCTACAAACCAAACATACCCTAAAGAATATTAGAGAATATCCTGAATCACAATAATATTGTTTGTTTTTTAAAAGAATCATAAAGCAGTGAAAGTCTCAGCAAAATTTTGACCAAAAAAAAGAAAGTCTCAACAAAATGGAAAGTTTCCATTTCAAGATAAACAATAGAATAATATGGTTAAGCAAACTCTAGGGAAACCGCCCTAGCACATGCTTTAAACAAAAACTGATGTTTTTCCATCCAAATGAATATCCAGTTAGGCATATGCTCCTATGTATGAGATGTCAACTTACCAACTCAAAATTTTGCAAAGAAAATGAGGGAAATAACATGACAGCTAGGAAACTCCTTCAATGGGTGGTCATTTCACCGTCAAGATCTTGATAATAGATGCAGTGCCCACTCGGTGCAGAGCAACAACAGCATCACCATTCTTGCAAAGACCCTTCTTCTTGGCATGTTGAATGGCAAAGTCAATAGCTTCTTCTGTGGTCTCATCATGAGAAGCTCTGGCAGATGCTGCACTTAATATTGGAACCAACCCACGGAAGATTAGGCTATGCCTTGCAGGAGACTCATCACTGCAAGACCAGTCAAAATTATCAGTCTTAATCTCAGGAACGACTACAGAAAGAATAGGCATGCCTGGCCTATATTTGGCCACTAGTTTTGCAGTACTTCCTCCTCTGGTTAAAACCAATATAAGAGCTGCTTTAGCTGAGTAAGCAGTTTTAACAGCAGAAGATGCTAGACTCTCTAATGGGCTCATGGGTACTGGAGAATGTTCCATAATCCTTTTAAAGACATCTCCATAGTCTAGGGTGCTCTCTGCTTCAATACATATTTTGGCCATAGTCCGAACTGCAAGTTCTGGATAAGCTCCAGCGGCTGTTTCACCACTAAGCATCACACAATCTGTGCCATCAAGCACTGCATTGGCAACATCAGTAGCTTCAGCTCTAGTTGGACGGGGAGATTTAATCATCGACTCCAACATTTGGGTTGCAGTCACAACCGGTTTTCCATGAATGTTGCACTTATAAATCATGACTTTCTGAGCAAGAAATATCTTCTCAATTGGAATTTCCATTCCAAGATCACCACGTGCAACCATAAATGCATCTGAATTTGCAAGGATGTCATCAAAATTAGCAACCCCTTCTTGGTTTTCAACCTGCCAAATGCATTTTGATGTATCAATAACCCAAAAAAAAAAAAAATTGATTTAACACAGCATGAACATTGATAGCAAAAATCAATAATTTCTCTCAAGACTGTTTTCTTAGAGAACTAGAGAAAGATACAGGATAATTTCACACATCCACAATAAGTAAATCATGATTATATAGATATTACATGTTTGTCAATAAAATCCCTTGAGAGCAGGTAATAAAGGACTGTTCAGATTTGCAATGAGGGAGGATGGAGGAGAAGCTAACTGAGATATGTGATACTTAACCCACCAGATCTTGGCAGGGCAAGGAGGGAAAAATTGGTGGTGGGAGATCAATGATCAAGGCATTAAGATGACGGTGAAGATTGAAGAGGAAGGAAAGCACCTTATGGCAAGGAAGAAGTAGATCAGAGGAAGGGGATGGGTCATATCAGTCACTTTTACCTATATTATTATTAAATTAAATTAATTTTTACCATTCCTAATATACCAAACAAACTCATGGTAAACATCATTGCATTCCCTATTATTACATTCCATTACAATCCTTCTAATTCATTGAACCAAATGGGCACTAAGTTGCCTCAAGCATATGAACATTAGCCTGAATTTTATATTTTGTCCAATCAACATCACCTTTTCACCTTTGCAAAAGAAGATTCTCTTCATAGGCCAGTTTTAGTTATATCAAGATCCTATATGCAGCATCAAGATGAGATTCAGTACATTTACTCAAACAAAACGATCACACATAGGGTGTCAAATCTTGAACAAGTCAAGTATGAGTTGCCTACAAGCTTTTAGTATCTTTCCGTATCAACAAGAGGCCGATCTTGAGCATATTTAATTCTAAAGTGGGATTAACTATCCACGCCTAAAGCATTCCAAGTTATTCAAGGAGACCCAGGGCATTATTCCTTTCAGATATAAGGATCCCTTTCTTTGACTTGATCACCTCTATTCCAAGGAAGTAATTCAAAGTTCAAAATCCTTTATTCAAATTCCTTGGTGAGAGCTTGTAGATTTCCTCCTCTAAATATCCATTGAGAAACACATGTTTACTTCAAGTTGAAAGAAGGACCAAACTAAGTCTACTAGCATTGATAAGATGACTTAGACTCCAGTGAACAAAACAAGTCTCTGTATACTATATTCTTGGATGTTTAAGTGAAGCTCTTTGCAGCCAATCTCACTTCATATCTATTAATCCTTTCATTCCTTTCTCAACAACCTAACATACGTTTAAAGAGCAAAAAGTGTGGTGGAAATGGAATGGTTGACAACATACCTTGGACATAAGAAGAATATTCTTTGCATGTTTTCCTAGTAATTTCCGAACTTCCACCAAGTCTGAACCTTTTCGAACAAAGGAAAGAGCAATCATGTCGATTTTGTTGGGAACTCCCCATGACAAGATATCTTCCTTGTCTTTCTCTGTCAATGTAGGGAGAGCAACTATCACTCCAGGCAGATTAACATTCTTTCTCTCACCAAGAACTGCAGAATTCTCACAGCGGCATTGGACTAAACCCAAATTTTTGTCACATGATAAGACTGTAAATGAGATTGTTCCATCTGAGCATAATATTACACTGCCAGGCTTCACATCCTCAGCCAACTTTTTGTAGCTCATACAGATCATTTTTTCATCACCTTTTATGCTATAGTCAGTTGATACGGTTATTTCCTGACCTTGTTTCAGTTGAATGGGCTTACCATCCTTCAGAAATCCAGTTCGAATCTCTGGGCCCTGCAACATCAGAGAGAGAACAAAAAATGAGAAATGCTATAGAATGACAAGTTTGCCTTCATATGTAAGAAAACTTGTACAAGCGTGTTGACACATCTCCTTTGAAACTAAATACGCAATTGCATAACATGTTAGCTATTACATGAAGACGAAAGTACTAAAAAAACAAAAAGAATTAGTCTCTGAAAATTGCAAACTACCAAATGATAAAACATACAAGATGGATAACACATCACAGAATGATAGATTCTATCAATGATTGAACGCTTTGTCCAAAGTTAGTACATTCTGTAAAACTCTTGGGGGAAAAAAACCGTATAAAAAAGTAGATGGAATATATGATAACTTGCTTCTGAGTTACAATTTGAAGGATGCTAGTCAATATTTGATCAGAAAAAGGTATTACGTATTAAAACAAATAGAGTTCTTAAAATATCAGATATAATGAACGGCCATATAAAATAACAGAAAAATCATATGCAGTACCATGCGAAATTGAGACGGATTAAAAAAAATAGTGAGAAAAATCACAGATATAATGAATGCCATATAAGATAACAGAAATGGAATGGATGTCAACTATTTTGGAGGCTTTTGATATTACCATCAACTTGATCGCACAATCTCAGATGACATGCAACATTTAAGGTGTCTAAGTTCAGTATCTAAGATATTAGGATTTTTGGTGGTATCTTATAGGTATTAAAAGCCATAAATCTCCATACAAAATAACTTTAACTTCGTTAAGATTTAAAAGAGACTGTCAGACTGTCAATACAAACTTTTATTGTCAAATCAAACTCTCAGATATCATTATACTCTACACATTTTTAAGCAGCAGAGTATTCATGATTTCAAAAATATAGGATATTACTTTATCTAACTGCACTTACAATTATTTTCCCAGACTGAGCTCTGACTTACCATTGTTTTATTATAAGTTTAGACGATATGGCGTAAATAGGTAAAACAGAATAGAAAAAAGTAAAAGCAAATAATCAAGCAGTTAAAATCGCAAATAATTGGTATAAAAAAAAAAATCGCAAATAACAAACGGGAAAAAGTATAGATGGAGATGATAAACAAGTTTTCACTCAAAGAAAAAATAAAATAAAAAACAAATGGTAATCAAGTATTAAGAATGGGGCTGAAATACCTTGGTATCGAGCATGACGGCGCACAAAATCCCGGTGTTTTCCATGGCTGTCCTAAGGTTATCGAGAGTTTCCTGGTGATAATCATGTGATCCATGAGAGAAGTTGAAGCGAGCAACGTTCATGCCTGCACGCAGAAGCTTTTCGATCATAGGCACCGACCTGGACGCCGGTCCAAGAGTACAAACGATCTTCGTCTTAGGCTTCTTCTCTATTGCGATCTCACCGTTATCGTAGAGAGCCATCTTGGATTGTCAATGAAAATTATGCTGAACGCAATCAAGGGGAAGAGAAGAAAAAATTGATTGTCAACTACGAATCTCTGGTTAAAAAACCTTTGGCCAAATAAAAAAATTAAAAAAACAGCATGAAAAAAACCAGCGAGCGGCGGCGGGATCGCGAGAGTGAATAGAGCGAGAAGACCCTACGAAGCGAGAAGGTAGGTCTGTGGGAAATTAAAAGGATTAAGGGGATTATTAAATTAAGGGGAATCAAATTTGATACTGATTCCTAAAGTGGCATAACTTGGAATTACCGAAAAAATTTAAGTTAATATCTGAGTAAATACCCTTGTTGGTCCCTGACAAAAAACACGGACCTATTTTGATCTTTAACTAAAAATAAGCCGTCCCGTCATTCTTGGGAAATCAAAAAACATCTCACGTTAGTTCTTCTATCAGTTAGCTCCTAACGGCGTCACTAACGTTGCTGATGTATAACGTGAGTTGTTCTAGTCACATGCCACGAAGGAAGGCCAAAACGACGTCGTCCCACCTACAAATCACACACAAAGCAACAAGCTCTCATCTTCTCTACTTTCATCCCTCTCTTCACCTTCTTCAATGTCCCTCGGAGTTGACGCCGGCGAAGGATGCAGGTAAAACCCTTTCCATGTCAGAGTCTCGTGGCTCTGATTCTCATGGCTCCTCCTCACTTTGGCGTTTTTGGATCTGGATTTGTTTTTCTTTCTTTTTCTTAGGTTGTTAGATATAAAATTTTCAATCTGAGATAATGATTTTGTTCATTGATTTATGTGTGAAGAGGAATTGGAGTAAAATTGAATTTTAGAGATTTATACCTTGGTTGTGCAGATCCGGATACGGAGGTGGTGTCATTGTCACTGAATATGTTATTGGAATCAGACCGGTATGTTTGCGAGATTTGCAATCAGGGGTTTCAAAACGACCAGAACTTGCAAAACCGCTGGAGGCACAAGATGTCGTGGAAGCTCCTCAAGAGGGAGACGCTGGCGATGAGGAAGCCTGTGTTCATCTACCCCTAACCCACGTGCCTACAGCACGACCTCTGCCATGCACTTGGCAATCTCGTCGGAATCAAGAAACATTTTCGATGAAAACACAGAAACCACAAACAATGGGTTTGTCAATGTTGCTCTAAAGGCTATGTTGTTCAGTCTGACTATAAAGCTCATCTCAAAACTTGTGGCACCAGATCAGGCTACTCTAGCGATTGTGGTCATGTTTTCCCCAGGTCCCTTCCATCACACACACACACACACACACACAAAGATCTATGTATATCCATATACCGATTTGTGTTTTTGTTCAATCCATTTCTTATGATCCCATTTCGCTTTGACTTGAAGAAAAGGGAAATGTATTTTTGGATTAGCAAGCGGATGGTGTTTTTTGTTCTTTGCAAAACTTTCATGATAGCTCTAGCTAAGAGAAATTTGCCTTGCTGCTTTGAATTAGTTGTAACATTCCGATAGACTCCCGAACATTGCATGTTTGATGGGCAGGATCGCGTGGGTTTTCAAGATCGTGAGGAGGGTTTTCACGGGTTTGGGGGATCCGGTGAGCATTTGGACGACTTCCTTGAAGGAAGAAGTATCGGATTGGACAAAGGTGGTGGGATATGGGTCTCCGGGTTCGAATCTGGTAATGGGTTTGGGAGGGTGAACGCCATTGTTGTTGTTGCTATTGCTGGTGGTAGTGGTGCTACTATTGGAGCTGAGGTTGCGAGGGGAAGGAAGGAGAGAAGAAGGGCTTGGAATCTGTGTGTTGTTATGGCTTGGGGAAATGGAAGCTATAGATGACTGGTTTTAGAGGGAGAGAGTGAGAGGAAGGTGAAGAGAGGGATGAAAGTAGAGAAGATGAGAGCTTTTTGCTTTGTGTGTGATTTGTAGGTGGGACGACGTCGTTTTGGCCTTCCTCCGTGGCATGTGATTTGGAACAACTCACATTACACATCGCAACGTTAGTGACGCCGTTAAGAGCTAATTGACGGAAGGACCAACGTGGGATTTTTTTGATTTCCCAGGGATGACGGGACGAGTTATTTTTAGTTAGGGTTCAAAATGAGGTCCGTGTTTTTTGTCAGAGACAAAAAAGGGTATTTACTCTTAATATTCCCTCTAATCCTTTTTATAAAATATAAATAATCAAATTGTGTAAATAAAAAACAGGTTAAAATTAGTTAAAATATAAAGGAATGCAACTTACTTGGTAGGATTCTGGATGCTGATAAAAAATAGTGTCAACGAGAAGACATTAGAGGTCATATAATATGAAAATCAATCAGCATTTATTGAGTTCAAAATTTGAATATTTCAATTCAAAGATTGTTAACTAACAATTTTTGGGCAAATAATAATAATAACAATTTAGCAAAACCAATATTTTTATTAAGAAGAAAGTCTTGAAATTTCAAATTTGATTTGTTGCCATTAATGAAATATTTTAAATTAAAATTTGATTAAAGGAACAACCATTTAAGGTTGTCATGAAATCAAATTCATTGTCGTTAATAAGGTTTTCTAAGACTAATAAGCTATTGGTTGATGCGACAACCGGTAAGCGACATCACCTTGTAAAGATGATAACATAAGTTTGAATTCCAAATTAGGAGAAGTGAAAACTCTTTACATTTTCTAAATAAGAAAATACGATTTTCTATGGGAAAGGGAAATAATTCACTTTCAAGGGTTTCACATCTAAATTTGAATATAAAATATAATGGCTACAATTTATTTTAGATTAAAATTTAGGGCACATTTGGTACGGGAAGATTTAAAAAGGGAAAGGAACATAGAGGAGGGAAAGGAATGGAAGGGAAGATTGAGAGGGAATTTAAAATGTGATTTGTTTGTTAAACTAAGGAATGAAACTTAAGTTGAGGGAAAATGAATTGTTTGATATGAAGACTTGAGAGTTGGTTAAGTGGGAAGGTGAGGTGAAATTCCTAAAATACCCATTTGTTCGTTCGGATTTTCAAACGAAAATTCCACGTTCGAACTTAATAGGCACCCAATCTCCTACGTTCGTGAAGGTGGAATATCACCTAAAGGGGGGGTGAATAGGTGATTTAAAAAAAAAATCTTTTGCTAAAGCTCAAGAATGAATAAAAAATGGAGATATTGAAAGAAGAATAATGGACATGAGAGATTATGCTGGTTCGGTCCAACTTTTGACCTACATCCAGTCCTCTGAAACACTCCGAGATTTCCACTATCTTTAACACAAATACAATTACACACTGTATTCAGATGATCCTCTCACTAGGACTCACTCCCCTTTACAAGCTGCAATTGTACACTCACACTTAAGGTTCCAATACCTAAAGATTTAAAACAACTAAGATATTCAAATAGTGTTTAACTCCTCACTTAGTAGATGAATAATGAACACTGAAGTACAAAGAGAATATCCGAAGATATTAGCTCAGTTAATGAAATAGTAAGAAGTAGTTGAGACAAATTGATTGCACAACATTTCGGTCGGTGAATTCAAAGCTTCAGGTATTTATAGTGTTGGCATTTATGTTGTTGAGAAGCTTGATGAAATATCCGTTAAGACTCTTTAAAATGTTCGTTAGAGATGAAGCGCGAGAGGTCTGTATAATCGCCGTCACAATATTCTTTAATTATTTTGTTCTTGCGATTATGACCATTGAGAGCCCAGCAAAGAGAATGAAATAATCTTGCCCAAAACGTCTTTTGGATGCGCAGAGGTATGTTTGTTGGTTGAGTGTCTCGAACAGGTAAGCGCAATAAATGCTCTGACACGTTGGATTGCTTTATTCAAAATCCAGAGTTAATCCGCATTCTAACCATCAGTAACTCATTAACAAATTGATTAAATGTAGTCAAGAACATTAATGATTGATGATATGAAGAATCCAAAAGCACACTTAGAGATTCTCAGAATGTAGATAAGCATTTTCAAAAACAGAGACATACTTAGCTCGAGTCAAAATTATCACAAGCTTGAGTCTAAGCATCGTTCAAGACATAGAGAAGATTTGAAAATACTGTCTGACTCGAGGCATATAAACATAGGCTCGAGTCATCCAAAAACATGGCTCGAGTCTACGACAGACGATCATTCAACAATATAGAAGAGTTTTAACTCAAGGTAAATAACGAGGCTCGAGTCAACCTCTAGACTCGAGGTTGGAAATCAGGCTCGAGTCCATCGCGAAGGAAAACATTTGAAACCCGATAAACAAGTCTCTAGCTTGAGGCATTAAGTGGAGGCTTGAGTCAATCTTGACTTTCAAATATAACAGTCAAGATTTTGGCTAGAGTCAACACTCACTAGCTCAAGGCAAGAGAATCACGATTTTGGAAAACATTTTAAAATCAAAGACCATTGGCTCAAGTCTCAGAATATCCAGGCTCGAGTCTAGGCACAAACTTGAGGCAGACTTCTCACAGGCTCGAGGCAACATGTCAATTTGGCAATAGATGCAAAGGGATTGACTTGAGGTTGCAACATTGGCTCGAGCCAATCTGACAGCAAAAAGATTTTCTGATAAAAACCACATTTTTGACTAAGTTCAAATTATTTTGATTAGATCTTTGTACATGCATTGTTTCCAAAGGATAATCATCATCAAAACATAAATAGGGAACTAACAGTTTGACCGTAAAATCTGACAATGGCTTGAAATTTACATCAGCAATTTTACAATCCTATAAATATAAAACCAGACCACTAGAACATAGACAAAGACACATGTAGAAGAAGGAAATAGCTACTTGATACCCTATTGCAGTTGCCTCTCTCATTTAACATTTCTTCACTCACCATAAAAGCAACAGGGCATCGGGGTTCGACCATCATTATTGAGAGACGTTAGCACACCAAACAATTAACCAAACCCATCGAAACTTGCATCTATTTGCCCCTGCATTGAACTTTTGCTCTGCCTCCAACCACCATTGTCGTCGATTTGAGGTTGACGTCCTTCTTCGTTGTGCTCCTACGTTGAAGCTCTTTAAAGTGTTCCACTTTGTACAAAAGGGCCCTAAAAATTCACTTTCCCGGGAACTTTTAACCATCTCGCCACTTTTTAGGGACTCAATTTTCCCACCTTTATGGGAAGATGGCGCCTGGCGGGATTTCAACCTGACGGGAGAGCAGTGTGCCAAACATATTTTTTCAGTGGGAGCCCGTCATCTTCCCATTCCTTCCTATGAAATAAGCGTAACAAAGAGGCCCTTAATTCAATTTGATGGGTTATCTTCAGCCCCAATTGCAAAACTCACAAGTTTAAACAAGGTCAAAGACCCTTTCAGTTTTGATTAGAACTCCTTCCGATTCTTAATATAAGACATACTTACCTCATTTGATTAAATAAGGAAGTTGATTATTTAATTAATATAACATAGATTTTCTAAAATACCAAAATTATCTTTTTAATTCCCTCTCATCTTTGATTATTGTTAAGGAGCATCAATAAGGATAAATTATGAAAAGATAAAAAAAATATGAAAATTATGTCATATATTAATGATTAAGACCAACTCTCCAAATAAATCTTATATTAAAAACCAAATGGAGTATAAAACTATTTGAAAGGTACAATTCAAAATAAATTAAAAGTAGATATATAAAGTAATCCAAACAACCAAATCAAATATTTTGAATAAAAAATAATGCATTGCTTTTTTTGGGGGGTGGGGGGTTAGATCGATATGTGCCGGATACACCTATCCACTCCACACACTATACGATTACCAATTGTATTAAAAAAATAAGGAAAAATTAGGGAGAAGGACCTAGTAGGAATAATATTTAGGTGAGAGGACTTCAAAAACTGTAATTATTTAGAAACAATATGATATTAATGGAGGATAAGACATATAATTAGAGTTGGAGGATGAATATGTACATCTTCTGATCTCAAAGAAAATCATCTTTCCTAAATTCCTATCTTCTTTTTTTAGTATGGAGGCCATGTGTTTGTTGTCCCTCTCAATAAAACGTGTGAAGTTGTTGGATTTTTCACTATAGCTTGGAAGTAGATATACTAAATAATCCTATGAGATCACATTTGACACTTCGATTGGAGTTTAGAGCACCCAATAGATCTCTAGGTCTAATGATTCTCTACATCTAGTGGAGTGAATTCTCTAGTTGGGTCTAGTAGGTGGGTTCTCAATCCCTAATCGCTCAATGATCTCAGAGGGAGAGATAATGAACTTTGGAGCTCTTAAATTCCTATCTCAAGGGTCTTATCTTACTGGAGCCCTAACCCTCATCTTAGGGTATATGTCCTTTTTACTAAGTTTTTTGTGACTATGTAATCAAATATCAGTATACTATTCTGTTGCCACAAGAACCGCCTGCTCTGATACCATAATTGTAACACCCCTCCAAGGTATCAGCATTGTTGACCATAATCATACGCAGTTGCGTGGCAAAATCAGAAATAGTTCAATATATTGATACAAACTTAAATTTTTGATTACATAACAGGGGTAATCCCATGGTTTATACCCCCTTACATACGTTTACATTTATTATAGACAGTGAAAATTAAAAACAATATTAAACATTGTTGTCCCTCGGTTCTTCAACTATCCTTCTGCTAGGCCGTCTCCAAGAAACGCTCCCTCATTGAGTCTTGTGCAACACTTCTCTTATGTGCTCACCTGCCTATTGGTTGGTAGTGGAGGGTGAGATTTTGAAGAATCCCAGTAGTAGAATATACTTCCTCTGGCGTAATATAGGAACACTTTTGTAGTTCAAATTGCACTACAAAAGTGTTCTTATAATTAGGATCGAAGCTAGTACCAAACAGTGCATGCAACATAAATGCTAATGTATGATATACTTAACTTGCACAAGCTCATGTTAACATAATGACATTTATGCATGCTCAATGCTTCATGCATCATACTCATCGCCATACCATAATCATAAACAGAGCAATCATTCAAGTATGCTAAACATAAAAAACAAGCATAGCAATCATACATATACATATAAGCAATAATATCAAATACATGTAAGTAAGGTAAGCCCACTACCTTTAAGGACAACTGTCCTTACTCAGGTTTCTCTTTCTCAACCTTTAGAGTTGCTTGAAGTTCCTTCCTTCTCCTTATGGCCCTAAGGCCATATCTATAACTTAGAACCAGGGAAAATGAATGCCTAACAAAGTTGTATTAACCTTACAACTTTTACCCTTAACTTCTTAATATCACTTTAAAGATTAATCATAATTATCTACTTATATGATTATTCCAGGAATTATCATAAATCAAGCTTTTAATTTCTCTGGGAACTTGAACAACTCATATCTTGAGCTATACAACTCCGAATGGAGTGGTTCCAGTTCCTATTTAAAGCATGATGAATCTATTTTCGTATGTTAATAATCACCGAGATAATTTAGGTTGAGACATTCCTTGATTTACTTTCTTTTGCACTTAACCTTGAATTCCTATAATTTTCATTAAACTTTGAAAATTCATAGTTAAATGCAAAAAAATAGAAATAATGTGCTTCCAACCTCCCGTGTTCCTTGATAAATCCACTTTCAAAAAAAAAAAAAAAAAAAAAAAAAAAAAAAAAAAAAAACTCAAAATGTCAAAACACCTCAGATCAATCCTAGTTTTCAAAGTTTCCCTTACCATCCAATATGAACTTCTAGAAACTTTACTTGACTTCAAAAATCAATAATTCCTTGTACAAAGGTCAAACAATTACCCATTACCTATTAAAATAAAGCTCTGCACGTCCTTTATCATTCTGGAAAATTTCATATTTTATGGACGTCATTTACGTATTAAAAAACTGGTCACACTTTTATTGCCCAGATTTAACTTTCCAGACTCTTATGTCAGTTTGTAAAACTCATAACTCCTTGTATAAAATTCCAAAAATTACAAACTACCTATCAATTTAAAGCTCTTTGTGTGAACTTCAAATCTAGAAAGTTTCACATATACCAACATAATTTCGCTCTACTAATTGTCCAATACCTTAGGACATAGTTGAGTGGCATCTTTACCAATCGATTAACACTGTATAAGTGTTCTGTGCCCCTTTTTCACTAGAACTTTTAACTCTATGGCTTATGCATACTAGGTCCACTGACCAGTATGGCCGTACCACATAGTCCCTGAGAGGCTTTCTATTTCTCAAAATTCTTGGGACTCTTCCCGAATTGGGCTTAGCCATTTGCCTAATTTAGGCTTATTCTCAAATCTCAAATTCTAAAATTTAGGATGTTACATTTCTCCCCCCATTCAATAAATTTCGTCCTCAAAATTTGAACATCCATACCTTGCAAAATCATTCTAAGCACTCCGTCTATCACTTTCCTATGCATGCTCACTAAGCATACAACTTCATCATTCCACATTCTTATCCATCTTGGACCCGGGTGTCTATTCAAACACATAGGACCCACTGGTCCATTTTCTAAGTGCTTAGTTACACATGCCTCACTGCTCGTAATAATTTGCCTTTCGTCTTATTTCATTCTGGCCCTTCATGCTCATTTTCTTACCACAACAATGGATATCTTGACCTTACTGCCTAGGGTATCACCTCATGCCATAAGCATTCTACCACCTAGTACAGTTTGAATATTTTGCCAGCCTTACAACATTCTTTGGACAAACTTGTCCAAAGTCACCTCGCTGGGCAACCTATACAGTGCTAGGCATATTGGTCTTACAACCAGGGACACCACTCGTGCAACCTTACACACTATGTCTTACAACTTCGAGCCTCTGCTCGTCTATCTCATCTGAGCTTCTTCAACTTAAGCTCTCCAACTGCCTTTCTCTTACTTAGTGCCGTAGTTGGTAAGTACTATCTGACCTATCTGGATCCGATTTCTAGACCATTCTAATAGTTTTTGTTTTGGTATCATTACAATCATCCAACTACACCGCTTTTTATTTCAACACATCAGTGACATCAACTACATCACTATTTTTCAATCATCTATGTTGTCTCAATTTCAAATTTTCATACATTGAAAATTTTTGTGGTCGCAGTACGTATTACAATTTTTACTATACAAACAGTAATAATGATATAACGTTTTCAAACTTAATCATTGCAAGCTCAAATTCTTGTAAAAACAATTAACTACCGAATTACTTTCAGAAAACATTTATTACTGGCAAATTTTTATGAGTGAGATTATTCATTTCACAAATGTAGCATTCGAAAGCTCTGGCTACCACTTCAACTTTTCAGTATAGCGGCATATCTCAATCCTTTCATACACAAATCACTGAAGTGATAACTCACTTGTCAGCTAATGAGGGAGAGTTTCCATCCCCCATAAGGGACCCAATGTCGCACTGGCACATTAATGGGCCACCCACCAGAATCCTATACCGAGAAAAAGGACCACTATCCTACGGAGCCTTGACTTAAACGCCTGTGTGGGTACCAGCCACAAAAGGAAAAATACGCGTCCCTACAAGGCGAAACTACTCAGATTGGGTGTATTTACTATTTGTGTGAGTTTCAGCTTTTCAAAAACCAATCCCCTAAAAAAAAGCTTTTATCAATGGCCAGTGATTCAAAACATTATAAAACATCTGGCAAGATCGAGCAAACTAAGTACGTCTGCAACAGTTTCTAGCTTCTTCTAGTTTATGTACTGCCTTTACCACCACATAGTTCAAAACTCAATTTCAAACTTTGGGTCCTACCAAACCCCATTCTATAAGACAACATCATTTCAAAAGTGACCACAACCCTGGTCTCATATTCGGTTGAAATTATTTCATTCGAAAACTCTATTTCAAAAATTTTCACAAACTTAGCAGGTACATTGACAATTTCAAAACTTCAGATTTCAAACTTAACTAGGAACCAAACAACTATTCTTAGAAGGTCATTCTGTCTAACACAGCTTAGACTCTAGCCCTTGCTATTCATGTCACCACCATTCTCTATGGTAAACATATGTGGCACTGGAGCACCCCATGGCGATATACTAGACAATATGAACCTTCTTCTAGGAAGCCTATTTCATATGGGACTCTTTACAATATACTACCATTGAGAGCTGACGCCCCGATAGGTTTGCCTTACAGTTTGTTGTCACAATGTCTTTATTCTACAGCTTGATGTCACGGTGGCTCCACATTACGGCACTTCACTTGGTGCTTCACTCAGTCCATACTGACTGGTCACCCCTCCAGTCAGAACCTTCTATAGGTAGCCCTTTCCAATTAAAATCCTCTATAAGCAGCTTACTTTGCAGCTGACCATCGCTAAGTCACAATATTATTGTAACAAGAAACCCAGATTTTCTGAGGTTCCTACTCTTTAGTGGTTCTATAATCCTTTTTCTTTAAGTACACCATCATATCTGAGGGCCATTCCTTGTGGACTTCTAACATTAGCCCAACTTCAAGCATAACAACATATCCAACTTTCCCTATTGGGTTCACCCACTTCTTAGGAAATATATCAGCCACTAACATCACTACGGTTTTCTGTCCCAATCTTGAGACCATAACCTGTGGCTACTGAGGTTCCAGCTATCATTTAGTTCCATCGAGGAACTAATTCTCAATCATAACTCTAAGGGAATATTATATAATCAAGATATTTCCCTAAGTTGATATAGCAGCTAGCAACCTCAAAACGCCTCATCATATAGGTAATATCCTCAAACATGCCTCATATCATACAAGTACTATCCTCAAACATACCTCAAATAACATGTTGTCGACACAACATCAATCAATATTAACAGGGTTTCTACTCTCTGGCATTGAAACCTAAGGCAACCTCAATCATGCCTTGATCTAAGCATTATTTAAGCTTTGATCGAATTTAAGCCTATCCATATTCATTTTATCATCTTTATGGCATCTCAAAGGATCACTATATACCCTTTCTCAAAGCACTTAGGTGGTGGTGGTGGTGTTGTTGTTGTGGAAGTCGTCGTCCAATCAGCATATACAATTTTACACCTGCCTCAAGGTACTTAGGCCTCAAATCAAAGGAATCCCAAATTCCTATGATATTTTCAAAGAGTTCACTCATCCCAAGATATCTCTTGCTTAAGCACACTTAACCTCCGAGTGCCAATCTGTTCTGGGGTACTAGTACAAGTGCAAACCATATATTGCTAGTTATCGGCAACTTACATAAGCATTGATCCTAGTACAACTTATCTGCCTCCCCAGAAACACCATCAAACCTTACTTAGGAAAAGTAGTTCAACATTCAACATATACACACAACAATATTAACAATATACCATACATGTTATATTAGTTGCAAATGGACCCTACAAGTCCAATCAACTTAGGACCTTACAAGTCTCAAATACGCATGACCATCCAAGTCTCGAATTCCACAGGACTAGGAAAATATGTAACCGCAAGACTCTTCAAGTCCAAATTCCTCATCACTTAGGAAAAACAATTATTGGTTATTAAACATAACCCTAGTCTTAGACGTGAATCCCTAATCATGGGTCAACCAACCATATATAGGCACATCATCCATAGGATATTAAGTTACTACCCTTTTTAAATTCGTTACAGGAATTTAATTCAGACCCTGATTTCCATATCAGGAGTCCCAAGGTTAGAAACATAACCCATATTTCGTGCTACTTCCTATATCTGAAGGGTCTTATCTTATTGGAGCCCAACCTTTTTCTTTAGGGTATATGTCCTTGTTGCTCCATTTTCTATGACTATGTAATCAAATATCAATATACTATTATGTTGCCACCAGAACTGCCTGCTCTGATACCATACTGTAACACCCATCCATGGTACAGGCATTCTTGACAATAATCATACGTAGTTGTGTGGCAAAATAAGAAATAGTTCAATATATTGATACAAACTTAAATTTTTTATTACATAACGGGGTAATCCCAAGGTTTATACCCCCTTACATACGCTTACATTCATTACAGACAGTGCAAATTAAAAACAACATTAAACACAGTCGTCCCTCGGTTCTTCAATTATCCTTCTGATGGGCCGTCTCTGTAAATCCCAAATTTTAGGATTTGGAATTTAAAAAAATTATATGGCAATTATGGTGAAAATATAGTCTAAAATAATCATGAAAATAATTATTTGAATTTAAAGACCTATTTTCTTGAGAAATTCAAAGAAAATAGTTATAGGTTGATTTATAACCCAAAGTTTTTAGAGAAACTACTTTAAAGGTTAAAGAGGTTAGATAAGGAAGAAAATCCTTATAAAACATCAAGGATTCAATTCTAGCATTTAATTGTAATTAAACAATAATAAAGAGACGAGGGAATAATTAATTATTAAATAATAATAATAATAAAGAAATATATATATATATATATATATATATTAGATTTACGTGATTCATCCGCACGGCCAACAATCATATCCATCATCCAGATTTCAAGATTCATTTGCACGGCCCACCTATAATATTGATTCCAAACTCATCTTAATGTAATACCTTCAGCCCATAGCTTAAAGGGCACCTTAACCCATTATCTCTCATATTCATACGCTAAACACATAACCGATAAACCTGTCAAATGTAGCAGTAATAGGAAGCAATATCATTGGCTATACGTAAAGCCTGAATTCGCCGTAATGCGTCCGGATTTATCAGTAAAAGCTGATCACCATATCCTTCCAACATGACTCTCGAGCGCCACGCCATAAACCTTTGTGTATTTCCCATCTTGGTGGACCCTCCGTTTGTTATATATTCACTATTTCTCGCCTTCTCATCCTTCACATTCGTTCAACCGAGAGCAAATGAGAACGTTGTGGAAGCCAAGAGAAAAAGAGAGAGAGAGAGAGAGAAGAGAATTCCAACCCTTATCATTTTCCCTGCACCTAGCACCGAAAACAGAGGTGATTCTTCATTCCTTATGTATTCACTGCACACTTATTATAAATTTATATATATATATATATATATAACTAAAACTTGAAACTTTGTTGTCTTATATATAAGTATACGTGGTTGTTTCTTTAAAAGGACCCAATGTTGATGTATGTGTCTCTTTATATATATATATATATATATATCATCGTTGCATATAGGAGCTTGCTGCCTCTTGGTCTCTGTTTCTAGGAGTTTAAAACAAAGGTAGTTGTTAACATATATTTATACATATATAATCTAGAAACAGAAACAAAGAAGACTTGTGCTGCATATATACATAAGTAAAATCTTATATATATACATATATAATTTATATATAAGTTGAACAAGGTTTAGGTGTGGTCTTGCTTGTTGTATGTAGTTGCTAGTTTAAGAAAAATAGGCGTGAATGCCATGAGTTTGAAAAAATGGAAGAGAATAAAAACTTTACTGTCATGTGCTTATAAATATATATATCACTGAAAAATATAAGGAAAACGTGTCTGTGTGTGAGTCATTGCATTTAGGGAGGAAAAAAAAAAAAGGAAAGCTGATAGATACGTATATACCGATGATACGCCGCCTTAGTAAAGGGAGAGAAAAGAAATAATTTGTGTGTGTGATATATATATATATATATATATATATTCGTGGGTGCATCTCGAGAGCATACACATATATATATATACACACTAATGGTTTATAAAAAAAATAATAGAATGAGTAGGAGATCTGATTTGCCGTGAGAATATCTATACATATAGGTGCGTGTTGCATTTATAATTCGAAATTCCAAAAAGATAGAATCGATTCAACTTACTCCTATATAATAGGATCTAATCTAACTAATTCTTATATTATCTCACTTATAATATCATTTACAAAATAAAATAGATGAATAAATAGATAGTGTTATTATTATTATTATTAGTAAAAAGGAAATTATTAAATAATAATAATGTAAATAAATAATAATATTATTATTAACAATAGGAATAAATAATAATAATAATAATTATTGGTAAAAATAGAATAAATAATTTAGGAAATTTCTAATAAATAATAAATAAATAAAAATGGAGTTTTTAATTGATAGTAAATCGAAAGGAGAATCAATATTTACAATGGTCTCCGTGATTTTTTTAGTACCGTCATAGTTCGCCCACTTCAAGCATTATAAATTTTTATTAAAATTTGTATATTTTTAATTTTATAAAATTAAAATTTATAATTTTATGTAGAGTTATTAATGGTTAGTAAATTGGTTGTGGTAGACCGATTTTTGGCGTATATTTGAGCTCTTGGATTAGGAGCAGTGTGGTAGACTGATTTGAAAATCGACATTCTATCGTCGATTTAGTATGCTTGTCGCTGAAAGGCATTGACGTTATTATCAGTATGAATTGGCTAGTGGATAATGATATCGTGCTCCATTGTAAGAAGAAAGTGGCAACTTATGCCATGAGTGCCGCATCCATAGAAACTCCTATAGTTCCTATGTTGTTGTCGATAGCTCAAGTGGATAAGTGTATTCGAAAGGGTTGTCTAGCCTATGTAGTCTTCTTTTGTGTTAGTGTGGATAAGGAAGTTGGAATCGATCATATCGATGTAGTAAGAGAATATCCCGAGGTGTTTCCTGAAGAGATATCCGGAGTACCACCAGAGAGAGAGGTGGAATTTTCAATTGAGTTGGTACCTGGCACAACTCCAATTTCAAAGGCTCTGTATCGAATGGCTCCAACAGAGTTGGCTGAACTCAAGAAGCAAATAGAAGAGTTGCTTGAGAAGGGATTCATTCAACCCAGTGTATCTCCATGGGGATCTCTCGTGCTCTTTGTGAAGAAGAAAGATGGTAGTATGAGGTTATGTATTGATTATCGTCAATTGAACAAGGTGACCATAAAGAACAAGTATCCATTACCCAGGATCGATGATTTGTTAGATCAACTAGTTGGATCATCGGTGTTCTCCAAGATTGATTTGCATTTGGGATATCATCAGTTGAGAGTCCGAGTAAAGGACATCTCTAAGACTGGATTCTGAACAAGATATGGGCATTACGAGTTCCTAATGATGCCTTTGGATTGATTAATGCTCCAGATTTCTTTATGGATTACATGAATAGAATCTTTCGGCTGTATTTATATAAGTTCATTGTGGTGTTTATTGATGACATCTTGATCTACTCCAAAAATGAAGCAGAGCATAAAGATCACCTTCATAATGCACTATGAGTGTTGAGGGATCATCAACTGTATGCCAAGCTGTCTAAATGTGAATTTTGGCTCAAGGAGGTAAAGTTCCTAGGTCATGTGGTATCCGCAGTGGGAGTGGCTGTTGATCCAAGTAAAGTGGAACTAGTGTTGCAATGGGAATCCCCAAAGTCTGTAACCGAAGTGAGAAGCTTTGTGGGATTAGCTGGTTATTATAGAAGGTTCATCAAAGGTTTCTCCCAGATCGCGAGCTATTGACTAAGTTGACCAGGAAGGATCGACCGTTCCTTTGGACCGACCAATGTGAGGCAGGCTTTCAGGAGTTAAAGATCAAATTGACTACCGCTCCAGTGCTCACATTGCCCGACCCTACCCGTCCATATGTGTTGCACACAGTTGCATCTTTAAAAGGTTTAGGGTGTGTTTTAATGCAAGACAACAAGGTAATAGCCTATACTTCTCGACAGTTGAGGCCCCATGAGGAAAATTATCCTACTCACGACCTAGAGCTAGCAGCTGTGGTATTTTCCTTGAAGATTTGGAGGCACTACCTATATGGGGCTCAGTTTGAAGTACTTGGTAGATCAGAAAGAGTTAAATCATAGACAGTGACAGAGATTTGCCGTAATCTCCCAAAATAACCAAATTTTCAAACAGAATTAAATCGAAATAACGAGAGAAAATGAAATGGCACGAAAAATGACAAACAGAGGATTAAAGGATTAACCCACGATTTCGGATTCACCCACTACCCTTCCTCGGACGAAAGCATTTATAACCGAACTCGTAATCGACTCTAGACAAACCGAAATCTCGCATTTGTCTAGAAATTCCCTCAACTAAAAAATCGTTCAGAATTTGTTTGAATCGGTGGCGCACCTCCGTACGATCGCGAAATACTTTAACCCGGTCCGAACTTCGTCCTTGGGAAATATCGATTTGGGTTTTTAATCAAAAACCCAATTTGAACCAAAAATCAAATTTGATTAAAGGATGCAGAAACGAGTTAGACGGTTACCGATTAGGCACGAATCCTCTGGATAGTGGATGGAATCCTCATCGTGGATCAATCTAAATTTAGCCGAACATAATTAAGAAAGACGAAGAACTAATGAAGAACGCGAAGAACATGAAGAACATTGCGTAGAATTTGAAAACTACTATTTTGATCCTCTGAATTCTAACAACATGAATGAATAATATGTTTGTGGCTGCCACTAACTTAAACCTAAACCTAAAATGGAAATGGGTCAGCCCAAAAAACGAAATCGAATAAAATTGGGCTTTAGTTATAAAGTTCGAGCCCAAAATAAAATCCAAAAATACATATGCTTCGGCTCCAAAATTGACCGCCCTCTTGTTTGAATTTGCTCTTCATGTCTTCATAACAATTGTAGCTCTCTGAATCATCTGAAATATGAGACAAAAATGAGGCAAATCTGATGTCTCGGTTCAAGAGTTTTGGTAAAAGCGGTGAAGCAATGTAAAACTGGAATTTATTATTAAATAATGGCTAAAATATAATAAAAGGCTCAAAGCCCAAATAAATATAAAAGCCATTATTTGTTAGGTAAAAAAGCCCTAAATTATAAATCAAGAGACAAAAAGTAGTGTATGAAATATTCAATTATCAGACAGCGATGGTGGATGGAATTTCTAAAGGATTATGACTTCGAGTTGAAGTATCATCCTAGTAAGGCTAATGTGGTTGCAGATGCCTTGAGTCTGAAGTCAGTACACTTGTTTTGCATGAGCCTGGAAGAGCAGAGTTGGCTAGATGGATTGAGAGATATCCACATAATCCCAAATCAAGAAAAGGCTACTTTGAATGTAGTCCTTGGTGAATACGGATTTTATCAAGACCTAAGAGACACTCAGATGGAGGATGATCAGTTAGGCAGGATTTACGAAACTCTAGAGCATGAAGAGGTTCCAGATTATGACATTGGGGATGCAGATATCTTGAGATATAAAAAGAGAATCTGTGTTCCCCAAAATGATGAATCAAGAAAACCATTCTAGAAGAGGCTCATCGAAGCAAGTATGCCATGCATCCGGGGATCACCAAGATGTATAATGATCTAAAGAGAGAGTATTGGTGGCCGAAGATGAAGAGAGATGTGACTGATTTTGTCTTGAAGTGTTTAATGTGCCAGAAGGTCAAGATTGAACACCAGAAACCACCAGGCTTACTTCAAAGTCTAGATATTCCTAAATGGAAATGGGATAGTATTTCCATGGATTTTATCATGGGTTTATCGCCTATCCGAGCCACTTATGATGCTATTTGGGTAATCGTAGATTGATTGACCAAGTCGGCACATTTTTGCCAATCAAAGCAAACTACTCTTTAGAGAAGTTGGCAGAGTTATACATTAAAGAGATTGTTTGTTTGCATGGGGTGCCAGAGAGCATCATATCGGATCGAGACCCAAGGTTCACATCGAACTTTTGGAAGTCTCTGCAGGAAGCTATGGGTACAAAGTTGAAGTATAGTACGGTTATCACCCTCAAACAGACGGTCAAATGAGAGGACTATTCAGACACTCGAGGACATGTTAAGAGCTTGCACCATCGAGTTCTCAGGTAGCTGGAATGAGCACTTCCATTAGCATATTTGCATACAATAACAGTTACCGTGCTAGTATTGAAATGGCACCTTTTGAGGCTTTGTATGATCGGAAGTGCAGATCGCCGTTGTGTTGGACCGAATTGAGCGAGAGAACTATTATCGGACCAGATTTAGTAGATCAAACATCACAGAAGATTGAAACAATAAGACAAAAATTGTTGACAGCTCAGAGCCAACAGAAGAGTTATGTGGATCGTCGGAAGAGACCGTTAGAGTTTAGTGTGAGAGATTATGTTTTCCTGAAGGTTTCACCCATGACGGGTATAGGGAGGTCTATTAAGGCAAAGAAGTTGACTCCATGATTCATTGGGCCATATGAGATTTGGAACAAATTGGGCATGTTGCCTATCGGATCGCCTTGCCTCCACACTTATCAAAAGTGCACGATGTGTTCCATGTGTTACAATTGAAGAATTATCATCCACACCCATCGCATATCATTGAACCTGAAGAAGTCGAGTTGAGAGAGAACTTGACTTACATAGCAGAACCAGAGAAAATCTTAGATGTCCGGGACAAGCAACTAAGGAAGAAAACCATTCGACTCGTGAAAGTCTTCTGGAAGGGTATGACACCCGGAGATGCAACTTGGGAAACTGAGGAAAGGATGCGTCGAGACTTTCCGAACTTGTTTGCTTAAATGTGTAGTTGTGCTTGTCTTGATTGAATTAGTGTGTTTATGATTGTGTTATGTTAATTATTGAATTTGTGTGACATAGTGATCTTTTGTTTTGATGTGTCTCATGCCAAATTATTTTAGCAGTGTTGTTTTGACTTTGTTGATGTATGCTAGAAGCTTGAGATATGGATTATCTTCCATAATGACTTGTTAGGAATTTTGGGGACAAAATTCTATTTAGGCAGGGAGAAATATAACATCCCAAATTTTGGGATTTGGAATTTTTTTAAAAAAATTGTATGGCAATTATGGTGAAAATATAGTCTAAAATAATCATGAAAATAATTATTTGAATTTAAAGACCTATTTTCTTGAGAAATTCAAAGAAAATAGTTAGAGATTGATTTATAACCCAAAGTTTTTAGAGAAACTACTTTAAAGGTTAAAGAGGTTAGATAAGGAAGAAAATCCTTATAAAACATCAAGGATTCAATTCTAGCATTTAATTGTAATTAAACAATAATAAAGAGATGAGGAAATAATTAATTATTAAATAATAATAATAATAATAATAAATAAATATATATATATATATATATATATATTAGATTTACGTGATTCATCCGCACAGCCAACACTCATATCCATCATCCAGATTTCAAGATTAATTCGCACGGCCCACCTACAATATTGATTCCAAACTCATCTTAATGTAATTCCTTCAGCCCATAGCTTAAAGGGCACCTTAACCCATTACCTCTCCTATTCATAAGCTAAACACGTAACCGGTAAACCTGTCAAATGCAGCAGTAACAGGAAGCAATATCATTGGTTACACGTAAAGCCTGAATTCGCCGTAATGTGTCCGGATTTATCAGTAAAAGCTGATCACCATATCCTTCCACCATGACTCTCGAGCGCCACGCCATAAACCTTTGTGTATTTCCCATCTCGACTGGACCCTCCGTTTGTTATATATTCACTATTTCTCGACTTCTCATCCTTCACATTCGTTCAACCAGAACAGAAAGCTGAGAACGTTGTGGAAGCCAAGAGAAAGAGAGAGAGAGAAGAGAATTCCAACCCTTATCATTTTCCCTGCACCTAGCACCGAAAACAGAGGTGATTCTTCATTTCTTATGTATTCACTGCACATTTATTATAAATAAATATATATATATATATAAAACTAAAACTTGAAACTTTGTTGTCGATATATAAGTATACGTGGTTGTTTCTTTAAAAGGACCCAATGTTGATGTATGTGTCTCTTTATATATATATATATATATATATATCATCGTTGCATATAGGAGCTTCTTTGCCTCTTGGTCTCTGTTTCTAGGAGTTTAAAACATAGGTAGTTGTTAACATATATTTATACATATATAATCTAGAAACGAGAAACAAAGAAGACTTGTGCTGCATATATACATAAGTAAAATCTTATATATATATACATATATAGTTTATATATAAGTTGAACAAGGTTTAGGTGTGGTCTTGCTTGTTGTATGTAGTTGCTAGTTTAAGAAAAATAGGCGTGAATGCCATGAGTTTGAAAAAATGGAAGAGAATAAAAACTTTACTGTCATGTGCTTATAAATATATATATCATCGAAAAATATAAGGAAAACGTGTCTATGTGTGAGTCATTGCATTTAGGGAGAAAAAAAAAAGGAAATCTGATAGATACGTATATCCTGATGATACGCTGCCTTAGTAAAGAAAGAGAAAAGAAATAATTTGTGTGTGTGTGGATATATATATATTCGTGGGTGCATCTGAGAGCATATATATATATACACACTAATGGTCTATAAAAAAATATTAGAATGAGTAGGAGATCTGATTTGCCGTGAGAATATATATACATATAGGTGCGTGTTGCATTTATAATTCGAAATTCCAAAAAGATAGAATCCGATTCAACTTACTCCTATATAATAGGATCTAATCTAACTAATTCTTATATTATCTCACTTATAATATCATTTACAAAATAAAATAGATGAATAAATAGTGTTATTATTATTATTGTTATTATTATTATTAGTAAAAAGGAAATTATTAAATAATAATAATGTAAATAAATAATAATATTATTATTAACAATAGGAATAAATAATAATAATAATAATTATTATTATTATTATTATTGGTAAAAATAGAATAAATAATTTAGGAAATTACTAATAAATAATAAATAAATAAAAAGGGAGTTTTTAATTGATAGTAAATCGAAAGGAGAGAATCAATATTTACAATAGTCTCCGTGATTTTTTTTAGTACCGTCATAGTTCGCCCACTTGAAGCATTATAAATTTATTATTAAAATTTGTATATTTTTAATTTTATGAAATTAAAAGTTATAATTTTATGTAGAGTTATTAATGGTTAGTAAATTGGTTGTGGTAGATTGATTTTTGGCGTATATTTGAGTTCTTGGATTAGGAGCAATGTGATAGTAGTTAGCTTCGGTGAGAGGTAACCACTTTCCACTTGTTATGTGTATTAGTATGTTGTTTGTGAGTATTTTGTGAAATGATTATGAATATCTTAATAGAAATTGCCTTGCGGAACCTTTTATATATATATATGAGAATGATTTTAATTACATGATATGAACGAGAAAATCCCTATTGAGCTATTTATTTATTGTGATAATTATGGTAAGAGTTGAATTGGGAAGAAATGGAGTAATTATTCCACCACGTGGTGAGGCCTCCATTGGCACACAATGGTTGGCTTTCTATTGTCCCACCTATTCAATAAGGGGACCGGCCCCTAGTTCAATGAGGGCAGTTACAACACCCCACATGTTCAATGAGGGAAAAGGCCCATGGTTTGAGACATGTGCTCGAGGATTTTGGTCGGTCCTCGTTACATGACCGGTGAGCTTTTGAGTAACCAATAACATGGATGTAATTTAGCCCATGGGTCTAGTCAGAGGAAATAAGGCAGTTCGGTTGGATTGATGGGAGGCAACTTGAGAATTATGTTAATGAAAATTTTAATATCCTAATTTATGATACATAATTTATTATATGAATTTTTTTGATGTGGATATTGCTAAATTATTATTTTTAATATTTTGTTATGTAAATTGTTCCACTTGGCACCTCACTAGCACATATTAGTATTCTTAATAAGTTGGATTGATGGTTACCCACATTTTTTAGGTGATAGCTCCGTGCAGTCCATCGGGAAGACCCCGAAGCTTAGGCTACTTCGCCAAAAGTAGTGCTTGTCTTTTTGGTTTATGTGGGATGATTGTATATTGCCACGTTAGGGCTCATTCTACATACTCTGATTTACTCTTGTATATTTTGGTAAATGATGGGCATTACTTAGTTGTTAATGAACCCTTAATTAATTATTATGTTAAGTGAATTTTGAGAATGTTGCAGTCTCCAAGCAACGCTCCCTCCTTGAGCCTTATCCAGCACTTCTCTCCTTTGCTCACCTGCTTATTGGTTGGTAGTGGAGGGTGAGATTATGAGGAATCCCAGTAGCAGACAATACCAAACAGTGCATGCAAGGTAAATGCTAATGTATCATATACTTTCCTTGAACAAACTCATGTTAACATAATGACATTTCTGCATGCTCAATGCTTCATGCATCATACTTATGGCCATAGCATAATCATAAGCAAAGCTTCAATCATTCAAGTATGCTAAACATAACAAACAAGAATAGGGGCCCTCCTTGAGCCTTGTGCAGCACTTCTCTCCTTCGCTCACCTGCTTATTGGTTGGTAGTGGAGGGGTGAGATTCTGAGGAATCCCAGTAGCAGACAATACCAAACAGTGCATGTAAGGTAAATGCTAATGTATCATATACTTTCCTTGAACAAACTCATGTTAACATAATGACATTTATGCATGTTCAATGCTTCATGCATCATACTTATGGCCATAGCATAATCATAAGCAAAGCTTCAATCATTCGAGTATGTTAAACATAATAAAGAAGAATAGGGGTCGAGAGCTTGAGCCATTCCTCCGTTGCTCTAAATTTAATGTTGGCATTGCAATAGAGTTCAGTAACAAGGGCCAAGAACCAAAGGTTGCCAGAGGTCATTTTCAGGTAGGCGTAGAGCTTGCAGTACACAATCCCGGTGGAAGAAGAAGAAGTCAAGGTCATCGTTCCTAGCTCGATTCTGGATATCGATTCTGCTGACGAGGGCAAGCGGAGAGAATAATCTTCTCCGCTACACAGACCTATCTCGATGAGTTCCGTGATGGCCATTATGTTTGTAGTACTAACACCTCGTCGGTAACCCAGGGATCCAGAATTTTCGAAGCTTCGGAAGGACCTAGAGAACCGGTTCCTTTTGTCATGGATCATACAACATGGCGCAAAGGCGTGTGAATGAAAGATCCCAAGGTAAAAGTCAAAACCGGAAATTATATCTAAGCTAAAAGAGTTACTACGCGGAACATTGAAAGGCGTCAGGCCGGGATAATTCAATGTGACATGGACTAGGATAGCTTGTACAATATATCTATGTCGGCATATGGCTAGAACCTCTTAAGCCTCTCTCTCGCGACCTTCTTTGACGAGATCAATATTTTGGTAGCAGTACTCATCACAGGGGTCAAAGATGTTTCCCGGATAGGATCCCGATCTAGCTCAGTTGAGATCTGAGACGTGAATATGAGCAGCCAGGATGGGAATGTTATGAGCCTAGCCCTGACTTGAAGATGGCTGGGCGAAAAATTCAGGGATGGTGATGTTTAAATCATGAGACATATATGGATGAGTATGAGTTCTGGATCTATCTATTCCCACTCCCCCGAGGTTTGTGGAGTAACGCTTCTCGTGTGTCTTCCTTAGTGCGAGGTATTAACCAGAGCCAATATTTGGTCCCACCAAGGAGTGTTCTAAGTATTTCCCTATACTCTTCTAGAATTGGATTACCATACATGTCTAGAGGGGGAGGGCTATTTCTATCCATGGGCACGTTAGAGGAAAGAGTCAAGGTAAAAGGGAGAAATTTTTGGGATGGAGACAAGTTGCAACACTTGCAGTTCGAAGCCTAGAGGATCCTGAAAGCCTACAAAGAAAACCAGAAAAACGATTTACGAGGAATACAGTCGATAAAGGGGAGGAGCTTTATACTGAAAGTGTCAAAGGCTACCTAGAAAACCCAGAAACCTTAGTTGCGTACCCAGAAAAATGAACGATAATGTTCGAGGAAAACTTCAGAAGGAAGAACAGTAGAAGACTAGGTGAAGTAAACAACAGTAAAGAAGAAATGGAAGCCGTGAGAATACCTCGCTGTTGAAAAATTGAAGAAATTCTGGAAGTATGAAAGGGCAGAGAGCTCTATGGAAGGGAGAAGCTTTCTCTGTTAAGGCAAGGAAAGTCGTGAGTGTAAAGAATAAAGAAGAGGAGGGAGTTGAAATATATATACATTTGAATGTGAGGAGTCAAGGAGAACATTGACAATTCCTATTGAAAATCAGATTTCCCTCTGAAAAGTGTAATAATGACCGCTATGAAGCGACGTGAATATTAGATGTGCACGATTCTCAAAGGTGGTCACACGAATTTCAAAGATGGCAAAAGTGGCCTGTACATGAAAAATGGCGGTCTTACGCCATGACGTCAGTAGCACAAGCAAAAAGAATATACTCGTATACCTTTTATTTATGATACTCCGGATTGGGGGCAACACACGTGGCGAAAATAGATGAACCCAGAAGTTAGGGCTCATATTTGCAAATGAAATCAGTGCTATCATAAAAGAGAGTTGTTGAAACAAATAACTTGGCACACATGCCTGGGGGCAAGTTACGTATGAGTCAGTCAATCTCGGTGATTCTCGAAATCAAGTGAGAAAAATCCTCGGGGACAGTGAGAGCAAAGCAGATAAAAAGTCCGGTATAAGGATTCAATCAATCTCAGCAGCTCAGAGCTCTGAACTACCAAGCTTGGGGGCAACTGTTATGGACTCGTATATTGGGCCCAATTGGCATGATGCCTAGCGAGAGTACTTTATGACAGAATCCTTCTTAATCAGGAGAAACGCTAATCACCCTGTAATCTCGGCACTAATCACGGATATTACAGGTAGTGGAGCATGCATACACAGGTAGTGGAGCAGGCATTTGGGCCTGGAGAACGCGCACGGTGTAAGGGCGAAACCCTAGAGCTAATCCCTATAAATAGGAGATTAACCTCACAGGTGGACACATTCTATTCATATCCTTTTACTATTTAGTTTCACTGTACGCACACCCCACCCCCTTTGACTAACCGCTATTATTGTGTAGTACAGTGATCATATGATATTCTTTGGTGTCTTCCTCATAAACATCATAGAACATTCATCTTCTTTTTGGTTCTGGATTACTCACATCCCGGAGAGAGTTAGAGATCCTATATAGATCAAATATTAAGTTAGACATCTGTGTTCTTACAACGGAACACTTGGGAAAAATAATAACATTGGAAGACAAATTAAAGTGGATTGATGTTGAGATCGAATCTAACACCAACTAACTTTTATATTAATGATTAATGATCAAAGGTAGTATTCAATAATTTCTCAATTTGGTCCCTACTAGAAAGTATTTTGATAATAAAGAAGGGAGAGGAGAAATTAACAATATCTAAAATCTAATAACTCTCATGGGAAACAAATTTCAGTCATCTGAATATGCCTCTAATCGTAGTGTCGCTGGCATTTTGGCGAGTAGGTATTTTCCCATTCTAGACATTTACGTGATTTTTTTTTTTTTTTTTTTTTTTTTTTTTTTAAATTGAAAAAAGGGAAAGAGAAAATATTCGAGGTCGGTTCTTTATGTCGAAATAATTGTCCCCATGAGGTCGCTTGATTAATTAACTTTCGTTGCCTCTGAACGTCTTCTCGTTCTTTTGCCTTAGCGTATTCTTCGTTATTTTGATTTTTTGATGGATAAAGCGAAAGCAGTGACGGCTTTGACAACCTCGTTGCAAAAGATCGATTTGAATCCCGGTCTTCCCGGATCCAATATCAAGTCCAAGCCCTCCAATATCTTCGCCGACCCTCATTTTTCCGGTACCTTTCTCTCCCTCCTCGGGTATGGATTTATTCATTGATTTTCCGTTTTGTGTCAGTATTTTGTGTTATAGGTAATGCTTAAAAGTTTTCATGCTTTATGATGAAACCTGCTTTGATTTTGGATTTATTTTTTGATTTTTTATTGCACCGTCATGGTTTTCATTCGAAGTTAAAATAATGTTGCGAAATAAAACTAACTTTAAAATGAATTTGTTTCTGAGTGTTCAACTTAAGTGGATAATATGGAAAAGATTTTGTGCTTTGTTCAGATTTCCTGGAGTCAGTTTCTCGCCTTATATATTACTCTCTTAACTTGTAATTTTTTCATCATTAGCTTATGCTAATCTTTGGTGATTGTTATACCATGCTGATTTTAGTTTTAGATTTTATAATAGTAATTAAAATCTGGTTGTGTACTATTTCACACAATACCGGACTTGTTGTATTCCGATCCATATCTGACATTAGGTTTCGAAATGGTTCTTAAATGTAGTCTCCCTACCTAAGAAGACAAAGCCTCCAAGTCTAGTCGGCTTGTGCCTTGGAGTTGTTGGCAGGCATTTAGAGGACATCATCGCTGATTTGGATGAGATTGCTATCAACCTGCCAGCTGATATAAAGGTAGTGTGCTAGAACACTTTTCTTTCTTAAACTCTGAAAGCAAAAAAAATTTGAGCATATGGCTAGTACGTGGTAGATGTAATTTATAGCATGAGGACAAACCGCTCTATTTCTAAATATCAGCATTATTGCAATCCTGAGAGAAGATATTGTTTTTCTTCTTTGGTTAAAAACTACTAGGAAATTTGTCAATTAACATACTAATATGAGCCGCTTACTTGTTTTTTGTTGTTTATCTGTTACTGGTTGACTAAGCCACTGAAAAGGGGCCTTCTTTTAGTTCGTTGGCATTCAATTTTATTCACTGTTACTTTTATTTGAACAAAGTTTGTAGCATTGACTTGGTATGAAACTTGGATAAAAATCCTAAGTAATTAGATACAGAATCAACAAAGTATATACCCAGAAGGCATAAAAAATAAGAATTGAACTCTGAAGAGAATGTGATTTCCAACAGCCATATTTTCTTCTGTAAGCAATTTAATCATAATGATCAAATGCCTGAAATAGCTATATCACTGGATGAAATCAATTTCAGAATGTTATCATGTCATGTGGTGTGATGATGATATTTTTAAAGGCATTTCTGCAGAAATTCTTTAACTGATAAGGATGTAAAAAGAATGCATACATTTGTCATGTTGAGAGCATATTTAAATGTCATGTCTAAATTTTATCATTTATAAATAAATTGAGATCAGAATAATATAGGTTCTCTGATTTTGTTTGATGAAAACTATAGTTTGATGAATGGCTACTTTAGTCTTAAAAAGTAGAGAAAAACGAGCTGCAAACCATGAACCAATTAGGAAAATATTAACACTAGAAAACCTTTAAAGAAATACAGATCATATATGCATCTATCTGCAGTTTGGCTTTTTTATGTTTTAAGATCTTGTACAGTCTGAACTAATTAAATATGGCTAGAGTGGGGATTGAAAATTTGATAACCTCAAGACCTAATATTTTTGAAATCTGGACTTTAATTTGCACAGTGCATGCAAAACTTTACACACGAGCACATAAATACTCTGCGTCATATCTTGTTAATTTTAAGTCAATGAAATGCTGTTCTTATGCGTAAGAGTTATATCCCAACATTTTTATATAATGACTTTGTACTTTCATTTCCAAGTTTTTTTCTCAAATTATTTTTCCCTATGGCTTTTAAGCTTGTAAGTGCCTTTTTCAAGAGTAGCACTTTTTCTTGGCTGAAAAAATTTTGTTTTGCACATTAGTGTAAATGCCCTTGCAGTGCCAAGGTGCCACTTTTTTTCACTTTGGGGAAGTACTTTAGGTGTCATGATAAAGCTATAACGCTGAATTGAGAAATGGACTAGGGAAAGAGGATATTATTAAGTGATATAGCTGTTTTCTTGTTGACCTTCTCATGTAATCTATGATAATTAGTTTATTACATAATAACAGATGGCTGTGGCAGCTGTTGCTAGGCGAAGGAAGTTGCTTAATGATGATGTTCTCATATCATTAGCTGATACTTCATGGGAAATCCTTGATGTCTCTGGTTCAGATGTCTCTGATTTTGGCATAACAAAAGCAGCTGAAGTATGCAGGTCTATTAGAGCTCTGGATATTAGGTATAGAGCTTTGGCTCTTCAATTTATTAACATAGCAAATAAATGCCGTAGATATTTCATGATTTTTTGTTCTTTGGACATGTGGGATATATATATATAAATATATATAACCAACTTATAAGCTTTGAAGATACTAAAAGAATTAGAATATGTGGTAAATAATGTGCGTTGACCAGCTGGATGACAAATTATTTGATGGACTAGGCCATTTAAAGTACTCTATGAGGTTATTCAAAGTGTCTAATTATTATTGATGTTTCAGCTTTGATTTTCTAACTACAGATAAATGTACTTTGATGGTTCTGCTTTGTTGGAAGATGCCAGTAATGGGCTTTGCCCATAGCTATGACGCCATTGCTCCCTTAGGAAGATCCTATCATCTTCTTCATTATTATTTGATTAAAATCTGATTCTGTCCTTAGATTCTGTTATTTGTAGATATTATTATTATTGATTAGATTAGAATCTGATTTGATTTAATCAGATGTGTGAGTTTATGAAGCTAATAGAATTGAAGCAGAGCCTCAATTACTCTGTTGATTACATGCTTCCAAAAGATTTGATAATTGTATTGAATTTTCCTTGCTTTTTCCTTTGTCCCAAACTAGCATCTTACTCAAGCATAGCTTACCATAGCTATTCCTCAAGAGCAGTAGATGTTACATCCATAAGTACCTAGCAAGGCATCAGCATATTATAATTCATGCCCCGCATGATACAACTTATGCAATTATCTTGTACTTTTTACTAACTTGCTTCTGTATGATAGCAAACCATTTGATATACTGTGACTATTTTGTAGCCGTTGTAGCAAAATTACTGCTGCAGGTGTATCTGAAGTTGTGAAGCACTGCCCTTTGCTGGAGACATTAAGATGCGGGTACATATATCTTCTTTCTTGTAGACATCTGTTATGTCATTTCTGTTTTGTTGTGTTTTTGGGATAAAGTTCATCCACCAGCTGAAGTGTTTTTCCAGGTTCGTCCAGAACTCTAAATTGCGGGGGGCAAAATTGCATTACAAAATACTTTAAGATACTAGACGGGTTTTAAAAAATACTCCAGTGTATTGGATGAATAACAAAATACTTTAGGGAGCTAGATGCAGTTGGAAAAATAGTTCTAGGTGCTAGATGAACTAGAAAATACTTTAGAGTGTTATATGCATCTAAAAAAAACTTCAGGGCATTAAATGGACCTTAACCCTCTTCTTTTAAGAAAAAGAATATATTTGAGCCATAAGGGGCCAAAATGTCCTTGAAAATTGGAAATTCAATTTGATTTAACCCAAAAGCCAATTGGCAGTTGCGGATTAGGGCATTGGGCTAGATTTACTGTGTGTAGAAATGATTGTGCTGCTCATATGGCTAAGGCTATATTCCATATATATGTCTATATATATCTAGAGAGAGAGAGTAAACACGAGACATTTTTTTGAGGCAGCAATTTTTATTCTGTGAGGGATTTTGGCTTTGCAGTGGATTTGTACTATGTAATGCATCCCCATGATGTGCGTGGAGATCCAATCATTTGGCTAAAATTTATAATTGTTTTTGCTTTCGATAAATTCAAGCATGTTAGGATTCTCACTTGTCTTTCGTATCTCCTATGGGATTCAGCCAATGTACAGATGGCACAAGTCATTTCTCACTTGTGTCTCTGATTCCTCTTCTTAGCATGGTTGTGTGTGTAAAGCTTGTCATTTGTTTGTGATGTTAAGCTATTTGATATGTTGACAGTTTCTGATGAATTTAGGAATTAGGATCAGTGGGTGTGCAAGTACAACTGAATATCTCAAAATGAATTTCATCTATCACCTATATAAATGGATTAATTTTCATATTTGTTAGTCTATGTGAATTTAAACTAGTCTGGTACCAGTCAACCTTTTGTTATTTGAGGCCTCTTTACTCATTTCATGAATTGGATGGCAAATTTCTATTTCGCCACTATTGGGCTATAGATTGTATTTTTAACTAGGATTAAAATTTCATAACAGGCAATGAACTATGGTTAATTATGCAGAGGATGTCCAAGGAGTGACAGCATTGCCCGTAGATGCTTAAGTATATTTAAACCAAAGCTGAATTCTTTGGAGGAAGATTCATGGGAGGAGCTTGATACAGATGAAATTGCCAGTGGGGCCCAATCTTTGAGATGGCTTGTGTGGGTATGGACTCAAAACTCGTTTTTCATCTCAAGGTTAACTTTTAACTAAATTGCACATTCTGTGCTCTTGCTGAGTTGCAAATTTATAATTTGTGTTGACGGGAACATTGACAGCTTTTTTGTACACAGATTTAGACACGGTTTTCAGGACTGGTTTAGAAGAAAATGAGGAACATGAATATATGCCTAAAAATTAAATTAAATTAAATCTGAATCGAAAATCAATCTAGACGGTCCAGATTGGTGATTAGCATGCTTTGTTTACCAAACTGAGGAGTATAAAATGTGCTCCCCTATCAGTGTGGATTTGGATTCCCGTGCTCATCCATAAAATAGGACTCTACGTGCTTTCTAATTAAATGTTAAAACTAGAATTTGCTAAATTTCACTTGCATTTTTTTAATCTTTCATGCAGCCAAATATCGACAAGGGTTCTTTAGAAGACTTCTCCACAGAGTGTCCACGCATTGTAGTAAATCCTAAACAATCTCCATTTGGATTTAACGATGATCATGTTCCTTGGGAAGCATTACAACATATCACACTGGATGATGCAGTTGTTAGAGATATTGATCCCACAACATGGGCGGTGCATGGATTTATTACAAAGGCCGCCCCTCCATCTCCGGCTAGTTCCAGTGAATTGTCAGTGGCTGAGAAATTCAGACTAGCTTTTATGGAGAGGGACACCCGGTTAGCTCCAAAGCGAGCCAAGAACGCCCGGCAGCATCAGCGTCGTGCTGCCAGAGAGTTTATGCTGATGAATACCAGTGCCAAGGCTGCAGTTCTAGCTTCGCAAGTAAGCAAGTCTCTGAACAGCAAGAGTCAGTGATTTTTTTTTTTTTTTTTTTTTTAAAATATATTTTTTGTTTCCAAAAAGAACATGTATATGTATAATAGTCCGATTGCCCTTCCCTTCCTTTACCCTTTTCAATTCTTCATTATCGTTGGATCAAAATTTTAATGGTCTAGACTTAATATTTTATAAAAATAGATGTAATTATACTTGTATATACAAATAGATAAACAAATTTAAACGGGTAAAGTCTGACTTTATTAGTTTACTCCGATAAGCTATTATTATAAAGTAAATTGTTCTTTTCATTTTTTACTATTATTATAAAGTAAATTGTTTTTTTTTTTCATTTTTTACTACATGTATGAATTCTTGAGATAAATTCTAGAAATTCAATTTTATCTATCTATTTTTATCTAAAATTATAATAATATTTATATTATAAAATATTAAATTTTGATCATTGAAATTTTGATGCAATTTTGATGAGAAGTAGAGGAGGGTAGGACTCCTACCGTAGGAGGGGAAGTTAAAGGAGGACTTGGCTTTGGTCCAACTCACCTTTTCGTAGCAGGCGGACAGTGCTTTGCATAAAATAGCGTCATTTTTGACGCAAAACTGATTCCTCTTTTTTTTTTTTTTTTTTTTTTTTTTTTTTTAAAAAAAAAAATATATCAGGCACTAATTTTACTTAAAATATGTTAAAAAAATATTTTAGGATACTTGATCAGTGTATTTCATAATCTTAAAAAATTATTTTAGAATATCAAAATATTTAGTCTTGATTGGTGCAAAAAAAGATACTTGAGGATACTTGTAATATAACAATGCAACTTGGATCAATTTATATTTAGCTTCAGGATCAATTAAGTAAGAAGAATTAAGGAAAATAAGATAATTAAAATATTTTTTTTGGATTTTTATTTTATGAAGAATAAAAAAATGAGGAAATAAAATATAAAGAAAAAAAAAATAACTTTGGGTAGGAAAAAATAACTTTCGGTTGAAATATTCCGGGTACAAATTGGAAGCTATCACAGTTCAAAAGATATGGAATTATTTAATTACTAAGTCTACTCATAATCCCTAATAAAAGCTCCCTAGGTCTTGTTTTTTGTTTGTTTTTTTAAATTAATGAATATTCCTAAACTATGGCAAATAAATATCTTTCAAGAAATTACTGCAGCTCCGCATAGAATACAATTTATATTCAATTCCTAATATGTTCCTCTTAAAAGAATGGAACGTTCAACGCAATGCTCAGAGAATGAATCAAACAATGATAAAAGATATGCAATTATCAAACTCATACTATTGAGAATATTGATTTTCGGGGAAAGTCGCCCACCAAAAATTGACTTTTAGTGGTGACAAGAAGAGGTGCCCACTAATGCAAAAGTCATTTTTTTAGATTGGGTGAAAATCGCTTCTTAGACCAGTTTTGGATCCTGTGTCAATACAGTTGATCTAAGAAATCTGTTATTTTTAAGGCTGATATTTAATATATAAGGTCTGAAATATAAAACTTTTAAGACTAGTTTTATAAAATATAAAGTTAAAAAAGTAATATTTTTTAAATTGGTTGTATAAAATAACTAGTCCTAAAAGTATCATTGTCAATTTTAACTCCAAACCAATCACCTTCCCACAACCTAGGCTTGGAAAGGGCATCCCTAACACCTGCGAAGTCTGTGACTAGAGCCTCCTCGATTTGTACCGTTTCTGTTCTCTGGGTTTGCAAGGTACTTTGTACTTAAAATTTCACAATGCCTTTACTATTTTAGTCATGGAACAAGAAAAGTGAACAGTGTTCTTTGGTTAAGCTATTTGTGGAACAACTTAGGAAAAAGAAACTGTAAAAAGAAGGGAAAAAAAACAGTTTTGCTTTTTGGAATAATATTTGGATCTGAATATGGCTTTTTTTTTTTGGTTGCCCAATAATATAATTGGATGGTGGGTGAATATCTCAACGGGGCTTTTGGCTTATTTTATCCGTTGAATATGGCTTATTTTAAATAGATCGTTGAGACTTCTAAGGATTTCCAAAGGAAGAAGCAGTCGGCCGCCACCGCCATAATGGCGTCGGACTCGGAGGATTCGTACAGTAGCAGCAACAGCCACAGCTCCCGGAAGAAGAACAGGAAGTCTCTGGTTCAGAGCTTCACTCCGTTAACGCCGCCACCGACTTCGATAAATTAAAGAATGGCCAAGAACAATACTTGAGGATGTCTTTTTGTAAAGGTTTTTTTTTTTTTTTTTTTTTTTTTTTCAAACAAGATGACACCTTAAAAAAACTCTTTCCCACTAAAATCATAGTGTTTTCACAAAACCAGATTGACAAGGATTAAGGAAAAATCATTTTCTTTACCATACCGAAGTTGATGAATAAATGCTACTTCATCTCTACAGTGATCACAGGCCAAAATCCCTCGATCGCTCTCTACAATTTAGTTTTGGCTATTACAAACACTGAACCAAATGCGTATACCATAAACTCACGCATCTCATTCCAGAAACTTGTCCCTCCCCTTAGAGCGCCAATGTCTAATATTTTAGCTTCCACACCTGAGTGTAGCACCCATATAATAAATTACTATCATCTCCATACTGCCATAGAGACAAGGAGTGGCCAAGTTTGGTCAACTTCCCCATTATAAAGTCTCAAAATATCCTAGAATGAGGAACAAATGAAAATGTGAGACCCAAATCAATGTTCCTTCACAAGAGGAAAATACCAAAATAAAATTTATAAATTAGGACAAGGTTCAAGGAAACTCTATTACTAATGATTGCTAAAACAATTGATGCAGGTAATAGCCCTTAGATTGTTGAATGACTACTTTAGTCTTAAAAAGTAGAGATAAACGAACTGCAAACCATGAACCAATTAGGAAAATTATTAACACCAGAAAAACTTTAAGAAACATAGATCATTTAATTATGCATCTATCTGCAGTGTGGCTTTTTTATGTTTTAAGATCTTGTACAGTCTGAACTAATTAAATATGGCTAGAGTGGGGATTGAAAATTTGATAACCTCCACACTAAATTTTTGAAACCTGGACTTCAATTTATACAGTGCATGCAAAATTTTACACATATGCACATACATACTCTGCAGCGTATAGCTGTTTTCTTGTTGACCCTCTCATGTAATCTATTGATAATTAGTTTATTACATAATGAGAGATGGCTGTGGCAGCTTTTGCTAGGCGAAGGAAGTTGCTTAATGATGATGTTCTCATATCATTAGCTGATATTTCATGGGAAATCCTTGATGTCTCTGGCTCAGATGTCTCTGCTTTTGGCATAGTAAAAGCAGCCGAAGTCTGCAGGTTTATTAGAGCTCTGGATATAAGGTATAGAGCTTTGGCTCTTCAATTTATCATCAAAGCAAATAAATGCCCTAGATATTTCATTATTTTTTGGTCTTTTGACATGATATATATATATATATATATATTAGAAGGGAAATACAATTCTCATGTTGTAGAAGAAGTGTTTCCTCATGTCATAGACACAAAAAGATATGGGTCTCACTATTTCCATGCTTGAGTTTTTTTTTTTTTTGGTGAAGGTGCAATTTTGCCAACAAAGTATTAGAGAAAGAGCATCGGCACAATTATTTATTTAGGGTATCTTATATACAAACAAACTAAGGGGTAAAAAAACACAATGGCCGTTAGTTGTTTTTAACGGACGTTTATCTATCGGCGGGTGGTGAGAGAACGATATCATCTTCTTCATCATCCTCTCTTCATCGTCTTCATCATTAGCCAAGATAGGAACACAGATCGGTGACGGCAATAAACTTCAGATTTGCGGAAGCGGAGATATCGCCGGAAATGCAGAATCTCGACGGAAACCACAGAGAAATGACGCCCAAACAGAAAAATTCCATGTCACGCATCTTTTTCATCAGCTTGATCGAATCTTCATCGAGTTTAATTAGACGTCAATTCAAAGTCAAACTCGAGATGCCGTAAATCACAACTTCAAAAGCATGATCGGTATGTTTGAATTCAATTAAATCACTGTAAAGAAGATGAACGACGAGAGAGAGAGAGAGAGAGAGAGTTACTCGCAAAAATGGAAGAAGCAAAGAACAAAGAAGAGAAAGCATGAGACCACCGGACTTTCTCTCTCTCAAATCCCACCCTTCCCCTTCTTTCTCTCCCTGTCTCTCCCTCTCTCATGAGAGTTCAGAGCCCTAACCTATGACTCTGAGAAGCATTTTTCGTTCTCGGAAATTTTGTAGATCCAATCGGAGTTGTATTTCGGAGGCAAATCATACACGAATATCTTCAAATCGTTCAGAACCCCTGCAAGCATATACAGAAAGACACAAAACAGAGCGGATAAATTAAACTAGCGAAACAGGTTTGACAAGTGACGAAGAACTCATGGTTTCGAATCGATCTATGGATAAAGTACCTGATGGGTTTAGAGGTAGATTGGAGAAGGGTGGATTGAGATTTGTGGGAAGAGTCAGAGTCGGAGGGGGGATTATTATTGGAGATGAAACAGGAGGAGAAGAAGTAGAGAGATAAGGAGAGTTAGAGAAGCCATTTGTAATACCTAAAGAAGCAGCTTTTTTCTGGGGAAGGTCTGGTATGTTTGGGAAGGAACTTCATCTTAAGATAGAAACCCCTGTTCTTGGGGGGGTCTGTGGTGTTCCGCCATTTCATTTAAAAATCAAAGAATAAAAGCATGAGGAAGATGGTGAGAGGTCGAGCCTGAGAGGTCGAGGACGAGTCGGTGGGTAGAGATTTTCGGTTTCTGGTGTAGGAAGAAAAAAAATAAAGAAAAGAAAAAAGTCACCAAACCAGCGTTACAAACGGAGCTAATGTCATTGTGTTTTTTTTACCCCTTTTAATAGTTTATTTGTATATAAGATACCCTAAATAAATAATTGTGCCAGATGCTCTTTCTCTAATACTTTGTAGGCAAAATTGCACCTTCACCCTTTTTTTTTAATAAAAAAGATGGGATCCCACTATTTCATGTGTGTGTATGAATCTTCTTCTTCTCATGCAACATGAAAAGTGTAAACCCCATATTATAAATAAGTTATCAGCTTTGAAGATGCTAAAAGAATTGGAATATATGGTAAGTATAACGAGCATTGACCAGCTGGATGACAAATTATTTGGTGGACTGGGCCATTTAAAGCACTCTATGAGGTTATTCAAAGTGTCTAATTATTATTGATGTTTTAGCTTTGATTTTCTAACTACAGATAAATGTACTTTGATGGTTCTGCTTTGTTGGAAGATGCCAATAATGAGCTTTGACCCTAGCTATCAGACCATTGCTCCCCTAGGAAGATCCAAGCATCTTCATCATTATTATTTGATCATAATCTGATCCTGTCCTTAGATTCTGTTATTTGTAGATATTATTATTATTGATTAGATTAGAATCTGATTTTTTGATTTAATCAGTGTAACCCTAGCCTTTGGCTATATGTACGAGTTTATGAAGCTAATAAAATTGAAGAAGAGCCTCAACTACTCTGTTGATTACATGCTTCCACTAGATTTGATAATTATACTGAATTTTCCTTGCTTTTTACTTTGGCCCAAAATAGCATCTTACTCAAGCGTAGCTTACCATAGCTATTCCTCAACAGCAGTACATGTTGCATCTATAAGTACCTAGCAAGGCATCAGCATATTATAATTCATGCCCTGCATGATACAGTTTATGCACTTATCTTGTACTTTTGACTAATACTGTGACTATTTTGTAGCTGGAGTAGCAAAATTACTGCTGCAGGTGTATCTGAAGTTGTGAAGCACTGCCCTTTGCTGGAGACATTAAGATGCGGGAACATATATCTCCTATCTTGTAGACATCTTTTATGAAAACCGTGTCTCAACTTTTCTTAAGAAATGCAAAAGTATAGAATCTTTGGACCTAGTAGAAGAGTTTGGAATGATTCTTGGCTTCAGAGTGAGACAAGAATAAAGAGAAGACGACGTAAAGAATGTATGCAGAAGATATAAATATGTACACCTGTGTTTGGAGCTATGTCTCTTCAGATCATTTCGATATTCTTTCTGGTGGTTATTATTATTAATTAAATTATTTGCTTGATTAATCGCAAACATGGTGGAATTTCCTTTCAATAATGTTACTACATCAATGTTACTTGAGTCTTTGAATTTGGATTCCAAGCACTTACTTTATGTTGCTGTTGCTCTTCTTGTTATTGCCCTTTCTGCTGCATATTTCTACTGCTACAATTTGTCTCTTAAACCCAAGGGTATGTGATGATTTTGTTGTTGTTATTGTTATTGTTATTGTAGGGTGAAATAGTATCATTTAATTATATTTCTCCAATTAAGTATATGTTTATTTAACTCTAATAATGAGATTTATGTATAAATTGATTATTTATAATATTTCAGGCTGTTTGGATCCTGAGAATTTTAGAGAATTCAAGCTTGTGAAGAAGACAAAACAGAGTCACAATTCTGCCAAATTTAGATTTGCTCTTCCCACACCGACTTCTGTTCTGGGCCTTCCTGTTGGAAAACATATTAAATGCAGGTCATCTATTTTTATTTATTTGGTTTGACAACAAATTGTCCTTTATTGCTTTTTCACACCGGAATTTATTCATTCTATATGGGGATAAATATCATTTTTGTCATGAAAGTTTTGGTGAGGAAAGTTTCAAGACTGAAAGTTTTTTTTAAAAAAGCTAATTTTGACAATAAGAAGTTTACAAAATGAGTAATTTTGTCTCAAAAGTTTTTTAGAAGCTATTTCACCCTTGAAAGTTTATAAATTAAAGCAACAATTTGACGGTTAAAATTAACAAAAAGACAAGATTTTACGCAAATTTTTCTCAACTCCCGAAGCAATTTTAATCCAAAAAAGATTTTGAGTTTCCAGTGCTCCTCATCAAAACTTCAAAGGTAAAAATAATACTTATACCATTTTATATGCCGTTGAATCAATTTTCTTTAGCGCCGTTTTGGCTTAGAATGAAAAAGGAAATAAGAATTGAGAGAGGAAGAGGTGTTATGAGGGATTTATTGGAGAGGGGGAATGAAAAAAAGGAGAAGCAGGTTAAAATTTTTGAATTAACTTTTCTTACTCTTTTATTATAATATTCTCTTTATTAAGCTTTTATAGTGCTCGAAAAGATATTGTGCTTATTTTTCATTGTCGTTTAAGACTTAGGGCCTAATTTTTGGATAGACTTTGGAACCAAAAAAAAAAATATTTTTTTTTGTAGAGTGGCATGCCACATCATCACACGTGGCATTTCAATTTTTTTTTTTTTAAACTTTGGCTTTTTTTTTGACTTTAAATTTTTTTAAAAAAAAAAATATATATCATCTAAACACATAAATTAATAGATAGAGAATTTTTTTGCATTAAAAAAGTGCTTTTTTCATCAAAAAAACCCCATCCAAATTGCCCTTATTATATTATATTGTATTTGCTCTTAGCCGGTGTTAATTCTCCTTTATTGTCACAATTTTTTTAGCATTTGGAAATCTATCTTTTTAACGTATATAAATGTTCAATTAGTCAAATTTTTTGCAATACAAATTATTAAAAAGCGTTTAAGAAATTACATTTAGAGTTTGAAACAGCAATAGTTATTGACATATTCTTGTATTTTTCCTGGCAATAAGAAAAATTGATATTTACATTACAAAACTGGAATGTTTTAATTTTGGTGTAAGCAGAGGAAGAGATAGCCAAGGAGAGGAAGTGATTAGACCATATACTCCCATCACTTTGGATTCAGATGTTGGCTACTTTGAGTTGGTGGTTAAGGTACATACAATTTTTTTCATAACTTTACTAATTTTTATTTTATTTTTTTATTTTATATACAAATCCCTCCTAAAACAAATAAAACACACACACACACACACAAGTCCAATGTTATATTAAGTTATTTTGGATCATTTTACATAAAATTAATACCAATAAGAATAAATTATATTTATTTTTTTGCTATTACTAAATTTTAAATTTTTTTAAATATAGAATTTTCTTGCGAAAAATGAACCTTACTTTTTGATCTAATTTTAAGATTTTTTATTAAATATAATTTTTTTTTTTTTTTTTCCATATGTTTGTGTGTGCGGGCGTGTGTTAATGGAAGATATCTCAACCACAAAAATTGAATTTGCATTTGAAAATTATATGGAGCTAAAGCGTAAGATAAAAATAAGAATGATAAATAATCTTAAATATGTATCTTATAATTTAAATATAAATATAAATTTACAGATGTATCCAAAGGGAAGGATGTCCCACCATTTTAGAGAGATGAAAGAAGGTGATTACTTGCCTGTCAAGGGTCCTAAGGTACTACTTCTTTGAATAAACTCTTTGAAATTAATATAAATTCTATTTTAATCACTCATTTTTTAATGTTTGTTTCTTATTAATATTCTGTCTCTTCAGTACTATTAAAATTATGATTTTGTTTCAAATAAATTGAAATTATTTGATTGATCAACCATAAAATCAAAGTAGTTACTAGTTAGTGATTTGGGTCCATGGAATGTGGTGGTTAAAGGGACGTTTCAGTTATAAGCCAGGTCAAGCAAAAGCCTATGGGATGCTTGCTGGAGGTTCAGGCATCACCCCAATGTTTCAGGTAATATCAGATTAGCTACGTATTTTTATGCGCATCTCTGCATGAAATTTTATGAATCACATTTATTTATTTGCCACCGAATGACTTACGTTTCATGACGTACAAATAATTTTCTCTTTGGTCCTTAATATAAAATATATTTACCTAATTTGATTAAATTAAAGAGGTTAGTTGAGTTAGTTAATATAACATATACTTTCTAAAATACTCTAACTATCTTTCTCTAATCCCTCCCTCTTTCTTTTCCTTGTTTATGATTGATGGAACATTAATAGGGGTAAACTAGGAAAATATTGATAAATATGAAAAATATATCTTATATTTTTTTAAAAAGGATCAACTTCTAAAAAATGTTTTATATTAAGGACCGGAAGAAGTACATTTGTGTTGAATTTACCTCATTTAAAAGTCGTTAAAGTCATTTTATCTCATTCTAAAATCCCAAATTGGGTTGATGACCCAATTTGGAATTTGTTGAATTTACCTATCTGATTTTGATTTTTCCTATTTTAATTAGCTTTATATAGGAATTTTCTTATTTAATCTTTAGGAAACCAAAAATTTCTTAACCAAAAAAGTTATTGAATTAATTATATTTATTTCAGCCATTAAATGGTGGGACCATGAAAATGAATGGGATGTGTATGTGTTTGTTTGCAGATAACAAGAGCCATCCTAGAGAATCCAAAGGACACTACCAAACTGAGCCTTATTTATGCCAATGTCACCGTGGATGATATCCTCTTAAAGGTGAACTCACTATTTCTTCTCATGATGCTGTTAATAAATGTATAAAAAACGTTTAATAATTAAGTTACATAGACAAAAAAAAAAAAAAAAAAAAAAAAAAATTAGTTAAAGATAATAAATGTATAAAAAAACGTATTCTTTTTTAGAAATACACTCATATATGGAAAAAGAGAGTGGGTTAGAAGTATTGTTGTCAAATTCGCGAGTTGACTCTCCGAGTTTAGCATTTTTACATTTTTATCTTACAAAATCGAGTCGTGCCATTGGTAAATTCGTTATCATTGCAAACTCGGTTAAACTCTTTGAGTTTATATATCGAGTTTACCATTTTTGCGTTTTCAACTTACAAAACCATGTTAACTCACCCTTAAACCTGTGTCAACTTCTTCAATTTGATCATGTTCAACGGCTTTAAATATAATTTTTATAGAAATTTCTTTGTTAGATATGATAAATTATGAATGTTTATGCATTTAATTTCAATTATTTGAATTTAAAAAATATTTAAATCAGATTGTTGTTATTTTTTATATTTTAATTATTTAATTATACACTATTAATATTTATTTAATAGTAAAAGTAAACTCTCATGAATTTACGATTTGAGCTTATCTCACTATCACGAGTTTGACAACTTTAGTTAGAAGGAATACGTTAGTAATAGACACAGAGAGAGTAATGAGAACCAAGATGTGATAATTAATACAGTGATATACTTTCTCGTCAAAATTGTAAGATGTTTTTAATTAATTCTCATATATAAATAAAAATAGCTAAAACATTAAATTTATCATAAAATTCAAGTGACTATGCTTACTAAGTCACTAAACTCTATTGTTGTATTAATTTTTTACTCTAGCTTTCTTTCTCACTACTCTTATTAAATATAAATATAAATGAAAACATAATTAACATTAATTGCCAATATCAAAACTTCTTATAAAAAGGTTAAAAAAAATACCTTCTTAAGTTTCTGACTGTTGAGTTGCGCAGGAAGAAATTGACGAGTTTGCAAACAAGTTCCCTGACCGTTTCAGAGTCTATTATGTTCTAAATCAGGTTTGTTTTCTTTTATCAAATCCCTATTTTATCTAAACACGCCATAAGAAAAGGAAATTATACTTATTTTTGTTAAAAAGAAAACACATACATGGTGTTCAGATTTATTATTTTAAATTAAATAAATTTAAACCATTAAAATTTGACAGTTCATATTTAAATTTGACTTGCAGTTTACATATGTAGACTATTATTAAAATATTATATATATATATATATATATTTCTCTTAGACTTAGGGTTATAATTATAGGAACAAGTTGATTAAACTTTTGTACAAATTCGGAAAATCTGATTTTGGAGTGTTCCTACAATTAGTAGTTTATATATATATTATTAATTTTTCTATAGGGTAACAATGAATTGTACATATCAATTTTTTTTAAAAAAAATTTAAATTTATTTATTTATTTGAATAATGGTTTTATAAGACATTAAATCTTTATCATTCATTCTTTCTTTCTTTCTTTCTGTTTTTTGATTTATCAGCGAATATAAGATTCTAAGAGTAACAACAAAGGAAAGGAGATTTTTTCCTTATTTTTTTCTCATTGGATTCATCTAGGCCTTGATTGGGAAAGTGAGAGAAGATTTACACTAGTATTATATTAATTGGATGGATGTAATTTAAAGATTATGAGGGATGATAAGAAAAAGAATGATGAGAGAAACCCAACCCACAACAAAAAGGGAAGCGAGGGAGGAATTATGAAGGGATTTGGATCCTATGCATATATGCATGTCATACACCAATGTCTAAATAAATTAATAATCCAAGTGGCTTGGAATCAATTAATTGGGTTCTTTGAGTGGGTGGACCCAACATGGGTTTAATTAGAGCCCCAAGAAAATCTAGAGACCATAAGACTATTTCCTCCTTTAGGGCCCAAACATCGCAAAGTGGTCACAACTACAAAATCGTGGTAGGGATAAGGATAAATCCATGAGTCGTGAAAAAACAATGATGAAATGATGACTCAATCATTGTGTTAAGCCAACGAGGATTGACACAATTGGCTAAGGTGTCGACCTTCATCCCAAAAAGGAGGAGGTTCGATACTTGCTGGTCGATATGAAGGCCTCGTTGGTAGACGATCTGTAGGTACCTCTATAAGCGCCCTTTGAACATGGAGGCATGCCCTGGCCCTGGTGGGATACCAGTGTCTACCCCCACCTAAACTTTTTTATAGCAAAAAAAAAAAAAAAAAAAAAGGAATCACTGAGTTAAAACTTATTGAGGACGGCCCATTACAATTTATGCTTAATAAACCTGTACCTCAAAGGAGAATGACATCTAGGTTCCAACTATGAGAAATAATATATTGATAAGTCTTATAAGTTGTTAATGACAATCGATTTATTTGTTAATTCTCTCTATTCACTTGTCAATGGGGATTTTTCTAATATTATTTCCCATTGTTGGGACCTAAAAATCATTCTCCGATTCTCTAATCCCAAAATAAAAGATATAAGTGAGAATAATGTTGGTAAGCTTTTACCTAATAACATATGTTGAATTTGCGGTAAAATTAAAGAAAATACATAATTATGACTATATCACATTACACGTTTTTCTTTTTCTACTTTCACTCAGTGGGAAAGAGAGGTAAATGAATATACTTTGCTCTCATTTTTCACAATCTTTTTTTATATTGGACACTATTCGTGAATATGACCATTTCTTTTTTCCCCATCCCCTCACTTGGCAGCCTCCTAAACCATGGAATGGTGGGGTTGGGTTCATATCCAAGGAAATGATCCAAACCTATTGTCCTGCACCAGCACCTGATATCCAGGTATATATATATATATATATATATTTGATTCTAATAAACAAGGAATAATAAAAATTTGAGAGAATTACTATAAAATCAAAAAAAAAAAAAAAAAAAAATGGATTTAATAATAAAAAAAGTTTCAATAACAAGTGAACAACATAAATCTATTGTCATTTCCTTCATCAGAATTTATTATTCCATGTGCATCAGTTGTTATTAAAATTTTATCAAACTTTTTTAAGTGATCAACAACCAGCATTTTCTATATTAATTTCTTAGTCAATGAAAACAGGTAAACGATTTAAGTGTAAGAAGCGTGTTTTCTTCAGAGACTACATAATGCAGTTACAATTTTCAAACACTTAAAACTAAAGAAGCTTAAAAATTCAAGGATGGAGATAATAGCATACTCCTCTAATATATTTGCATAGGTTTTTACTTTTTGATCAGATTCCAATCCTTATTTTGGAGAGTTATGGTTTCATGTTGCAGATACTAAGGTGTGGTCCTCCAGCTATGAACAAAGCCATGGCTACTCACCTTGATGCACTTGGCTACACGCATGATATGCAGTTTGAGTTCTGATTTTCTTTTCTTCCAAACAGTTATGTTGCCCTTTTTTTTAAGTATACATTTGGTCCTATAATTTGGGGTTTCAATTTGCTGCCTTAACTTTTAAATGTATATTTTTAGTCCTGTTGCCCTAACATAATTCGTCTCAGATGATGATGTTTTATAACAAATTTGGGAAAATAATAGCAAAATACCATTTTAATCACAAAAAAAAACCCTAAAATCTCTGTTAAATTAGCGGAAAAAAGAAAGAAAGAAAATCTAGTAAGAATATGAGATTTTGAAGTTTGGGTGTTGACAACTTGAGTATATGAATTAACAACTTGAAAATAGAAATTGAAATTTGAGTTCCTTAAGTTGTCACTATGTATACTCAAGTTGCTAATTGCTATTATTAAGTTTTTACTTCCTAAACTTAAGTTATTAACAACCAAACTTCAAAATCCCATATTCATACAAGGTCACTTATTTATCCTTTTACTAATTTAATAAACATTTTAGGATTTTTATAATCCAAATGGTATGGTTTTTTCTGTCATTTTTTCTTATTATTAATTTTGAAAATAAGACTTTATATGTTAGAGTTTGATCATGTTTTGTCAATATTAAAATTTCAATTTAAACATTTTCTTATTGATGACCATTAGAGATACAAGACTAAATATACCTATTTAAAGTTAAAAGATTAAACTGAAACCATGTATAAAGTTAAATAACTAAAGGTATACTTTTCCCCCCCCCCCCCCCCTTTTTTATATATATATTTTAAAATGAAATGTGTCTCATATGTCAAATAATTATAGTAAATCATAATAACAGTATAATGGAAATGATTGGTGCAAGACAAATATTGACATTGGCACATAATAATTTTTGAGTAAAACTTCTATCATTGTTCATTTTAAGCATTAATTTATTCTCATTAAACCATTTTTTAACAATAAACTATAATATATAACTAATGCTAAAAGCCCATAAAAGCAACTCTGAACACAAACTTTTCTCCTTAATTTCCCTATGTGATAAGTGTAATGGAATTTTTAAAAGTGCAGATTAAATATCTCTATATAACATCACTTGGTTCATCTCATTAGTATATAACATTTGAGGACCGAAATTGGCTAAGTACATATTTTGGTGTTTCTGAATTGCAAAAGCCCCATGAATATCTCTAACTGAACATGAATCAGATGTACATTATGGAACATGTACAATCAATATCTTAGCCTTCCGCATTTGGATTCGCAGACTGCTTATTAACTTAGATTGGGAGGCAAAATTTGGGTATGCATTAATTCTATCAGCTTAATCCTGGAATATTAACTCTGGAACAGCAATCACTCTGCCCTGTTAACTTTTATTTTACAAAAACACCCCAAGATTTTTAAATTACTTATTACTGGAAAGTATACTTCTCAAAAGCATGAAGGAGCCAAATACTAGCTCATATGTAGGAATCCTACCATATTACTAGAAAAGCAAAATTACCTTCTTTGCAAAAAAGAAACTACTCCTCTTACTTTTAATGTATGATCTAATTGTGGAGTTGATCTTCATCATAAATATAAGACTGATTTATTATATTTGTCAATCTTTTCCTAATTCATCAATATGATTATTCTTCAACAATAATCAAGTAAAAGAGAGATTGAGGAAATTAAGGAAGATGATTAGGGTGTTTTTAAAAAAAAACATGTCATATTAAATAACATAATTAACATCTTTAATATAATATAATTAGTTAAATAGGGCTACATTAAGGACCAAAGGGAATAACATAAATATTATCTAAGAGCATGGCTTGCCCTAACCCATGAGGCATATTTCCATTGTCTTTACGTCTGCATAAATGCAAGTAAGGAATGCTTTATTATCGCAAATCTCTTCTGAGTATGATGAATGTAAAATCCTTTCATTATAGCCACACTATACCAAGTAGTTAACCAAATCATCCATTCAAAACACTACTATAGTCAGAAAGAAAAAATATTACAATAAGAGACTGCCATAGTGTTATGGCCTTGAATATTAGGCCCAAATATGGTGCAACCCAACAAGGACGCACCTTGACAAAGGCCTTCTGTAAGAAGGTAGAACACTAATCACCCTATAAATAAGCCATTAATCCCGGCAATACAAGTAGTGGAGCAGGGATGCGTCAGATAGTGGAGCAGGCATTTGTAGAACGTGGATATGCATGTTGCCTGAGGAATGGACGCAACACCAGCAAGACGAAACCCTATGTAATCTCTATAATAGGAGATTACCCACAAGGTGCACACATTCAATTCATATCCTTTTACTATTCAATTACACTGTGCACACACCTCACCCCTTTGGCTAAACGTCATTCTCGTGTAGTACAGTGATCCGCAGATATTCATTGGTGTCTTCTTCATAGACACCACTGAGCAATCTTCTTTTCGGTATTAAGCTCCCTTATACCCCAGGGAGAGCATACAAATCCTACATAAACCATATACTAACCCACTGTGGTTAGACATCTGTGTTCTTCAGACAGAACATTGGCGCCGACCGTGGGGAGAGATAAATTTCGATTCCCAAACCACAAACGACCACTGAAATGGCCGTAAGCACTAGGAGTCGCAGTCAAGCAACTCGGCAGGATCAATTGCCATAAAGGCAGCCATAGCAGCTGCTCCAAGAGCAAACGATCCAATATTCAGATTCGGTGGCTCCAAATCCTAACCATGTCTCCATGAGGACTGAGGGCGAGACGGAGGATACTGCAAATTCCCCTCATCCGAAATTGGCTAAGTACAATTTTGCGGCAAAACCCTTCGCCCCCTTCTCTTGAGTTTCAAATCGACCATCCCGACATTAAAATGTTGCATAACACCATGGAATCAATGCTCCACCGGCTGGAGAATATAGAGACTCGTGGCCGGCTTCAGAGAGAGGAGGATGCCAGGAGTATTAAGGATGAGATGGACCGCCAAAATGCCTCATTATGGAAGAGCGTATTGGAACAGCCGGAACGATCTTTGGCCCGAGTCGGGTTATGGCCTCGACTTATGTGCACACCAACGATGAAGAACCCTATGGAGATCGTGAGAAGGAAAATTTGGACGTCAATGACCGAGATAAGGTTCTTGAAGGAGAGAGTAGAAAAATACGGTTGATGGAAGAGCGCATAAGGATGCTTGAGAATCTTGCTCAGCGGGATACTTTGAGTTACTCATACCAACTTAGCTCGAGCAAAGGGAAAGCAGCCAGCAAAGAACTTAGATTCCAGAAAGGAAGACACTACACTCCCATAACTTAGATTGAGATACAATTTGGGTATGCATTAATTCTATCAGCTCAATCCTGGAATGTTAACTCTAGGAACAGCAATCACTCTGCCCTGTTAACTTTTATTTCTCAAAAACACCCCCAGATTTTTAAATTACTTATTACTGGAAAGTATACTTCTCAAAATATTTACCACCTAGTGCTCAAGGAAGAAGAAAATTGGGCCAAAATCAAACTTTCAATTACTAAAGTAGCACAAAAGCATGAAGGAGCCAAATACTAAACTCATATGTAGGAATCCTACCATATTACTAGAAAAGCAAAATTACCTTGTTTGCGAAAAAGAAACTACTCCTCTTGTCCTTAATGTATAATCTAATTGAGAAGTTGATTTTGATCATAAATGTAAGATTTATTTATCATATTTGTTAATTTTTCCTAATTCACCAATATTGATTATTCTTCAACAATAATCAAGTAAAGAGAGATTGGGGAAATTAAAAAAAATGATTATAGTGTTTTAAAAAAAACATGTAATATTAACTAACATAACTGACATCTTTAATCTAATAAAATTAGTTAAATAGGGCTTACATTAAAAACCAATGGGAATAACATAAATATTATCTAAGAGCATGGCTTGCCCTAACCCATGAGGCATATTTCCATTGTCTTTCAGTCTGCATAAATGCAAGTAAGGAATGCTTCATTATCACAAATCTCTTATGAGTATGATGAATGTAAAACCTTTGTTATAGCCGCACTATACCAAGTAGTTAACCAAATCATCCATTTAAAACACTACTATGGTAGGAAAGGAAAAATATTACAATAAAAGACTGCCATAGTATAAAAGATTTTAATTTAATCCTTAAAACATTAACCATGTAATGGAGACCTTTTGTTTCTTAGCTTTAGGGTCCACAATCAATAATTAATCAAGGATTGCAATATGAAGTAAACATAGAATTGTTCTCTCTCTTAAGGAACCTTATATTGATTGATAAGTAATCTAAATGCCATGTAAATCCATTATTAACAAGGGGAAAATGGTTTTGGATTTTCAAATCTATAAACTAAGACCCAATAATGAATTAAATTTCCTAAGACTAAAGATAACCATCAACTAAATAACAATTAGAGAGCTACAAAGAGAATACCGAATGCAAGACGGAGGGAGTGAGTCAAAGGATGAACCCTTACCTGAGAGGTGTCATTATGGGCTTTCTCCGAAAGGAGATGAGACCCCGAGATTGTTGACTGATCCCGGATGACGTGTTTAGTCGTCCTGAGGATAAAGAATTTCTCGAGTGGTCTACCTTGAGGGTCTGGGTCCGGGATTGGTTACGGTACTGTCGTTGGTATTACAATAATGTCCTTCAAGACTAGAATAAATATGTAGTCATTGTGAAACCTGTAACTCTTTATGGGTGCTCATGAGAACCCGTAACCTTTTATGGTGCTCATGAGTTATAACTTGTAACTACTTAGGTATTTGTGAGAACCTGTAACCCATTACGGTATCATGAGTTATGATTTCAGGAAAAAAAAATCATTACGGAACCCGTAACTCTTTACGGATGCTCATGAATTATAACATGTAACTCTTTACAGTACTCATGAGTTGTCCCAAATTGGTTTCCTCCATCAAAAACTCTTTACGATGTTCATGAGAACCCATTATTAAATGATAAAGAAATACTCAGGAGATATTTTCAGGATCTACTTAATAAAACAACTATTTGGGGTTTAGGATTACCTTAGATCACTCAAAGACTTCAAAGTTTATGATGTCCTCTAATGTTGATCCATATGGCTATCTCCCAATTGCCTTGAGAACCTCTTCTTCCTGACTCCTCCTTCTCCTTGAATGCTTGCTAGGCGATGGTAAGGTTGATGATTCAAGTTCTTGAGTTTTTTTTCCTCAATATGGTGATGGTCTTTCAAGGTTAGGTGGAGGAGAACAAGATTGGATCTTACCTTTCTTGGATTGAACCTTGGATGCCGCGCCTTTCTTGGATGAGCCGTATGCATAAAGCTATTCAAGACTACACGGCCAAAACTTCTAAAAATGTCCAAAATTAGGTGCCCTAATTTCAGCTACTTAATTAAGGTTAAACCCTAATTAAATTAAAGGTAAAGGTGTAAAAATGCACATGTGCTTTCCCTTAGGAGCACTTAAGACTAAGTGATTTTTTTAGGTGCAAAGTGACTATGTGGTTATAAAATATGTGCAAAAGTCGCACTCCCCGTTAAATATAAAACGACCGTAAAAAACCTTTGATTTGGGATAATGTATACAATGTCATCGAGTCCTCATGTTCATGATTCCTATCATAGATCATCAAGTGAACATCTATTCTATTCATATGACTTTTGTCTTTAAACGCATATTTACCTTAAAATAAAGGCGAGACATAAATATGATAAAGATAAAATGTACTCATTTATATTAATCATGAAATACTAAAACGCAGAAAGGTGTTCATTGTTGAAACAAATTGTCTTTAGGACACCCACTTACTAACACACCATTGAGGACTTCTTCAATGCCCCTGTTGTGAACCGCAATTGGAACAAGGAGTGATCCACAATTGCAAAGGATTGGTTCAATTGACTATCTAGTTCACTTTTGATATTGGTAGTTTAACCGCTAGATTTCATAAGTTACGAACTTCAGTTCTCACTGAGTTTGATGCTTAATTCATATTATCACATTCCTTAAGCATTATTAAGAACCCCTAGTGTGTGAATATGATTGATTAATGCAATGGGCTCTCTCAGTCTCACATTAACTCAACTACCCAATCATTATCACGCAAAGCTAATTGAATGAACAATGAAATACTTAAAAAGACATACATATATAATCACATATTTATTAAAGCTCATAGTTCTACAATAATCCAATCAAAGTCACAATTTTTTCAAGTCTATGAAGTCAATTAAATGAAAATCACAATTTTTTCAAGTTTATGGAGTCAATTAAATGAAAACTCAACATGAAGTTCTTAGCTCTAAAAACCTAAGAACATAAATCACAATAGTAGGTAAACATTGAAGGAAGCAAAAGAAATTCCCTGCTGAAACTCTAAACTCAAGCTAACAAAACCACCCAAAGAGTTAGATAACTTAGCCACCTATAAGAGCTGGTTCTCTCACCACCAACTCCCCACATGTACACACTAGCCATGGTTGGAAAAGAAGGAGCAAGTGAAGAAGATGAAGGAAATGGGATATATTGAAATGAGGCCGCTTGAGATGGAAGGAAACGATGGAAGAGTATGGAGACGCTTGGAAAGTGAGGGCCTAGGGCTCCAAAATGCATAAGGAATCAAGTAATATTAGTTAGTGTTAAATATGATTAGTTTTGATGTTATCAAATATAGATACCAAGTATTAAGAGCACAAAGTTTGCAAGATGTTTTTATTTCCTACATTGACTAATGACTATATTTAATGTGAAATATCTTATAGATTAATTAAACAAATAAAGATATCAAGTTGGATCATGGAGAGTAATCAAGAAGAAGAGCAAGAAGATATTGAAGAATGAAGTTATCAGCTATGGGGAGAAGAAATTAAGAAAAGAAAGAAGTTACTGAGTTAGAATGTGAAGAATGATCAAGAAGAACAAAGATTGAAAGAACAACTTGTAACACCTTACTCTAGGGTTATTTATCAAAGCTGTCTAGCCATTTAATAACCACATGTGACCCAATAAGTACCCATGGAAAGGCAAAAAGCTTGAAAATCTTTCCAAAGATTGGGTACCAAGAGATTAAGAATTTTCCTGAAACATAGAAAATTCATACCTAAATCAATTTAGCTACAAATTTAGTATTTCAAATCTCAAAGTTTATCTCTTGGAAAGATATTTCATAGAAAAATAAGACCTAGGTTTGTTTCTATTCCATTTGGTAAAGAAACACCCATTTATAAAATCTAGACGGGATATTTTTGATTTCCAGTCATCTTTGAAAACTCATATAATTTATTATAAACATCCAAAAATTATGAAATAAGACTCATATTAAAGGTTTGGATGTGTACTATAATACTGCCAAATTTCATAACCTGGGTAAAATCTTTGCCTTATCAAATGTCTTTTTCAAAATTGTGGCACATCAATAAAACATCAATTAGCTAACTTACCTACTTTATGCATTTTTAGCTATAATTTAATACACCACTTACTTTGACCTTTACTTAGCTCTCATGCTCCTCCTATAGAGGATAGATATATACCAAAATGTATGTGTGTGTGAAAATCTTATATAAATTCATATAATAGCCATTGAACAAAATCCACTTTAATAGCAAAGTAATCAAAAAAAGCTTCTCAAGAGTTTCAAACTTCAAGTTTCCTCCACTAGCTTGCTTTCTCCTTTAGGAATACTTGCCCCCACTATCGCTAAATGGGAAAAAAAAGGTGTGAGATTCGGGGAATCTCAATAACAAAATTAATTTTCCCTAATTCATATTGAAAATACATTTAAATCAAATTATTTCCATTTTATATTTTTATTATTTAGTTATATACTTTTAACACCTATTTATTAATAAAAGTAATGTGTTATAAATTTACAATTCAGGTTCATGATCCAAATTTACATTATTATCACGACTTTACTTATTAAACTCGTTAGTACGTGAATTTAACAACCAAGTGATAGCCATGCCTAACTAATCATGTGGCAAGGAATTCAATGTTAAAGGGGAAAAAAATTATCGCAGGCAATTCAATTAAGGGAAAATTTTATTAAAGGACAACAGGACCAAATTTATTTCAGTTAAAGACTAAAACATTATGAAATATCACTACAAGACCAAGGACCAAAATGAAAATAAATTTTGTAGCTAAAATGACAACAATATTCCTTGATTAATTTTTTTTATAAAAATGTTTGATCGTCACTGGAGTTCTAGCAACCGGTCACGGCCACCACCATTGGCTATCGAAGCTCTGGCACCGACCACCATAAATTAATATGTTATTTATAAGAGGATTCCACTTGTTCATGAAGAGTAAAACATTTGCTAATGTGACTTGTTCAATTTGTATTGCCCATATGTATAATCCACTTGTTCATGAAAAGCTAGACACTTACAAGTGGAACTTGTTCATAATCTTATGTTTTCTTATTAATATATTAATTTGTGTTGTTCATATGCTTGTCTCACTTGTTCATGAGAAGCTTGACACTTACAAATGACCAACAAAAGTTCGACAAGTCTCATTTACAAGCGTGCAACTATTTTATGAATAAGTAAGGACACATATTGTTCTTGGAGTTTTGATGATAACACGACTTCGATGTGATTAAGGTTTTGAATTGAAAATTATTAAGGTTTTGAATCAGTGAATATGGCCTAAGTTAGGAGTGTACTCGAGTATGCCCTTCAGCTTACTCGAGCATGCTTAGTTTGATAGTTTATTTAAGTGTTCATAGGACACTACTCGAGAATGGATTCAATAATACTTGAGTATGAAACCAGATAAAGCACTTTGCATTTACATAAGAAGACTGTTACTCGAGTACACATATTGCGCTACTGGAGTATGTCTTGATCTAGAGGAAAGTTCAGAGATACTCTCAATAGTACTCAAGTATAATCTATGGCTTCCTTGAGTAAGACCTTAAGTCTACTTGAGTATAAGGTTCATCTGTGAAAGCCTTCATCTCTGTCAAACTGTTACTCGAGTATAGGGTAAGCAGTACTCGAGTAAGGTACTCGAGTACAGGTAACTTGTTACTCGAGTGCTTGTGTTTTATCTCTTACATTTTCTCTTTGTTTGAAGTATACCCAAGTACAATTTGAATGTTACTTGAGTAAGGCACTCGAATAAGAATAATTGATTACTCGAGTATAAATATTTCAATCTTATATTTGCTCTCTGCCTGTGGTGTACTCGAGCACTCTTCTACTACTACTCGAGTATGTGGAGAATAGTACTCGAGCATCAGCTGCTAACAATTGTCTAAGTGTAGTGTTTCAGCGAATAGTAAAGGATACTTGAGCACTGAGGACTTGGTACCCAAGTATGCTACTCGAGTATAAGGACATTGTTACTCAAGTATGTTCTTCACAGAGCTCTCTGTTGTGTAGTGCTGTGATGATACTCGAGTACGGTTGTTTTTGTGGGCACCTGTGAAAGCTTTTTCATAGAGATACTTGAGTACTATGGTATGGATACTCAAGTGTGGTTCTTCATCTTTTAGAATCATTCACTATCACAGTAATTGTGAACTTAAATATTTTGGGTTATTATCTGTTTCTGTTTAAATCTTTCTCAAAATTTTTTATGCTATTACTAACTATCTTTTGAGTGGATTCCAGATGATTAATGAACGATTAAACTGTGATTAGCCGAAAGCAACTTCGTGTGTCAGAAACATTTAATGTTTGCAGAAACAGAGGCTACACACGGAATGAAACTCTTTAGTAGACGAAATTATTCCTTCAAGGCATACCCATTCCAGCGAATGTTCTGGTCAACTTCGGAGCACAAGTACATCGACGGCAAGTGCATTTGATGAAGTAACATTTGACTATGCCTAACGGAAACCATCTGTACCTACTTCCTTCAAGGCATACCCATTCCGGTGAATGTTCTGAGTCAACTTCGAACCACAAGTACGTCGACGGCAAGTGCATTTGATGAAATAACATTTGACTATGCCTAATAGAAACCATCTGTACCTACCAAAAGTTTGAAAAGTCACAACGGCTACATTTAAAGCTCTTCAACAACATTAATGGAAGTTCATATAAAAGCTCAACGCATTCAATTCGCCAACTACCGAAACTCTACACATTCAATTTGACATTATTGTGATTAACTGTTTCATTCACTTCACTTAATATCTTCGGATATCCTTGTATTTCAATTATTATTATCATCTACTCAGTAAGTAGTTTAAACACTTATTTGATTATTTGTTTATCGGTTTAATCTCAAGGTAGAGGGATCTTCAGTGTGGGTGTACAATTATAACTTGTAAGAGGGAGTCAATCCGAGTGTGAAAGGATTGCTTCGAGTATAGAGTATTAATTGTATCTGTGATTGTGAGATAATGAAAATCCCAGAGTGTCTGGGGATTGAATGTAGGTCAAAAGTTGGACCGAACTGGTATAATTTCTATGTTCATTCTCTATCTCTGTCTCTATGTTATTGTTCATCGGGCGAATAGCTAAAAGAATCTTTAAATCTCCTATTTACCACTTAGGTGATATTCCACTTTCACATATGAACAACATAAATTGAACAAGCTGCATTTGCAAGTGTTCTGCTATTCATGAATAAGAGTGCAACTCTTCATGAACAAGCAGAATCCTTCTATGAACAACACATTAATTTTCGGTGGCTGGAGCTTCAACCGATCAACGCTGGAGCTTCAATGGCCAACTAGGGTGGCCACTCTAGCCCAATGGTGATATATCCTCGTTCACCAGAGATCTGACAACGGTCAAACCTTTTTATTAAAGAAACTAAAGAATGCGACATTATTATTTTTTATCTACAAAACTTATTTTCATTTTGGTCCTTGGTCTTATAGTGAACTTACAGAATGTTTTGATCCTTGATTGAAATAAATTTGGTCTTGTGGTTCTTTAATGAAATTCTTCCTTCATTTAATTGGGCTCTTTGAGCAACAAGCCCACCCAATTAGAGCCGAATGCAAAGTCTTGAGGGGACAAGGATAAAAGGGAAAATCCCTTTAAGGTCCCAAGGGACCAAGAAAATGTAAAAAAAGTCTCACAAAAAATTCTAATATCCCAAAAGTATTAAAGAATTATTAAAACATACAGATGAAGTTGTTATTACTAGTCTACTGATGGAGTTAATGAAATTTTTGAGATATTAGAATTTTCCATGGGACTTTTTTGACATTTTCATAGTCCCTTGGGACCTTAAAAAGATTTTCCTAGGATAAAATGTCTGATTCAGAATAATCGAGTGAAAATTTAATGACAGAAGTGACTGCCCATTACAATTTAAGCTTAATAAACCTTCACATTAATATCAAAATAAAAGATATAAGTGAGAATGTTGATAAATTCTTTTCCAAATTTCCACAACAACAAAAATGCTTTTTCCAGATAACAGGTGTTGATGCATGACTATACCACATTACGCATTTTTGTTTTTAATTCTGCTTTCACTCGGGGGAAGAGAAGTAAATGAATCTGCTTTGCTCTCAATTTTTGACCCTAACTTCCACATTTTTCACATTGTTTTTAATATTGGACACTATTCGTGAATATGATCATTTCTTCTTCTTTTTTTAATATTGGAGTGGTAAGGTTCGGTTCATATCCAAGGAAAAGATCCAAACCCATTGTCCTGCACCTGATATCCAGGTATTTTTCATTCACTAATAAACACAGAATAAATTTGGGAACATTACCATGACATCCCAAGGAATTTAATAATCAAAATGTCCCGATGATAAGCGATTAGCACAATTTATCATCATTTCTTACCCTCAAAATTGTTATTGAACTTTTGAATTTAGGGCCTTATAGTAATTGCCAGACTAAATTTCCGTTTCATGCACCCAACAGTATCAATACATTAATCTTATAGTGAATGCGACTCCAAAAAAATAGGTAAAAGATTTAAGGCTAACAAGTGTGTTTTCTTCAAGATTGCAGTTGCAAATTTTCAAACACTGAAACTAAAGAAGCTTAACAATTCCAGGATGGAGATATTAGTATACTCTTCATATTTGCACAAGTTTTTACCTCTTGATCAGATAAAAATCCTTATTTTGTATAGGAATTGTTACATTTTGCAGATCCTAAGGTGTGGTCCACCAGCTATGAATAAACTCACCTTGATGCACTTGGCTAGCCACCAAAAAATGCAGTTCGAGTTATCATTGTTTACTTTTATTCGATAAGGTTGTTATTTTTTTATGGAACGTGTCTCATATATCAGAATGATAGGTGAAAGACAAAGCTTGACAATGTCACATAACAATGTAAGAGTACAGCTACTATTATTGCTTATTTCAAGCTTTTATCCCTCATTAAACCATTTTTTTAACAAACCAGAATTACATAACCAATGGTTTTAAAAAAAAAAAAAAAAAAAATCGAAGAAACTATTAAACAGACATTTCTCCTTTCCCTGTGTGTAGTGTGACGGAGTTTTAAAAAGTGCAGCTTAAATATCTCTACAACAGCATCTGTTTCATCTCATTGGGATGTAACATTTGAGGACCAAAATTGCCTAAGTACATACTGGTGTTTCTGAATTGCAATAACGCCATAAACACCTCTAACTGAACATGAATAAAATGTACAATAGGAACAGTGGGCAATAAATATCAAACCTCTTACCTCCACCTTTTCAGCCTTTTACAGTTATATTTGCAAGCATTATGGCGTAGCAGGAAGAGTTAGAAGCCCAAAACGACTGCTTGTCAACTTAGATTGGGAGGGCAATGTGGGTATGTAATAATTCTATCACCCAATCCTGGAATGTAAACTCTGCAACAGCAATCACTCTGTCCTGTCAACTTTTATTTCTCAAAAAAAATTACCTCAAGACACCCCAGATCCACTTATTACTGGAAAGTATACTCCTCAAATTATTTACCGCCTGGTGCTCAAGGAAGGAGAAAATTGGGCAAAAATCAAACTTTCAATTACTAAACTGGCGCAAAAACTCTTTTAAGGAGCCAACTACTAGAATCATATTACTAGAAAAGCGAGGGCTCAAATATACATTACCTTCTTTGCAAAAAAGAAGCCAACATTTATTACCCACGAGCATGGCTTGCCTTTACCCATGAGGCATAATTACCATTGTCTTTCACTCTGCATAAATACAAGGAATGCTTCATTATCACAAAACTTCTTATGAGTATGATGAATGCAAGAATGAACCCTTTCTTTGTCAAACTGAAGACTCAACAAACATTTAGATGATTGTATTATCAACATTCAAGAAAAGGCCAGGATAAAAATAAAAATTTAAAGCAATGTGAAGGAGTTAACTGATTATATATTTTAAATTTTGGATATAAGCAAATGTAATAGATAGATGAGAATGAAAAGTTTGGGGATAATAAACAAGCATCAGTAACTATGTGCCAATTAATGTTACACAGTGTTTCTTCCCTTTATTTTTCTGTGTCTCTGTGTGTGTGTTTTTTTTTTTTTTTTTTTTTTTTGGGGGGGGGGGGGGTTGGTGGGGGGGTTCAATGTGTCAACCCGGACTGGAAAGTTTACTTACAGATACATGTCATCTTGATTGATATCAGGGAATAAATTAATATAAAAGCGAAGCCCATCAGGGCTTATATCCCTGCACAGTAATCCTGAAAATGATTTGGCATTTCGTCAGTCCATAGTTAAGTCCACAAAAATATTTGAACAGTTGAACAGCTGCATACCCTTGCTCTCAGCAGTAAGGAGGTGCTCCTTTGCCATTGCTGGGGCAACTCCCAGTGTCCTCGCTGCATCACTGGCACTTATCCCAGCTCGGAGAGCATCAGGCTTCAGAACAAGCATCCTGATTTTAACAAAAACCTACATCCAGCAGCTCTAGTATTAGAATCTGAAAAATAGTAGTAGAAACAGGGAAAATAGTAAGAGAGAAAAAGAGAAAGAGTAGAGAATAAGAGGAACTCTAGAACAAGAATCTATAATCCTAGAGAAGAGAGAAGATGAATGAAAGGATTAGAGAGAAATGAAGAAAGGAATGGAGAGAGAAGGAGAGGAGGAAGAGTAGATGGATGAGAGAAGGAGATACTAGAATCAGAATCTGAGTTCTAGGGAAAGAGTGGAGCCAATAACTTCATTCATTCATGATGACGATTCTACACATAATAAGTTTATATAGCCTGACAAGGAAACTGGAAGTAACTTCCAATGACTTAAGATAAGACTTAACAGACTGATTCATAAAATAATTACCGTTCTGATCCTATTTATAAGTCCAGTTTCAGAGAAGTAAGTGAGATTGTGACAATTTTGCCCATATTAATTGTACTAATGAAAATAGAGAGAGAAGAAAGAGTTGAAAAATACACCTTCATAAATGAGGGCAAAGTTCCCCATAATCATTAAGTTAACTACTTCTTGGTATGTGTGATTTAATTAAAAGAGACTTATAAATAGGACCAAAATGGTATTGCATAAATTTACCAATAACCGATTCATAAAATAACTAATGCATAAAACTACACCTTATTCATTCTTTTCCTCCTAGAGTACACCTGAAACTGATATTGGACTATATCACTTAAGTTTGATTTGATAATCTCCCCTTCCAAGGGAAGCATCAATTATTGCCATAACTAGGATTTGTTAGTCATTTATTGCCATCTTTTCCTCTTCCATACCTCATTGAAGGGGACTGTATCTGTACTTACCAAGGTTGTTGAATCGCAATACAAATCGTGAATCGTTTGACTGCTTTTTTGAATCGTGAATCGTAAATCGTATCGAATCGTAAGATTCAGAAATAAATGAAAAATAAAACATTACAATATTGATTTCAATTATGCACCTATTTTCTATATAATTTTAATCAAAAGATAATAAAAAAAGTCTTCCAGACTTTATGTAATATCTATAATGGACATGAATAAGCCCAAGAAAGTAGGGGAGATTATTGATGAGCTGGAGACATTATTGGAGTTTATGGTAAGGCTGTACATTTTTTCTCTCATGCGATAATATCAAACATGTGGTGAGAAACTTAAAGATATTTAATAATATTTTAATATATTTTAAATGGAAAAAGAGTTTTAAAAGAAGAAACACACTCCGTCACCGTCCCGATTTCGATTTCAGCCCTATGATTCAAGGCGTCTTCTTCAAGTTCTGCAAAGTACCCCCAGCGACCTAGCTTCTTCAAGGTGTCTTCTCTGCAACTTCGCTGTACAGTTTACACTCTCTCTTCTTCTCTCAAACTCTCATCTCCTTCTCGATGAGGCGTCTTCTCGTCTTCACTCTGCAACTGCACTGTACAGTGTCCACTCTCTCTTCTTTTCTTTTCTTCGCTGTACAGTGTTCTTTTTTCATTAAACTCCCACAACGACTCTTGGTTTTGTAAGCGTCGAGGGTTTAAAAATTTCAATTGCAAACGAGGGGTTTAAAAATCTGAATCGAAACTTTTCAGCGATTCACGATTTGAAACCAAATCGTCCGATTTATCGATTCAATATTGCGATTCCTGTGAAAAACGATTCAGAAGCACGGTTCGAATCGATTTTCCCCTGACTCGTATCGGATCGTGCGATACGTATCGGGTATCGTGCGATTCTAACAACTATGGTACTTACTAATCCTTAGCTTCGGAAATAATACTACTGAGTTCCATCAGATAGATAAAATTAGAAAGAGATAGATTGACTATATACTCAGGCTTTTAAATAGTCAAGTGAGATGACACAGGAATTAAAGAAGAAATTGTTACTAATCATGCATTACAGCAGATGCGAGCAGATATCCTAACCCTTGGTCTATTCTTCTATTGTTTTTTATTATCCTCATTATTGAACTTAATAGTAATACCTTAAGGCAAGGGAAGGAATAGAGGAAAAACGGTTCATGGTTCTGCAGCAGAACCATTTAAACAACTCAATATTTTGTAAATCAATACTTAAACTATTTGATGTTAAAAAAGGGATTGAAAATTTATTAATTATTTAAATCAGTATGACATAACTTGCACAGGTATATACTCCTTTACCATAATAATCCCCAAGTTTTATCCAATTATATGCAAATAGAATTTCATAACATCACTACCAAAAGACTGATGGAAAGATATTTTTTCAAAGGTAATCATAACATTATAACCTTCATTTTTTTTAGGTCAAAACATAAACTACGCTATATTGACTCCTCCCAAAAAGAGAGATCAACTAAAAATTATTCAAAAATTATTGAAAAACAAAAAGAAAATAAACAGATAGAAAAAATCACCTCTTCATCGCTGTGGGACTTATTTTGTATTACCATGACTCCGCTATCAAACTTCCGTAGTAACACTGGGCTGAAACAATTAACAAAATATGGTATAAAAAAAAAGAAATGAATGAAATAGTTAATGTACAAAATACATCTAAAAACGAGGATCATCTTGAACAAAGTAGAACTCCTTGGAGTATAATTTCACCTGACTTGTGATGTACCATGAAACCAATAAACAGGTAAAAAAATCACAATGTTATACGTACACATCAAACTTTTCCCAAAGCATACAAGCTTGCAACAAGTCATCAGGTGAGATCAATTCTGCACAAAAAGCAAATCAGCCAGCCAAAGGGAGGTGTAGACAATTTTTTCCAACATATGAAAGGCAATCATTTCCCAAAAAACACAAAAACAAAAAACAAAAAAAAAAAAAATAAAAAATTACTATGGGTGTTGATCAACACCTGTGCCACGAGCACGATTGAAGAGGCAATAGATATCAATGAGGTTGATCATTCCTCCAACTCTTTCAAGTGGAATTTTAACAAAATCTGCCAACTATGCATTAAAAAGGAAAAATAGTATTATAAAACTACATAAAAACGTGAAAGAGAAATCTCAGTCAAGAAGAACAATAGTTAATACTGTAGCATTAAGACCATAAAAATTCTGTTTCTTTTTTAATTGTAATAAAAATTATGTTACTTCTATGTAATGATGAAAAACATGCCAATTCATAAGCACGCTGATAGGTAAGTGAGATGAGGAACCCACTCCCAAAAACTAGCTATTGAGATGAGAGAACCAACCCACTAAAATAACCCAATGAGTATCCCATTCTACTTATTGTGGGACTTTATAACTCATACTACCTTTGATCATAAATATAAGACCCGTACAACTTTTTTTGAGATAGTAAGAAAGCTAATTAAATTACTTCAAAGTATTTATATTTTTAGTTTTTCTCCAAACTATTTTGCCTAACTTATCAACTAATATATAATCTAATGATACACAACATATAATATGATTAAGTAACTTATTTAGCTTCCTTAATCTCTCTAAAAAAGTCAACAGGGTCTTATATTTAGGACTAGAGGGAGTACTACCAAGTCTCCACTTGGCCCCCATGAAAAGCCAACATCCTAGTGGCTGCACTCCATGTCACTTTACTCAACCTTTTGCTTGTCAAAACCTTCCACAAGCAGCCCTCTCCAAAACCCACTGACAAGTACCTAAGTCGGATGGGAAACCCTACCCAAAAGCTAGCAATTGAGGAGGGAGAACCACCCACTTAAATACCCCATAGGACATCTCATTTTGGGCCTTGATATCCCATACTACCAAGTCTCAATCACACGCCTAAAAAAAAACATTGCTCTCATCCATTCAATTAAAATCAATCTTTAAAATGCTTGGACATACTAGTAATCTTGTGCAAGGCTTGAGCTCATGCTTGAAATTCCTCTAGTAAACAAACTAGTAATATAAGGCTCCATGGTCAAATTCATTGCTTTCATCTATTCAATTAAAATCAATATTTAAAATGCTTGGACAAAATAAGAAACTATTCTTAAGCAGAACGTCTTTGAAGTTTAAGCCTCTTTAGTTGACAAGCAACAAGATCTGACTGAATTAATAGACAATAAGAGGCAATGGCAAGAACCTGGCGAGATAACTGCTGATGATACAAAGCACCTGCAGACTCTTTGGTAACAGGGGATATAATACCAACACTCAATAACCAATCTTGCATCTCTTCCTTTGAACCCATCTCCTCATCGTTTGTTTCATTGGTTTGAGAATTTGAACTAGACAAAAGTTTTAGTCTCATTTTCTCTGCTAGTGTCACCATCTCTTTAGCCTTGCTCTGTAATACCAAACATCATGCCAAAACAACTTAATTCAAACACCCAAAATACAACAAATTAATCAATAAATTAACTACACAACTAATAGTAGACCTAACTGCAATACTGCCACAATCAAGTAGGACATCCGTTTAAACAACATTAAAATAAACCCAGCTTAAAAGCTTAGCAATGTGATTAGCAGAAAAATTACTTTTTACACGGGGCATTAGAAAGCATATTGAATGAATAATCTGACTTGCTCAAATCAATCAGATTGTCATTATCATTTTTCTTGATCGTTTCAAAAAAGGAAAAAGGAATATTTGCTCAATGAGTTTATAAATAAAGGAAAACTAATAATGCATATCATGAGGCCACACATACCATAGAAAAACCAAAGTAGGATTTCAGATCCACTTATAGAGGTGGAAGGATTTTAGGATACCTTTCCTAGCATGATCAACATGTAACAAGTCTAAGTTTCTGTTTTGAAGCTATATCCAAGTAAAGCTACGTGATTTGAACAAAGAGAGACGACAGAGACATGGGAGTACTCGGAAGCATACATCAGCCAACAATCTAAGGTCCTCATAAACTACAGCAAACTTGAGTTTTGGGCACAACATAACTGGACTCATTACTATCTTTAATGTTCAATAGAACCCGCCATTGTAATCATAAACTAGTACCACGCACATTTTAATATAATGCACTATTTGTTTCCGAGTTCTCAAAATAGATCGTCGGATATAAAGAGCATACATGAACTTATTACCATGAGAGCATTCAAATCCTGGAAAGCTTCCTGCAAGCTTCTATCTGTACTCTCCCAACTTTCCTGCTCCTTCCTCAATATTCCCGACACACCCACCATCCTCAAGGTCCCATCACTTGAAAACATCCCGCTCGAAGAAGTATTAGAGCCTGAACCAGAACTTGAACTCGGCTCGCTCAGCAACTCCCATGCCCTTGACCGCCAACTCTCCAAAAATTTGGAGAGGAATACATCACTGTCCCCCTTACCTCTGATGACGATCGTCACTACCACCGATCTGGATATTGAACCCGAGGCATTAACCCGGCCATCTGATGACAAAGAGAGCTGGAAACGTATCCTTGGGGAAGCAAACATGGATTTAAGAGATTTCTTTGGCGTGAAAACGTAGGAGATTGCGCCTAGAGGAATCGCGAAAGCGGAGCTTCCAGTGGCGGTGGTGGAATCAAGAAGCCACAGTAAGCGGTGGGTGGTGAGGATGAGGATGCCCGATTTGAGATGAGGAAAAGAATTGGAAGGATCATCTTCGCTAAGAAGATCAACAGAGGAGAGGAGGTAGCATTCGATTTCGTTAGGGAGAAGCACTGGTCTGCCGCTGCCCGTGAGCTCCACCGCCGGCAAGCAGTGTCCAGCCATGAAATAGTAGCCCGGTTAGCAACCAGATTTGTCGACGTCTCGAAGCTTCCACTGCAAATTCGGAAGAAAATTATGTTGTCCCTAAACCTCAAAGAAAAGGTCAAGGAATAAGGATGATTTTTGACCGCCTGTCTGGTTCAATGTAGGGAATGAGACCTGGCTTGGATGGATCGAAGAGAGAGGAAGGGAGGGAAGGCGGGGGAGGTTTTTTTTTTTTTTTTTTTTTTTTTTTTTGGGTAAACGATGGGTTTTTACTTGTATATATCCAAATTAAATTTTTAAGGGTTAAGATGCAGATTGGTTAATAAAGTACCACTTTGATTCTATTTATAAGTCTATTTTGATCAAATCTCACATATTAAAGAGAGGTAACTGACATAATAATTATGGGGATAAATTTTCAACTTTATCCTCATTTATAGTTTGGGTATTTTTAACTATTTCTTCTCTCTCTATCTTTATGGGTATAATTAATATGAGTAAAATTGTCACAATCTCATTTATTACATGAAACTGAACTTATAAATAGGACAACTTTTTTTAGTCAAAATGGACTTATAAATAAGACCAAAATAGTATTACGTTAAGAGCAACTAAAGCAAAAATATTTTAAATGTGCCTTAAATACTAACAAACAATTAAAATCAACAATTAAAAATAGAAATTATCACAATAACGTTAAAATCAACGTTAAAATCAGGGGTAACGCCATTTGGTTTGGTGCTCAAATCTACCACCATCATCTTCTCAAATCTTCCATCTTTGAACCAAAGCGCTGCGGACTGAACCAAGCCAAGACTTCCACCCTTCCCTCTCGCCTTCACCTCTCTTCCTTGCCGGCGACAACTGTTACACCCCTACCAGCCTCGCCCTTTCGGGTGGCGGGTTAGAGGGATTCCTTTTACTTGTTACCTTTCTTTCATTATTAAGTCCATTTAATACATATCAGATTTATCACAGCAGAGCATTTGACCGGTTTGGACAACCTACTGTACTGGTAAAAGTAAAATAAACAGAAAATATAAGTCCCCGAAGGGTTAAGGGTACAGTTATCCAAAATAAAATACCAAATATATATGTACAGTCATCACAAAATAAGTACAAAGTATAATAGAGCATTCCTTATTCTTCATCTGCCCGGTCATCACTACCTTTGCAAAAAGGCCTTTATCAATTAGGCACGATCTCCTGTGTCACTAAAAGCTTCTGGAGTCCGATAATGGCCCTCAAAGTAACCATCAATACTCATGCACTAAATGTGTGATGTGTATGCATGCAACCATGTATGTATATGAACACAGATAAGTATGCCAAATATACCACAATATGCAAACAGAAACATACACAATAGCACGTCTTCGTACCGTCGAGCCGCCTTACCAAGGCAGACCCCAGAATTACCAGAATCACAAGCCATCTCCGTTGAGTTGCCATGTAGGCAGACCCCGGCAAGCACCGCCTGTTTCCGTTGAGTCGCCACACAAGCAGATCCTAACAGGCACCCTCAGTGCTAGGGACACAATCACAAACATGTTCTGTATGCATATTTGGAAAAATAATACAAAAACAACACATATGGCAAGTAACACGTACATCAAACACATAAAAGTGCCGGAGTAAAGTGGTTACTACGGTGTGGTGAATCTTTGCTTTTACTACCTTTATGCTCAGTAGCCTTTCTAAAAGTACCCCTGACCTAAAACATTAAAATACATCATTTTCAATATTTACAGAAATGCCCTTACATTATTTCTTGCTAAATCCGAGCCCTACATGAAATTCGGAAGTTCACTGTTTTTTGTCCCAACTTCAGGAATTTTTCATAAATTCCAAACAAATAATATTTGTATGAAACCAGCGCCATTTGAACCATTAATAAGTCTATTTGTCAGGAAAAATATACCCAGACCCTGAAAGTACAAATATTTTGGTGCGTTGCTTGTTTTCTATCGCCTGGTCCAGATTCGCGCCACTGGTCCTAGCTCCTCTTAACCATTTATTTCACCTAGTAAAGCTTATCCAAATCCATCATATTATAAATGTAAACTCATGCCCCAAATGTCTAGTTTTCACATGTAAAATTTCAGCTCAAAAATAGTTCATTTACCCCCTCAAAAATACGTTAGAAGGGTCGCTTCCCAGATTCACTGAACCTGGCAGCAAGCCCTCTCATGGGGTTTTCGGTGTTTTTAACTTCGGAAACTTTAACCATAACTATACCCTATACAAAAACTCATTCCAGAGCCTTTTGTGACCTTAAAAATGCAAAAATGCAACCCCAAAACCAAGCTTCTACCATTTACACGAATTTTCCTTGCATAAGAACTCAAGAAATGAAGTTGTCGGTGTTACCTGGAATCGGAAGAATGGTGGTTGAGCTTGGATCCTTGAGCTTGGAGGTGTAGCTATGGTGGCTGGCTAGATCTCCTTTAGCCTCTGGAAATTTCGTGCTCATGGTGAAGAAGAAGAAATGACCTTTTTAATAAAGCTAAATTTGATCCGGAGGAAGTAGAATTAACTGGCGTAAATTTCTGACTTTTGTGTAATAATTAAGACCTGACTTTTTAGCTTTTTCTCCAAGAAAATATAGAATTTTCCAGAGGGCTTCAGAAGCTTCCAAGTGGCTCATCACACTCCAAAAATATCTAGATTCTTTTCTTCTTTTGGGGCAAATTACCTGTCTTGGCCCGAAACTCTTGAAAATTACGATTTTGGCCCAGAACTTTTTAATAATTACCAATCCTTTCCCCATGTTTTTTATCCTAAAAGGACACATGTGGCCCCATTTTGGGCCCACATGCCTGCCCAAACCAATTTTTACCCATTTATTCCCATTTTGCCTTTTTGTTCTCCAAATGTGGGACCGCGGTTTGACTTATACGACTCTTCTTTCTTTTTCTCCAAGGAAATATTTTTAATGATTAAAGGGAGTGTGTGACGCCTAAGGCGCCTCACACATCGGGTCTCTGGTATTTAATTTCCCTTTTTCCTTACTTTTCAGTCTAGTTCCCGATTTACCGGTTCGTGTGGGTCCCGTTGGCCAGCAGGGTGATTCTCTGTGCACTTTCTTTATCTTTTTTCAATATTTTCCTTCTTGAATAGACACTCCTAGGGGAACTTTCCAAACTTCATGGAATGGCCCCACACTTGACCTATTCGGTCCAAAGGAAACCCTAATTGGTCTCTATCGGTCTCGTTCCTATCGGTCAATCGCCTATGGAACCCGCACTATCACCTAGTTTTCTCTTCCTATTTTCCTCAAAAAAAATGTAGGGGATCCTTATCTATCTAGGAAATGTCACACTTCCTGAACCGGGCTTAGTAGCCTGCCTAACTTAGGCTTATTCTCAAGTCTCCATACCCAAAATTCAGGATATTACAACAACTCCCTTCTTCATCTTCACCGGTAAGATACAACTACCACTCCTCTGTCAACACAACACCTGCTTCTTCATCGGGACAATGTGAGAGACACAGAGCAGAGGTCAAAATAGAGAAGGGCGTCGTAACTACCCCTTAACCCAAAAATACTAACAACACAGAATATTAGGCTAGTAATTTTTGAGCATCTCGTGGAATTACCCTTCTATATAAGCAGCTCTCCATACTATTTCCCTCTGTCTAAGTTTGGAGTTGTATTAGTAATCGAAATCTAGCTAGTCACATTCTTCTGATCGGCGGTCTGTGATCGCACTTTCAGTTGGCGAAGCATCGACGGAGCGGATTGTGATGGAATTGTTTGCAGATATGACGCCTCGCACGGTGAAAAATATTCTAGGCGCTGTGCACGGGAGAGAAAGGGATCAAGCCGAGCGGGAAGCCATTGCATTACAAGGAACAAGTTTCCACCACGTGATCCGGGATTTATGTGCCATGACAGGGATTTCATGGCCAGAAATGGAAAAATTTAAAAATATATAAAAATTCAAAATTCAAAATCATTATAAAATATATAGAATCATAACACTAGACAGTTATGATTTTTAATATTTTTAAAATTTTAAATATAAATAAGACATACTAAGTCAAGATCTTCATCAAGGTAGAATGAAATTTTTTCAATATTTGGGTGTTATGTTGGTTGGTTGGGAAGAAGAGCCTCCTTGTCACATTCCTTGCCACATGTCACAAGTTCAAATGACATTGCTTAAAGAGAGAAGGTAGAATGAAATTTAAATTTTAAAATATAAAAAACTTCAAAATCGAAATCATAGACAATGTAATCGGGTAGAATTAATAACTCCAAAAAACCAGACGACGGTCCCTCATGATATGAGAACTTGCTTTTAAGGAAAATAATTTCATTTTTTAATGGACTGCAGCTTTTTAAAATATCTAAAATACGCATAGGAATGAAGATAGAAATGAAGATAGAATATCACCTAGAGGAGGGTGAATAGGTGATCTTAAAATTTTTGCACAAACATAATTAAACAGAGATAGAGAATGAGAAGAGACACAAAACGATATATACTGGTTTGGTCTAACTCTTCAACCTACATCCAGTCCCCAAGCACACCTTGGGATTTCACTGATTTTTCAAACTCACGAACAATTACACACTCTGTAAACAAAGGATGATCCCTTCACTCGGACTCACTCCCCCTTACAAGTTGTAATTGATATACCCACACTTAAGGTTCCTTAACATCAAGATTTAATCTCTAAGTGAAATAAATAAGTGTTTAATGACTCCTCACGAGTAGATTACATATGAACACCGAAGTACAAGAGAATATCCGAACATATTAATGAAACCGTTGAAACAAGTGATTTACAATAAATTAGAATTGAATGCACAACGTTTGGTAGTTGGCGAATTCAATGCTTCGGCTATTTATGGATGTTGCAATTAATGACCGTTGATGAAGCTTGTGGAATAGCCGTTGAGAGACTTGAAAGTATCCGTTAGACAGATGGAATTTTCTGTTAAAGCTTTCGTCGTTTGAATAATCTTAATGGTATGGCAGTGACTACATTCTCTTCGTTCATTTTGTTTTGTTCGTTGAGAAATAGCATTTAATGCGCAGCAGTTGGAATATTAATGGTAGCTTTACTTTGATCAGAGTATTGGTTTCCGAGATTATCACCGGTTTAGGTAGCTGTATTTAATGCTTCTGATACATGACTTGCTTTATTCAAATCTGTTGTTAATCCACGTTTAAATAATCTGAAACTCACAAGCAAACATGTTAATAGCATTTGGTAATTGTAATGAATACTAATTTGAAGTAATAAAGTGATATGGCAAGATTTATGATTTCGGAGTTGGAGATTTCAAGAACATGGATGGCATTGCTCGAGCAACAATCCAAGCTTGCTCGAGCAAGATTCTCTTGATCGTGTCAGAAAGATGATCTCTGCGTTGATGCTCGAGCATGGAAATGCCTCTGCTCGAGCATGATTTTATCATGCTCGGGCAAAGCTCTTTGAAGGACTATGGAAAGAACATTGATCGTCGTTGCTCGAGCAAGCCAAGTTCTATGCTCGAGCATGCCCCATCGTTGGTGCTCGAGCAAACTATCAGACTTTGCTTGGGCAACGCTTACACAGTGATGAAAATAAACGTTGCTCGACTTTGCTCGAGCAACCTCTTTATGCTTGCTCGAGCATGCTGCTCGGGCATGCTTTTATTCCTTGCTTGAGTAAGAGCTATGCACAGGTGAGAACACAGGTTACTCGACTTTGCTCGAGCAACCTTTTATGCTTGCTCGAGCATGGTGCTTGAGCATGCTTTCACATCTTGCTCGAGTACGGCTACTCTTCTTTGCTATTTCTTTGCTCAGCACAATGTTGCTCGAGCAAGCTTAGTCTCCTGCTCGAGCAAAGCTCCAACATGTTTATAGTGCCATTACATGATGATGCTCGGGCAAACCTACTTGTTGTGCTCGGGCATGGTGTTCCAATCAGAATGGTTTTGCTTGAGCCCGATGCTGCTCGAGCAAGACTATGAGATCTGCTCGAGCAAGGCTTCCCTAAAATACTTGTTTTTGCCTTGCATCCGATATTGCTTGAGCAACAAAATGCTTTACTCGAGCAACCTTCCCTGAGACACTTTTAGAATTTTTCTGATGATCTGTGCTTGGGTATGAAATAATTAAATTACTTTAATTCAATAGCTTAGAAATTGTGATCATCAAAATACAAAAGCTAACATTCTCCCCCTTTTTGATGATGACAATTCTAAGGATTAGTTTCGAGCGTTATTGAATTAAGTAACGAAATATCATATTTTTGCAAACAATGTACTAGTAACAACGTCTACTAATATGAATTTCATTGATTACAAAATTTGACAAACAGAGCAAACAACAATCAACAGACTACAACCAAGTTACATAAACATAAATACTAAATACTACTCTTCCCCTTTGTCATCGGCAAAAAGGGGACCCTGAACAGACGGAGAAGGAGGAGCACTATCAGGGAAATCAGAAGAAGAGGAAGATGGAAGATGAACAGTGGAAGGGTCGATGACAGGCGGAGGTAAAACCACTGGTACTGGTGAAGGATCCACAACTGGAGAAGGAGGAGGAGAAGGAGCGGGACTCGGAGTCTTCCCGGAAGGACCCGTAGAGCCAAAACTAGCCACAAAGGCATCCGAGTTGCATCAAAATTCTTATGTTCTTGGATGAGGGTCTGAACTTCCGTCTTGATCTCTTGTTCTTGATCATATATGACTGAGAAGTAGTTGTCCAATTCTGACTTGAAGTCTTGCAAGTCTGTATCCATTTGCATGCCGAGATTAGCCTTGAACTTCACCATTTCTTCAGAGAAGGCCTTGATCATCTCGCGAGTAAACTTCTGATAAACATCTAAGGACTGTAGGACAGGAGCCATGGCTTCCTGTATTGAAGTCTCAATAATAGATTGGATGGCTACCTGGGAGAAAGATGGCGCTAGAGCATAGGAAGAGGGACCAGCCTTAGAAGACTCTGCTTCATCAGGAGGTTGTGAGGTAGATGGCTTAGAAGCAGACGACATCGAAACAAATGGCTTAGAAATAGCCGGCTGAGAGGAGGAAAGTGGTGCTTTACCCTTCTTCTTCTTTGAGGAAGCCTCTGTGAAGGATATCCTCATATTATTCATGTGTTCCTTCCCAAATAGTGGAGGATACACTTCCTTGTCGTCCGAAAGGTACCAAATGTTGTTGACTTCCAATATTCTAGAAACCAATGACGGATACGGAATGGTAGCACGAAGCCTAACCTGAGCCTCAGAAATAAAAGATATCATCTCCTCCATAATCCACTTGCCTAGATTCCGAGGCTCCATGGCAATAAGTGAGGCAAAGTGCTCAAAGTCTCTTCGTACGAAATGAGTGAAACTCTGGCCTTTCTGAACTAGGCTCTGACTGTACACATACCAGAGAACTCTGTATTCGTCCTTCATCATAGCCAGAGTCACATTTACTTTCTTTCCCTTCAATTGGCACATCCGGGAGGAGAATTTGATGACACTCAACTGGAGATAGCTTAGGAGGATCCTCAGGAACATTGAAAATACCCAAAAGCACGTTGAGATCATGAGCCGTAAGTTTGATGTCTTGATCCCGAATTTTTGTGACCAAAACATTCTCATCAGTTTTGTGAACCTTTTCCTGTAGATGCATGTTATGATAAAATACGCGCACGACTTCAGGAGAAAACGACTTTCTAATACCGAGAAGTGGCATAAACTGAAGTAGCCAATCGGTCAAATCCAAGTTGCACTTCTCCTTGAAGTGAGCCAAGTCAACATATACTATTAGACAGAAGGGCCTTGTCTTGAAGTAGCGCTCATAAAGAAGATGATCATCAACCGCAATATCACCAACAGTCATACCCGGTGAAGGTTCTGGCAATTGACCATCTGGAGGCGACTTGTCGATACACGTTCCTTTTTGCTTTCGGAATCCTCGGATTTTAGTGAGAATGAGACCCTCTACTTCTTGCTTCCAGAGGCATGTGATTTTTGACTGAGAGATGGTTTGAGAGATGGAGGTCGATCCTCTTTTGCCTTACCCCGTATCTCATCAACCGTCTTCTCGGTGTCGTTAGACTTTGAAGAGGGTGGAGACGGCGACCTTGTGCGTTTACCCTTTCCGGTAGGAAGAGACCCAGTCTAGAGTCTAGTCGTCAGCTTTGGTGATTCCCGAATCACCACATTGGTCTTCGGCTTCTCTACCATCTTTGGCTTGGTGGTCGACTTCGACGGTTTTGACGACAATTTGGGTTTGGTGGATTTTGTGGATTTTTGTGAGGTGTCGACTTTGGGCTTGAAATATCTTGATTTCTTTGTGGGGGATTGAGTAGAAGAGGGTTTATCACTTGAACCAGCCATCGATTGAATCAAAAGAGGAGAAATTTGAGAAAGACAAATATCAATGGGTCAGTTAGAGAGGAGAGTGGATTTTGAGGAAAATGAAGAGATTTAAAGAAATCAATTGGTTAGAACAGTTACTCTCACTGAATCGAACAGTCATAACGGTGGAATTTGGTGAAACGATTCTCAAACGGACGTAACAGTTGAAAGGATTTGAGAGAAGAGGACCTAGGGTTTTGACGAAAATTAATAGGGGGTTTTAACGAAATGAAACGACACATCCCATTTGAAGATATGATGTCCGACTATGCTCGAGCAGAGTTTTATGCGTGCTCGAGCAGCTGTCTTGCTCGAGCAAATCTCTTGTCTTGCTCGAGCATGAACGAGTACAAAGTTTTAATTTCAACCGAAATGAGACCGAAATAACTACATCTAACCTCCCTTCAAGTGTGTTGCGTGAACACTTGACTTATACTTAATATTGGAACAAATGGACATTGAGATTCACGTTGTTTTGTTTAAGGAAAATTCATCATCTTGGAGTGCTCGGGCAGACTTGAATGTGTTGCTCGAGCATTGTTCATCTTTTGTCATGTAACTTCCATATTTCCCATTGTTGCTCGGGCAGACGTCCAGGCATGCTCGAGCAGCAACCATTACTCCTCTAAAGTCAGGAAGCAGCACCCGCTGTTGCTCAAGCAAGTTTGACAGGTGTGCTCGAGCAACGTTCTTTATGAACATTGCTTGTTCTCCGTTGTTGCTCGAGTATTGTTTCTGGTTTCCTCGAGCAGGATATTTCTCTTTTGTATTTTCTGTTCTTCTCGTTATTGCTCGAGCAGGCTTAAAGAGTGTACTCGAGCATGGGCTCTTTAACTTCGGTTTTCCATTCAACTTCCATATGAGTGATCGAGTAGAAATTGCTGGTATGCTCGAACAAGAATTTCTCTGTTATCCTCTGTTTTAGCTCTTATGAACAGCGTCCTACAAAAACACAAGGTAGAAAATCCGATGCCAAATTCAGTATTTTCTTACTAGAATAGATTAATTAAAAGAAATATACTCACAATTCATTGGGATTGGCCATTCCCAATTCTCTACGAATGAACATGAATTGCTCTTTAGCCAGCGGTTTGGTGAAGATATTGGCCAGTTGAAGATGTGTGGGAATGAACATTACTTTCACATCTTTATTTTGGACATGATCACGAATAAAGTGATGTCTCACATTGATATGCTTGGTTCTTGTATGTTGAACAGGATTCTTCGCCAAGCTTATCGTGCTGGTGTTTTCACAAAGGATTGGAATTTCCTTCAGATGGACTCCCAAGTCAGATAATTGTTACTTTAGCCACAGTAATTGCGCACAACAAATCGATGCAGCAACATATTCAGCTTCGGTGGATGACACAGCTACTGTGGTTTGCTTCTTACTAAACCACGATACGAGTGAACCTCTGAAGAACTCACATTGTCCACTTGTACTTTTTCTATCAGTCTTATATCCAGCGTGATCAAAGTCTGAATATGCAACCAAGAATTCTTGTTGACCTTTTGGGAACCAAGACCCAATTCCTTCGTATCCAAGAGATACCGGAAGATTCTCTTAACGTGCTCCGCATGTGATTCTTTGGGAGCTAATTGGAATCTCGCGCACATTCTCACACTAAATTGAATATCTGGCTGACTTGCAGTCAAGTAGAGTAATGACCCAATCATTCCTCTGTACTTAGTTATATTGAAGTCTTTGCATTTTTCTTCATCCGCATCCAGTGAGGCTGTTGAGCTCATTGGAGTCTCTGCACCATTGCAATGCTCCAATCCAAACTTTTTGAGCAAATCATGGAGATACTTTGTTTGTGAAATGAATATCCCATTCTTCTGTTGTTTGATTTGTAATCCGAGGAAATAATTAAGCTCTCCATCATCGACATTTCGAACTCACCCTACATAGTCTTAGAGAAATCCTCACAGAGAGATTCATTAGTTGATCCAAAAATAATATCATCCACATAAATTTGAACTAATAACACATCATTCATTTTATCAGTTTTTATAAACAGAGTTGCGTCCGCTTTTCCTCTTACAAATCCTTGATCTAAAAGAAATTTGCTTAGACGTTCATACCAAGCTCTAGGAGCTTGCTTAAGACCGTATAAGGCTTTTTTGAGACGATAAACATGATCGAATGATGATCATTTTCAAAACCAGGAGGTTGTTCAACATACACTTCCTCCTAAATAAATCAATTTAGGAAAGCACTTTTCACATCCATTTGATAGAGCTTGAATCTTTTGATGCAAGCAAAGGCTAAGAGTACGCATATAGCTTTCAATCTAGCCACTGGAGCATACATTTCCTCATAATCAATTCTTTCTTCCTGATTATAGCCTTTTGCAACTAATCTAGCTTTGTTACGGACTATAATTGCATATTCATCTCGTTTGTTTTTTAATATCCATTTAGTGCCAATGACCGGATGGTCTTTAGGCCTAGGTACCAAGTCCCAAACTTGATTTCTATCAAATTGGTGTAATTCCTCTTGCATTGCTATCACCCAATCATTGTCTGATAGGGCTTCGTCAATCTTAGAGGGCTCAATCTCAGATATGAAGGCAGAAAACGTAACCTCATTCAAGGTACTTTTTCTGGTTCTTACCCCTTGATTTACATCTCCTATTACTTGGTCCAAAGGATGATTCCTAATGAACTTCCAAGCTTTAGGCTGAGATTGATCAGGATTTTCAAAAATGTTTTAAGGATCATTTTCAAAAACATTTTCTGTGTTTTCAAGAGAGGCAGGAGTAGTTTTTGAAAAGAATTGATTTTTATAGGCAGCTTCCTCATCATCATCCATTGAATTATCAATCTTAGATTCACAAAACACAACATGTATTGACTCCTCAACTACACGAGTACGTTTATTAAAGACTCTATATGCTTTACTTCTATTAGAATAACCAAGAAAGATACCTTCATCGGCTTTGGGATCAAACTTACCTAGATTGTCCTTACCATTGTTGTGAACAAAGCACTTACAACCAAAGATATGAAGATGTCCTAAGTTTGGTTTCCTCCCTTTATAGAGCTCATATGGAGTCTTGTTAAGCTTCTTCCGGAGATAGGTTCGGTTTGATATATAGCTAGGTGTCTTCGATGATAGCGTCGCCTAAAACTTGTGAAGTCTGATTTTCATTTAACATTACACGAGCCATCTCAGTGAGTACACGATTCTTTCTTTCAACCACACCATTTTGTTGTGGTGTCCTAGGAGCCGAGAAATTGTGATCCATTCCGTGAGTATCACAGAATTCTCCGAATGCTTGATTTTCGAATTCACCTCCATGATCTATTCGAATGGCTGTAATGCAAATACCTTTCTCATTTTGCACCTTATTGGCAAACACAACAAACAGATCAAATGTTTCATCCTTAGAAGATAAGAAAATAGTCCAGGTGAAACGAGAAAAATCATCGACAATGACCAGAGTATACAAGTTGCCACCAAGACTCTTTACCCTTGCAGGTCCAACTAAATCCATGTGGAGTAGTTGAAGAGGTTGATTTGTCGAGATTTCAAACTTGTTTTTAAAATAAGATTTGGTTTGCTTACCCTTTTGACATGAATCGCAAATTATGTCATTTTTGAAACAAAGTTTGGGTAGACCAATTACTAAATCTTTTCTTAACAACTTATCCAGTTGAAACATACTGACATGAGCTAATCGCTTATGCCGCAGCTAACTCTCGTCTAAGTTGCTAACAGAATACTTTTCAGAATTAACTTTTGGCAAGTCCAAGGTGTAACAGTTTCCTTCACGAGGAGCTTTGAATAATACCTTTAGTTTACCTTTATCGATTGGGAGATCATCCTTGTTGACAACGAGGCATTCTTTAGAATCAAAGATGATCCAATTGTTCTTATCGGCACTCTGGCTTACACTCAAGAGATTATGATAGAGTCCTTCTACAAGATACACGTCTTTGATCTGTGGTCCATCCTTGGTGCCAATCTCACCAATCCCAGTGATTTTTCAAGATTGGTTTCCTCCAAAGGTGACTTTACCACCCTATTTTGATCTCATTACAACAAACTTGTCTTGATCTCCCGTCATGTGTATGGAGCACCCACTGTCAATGTACTACTTGTTGATTCTTGATACTCTTAGACAAACCTGCAATCAGAAAAGATTTAAACTTTAGGTACCCACCTTTTCTTGGGTCCTTTGTGGTTAGTTCGGGCCTTAGGAACATAGGTTCCCTTAGGTAACCATTGATAAGTGCCAACAGGTTTATCTCTTCTATCCCTTTTATGGAAACAAGATGAAGTATTGTGTCCCTTTCGGTTACAAAAGTTACAGTGAGCAAACAGGTTTGAAGAGTGGACTGTTTTTCGAAAGTAATTCAAGTAGGATTTTCCACCTGTTTTCTTCTTGCCTTTTCGTTTATCAAGAATAGGATTGTATCCTATGCCACGAACGATCATTCGTAAATCTTTGAGCTTTCAAAATTACATTGAGCATTTCACTACCTTTAGTGAATTTCTCAAGTGTTTTTGTAAGATACACATTTCTTTTTTCTAAATCCAGGCATTCATCACAAATAAGATTTCCACTGAGGTTTTCAACTTGTAGTTTAAGAGTTATGTTTTCCCTTTTCAAAGATATATATTCCTCAACAACTTTTTCAAATTCAGATTGTACCTCATTGTATTCATCAAATAACTCATCATATGTAGGTTGCAGATCATTTACCTCAATATCTTTTTCAGATTGCTCTTCTTCTGCAACCAGACACACGTTGGCGGTTTCCTTCTCTTCTTCGCTTTCTTCATCTGAAGAACCATATCCCCATATGGATGACACATAGGCCTTTCTTTTGAATTGATAGGGCTTCTTCTTCTTTTCCTTATCAGTGTCTTTTAGTCGGGGACATTCTAATTTGTAATGATCCGACTTTTCACATTCGTAACAGATAACTTGATCTTTGTCTCTGAATTCACGTCTGTTGCTTGAGCTTCCTTTCTAAAATCTGTTTCTGAAGCCTTGGTCTTTTCTGTAGAACTTCTTGAACCTTTGCACAAACATGGCCATCTCATCATCATGCTCATCATTTTCATCTTTATCTTCTTTTTCCTTAACCGCATTAAGAGCGATGCCTTTGTTCCGACTACTATTGACATCATCCAAGTCCTTTTTGAATTTTAGTTTGCTTTCATATTCAAACAAGCTTCCGAATAAGGCAGCAACTGAGGCCATTGATTCTCCACGAGCCTCTTCTATTGCTGTGACTTTAGCTTCCCAGTCTTTTGTCAGAATATTGAGAATCTTTTTGACTTGAGGACCTTGATCATAGATCTTACCCAAAGCTGCCAATTGATTTGTCAGATGAGTGTATCGAAGTTGGAATTCAGCAATAGTTTCTCCTAATTTCATCCAAAGTAAGTCATACTCGGTGGTCAGAGTATTGATACGGTTCTCCATGATGCCGGAAGTTCCTTCATATGCTATTTCCAAAGCCTTCCACATTTCCTTCGCGGTTGACAGGTTACATATTCGAAAATACTCCTTTTGGCTAAGAGCACTTTGTAGCATCAGGATGGCTTTACTGTTGAGAGTGATGTTCTCCTTGTCATTCTAATCAAATTCCACTTCTGTCTTTGGGACAGTAATTCCTCCTTCAATCTTTATAGGGACGTAGTCTCCCATCTCTATCACTTGCCAGAGACCATATTCGGTAACCATTACGAACACTCTGAATTTTGCTTTCCAAAATGAATAGTGTTCACCATTGAATCCTTGGGGTCGATTAATTGAGGCACCATCAGGCAATATTCCTTCCATGATCTTTCTCGGGATGTTAAGCCCAACTGAGAAACTTGGCTCTGATACCAAATGAAGATGGAATATCACCTAGAGGGGGATGAATAGGTGATCTTAAAATTTTTGAACAAACGTAATTAAACAGAGATGGAGAATGAGAAGAGACACAAAACGATTTATACTAGTTCGGTCTAACACTTCGACCTACATCCAGTCCCCAAGCACACCTTGGGATTTCACTGACTTTTCAAACTCATGAACAATTACACACTCTGTAAACAAAGGATGATTCCTTCACTCGGACTCACTCCCCCTTACAAGTTGTAATTGATACACCCACACTTAAGGTTCCTCAACCTCAAAATTTAATCTCTAAGTGAAATGAATAAGTGTTTAATGACTCCTCACGAGTAGATTACAGATGAACACTGAAGTACAAGAGAATATCCGAACATATTAATGAAACAGTTGAAACAGTGATTTACAATAAATTAGAATTGAATGCACAACGTTTCGGTAGCTGGCGAATTCAATGCTTCGGCTATTTATGGATGTTGCAATTAATGACTGTTGATGAAGCTTTTGGAATAGTCGTTGAGAGACTTGAAAGTATCCGTTAGACAGATGTAATTTTCTGTTAAAGCTTTCGTCGTTTGAATAATCTCAACGGTATGGCAGTGACTACATTCTCTTCGTTCATTTTGTTTTGTTTGTTGAGAAATAGCATTTAATGCGCAGTAGTTGGAATATCAGTGGTAGCTTTACTTTGATCAGAGTATTGGTTTCCGAGATTATCACCGGTTTAGGTAGCAGTATTTAATGCTTTTGACACACGACTTGCTTTATTCAAATCTGTTGTTAATCCATGTTTAAATAATCTGAAACTCACAAGCAAACATGTTAATAGCATTTGGTAATTGTAATGAATACTAATCTGAAGTAATAAAGTGGTATGGCAAGATTTATGATTTTGGAGTCGGAGATTTCAAGAACAGGAATGGCATTGCTCGAGCAACAATCCAAGCTTGCTCGAGCAAGATTCTCTTGATCATGTCAGAAAGATTATCTCGCGGCGATGCTCGAGCATGGAAATGCCTCTGCTTTCGAGCATGATTTTATCATGCTCGGGCAAAGCTCTTTGAAGGACTATGGAAAGAACATTGATCGTCGTTGCTCGAGCAAGCCAAGTTCTATGCTTGAGCATGCCCCAACGTTGGTGCTCGAGCAAACTATCAGACTTTGCTCGGGCAAAGCTTACACAGTGGTGAAAATACATGTTGCTCGACTTTGCTCGAGCAACCTCTTTATGCTTGCTCGAGCATGCTTTTATTCCTTGCTCGAGTAAGAGCTATGCACAGGTGAGAACACGGGTTACTCGACTTTGCTCGAGCAACCTTTTATTCTTGCTCGAGCATGGTGCTTGAGCATGCTTTCACATCTTGCTCGAGTATGCTGCTCTTCCTTGCTGTTTCTTTGCTCAGCACGATGTTGCTCGAGCAAGCTTAGTCTTCTGCTTGAGCAAAGCTCCAACATGTTTATAGTGCCATTACATGATGATGCTCGGGCAAACCTACTTGTTGTGCTCGGGCATGGTGTTCCAATCGAATGGTTTTGCTCGAGCCGATCTTTGCTCGAGCAAGACTATGAGATCTGCTCGAGCAAGGCTTCCCTGAAATACTTATTTTTGCCTTGCATCCGATATTGCTTGAGCAACAAAATGCTTTACTCGAGCAACCTTCCCTGAGACACTTTTAGAATTTATCTGATGATCTGTGCTTGGGTATGACATAATTACATTACTTTAATTCAATAGCTTAGAAATTGTGATCATCAAAATACTAAAGCTAACAAGAGAAACTGTGTGTGAAAAATTTGAGTGAAACCTTGGTGGAGATCGAAATTTGTGTGAAATTTTGGTGAAGGTCGAAACTTAGAGAGTATAAAAGTCTCTTGTTTTTGTCCTAAAAAAAGGTGCAAGAGAGGGCACACCAAAAATCAGCACTTTATAAGAGTCGAACTATAATTTAGGGTTAAGGTGCAAAAATACACATGTGATCATACCCAAAGTGCACCCAACACCAAGTGCTTTTTTTGGGTACAAAAATACACATGTGGTTAGTGAACTGGTGCAAAAGTCACAATTCCTGTTAAAATCATAAAATGTCTGTTACTTTGCTTTAACTGTGCCATCTGGATCCAGGTGTAATTTAGTCATTTTTGGTCCATGGAAGACGTGGCAGGTGAGGGAGTTTAAGACTCCATTAACCTGAAACCTACCCCTACCTTCAGCTTCCAGACCCACTGCGATTCTTCCTTTGATCCCTCCTCTTCTTACACCGCCGCACTGTAGCTTACTCGCTCCCCGGTTTTCGGACTCACCTATGATATCGATAATTGAATATTTCATACACTACTTTTTGTCTCTTGATTTATAATTTAGGACTCTTTAGCTAATAAATAATGGCTTTTATAATTATTTGGGCTTTGGGCCTTTTATTATATTTTAGCCATTATTTAATAATAAATTTCAGTTTTACATTGCTTCACCATTTTTACCATAACTCTTGAACCAGACATCGGATTTGCCTCATTTTTGTCTCATATTTCAGATGATTCAGAGAGCTACAATTGTTATGAAGACATGAAGAGCAAATTCGGACAAGAGGGCGGTCAATTTTGGATTCGAAGTCATATGTATTTTTGGGCTCGAATTTTGTAATTAAAGCCCATTTTATTTTATTTTCGTTTTGGGCTGACCCATTTCCATTTTAGGTTTAGGTTTAAGTTAGATGGCAAACACAAACATTCAGTCATTCACGTTTTTAGATTTTAGTGGATCAAAATAAGAGTTTTCAAATTCTCTACAATGTTCTTCGTGTCCTTTGCGTTCTTCATCGGTTCTTCGTCTTTCTTAATTATGTTCGGCTAAATTTCTTTGATTAGCCCAACGATGAGGATTCCATCCACTATCCAGGAGGATTCGCTTAATTGGTAACCGTCTAACTCGTTTCGCATTCTTTAATAGGATTCGATTTTTGGATTTGGATTGGGTTTTTGATTAAAAACCCAGATCGGCATTTCCCAAGGACATAGTTCGAACTAGGTTAAAGTATTACTGTGCGATCGTACAGAGATACGCCACTGATTCGAATAAATTCTGGACGATTGTTCATTTGAGGGAATTTCGGACAAACTCGAGATTTCGGTTTGTCCAGAGTCGATCACGAGTTCGGTTATAAATTTGTTTTCGTTCGAGGAAGGAAGTGGTGGAATCCGAAATCCTGGGTTAATCCTTTAATCCTCCTGTTTGTTTGTTCAAACGTGTTATTTCATTTTGTCTCGTTACTTCATTTTTTTTATTCTCTTTGAATTAAAACAAAACCCCTATTGTTTCTGTTCTATTGCTGTTCAAATTAAACCGACTGCGAATTCGTTGGGAAACGACCCAGGTTACATTATACCGCAAATCCTTTTCTAATCTGGTTATTTTGGGAGATTACGGCAAATCTCCTTGTCAAAATAGCGCCACTCGGGGAATTTGCATCGGTTTGATTAGTAAAAGTAGTGTAAATAGCTTCGTTTTTCGATAGTTTAGGTGGTTTGGGTGGTGGATAGAAATTTTTCTCGCCTGATCACTCAACCTATTTTCCCCAAATTCCAACATTTAGGCCATGTTTTTTTCTTTGTTTTAAGTTTCAATAAATTAGTGTAAATAAAAAAAAATTGAAAAAGTGATCTAAACGATGGAATTTGGCTTAAATCCGAGGACTCACGGTGCCTTAACGAGACCGTGTTCGTCTTAAAATAGGGTTTTCCTTCAGGTCACCAAAAATCAGCCCAATCGGAGTAAGTCATAAAATTCCGAAATACCCGTTACGTCCCCAACGAGACCAAAAAAAAAAAAAAAAAGCTTGTTTTGGTCAATTTCTAACATAGGTTTTTGCTTTTGTGTTGTATTAGTGATAGTTTTCGTAATTCGATTTTCTCGCAAATTCCGCCTTATGATTATGCCGCATGAGTACTAGGAGCACTATCAATCCGAAGACTTGTTGCCATTTGATCCGAAATAGAAAGAACAATTCTTACCGCTAGAAGAGTTGTTAGGCTAAGTCGTGGGATTAATACCGAATTGGACATTGAACTTAAGTCCGACCATTCGATTGTGCTCATTCCGTTGATCTTTCGATTGTGTTTTCGATAGTATTTCGATAGTCTTGTTGTTTTCTTCGATTCTAGTAGCAATTTTCCTAACTCGAAATTATGGCGAAAAGAACAGGAAAATCGTCCTACTTTAAAGGAATTGAATGAACCTCGATGTTAATTATCAACCCTTGTGCATTCAATATCCCGCCATTGCCGCTAACTTTGAGCTTAAATGCGGTCTAATACACTTCGCCTAAGTTTCATGGTCTTTCAAAGTGAGTGTGCCATTAAGCATTTGAAGGAATTCCATCTAGTGTGCAAAGACAATGAAACCACATGCCATTGATGAAGATCAAATCAAGTTGAGAGCTTTTCCTTTCTCATTGGAAGGTGGAGCCAAAGACGGTTGTTGTACCTTGACCTTCATCTATCGGGGAGCCGGATTGATGTTCAGAGGTTATTTATGGAGAAATATTACCCCGCCAAGAGCAACAACGATAAAAAGGAAATTGCCAACATTAAACAGCCAATGGGGAGACTTTGCATGAGTGCGGGAGTGGTTCAAAAGGTTATGTGCAAGCCGTCCACACCACCAGATCACCGAGCAACTCTTGAGTACCCATTTTTATGATGGTCTCGCTACCGCAGACAAAGGTTTGGTGGATGCTTCTAGCGGTGGGGCTCTACGTAACAAGACACCGAAGATACCCGAGAATTGATATCCGAGATGGCGCCAACTCTCAAAGCAATTTGGCACCGGGGCCAATAGTACTCCTGTTTACCATGTGCAAACACCTCCAGTCCAGTACGATTCTTAGAGATTAGAGAATAGACTTGATGATCTGACCTCTCTGGTGAGGCAGCTGGCAGTAACACAAACAGTACAATCTTCTCCTCCTCAGATTGGCTACTCATGTGTAGCTATTTCTAGGAATCTTCTTATATTAACTCTATAACAGATTATGACTCTTCATGATCACTTGTTGTGCGTACAAACTCCCAAGTTAATTAGAAGCTATCCAAACTATACCGGTCTTGTGAATGACTAATTACTTGTAGGGGGCTGTGAGTCCTCTCAGTATGTCCATCTATACTCATGTATTCGAGATACACCTAAGAGTACTGTAACACCCCTGCTGTTGTAAATAGTGTAAGTTGTAATCGCTGAGAAACTAGTGAAGAATTTTGACTGTAGTCGAATTTTTCCTATTTGTGTAATATCTTATGACAAAAATATTAATTGAAAAAGGATGTCCGTATAGTGGGAGAAGAAAGTGGATCCCATAAAGGTCCAAAAGGTCACCCATTTTGACCGGAGGAAAAGAGTCTCTGGCGGGCCCGGAGTTTGGAAAGGCGGGCCCAAGGCAAGATATCGGTGAGACATAAAGCCGGTATGATGAAGCAAGGGCAAAATGGTCAATTCCTTGACTTTTGGGCATTCAATTTCGTTTTACATGAGAAGGGAGAGAAAAACTAATGATTTTACCCATACTTTGGTCCAAACACAAGACGCGGGACCCGCAGGCGATAAACCGATAAAAGGGGACCGATAGCGACCGATTTGGGGAATTATTTTTGACGGAATGAGACAAATGGGGGCCACCTTGGAAAGGGGAAGGTGCCACATGAATATACCAAGCAGAGGAGAATATCCGGCAAAAGTCGGAGGAAAGTACAAAAAGACGCGTTTTTGGACCGACGGGGCCATGTTAAGAGTTCGGTAGACCCCAAAATTGACCAATAAAGTGGAAGAATGGATTTAATTATTGGAGTTCAGATTTTGGGACATTCCATGCGCATGAAATCTGCCCAAATTTGATAAAAAGTTGATTATTCAAGCTTGGTCAATTGAGTCAATGCATGTGGAGCCCAAAAGTCTTCTAGAAACACATGGGATAAATGTTGTAAAATTAAAATAGAAAAATCTGATCATGGGCAGCCAAAACTCACGCCACTTGTGCCCCTAGAATGTTCAAAAATCTGCACCTGAAATTTATCCAAGCAATTATAGTTAGTTTCTAACTAAACTAGAAAATTTAATTAGTTACATTAACTAAATGGTTACATTTGGGGATATTATTAAAGAGCTTGAACAGCCATTTTCTTCCCCAAATTTCGTGCTCCAGTTGCAGAGGAAGGAGGAGACCACCAAGCTTCCATAGCTCAACTCAAGCTCTCAACCACTTGGTCCACCAATCCAAAGTTCCGAAATAGGTAACTACCGATAATTTGAACCTTTAAAGCTTTAACTTTGGATTTTCGTGCAACTGGTTGGGGCTTGGTTCTAGGGTCTGATTTTGGAGTTTCTAATGGTCCCAAAGTGTTTAAAACGTGATTTTGTGTGGGATTAAGCCATGGTTTAAGTTTTCTAACTCAAAAACCCCAAAAACTCAAAGAAGAGGCTTGCTGCCAGTGTTCTGGATTTTGGGCAGCGAAGCTTCAAACGTGGTTTTAGAACAATAGAGATGTTGGTTTGAGCTGAAATTTTACAGGTGCAAATTAGACATCTGGAGCATCATTTTGATAGGTAACTCGATATATTTTGGATGAACCAATTGAGAGATACAAATTTTCTAAGTTAATTCTTCCTGCAACAGGGAGAAATCTGACCTAGGTGTGAAAAGTGAGAGACACGCAGAAATAAAAGTACTTTTAGGGTCTAATAATATTTTTCATGAAAAATAGACATTTCAATGGTTCAAATGCCGATGATCTCATGTAAAAATTATTTTTGTGGAATTTATTACAAATCCTATAAGTTGGGTCAGAAACACTGGATTTCTGGAAAGTCATGTTGGGCTCGGTTTTGGTAGGAAAAACGTAGTGGCATTTTTGTAAATACTGAATAAGTGTATTTTAATGATATTTAGGTCAAGAATTCCTTGGAAAATCAGTGGGCCCAATAATAGAGTAAGGACAGTACTCACCACACCAGGTAGTAACCGTTTTACTTAGATATCTTTATGTGTTTTGTTGTATGTTTGTGTTTGCCATGTGTGTTTTTGCTCTGTATATGTTGTGTCAAATATGCATACAGTGTCGTGTGATTCCTAGCGCTGAGGATGATCAGTTCGAGGCCAGCCTTGATTGGCGGTTGTGCGGGTTGAGTTTCAGTCCAGGGTTGGCCTAGTGAGGGCAGCTTTACGGGTTGAGAGTCCAGTGAGACCGAGGCTTGCCTTGGCAAGGCGGTAATGCACTGTACGGGTTCATGGATTGTGTTGTGTTTTATTGTGGTATGATCTCGGATGCATATATGGTATGTGTTTGGCATGTTCTGTATTTTTATATCGGCATGGTAACTTACATACTCCTTGCACATTTAGTATTTGAGTATTGACGGTTACTCGGGGCCACTTTTGGACTCCGGACGCTTCTACTGCGGGGAGCGTACCGACGAGTGAGGATCTCTGACTGGGGGTAGGGCCCGATGTTCTTTGTGAAGAGTAGGGAATGCCCTACCGTATTTTGTATTTTACTTTTGGATGACTCGTATTATATTTCGGGGGTTTTACTTTGGATTACTTGTACCCTTAACCCCTCGAGGATTTATACTTTTCGTTGTTTTTACTTTTATCGACGGTAGTTAGTCCAAACCGGTCCCGCGCTCGTCTCGTGTACTCGATGCATGTTAAAGTACTTAATAATTAAAGGAAATGTAATTATTAAAAGGAATCCCTCTAACCCGCCACCCGAAAGGGCGAGGCCTGTGGAGGTGTAACAAGTACATTGTTCTCCTCATTTTTAGGAGGATAGAGTTATACAGTCAAAGTATGAACCTAGGACATAGTATTCGATGACATCCTTAAGTCTAGGACGATCGCACTACCAAACGATAAGAGACTTTACATATCCAATGATACTACCTACAATGAATCTTTGTGGAGTCTCTCGGCAGGTCAGTTCGGTGCTATTTGTTCTCCAACAGATCCACCCATGACATCAGCTAAGGCATTAGTATGTTTGTATTTCATGAGGTCCCTACCTTGTCATACTAGTCTTATTAATATCATCAATGTCCTTTATTGGTGATTCAAGACTAGGAATAAGTTTTAGGCAATAGATATCTAGTGTCCTCGAGTCCTCATGGATCAAGATCTCTATCATTGATCTTCAAAAATAACACATATTCTATTCTCAAGGCTTTTATTATCAAACACATATTTACTTCAAAATAAAAGCGAGATATAAATATGATAAAGATAAAATGTGCTCATTTATTAATAATGAAATACTACAACGTAGAAATAGTGTTGATATGTCCTTACATATTGTCTCTAGGATATCTAAATACTAACACATCTTACTTTATCATCCAAATTAACGAAGGCCAAAGCAAGAACATCACTTGTATGGCACACAAATGCAACGCCATTTGCGATGAAAACATTGTGAGAGATCTGGTTCGCAACGAGCAACCAGAGAGTGCTAAGAAATTCAACATGTTTCTTCTTGAATCCTACGTTGAAGATAACAAGATAGCCAAGCACCATATACGGTATACGTGTGGAGGAAGCAACGTGTGGAGGAAGCAGAATTATGTGAGGTTGAATGTTACTACAGCTTACAATTTAGCTTTTATTGTTCATTGGAGGCTCATTCGCCGTGTTCTTGTCCGATGCTCCAACTATGGTAGAATCAATTGGAATTATCCTCTGTTCAAGATTCTTACTTTAAGTTTTCATCGAAATCAATTGGAATTGTCTTCCGTTCAAAATTCTTACTTTGGCTTTCCATCGAAATCATTAAATGACGCTCTTCCATAGAAATCATTATTATTATGGGTTAAATGCTGCTCTTCCAAAGAGATTGTTCGGGAGCATCTATTTTTGAGATAGTAACTTTTAGTCTTTTTGGCATTTTGATTGTTGATGGGTGATAAAAGGATTTTTACCCATCGTTGCAATATGTCGCAATAATAAAGATTAATTCCTTTTTATTCATCTATCTATCTTCTATTATATATAGATATACATTGAAATATTAGGCTAAGCACGCGAACACTTGGGTTGATGAAAGGATTGCAAGTAAAATTTTGAAATATATACTTATTATTATCTATTATATTCTAGCATCTATATATTATATATTATATTTATTATTATAATAATTAAAACGATAGGGCTAAATCCATGCTATTCTTATATATTTTTTTAAAAAAGTTAATGAAATGGTTCCAAGTGGAATTCTAAATATTAAAAAATTCTCAAATTTTTCATACACAATTTTCTCCCTCTGCAGTATCAACTTCCGATTCATATTTTAGATATTTTAAAAAAGAGTTTAATGTTTCCAATTCATATTTTAGAGATTTTAAAACAGAGTTTAATGTTTCTATTTTTGATACAATTTTTTTTTTTCTACCACACTCACATAAAAGTGAGTGAGTCTACTTTATGTGAATCAGAAGCTATGGTACTGCAGAGGGAGAAAACTGTGTGTGAAAAATTTGAGAATTTTTAATTTAATATTTTAGAATTCTACATCGAACCAATTCATTAACACTTTTTTATAAGAATAGAATGAATTTAGCCCTATCGTTTTAATTATAATAATAATAAATATAATATATATTAGATACATGCTAGAACATAATAAAAAGTAGATATTTGAAAATTTTACTTGGAATCATTTCATCAACCCAAGTGTTGCAGCCTTAGCCTAATATTTCAATGTATATCTATATATAATGGAAGATAGACAGATGAATAAAAATTAATGCCTTCATTTAAATTCTCAAAGAGCACCACACCGTAACAATATGCGGGGAAGGAACTTAAGATATATAAAATCTTTATTATTACGAAATATTGCAACGATAGTAAGATACTCCCGGTTCTATGTATGTGAGTGCGTAGACTCTTCCAATTAGTAAAACTTTTAGATATATATATATATATATATATATATATGTCTGGGTGCCTACACACAAATATATATAGACACACATATGTATGTATATACATATATATAGATGCACACGTATATACACACATGTGTGAAATCGCTAGGTGCCTATACACAAATATATATAGACACACATATGTGTATGTATATACATATATATAGATGCATATATATATATACACACATATGTGAAATCGTATGTTGGATATGTGTGTGTATATATTTATGTGTGTATACATATATCTATATATATATAGTAAGACTATTATTTCAATTAGATTATGTGTGGAAAGAAAAATTCTAGTCAGAGATGTATGTGCAGGAGTTGTTGATTCGCTTTTACTTCTGTAATTTTAAATTTGTATAAGGATATTTTATTTTAAATTTGTATAAGGATATTTTAGAAAAATGAGTAAAATTAACTAATTTAACTTCTTTCCTTAATCTCCCCAAAATCGATTAAATAATTTAACTCATAATAATAATGATTTCGATGGAAAGCTAAAGTAAGAATCTTGAACAGAGGATAATTCCAATTGATTTCGATGAAACCCTAAGTAAGAATCTTGAACAGAAGATAATTCCAATTGATTCCAACTAATTACGTGAAGATACTGACTTTCATGGTATCTACTAGCACAAACTTAATTATGAAACCCTAGATGATTTATTATTATCCCTACTCTACATCATGTATATTTAAACATATAAAGTTTTCCTTTCACCTCTCCATCAAAATCTTTTTTCTTTTTCCGATAATCTCACAAATCAAAATCTTTTTTCTTTTTCCGATAATCTCTCAAAATCTTATATGAGAAGTGATATTAGAAGTAACTTGGATCAGCCTACGCCTTAGTAGCGCAGTGGCATGGGAGCTTGGCTCCCCTTCCCCATGTCCAGGGTTCAAACCCTGCCCCCTCCCCTACTATGTGTATCAAAAAAAAAAAAAAGTAGGATCACCTTCACAGTTTACATGAAAAGTTAAAAATAAATATAAAATACTAGAGTAAATACCCTTTCTGATCCCTGACAAAAAACATGATCCTCATTTTGGTCCTTACAAAAAAAAGGTCATTTTTAGTCCATAAAAAGGATGAATAAGGGTCGATTGGTTGACATTTTGATCCCTCACAAATTTCCAAAAGGTCTTTTTTAGTCCCTTAAAAAGGACGAATAAGGGTTGATATTTTTGTAAGGGACTAAAATGAGGTCCGTATTTTTTATCGGGGACCGAGAAAGTGTATTTACTCAAAATACTAAAAGCCAATGATATCTATGTTAAGGTAATTCCTTTATCGATTCATTTTAAAGATTTAGATTAGCTGTACTTATCTTTATTTTGTTTATAATAAAATCACCTATTTCATTTACTATTTAATTTAATATTTCAATTGATCTCTTTTGGAATCTTTCAATGGCAAGAACAATGTCAAAAAATTTACTTCTTTATTATTTTAAAATCTGAAGTAAAGAAAAAAATCCTTTCTTATTTTAAGTATGAAGTAAAAAATTAGATGATATATATGCAACTGTAGTTGTAAATATCTTTCTCAAATAATATTAAGGCTAAAGTATACTTTTAGTCCTTTAAATTTACATGAGGTATACTTTTGGTCCCTTAACTTTATAAAGTATACTTTTAGTCCTAGAATTCTAACACCGTTAATTTTGCTAACGGAAAATGCAAACTCAAGTGATAACGGTGTAAAATTAAGTGATGATTGTGTAATTAAATGTTATTAAGTTTAAATTTAAAATATGGGTAAATTGAATAATATATAAAATTTGTGTAATTAAATGCTATTAGTCATCATTTGAGTTCATCGTGTCTCCGTTAGTAACATCTCCGTTAGTAACATTAACAGTGTTAGGATTTTAGGACCAAAAGTATAATTTATAAAGTTAAGGGACCAAAAGTGTGTTTTATGTAAAACTTAAAGGAAAAGTATACTTTAGCCTAATATTAATTTATGAGTTTATGTAATTTTGAAACATTATAATATGAAAAATAATTCAAAATATTGTAGAGTTTTTAACAAAGATTATAATACTAGAGTTTGTACATTGGGTATATATCTTTATTATTTTGATTTTTATATATAAAACAAATAAATGATGAAGAAGGATAGATGGGAGGCCTCCTTCTACAAGCTATTCAATGATGGAGGAAGGGGTTCAACTTGGATTTGGAGGATTTGTCAATTATTAGAGAAGGTGAACCAAATTTGGCGTTCTATCACAAAATTCGAGTTGGTGAAATTAAGGAAGCTTTTAAGAAAATGAAAAATAATAAAGTCACTGGCCCCGTCATATCCTATTGAAGTTTGGAAGTGTTTGGATGAGAAGGGGTTGTTATGGCTTTCTAAGCTTTAATGAGATTTTATGATCTAAAAAATGCCAGATGATTGTGGGAAAAGAACTTTTATCTCTAGTTACAAAAATAAAGGGGTATTCATAATTATGCTAACTACATATGGATAAAGCTTATGAGCTACACGATGAAATTGTGGGAAAATGTGATTACAAACGTATTGAGATTGGAGACTCACATTTCGGACAACTAATTTGGATTCATGCCGAGAAGGTCCACAACATAAGTGATTTATTTGTTTGGGGGGGGGGGGGGGGGGGGGGGGGGGGTTAATGGAGAAGTATCAAAGCAAATGAAGGGACTTGCATACAATTTTCATTGAGTTGAAGAAAGCTTATGACCAAATGTCGAGAAAGGTACTTTGGAAAGCCTTAGAGGAGAAGGGTGCGTGTTGCATATATTAAGGTCATATAAGATATGTATGAGAGGGTAACAACAACTAGTGTGAGAATGTCACTACTACAAAAAACATCAAAAACGTCCTAAATTTGACCCATTTAACGTCCTTTTTTCTAGGGATGTCTCGTGAGGGGTAGTTAAAAAAAATACTTTTGGCGACCTAAATTTAATTCAGGTCACCTTATGTAAGACGACCTGAATTAAATTCAGGTCGCCTAATGTAAGACAACCTGAATTTAATTCAGCTCGCCTTACTGCTTTAAAAGAAAAAAAAACCCACGTGGTTGGCCACATAAGAACAAATCAAAATCAAATTCCAGAAATACTTTCTTTTTTATGTTACAAGCAAGAAATTCCAAAACCAGCAAGAACAAGAAAAGAACACAAAGAGAGTAATCGAAAGAAATACAATAAGGAAGATATAATGAAAAAAAAAAAGAAAAAAAAACCTAACAAGTAACTAACGACTCGCATTCTAATCCCCTAAAATGGAAGGAATAAGGAACAAGAATGCAAAAAACGAGTAATTTCAGATCGCAAGAGACTTGGTGTTCATAGTATCGTCTCGGAGCCATGAGGAGATTTCCAGATCTGCAAAAATTGGTGCCCTCTCAGATCTAAAAAATCAACAAGAGTCAGATCTGGAAAAACACTTACTAGCGGTAGCGTTTTGGATGAAATCGATGGTGACTCTTGTTCCGAAGTGCACATTCTGGCGTCTCATTGCTCGGTCTCCTCGCCATCGTCTCCTCGCCGCCGTCTCCTCGCCCAGCCAGATCGAAGAGTGTTGAAGGTGTAGAAATAGATTGAAAGAAAAGATGGGGTGTAGAGGAGAGAAGAGGAAGGCGTATGTGCAAATCAAAAATGAGAAGAGGAAGGCGTATGTGGGGAATTAAATGGTGTGCAGAGGAGAGAAGGGATAAATGAGAAGTTTAGAGAGAGCGAGACGCATGGAGGAAAAAACCGAGTGAATGTGATTATGTTACAGTTTGTAGTGCAAAAGAAGAATAGAAAAAATTATAGGGTCCCAAACTTGGCGACTGAATTAAATTCAGTCGCTAAAATTCCCAAATTGGCGACCCAATTAAATTGGTCGCCAAAATTCATAAATTGGCGACTGAATTTATTTCAAAGTCGCCAAAATTCCCAAATTGTAAAAAAAATTTGGCGTTATTTAAAGAATTTTTTGGCGCCCAAGAGAAATTTCATGTGAAATTTTCCCAAATTGGTGACATGAATGTATTTTCCCAAAGTCGCCAAAATTCATAAATTGGCCCTGAATTTAAAAAAATTCCCAAATTGTAAAAAAAAAAAAATTTGGCGCTATTTAAAGAATTTTTTTGGCGCCCAAGAGAAATTTCGGGAATTCCCAAAGGCGACTGAATTTATTTCAGTCGCCAAAATTCCCAAATTGTAAAAAAAAAATTGGCGCTATTTAAAGAATTTTTTTGGCGCCCAAGAGAAAATTTCGGGAATTTTCCCAAATTGGCGACCTGAATTAAATTCAGGTCGCCAAAATTCATAAATTGGCGACCTGAATTTATTTCAGGTCGCCAAAATTCCCAAATTGTAAAAAAAATTTGGCGCTATTTAAAGAATTTTTTTGGCGCCCAAGAGAAATTTCAGGAATTAAGGCGACCTGAATTTATTTCAGTCGCCAAAATTCCCAAATTGTGTAAAATTCCCAAAAAAAAATTTGGCGCTATTTAAAGAATTTTTTTGGCGCCCAAGAGAAATTTCGGGAATTTTCCCAAATTGGCGACCGAATTAAATTCGAAAGTCGCCAAAATTCATAAATTGGCGACTGAATTTATTTCGGTCGCCAAAATTCCTAAATTGTAAAAAAAAATTTGGAGCTATTTAAAGAATTTTTTGGCGCCCAAGAGAAATTTCGGGAATTTTCCCAAATTGGCGACTGAATTAAATTCGGGTCGCCAAAATTCATAAATTGGCGACTGAATTTATTTCAGGTCACCAAAATTCCCTAAATTGTAAAAAAAATTTGGAGCTATTTAAAGAATTTTTTTGGCTCCCAAGAGAAATTTCAGGAATTTTCCCAAATTGGCGACTGAATTAAATTTAGGTTGCCCAAATTCATAAATTGGCGAACGAATTTAATTCAGGTCGCCAAAATTCCCAAATTGTAAAAAAATTTTGGAGCTATTTAAAGAATTTTTTTGGCTCCCAAGAGAAATTTCAGGAATTTTCCCAAATTGGCGACCTGAATTAAATTCAGGTCGCCAAAATTCATAAATTGGCGACCTGAATTTATTTCAGGTCGCCAAAATTCACAAATTGTAAAAAAAATTTGGCGCTATTTTAAGAATTTTTTTGGTGCCCAAGAGAAATTTCAGGAATTTTCCCAAATTGGCGACATGAATTTATTTCAGGTCGCCAAAATTTATAAATTGGCGACCTGAATTTATTTCACATCGCCAAAATTCCCAAATTGTAAAAAAAATTAGAGCTATTTCAAGAATTTTTTTGGCTCCCAAGAAAAATTTCAGAATTTTCTCAAATTGGCGACTGAATTAAATTTAGGTTGCCAAAATTCATAAATTGGCTACCTGAATTTAATTCAAGTCGCCAAAATTCCCAAATTGTAAAAAGAATTTGGAGCTATTTCAAGAATTTTTTTGGCTCCCAAGAGAAATTTCAGGAATTTTCCCAAATTGGCGACTGAATTAAATGCGGGTCGCCAAAATTCATAAATTGGCGACTGAATTTATTTCAGGTCGCCAAAATTCCCAAATTGTAAAAAGAATTTGGAGCTATTTAAAGAATTTTTTTGGCTCCAAGAGAAATTTCGGAATTTTACCAAATTGGCGACTGAATTAAATTTAGGTCACCAAAATTCATAAATTGGCGACCTGAATTTATTTCGGGTCGCCAAAATTCCCAAATTGTAAAAAAATTTGGAGCTATTTAAAGAATTGTTTTGGCTCCCAAGAGAAATTTCAGGAATTTTCCTAAATTGGGGACCTGAATTAAATTCAGGTCGCCAAAATTCATAAATTGGAGACCTGAATTTATTTCAGGTCGCCAAAATTCTCAAATTGTAATAAAAATTTTGCTTTATTTTAAGAATTTTTTTGGCGCCCAAGAGAAATTTCATGAATTTTCCCAAATTGGCGACATGAATTTATTTCGGTCGCCAAAATTCATAAATTGGCGACCGAATTTATTTCAAGTCGCCAAAATTCCCAAATTGTAAAAAAAATTTGGTGCTATTTAAAAAATTTTTTTTTGGCGCCCAAGAGAAATTTCAGGAATTAAGGCGACCTGAATTTATTTCAGGTCGCCAAAATTCCCAAATTGTGAAAAAAATTTGGCGCTATTTCAAGAATTTTTTTGGCACCGAAGAGAAATTTCAGGAATATTTCCCAAATTGGCGACCTGAATTAAATTTAGGTCTCCAAAATTCATAAATTGGCTACTGAATTTATTTCAGGTCGCCAAAATTCCCAAATTGTCAAAAAAAATTTGGATCTATTTCAAGAATTTTTTTGGCTCCCAAGAGAAATTTCAGGAATTTTCCCAAATTGGCGACTGAATTAAATGCGAGGTCGCCAAAATTCATAAATTGGCGACCTGAATTTATTTCAGGTCGCCAAAATTCCCAAATTGTAAAAAGAATTTGGAGCTATTTCAAAGAATTTTTTTGGCTCCCAAGAGAAATTTCAGGAATTTTCCCAAATTGGCGACTGAATTAAATGCGGTCGCCAAAATTCATAAATTAGCGACCTGAATTTATTTCAAGTCACCAAAATTCCCAAATTGTAAAAAAAATTTGGAGCTATTTAAAGAATTGTTTTGGCTCCCAAGAGAAATTTCAGGAATTTTCCTAAATTGGGGACTGAATTAAATTCGAAGTCGCCAAAATTCATAAATTGGAGACTGAATTTATTTGGTCGCCAAAATTCTCAAATTGTAATAAAAATTTTGCTTTATTTTAAGAATTTTTTTGGCGCCCAAGAGAAATTTCATGAATTTTCCCAAATTGGCGACATGAATTTATTTAAAGTCGCCAAAATTCATAAATTGGCGAACTGAATTTATTTCAAAGTCGCCAAAATTCCAAATTGTAAAAAAAATTTGGTGCTATTTAAAGAATTTTTTTGGCGCCCAAGAGAAATTTCAGGAATTAAGGCGACCTGAATTTATTTCGGTCGCCAAAATTCCCAAATTGTGAAAAAAATTTGGCGCTATTTCAAGAATTTTTTTGGCAAGAAGAGAAATTTCAAATTGGCGGGAATATTTCCCAAATTGGCGACTGAATTTATTTGAATTAAATTTAGGTCTCCAAAATTCATAAATTGGCTACCTGAATTTAATTCGGTCGCCAAAATTCCCAAATTGTCAAAAAAATTTGGATCTATTTAAAGAAGTTTTTTTGGCTCCCAAGAGAAATTTCAGGAATTTTCCCAAATTGGCGACTGAATTAAATGCAAGATCGCCAAAATTCATAAATTGGCGACTGAATTTATTTCACGTCGCCAAAATTCCCAAATTGTAAAAAAGAATTTGGAGCTATTTCAAGAATTTTTTTGGCTCCCAAGAGAAATTTCAGGAATTTTCCCAAATTGGCGACATGAATTAAATGCGGGTCGCCAAAATTCATAAATTGGCGACTGAATTTATTTCAAGTCGCCAAAATTCACAAATTGTAAAAACAATTTGGCGCTATTTTAAGAATTTTTTGGCGCCCAAGAGAAATTTCGGGAATTGAGGCGACTGAATTTATTTCGGTCGCCAAAATTCCCAAACCGTGAAAAAAAATTTGGCGCTATTTAAAGAATTTTTTTGACGCCCAAGAGAAATTTCGGGAATTTTTCCAAATTGGCGACCTAAATTAAATTCAGGTCGCCAAAAATTCATAAATTGGCGACTGAATTTATTTCGTGTCGCCAAAATTCCCAAATTGTAAAAAAAATTTGGAGCTATTTAAAGAATTTTTTTGGCTCCCAAGAGAAATTTCAAATTGGGAATTTTCCCAAATTGGCGACCTGAATTAAATTTAGGTCGCCCAAATTCATAAATTGGCGACCGAATTTATTTCAGTGTCGCCAAATTCTCAAATTGTAATAAAAATTTGGTGCTATTTAAAGAATTTTTTGGCGCCCAAGAGAAATTTCAGAATTTTCCCAAATTGGCGACATGAATTCATTTTAGTCGCCAAAATTCATAAATTGGCGACTGAATTTATTTCAGTCGCCAAAATTCCCAAATTGTAAAAAAAATTTGGCGCTATTTAAAGAATTTTTTGGCGCCTAAGAGAAATTTCGGGAATTTTTCCAAATTGGCGACCTGAAATAAATTCAGGTCGCCAAAATTCCCAAATTGGCGAGCCGAATTTATTTCAGGTCGCCAAAATTCCCAAATTGGCGACCGAATTTATATTTGGGTTGTCTAAAGTCTAAAACTCGAATAAATAATTACGACAATGCCACTGCCTTCATTTTTTACTTCCTTTTTTTTTAAAAAAGGACGTCTTTTAGTGTAGTAGTATCTATATTTTTTAGTAGTGTGTCTAGAAGTGAGACAAAAGACTTTCCTATAAGGATTGGTCAATATCAACCTACACACACATGAAATAGTGGAACCCATATATATATATATATATATAATGTACATTATATATATATGTGGGTCCCACCATTTTATGTATGTGTGATATGAGAAAACACTTTTCCTACAACATGAGAAGTGTTTTTCCTTAAATAAAACTCAAGGTGTTTTATAGTTTATTATATATGTTAAGAAAAAAATTATATGATTTATTTTTATTTTAGAAGAAATTGATGTGAGTTAAAAAATTCATTTAATGTTAATAAAATTTAAAAAACCTATTATATCCTAAAAGAAATGAATATATCAAGTTGATATCCATTAAGCTCTTTTTATCAAATTGCCGGATTTATATTATTAAGTATCAACGTTGATATCCATTAAGCTCTTTTTATAAAAATAAAAATTAAACCCATTTCATTTCTTTCAGGATATAATAGATTTTTTAAATTTTATTAACATTAAATGAATTTTTTAACTCACATAAATTTCTTCTAAAATAAAAATAAATCATAAATTTTTTTTTGTTTAACATATATAATAAACTATAAAACACATTGAGTTTTATTTAAATCATATAATTATATTTTTAATTAAAACTTTTGTTTATTTTAGCAAATTATAATTTTGACAAAATTAAAGAATGAGTGATTTTTATCCATAGATATCTATATAAGTAGTTTTGAATAATGACAATTGAGAAAAAAATTATTTAATTTAGAATTTTGTGTCGAGCGCTCCTAGAGTAAAAGTTCGTTAGCCAATCTGCACCTTAGATAACGGAAGTTAATTTTTTTGCTAACGGCGTTGTCTTGGTGCTCCTTTTTAAAAGTTTATTGTATTGGACGCTCTTTTTTAAAAGTTTGTTGGTATTTTTGGTTCACTTAATAGTTAATTGTGTTGGACGCTCCTGAGCTAATAGTTTATTGGCCAAATCACACATTAACCCTTTATTTTATTATATGTTAGTGTTGATATATAAAGTAATAAAGTCATAGAGCAATAAAACTCTTTTAAAAGGAGAGAGAAGAAATGAGAGGGCATTAACGTAGTGTTACACTCATTTTAAAATTCTAAATTGAGTTAATAACTCAATTAAGGATTTTTTGAATTTACCAACCTAATTTAAAATTTTCCTATTTCAAGTAGCTTTATATGAGATTTTCCTTTTGAAATATCATAATGTATAATTTTGAATTTTTAACAAAGATTATAATATTTCATTTGTGCATTGGTATATTTTATTATTTTCATATATATAACAAATAATCGTTTAATAAGTTTTTAATAATTGTGATGGATACATATTAATTTATCTTATTTTAATTGCATATCATAATTTCAAATTTAATATTTAATAGGTACTCCCTCCGGTCCTAATTATAAAAGTTAGTTGACTTTTTTGGAGAGATTAAAGAAGCTAATTAAATTACTTTAAAGTATTTTTATTTTTATTTTTTCTTTAAACTTATTAGTTTGATTAATAAACTAATATATAATCTAATAATATTTAACATATAAAATGATTAAGTAACTTATTTAGCTTCTTTAATCTCTCAAAAAAAGTCAACTAACTCTTATAATTAGGACCAGAGGTAGTATAATAATACGTAGATGATTCATAGGTATAATTGATATATTATCATGTTTAAATTTTTGAATCAGCTGAAACCAAAAAAAAAAATGAAGCAAAACATATCGATTTGATTTCTAAAAGTGTAATTAAGATTAACTTTTTCGTGTATTAATGTTCCTCGTATAAAAACTGAACTGAAATAATTAAGTTAAATTTATTTTATTTTATTAAATATTTAAAAACTCTCCCTGTCCTTAATTATATCAAAATCATCATCTAAGGATAGTTATCCAGAAAAGAAATCATCGAAGTATTTATAATATAAAATCGATATTTTTGCCAACATCTAAAACTGATAATTGAAACAGAATACAGTAGAAGTTTATTTATTTTACGCATACAAAATATACGTTTTAAAATCTTATTATAATAATTTAAACTAAATTAAATTATTTGTTCTCGGAAATTATGGATTTTAAAATTTTCGAAATATCAAAATTGTTTCCTTATTTCGTAAATCTTATAAATCATTCTTGACCTTATTACCAAAGATTACGCCGTTTTACTATTTTTATGGCCTTCTCAATTTTTAGTAAGGTTTAATTTCTTCAATCTCGGATCAAATCCCAGCTACCTTTTACCCTAATCGATCTCTAGTCTGTTTGTAGTCGGCCATGGACGACGACTATTGGTGCAGTGATGACGAATACAATTATTACTACGATCAGAATTGCGATGAAGTTGACGACGGCGCTGGCATTGATTCAGTCATGGCTGGTTACAAGCGTTCTACAACGCAGGTGATCTCAAGAGAATCACTTGTCGCTGCGCAGAAACAAGATCTGCGCCGAGTAATGGAGATGCTTTCACTGAGAGAGCACCACGCTCGTACTCTTCTTATTCATCATCGTTGGGATGTGCAGAAGCTTTTCACAGTATATGTAGAAAAGGGAAAAGACGCCTTCTTCGCAGATGCCGGTGTTACTGTATATACCGGTTCAGACCCATCGTCATCGGTTCAATCTTTTTCTTCTAGGGTTTTTTGTGAAATCTGCATAGAGAATATTTCAAGCCATGAAGTAACAAGAATGGAGTGTGGTCACTCTTTCTGCAACGAATGTTGGATATCTCACTTTATTGTCCAGATCAACGAAGGCAAAAGTAAGCGCCTCATCTGTATGGCTTATGAATGCAACGCAATTTGTGATGAAAATGTTGTGAGAAATCTTGTTCGTAAAAAGCAGGTGGATACGGCGGATAAATTTGACCGGTTTCTTCTTGAATCTTACATTGAAGACAACAGGAGAGCTAAGTGGTGCCCTAGCGTTCCTCATTGTGGCAATGCAATTCGGGTTGAGGAAGTAGAATTATGTGAGGTTGAATGTTGCTGCGGCTTACAATTTTGTTTTAATTGCTCATCGGAGGTTCATTCGCCGTGTTCTTGTCGGATGTTTGAACTATGGGCTAACAAGTGTAGAGATGAATCAGAATCTGTGAACTGGATCACGGCCCACACCAAGCCTTGCCCTAAATGCCACAAACCGGTGGAGAAGAGCGGTGGCTGCAACTTGGTTAGCTGTATCTGTCGCCAATCATTTTGTTGGATCTGCGGCGAAGCCACGGGCCGAGATCATACGTGGACAGCCATAGCAGGCCATAGCTGTGGCCGTTACCAGCCACGAGAGAAACTCGCAAAACTTGCCAAGAAAAATCTGTATCGTTACATGCATTATCATAACCGATACAAAGCCCACATGGACTCTTTGAAGCTTGAAGGTAAGTTGAAAGAGACAATGCAACAGAAGGTTTCAGTTTCAGAAGAGAAGCATGATTCTAGTATCAGAGATTATAGCTGGGTCAATAATGGGCTCTCGAGACTCTTCAGATCAAGGCGGGTGCTTTGTTATACGTATCCATTTGCGTATTATATGTTTGGAGGCGAGTTCTTTAATGATGATACGATTCCAGGAAAGGAAAGAGAAAGGAAGCAGAACTTGTTTGAGGATCAGCAGCAGCAACTGGAGGCGAATATCGAGAGACTCTCCATGTTTCTTGAGGAACCGTTTGATGAGTTTGAAGATGATAAAGTGATGAAAATTAGGGATCAAGTCGTTAACCTATCCGCCGTTGTTGACAGTTCGTGCAGTGAAATGTATGAAGTCATTGAGAATGACTTGTTGGTTTCTCATACGATTGCTCCTTACAAATCAAAGGGCATTGAAAAGGCATCTCTTCTTAATTCATAAAAAGCCAAGTATTCTACCATTCTAACAAAATTGCTTGTGTTTGAGCACTCAGTCATTTTAATTTGTAGAATGTATGCCTGTTTTCTTTATATCTATACGTATTTCTCTCCTGATATTTATTCAGCACAAGCAATGTTTGAAGTTATTTATTATTTTTCACACACTTTTTTGGTTTCTCTCCTAATCATTTTCTCATTATCCCTCATCATCTTTAAATCATATCATCTTTAAATCATATCTGTCCAATCAATCACAATACTACATACTCCTTTAACCTCTCTCTCTCTTCTCTTCCCAATCAACGGCCCAGATGGACCAATTGGGGAAAGGAGAAAAAAGATGATGAGAAGATCTCTCCCCACTCTCTGGAAAAAAGTTTAGATAAATTGGATCTCCACCCAACAGGGGTTATTGTAGCTCGAATTTTTAGTTCCTCACCACACCAGACCATTAGCCTAGTTCATTTTGCTCATTAACAAATGAAAAGTCCACTCCTTTCAGTTCTAATTATAGGACATACTTACCAAATTTTGGAGAGATTAAAGATAAGTTAAATTATTTAATTTTCCTTCCCAAAAAAATTTTTTATTTAATTTTATTCATTTTCCTAAAATGCCATTGTTTAAATTTATAGGACATATTTACCAGATTTTAGAAAGATTAAGGATAGAAGTTAAATTAGTTAATTTTATTCACTTTCCAAAAATACCTTATTTTAAATTTAATTCCATGAACCTTTGACATCCAATACAGGAGGGGCCCATGCGCTTTAGATAGATCCAACGTTAAACTTTATAGATTCAAAATGATTTTTAACTATGATGAAATGATAGGTTGTAGATTTAAATTGAATTTTAGAGGTATATAAATATTTTTTTATATATTTTCCATGGATTTTTTCAAAATATTTTTAAATAAATCTTAAAATTATTTTATTAAAAATAAAAAAGAAAGTAGAATCCCTCACTTGATAGAATATAAACGTGTTATTAATTAATTAATAAAACAATAGAATTGAGGTGTATGTGATATTAATGAGTTGGCAAGCATTAATTATTATCTCAAGAGTAAGATTACATTACAATCAGACATAACACGGGAACATCATATCTAAATCTATTGCTCTCTCAGCCTAACACACACGAGCGCGCACACACATGTACACACACGCACACGTGCCCGCGCGCGCACACACACAGAGACATATATATATGGGGAAATCACCGCAGAAAAACTTTTGAAGCAAACATGTGCGTTTCATTAATTTTCCTTTTTTTGGATGGAGAGTGAGACGTGTGTTAATATTTGGTTCGCCTTCGTCTTCACTCTAACACCATTACACTATGATGATTCGCTTTTGCTTTCTATGGTTGTTGCTGCTTCTTCCTCTGGTTGTTGCCGAGGACCCGCACTGCATTCTTTACACGGAACATCTCACGGTGTATCTACCCCTTGGTGTTAAACAACAGGTCTTTTTCCTTCTCCTTCTTCTCCTTCGTTTCTTATCAATTTATATTATTCCTCGGTGATGTTCATTTTTTTCTTTGCTCATGATGTGCAGGGCATTCTCATCACAAGTAGAGATTCAAAACCTCTTCAAGATAACCATTTTGTGCTTTTCCAAAGAATAGGTGTATTCCAAGCAACAATATTATAAATTGGCATTGATTTGATAATTTGTTGTCCGTCCTGCATGCTTCCCGTTTTTATATACATATGAGCTAAAGAGGTTCCCACAACCAAATTAAAACTAAACCCACATTTCATAACATAAGCATGAACTTGCATTCCTGCTAATAATGCTCCCAAATATGCACATATGAACTACTCATCCGGCATGAAACCTCTCTCAATTCTGAAAACAATAACACACGGGTCAACGTGATCAAAATAGATATAGAAATGAACCACGCCATCTTAAGTTTCAAATCAGAAACCAACGTTGGAAATATAATACCGACGGCGCATTGAAGTGAACTCATCATCTTGGCTTACCGTTTTCTTCCTTGAGAGTGTAGGCATGGCAAGTGTATGGAAAAAAAGATGAAGAGTCGAGGGAAGAAGGATGACGATGGTGAGAGAGAGTGAGGATAAGGAAGGAGGAGAGTGAGAGGGGAAGAGAGTGTCGTGATGATTTTATATGTATATTTTATAAAAAATGAGGTAGAAACGGTGGCGTTTTATCCTTGCTGCAGATTCTTTTTCCGCCACAGCTGCAGAAATGTTAAGCCCTATATATATATATATATATATATGAACTCAATTATGAACTCTCTCTCACACACACACACATATAGATATATATATATATATATATATGAACTCAATTTTCTTACCTCGTCTTCCTTGAGAGTGTATAGTGTGAAGATGAACAGAGGGCCATGACTATAGGGACTGAGACACCGATTGTGACGAAGCTTCGCATAGGCTTTTGGGAACCCTAGGTTTTCGTTGACGGCCATTTCATTTGCCGTGAAATAATCAATATCAATATGGGGAGGAGCTAATGGGAATTTAGGGTTTACACTTTTTCAACCAAATCCCTATGCTCTTTTGCTTTTTGCGCACCCAAGCTCGCCTTCTTTGCCTATTCCTTGATGTTTGCGCCATTCACACACACACACAAAGACATAGATATATATATATATATACATGAACTCACACACACACAGATATATATATATATATATATATATATATGAACTCAATTTTCTTACCTCATCTTCCTCAAGAGCATATAGTGTGAAGATGAACAAAGGGCCATGACTATAGGGACTGAGACACCGATTGTGACAAAGCTTCGCGTAGGCTTTTGGGAACCCTAGGATTTTGTTGATGGCCATTTCGTCTGTCGTGAAATAATCAATATCAATATGGGGAGGAGCTAATGGGAATTTAGGGTTTACGCTTTTTCAACCAAATCCCTATGCTCTTTTGCTTTTTGCACACCCAAGCTCGCTTTCTTTGCCAATTCCTTGACGTTCATGCCGTTTTGGGCCTCTGCCGAGGCAAAGCTAGCTGCTCATGTGACTAAAGATCACTGGGAGCATCTCCAGGTCTGGATCAAAGAACTACCGAGCATCTCCAGGTCTGGATCGAAGAACCACTGCGCATCTCCAGGGATCGAAGAATCAGAGGTTTGGAGGGCATTTTGGTATTTTCAGAATTATAGTGTGGGCCCACCACCAAAATTAATATCGTTAAGTAAGATCTTAACGGTGCTTTGACTTTTGCACTTATTTTATAACTAGATATGTATTTTGGGAAAAACACTTTTCATGTTGTAGGAGAAGTGTTTTCTCATGTCACACACACATAAAATGGTGGGACCCACATGTATATATAATTAGCATTATATATATATGTGGGTCCGACTATTTCATGTGTGTATAGGAATCTTCTTCTTCTCATACAACATGAGAAGTTTAAACCCATTTATTTTTGCACCTAAAAAAAGCACTTGGTGTTGGGCGCTCCTAAAGACAAAGTACATGTACATTTTTACACCTTTACCCAATATATTAAATAAGCTTCTACAAGAAACGCCCATTAATCTAAAAGCTCACTCATGGAGCGGCTACGGTGCATTTTGAGTGTTGGAACGGCTATGGAGAAAAATGTGTGTGGGCCCGCCAAACTTTATTCTATCTCTTTCTTCTATTGGCATATTTATGCAACGTGTCTTGGATGAGACATTTATTCATATTGAATTAAATATTATTCACTCCCTTCATACTCTTTTTTTTTTTCTTTTTAACAATTTCTATATTTATATATATATTTATTTTCTCTCTTTCTTCTAAAAACATGATTTTAGATTATACCACCAAAATTTAAAGCCTTTCATAAATTCTTTATACTGAATTAATATTTGTAAATATAAATATAAATATTTTTTTAAATAATATTTTTTCCTTTTTTCCAATTTTAAATATAAATATAAATTTTTATCTTTAGTTATCGCAATATATAAAACTATATTAATATATGTAATATTTAGTAAAATTCATGCCTTTTTCAGTCATTTTTCATCTCAACTGACTTTTTAACTGATAACCCAAACACGTCTCCGTTTGAAAAAAAAGCCACTTCTACCACCGTCAATTTAAACGTAAATCACATTAACAACTTGACTTTTTTCCTATTAAGCTTCTGTAAAAGTCAGATAGAAAATAAGTCACCGCTCCTACCGCTGACCTGAATAGACTCATTATAAGTCACTTCTTTTAAATAAGCTCCTCTGAGATCGTTGTTATCCCAAACTATTCATTTTTCTTCGCTGGACTTAAATCACTATGCGCTGGGCTTTTTTTCCTCGCAGTTGTGCACTTAAGTTCCGGCAGGGAGCTGGAAATATATTCAGGTTTATTGTCTTTTTTCCTTGTGGCTGATGATATGATTGACTTTTTTGTGTTGACTGTTATGGGTCCATCAGATATGTGGCCCAGTGAGAGTTTTCACAATGGAGTCTCTCTTTAATCAGGTACAGTGTTAATTATATTCTCAGCGTGCCTATAATCCAGGAACATACAAGTAGTGGAGCAGGCATTTGCAGGACGTGGGAAGCGCACACGCCTGAATAACGGATTCATAGTCATGGGAGCAAAACCATAGGTAATCCCTATAAATAGGAGATTACCAGCCAGGGCACACTCTGCATTCTCTATTCCATTGTTTACTATTCAACCTCACTGTGCACACACCCCACCCCTCTGGCGAAATGCCGCTCCTGTGTAGCACAGTGATCTGAGAACACTCTTTGATATTTCCTCATAGATATCACTGAGCAATCATTTTCCCTTAGATGTTTAATCCATAAGCATCTCTAAGGAGCCATTTGATCCTATATTAATATCTCCTAGCCCATTAAGGCTAGACACTTGTGTTCTACTCCAGACCAGGCCTAGCTCATCTTAGTTTTAATTCCTATAATTTCAAACCATAAGATTTGGTTCATCAAGTTTTGTTTTTTTATTTATAACATTGGTCCCTGTTATTTAACAAGAACATGGATATTTTTATCTATTGAAGAACTAAAACCTATAGATTGAAACTATATGGATCAAAGGGCAAATTATAATAATCAAACCCTAAATTAAAATAGGAGATGATTAAGCGTTCAAGCTACCAAGCTTTTGTTTCCAGCCCAAAGGATAAGAAGTCAAGCCCTCTAAAGTATATAATTAAGGGTGAAAAAATTTGTTTACCTCATGTCACGTCAAATTATTTTAAAAAGTGTCCGTTTGGGATAGCGGTAGTAGAAATGACTTATTTTTAATCTAACTTTTGCAAAAGTAAGATAGAAATAAAAGTCAAATTATAAATGTGATTTGTGTTTGGAATGATGGGAGAAGTGGGTAATTTGAAGCTTGATTAGAAGTGACTTTTTTTATAGGAGAAGCTGTAATTTGTGGCTTCCATTAGAAGTGACTTTTTTACTATAGATCCATCACAGAGCAAAACCATGTCAAACACCTACTATTCCCGCATTTGGATTTTTTTCCATTCCGTTGGGCCCCCCCCAAAAAAAAAAAAAAAAAAACAGGCTATGCCAAAATGGACCCTAATAACAGAATAACAAAAACATCATAATACCAAATAGAATTGTAGTGTAAGTTTTGGTCCTATTTGTTCAGAATCGCAAAGTATAGAATACTAATATTGGCCTTTAGGATATACAATCCAGCGTCCTACAACTTCTCCTTCTTTATAGATTCAATGCCTCGCCCTCTCAGCAATATTCACTGCAAAACCATATACATACAATTCTCTTCACAGTTGCACTAATATTCACTGCCTCTGCTTCATAATTCTCTGTACTTTACTTCCCAGCAATACCATGAGGCTCTTGGAAAATCCGTTCTCTTTGAGGGACAGCATTCTGGAAAATTACCCTCCAACCAGAACCTCAATTGGTGGGGTGATTCTGCCTTGTCGCTCTTCCTATCATGTATGTGTGTCTACACATTTATGTGCCCGCACACACATATTGTCATGAATCTGGGTCCAGGAGGGTTACCTTGAATGAGAGACCTTATAAGGCCTTAAGTAATAACTACCTCCCTAAAGACTTATGCTCGTTACACGGTATATAAAGGGCTAATTCTCCATAACATAATGAATCAATGTTCAAATTTCTAATAGGAGCGGTGACTGAATTTACCATATGTTTGGATAGAGGAAAATATGGGAAATACTAAGAAGGAAATATTCTGAGAATATTAAGAAAATAATTTCATTTTTTTTGGAATTTTCCCTCATTTTTTTCCCATCCAAATATAGAATTAATGCTTGTAATACATTGAATAAGATTGACGCCGTAGAAGAATATTGTGCCTATGAAAAAAAAAAGTGATGGGAAATGAATGAGATGAAGTTGTTGGTGTGTTGTATAGGTAGGAGAGGCTAACATGGATCACAAGTGCTAGGAAAGGCCTGAAGACATGGACCTTCCAAGAACTGTGTACATGGTGACCCCTCAAAGCCCTAGTTCAGACGCTGCAGCTGAAACAACTTCTTTAGTCTTCAAACAATCTGACCCTTCACATTCCTCCCATTTACTTCAAGCAGCTATCCAAGTAAATACCAACACCTGCTTAGTAATTATTTTCATGCGCACACACATAAAGACTTGGATAGCTGCTTATCCAAGTAAATAATTATTTTCAGGTGTTCAATTTTGCTAAAAGACCGTTACAAAGGAAGCTCGGCGAATCTGCAATACGTTACATCCACGAGCTTGCTGCTCTTGACATACGCAGAGTATCAAAGCTCGAGCTCCATCGGAGTGCAGTGCGGCGGCTCCTCCAAGACGGCACAGAACCTGGTCGAACTGGCCAGAAAGCAAGTTGATTACATTTTAGGGTATAACCCAGAGAAGATGTCTTACATGGTAGGTTTTGGAGACAGGTATCTGAAGAATATTCACCAAAGGGGTTCTTCTCTCCTGTCCATTCATGATCATCCTCAACGTATTTCATGCAACGAGGGATATCAGTACGACCATTCTACTTCTTCAAACCCCAATCTGTTGGTCGGAGCCATCGTCGGAGGACAAGACAGTTCCAACCGGTTCTCCGATCATCTCTATAACTATGAGCAGTCTGAGATCGCGACTTACATCAATGCACCTATGGTTGGAGCTCTGGCTTTTTTCTCGGCCAACCCCAATCCAACTACCATTTGATCAGTGACTACGAATTCATATATGTAATGAACTTTAGGATTTTTGTAGTTATTACGCAGCATTCCATTAGAGATGATCAATATTCAGCATTCCATATATGTAGTTAATAAGAGAACCTCAATATTGTTTAGGGCATTGCATTATATATTTTGTTCTATTCTAGATGGACGAACTTATTTAATATAATGCCATGCAATCTGACTATTTTGATACACCCATATGTTAAGCTGGATATAATTTTATCTATTTATTTATTTTAAATTAATAGGCTACTGAAGTCTTTATAAGAAAGTACCTTATATTGTAATCCCAAAAAAAAAAAAAAAACCCTTATATGGTTAAAAGGTTTGGCCAAGAAAAATGGTACCCGTCCTAATTATAGAAACACTTTTATAGTGCAAATTGTACTATAAAAATGTTTCTATAATTAGGACCGGAGGTAGTAAAAAGGAATTCTTATTACATTACAAGAAAAATAAGCAACATTGTAGGGCAACCAATGTTAGGTTTTGAATGGATAACAGGAGTATAAAATGAGGGTAGCCGAGATAATAATGCTATGTTTAGTTATAAAAGAAAATATAAGATTTGTAAAGGACATAAACACGGAAAAGTTAGAGTGACATTTATTGAATAGAAAATTGTAAAAAATCATTTAAAGTTGTTTAAACACGTTAAAAAAGAGTCATTATGGAGTTTTTTAAAAAAAAGAGTGGTGGAAGAATAAAGATGAGACTATATTCGGGTAACAATCCATCCAGAGGTTTAATTTTTTTATTTTTATTCTTTTGATATCAAAATTTAGAAGAGGGGTTGGACTCACGCATAGTCCAAGGGCAAGACGCTTAAGCCTACTCTGCAAGGAAATTCAGAACTGAGAGTACATATACATCTACCTCATCCTAGGTTTCCTTTACATCCCAAGCTCTAGAATATCTCCTCTAACGTCGCGACAGTCAAAGGAATCGAACCCTCTCCATTTGTGAGAGTGTCCGACCACGGACGAGGGGTTATCTAGAGGTTTAATTGTTGCTGAAGCATAATGGTCATGGGCGGACCCAGTCCATGATTTGGGGGGGAAGTGCCACACTTGAATTGGGGATTTTTTTATTTTCTTAAAAAATTAATACATGTTTGAATGATTGCCCACCCTTAATACATCAAGACTAAATTTCATAATCGGATGGGGATGAATGGTTAAATGATTGTTTAGTGCCTTATATTGAAAAAGATATATTTGATAGCATTAATAATAAGGCATTAATAATTAGTAAATTTGGGTCAATAATTGTTATTGGGCTTTATCAAGAGTAAAGATTATTTGGGTTGGAGTGGGACTCCAAGCCCAATGAGAAGCAAAATGGCGACACATATATGGTCCCTAGTGGGAAATCGGTTTCTCCACAAGAGGGCCCAAATGTGTTGGAAGATCCAATAGGGTCTTAAGCTAAGTTGAATTTGGAATTCAATTTTGAATTTAAGTTTGAAATTTTAATTTTAATTTTAATTCAAAAAGTTAGGTTATAAAAGATAATTCTGAATTATCTAATATATATATATATATATATATATATATAGATCCAATACTTGGTTGGATGAAGATAGGAGAAATAATAAATGAGGATTGATTTAAAAATGATTTTGAATTTTAGTTTAAGAGATGAATGTGATCCATCATCTTAAATTATTATTCGATCAATCAAGATATGAATTTAATTCATTATGATTTAGATTTTCCAATTCAAGTTTGGATTAGGCCTTTCTTGTGAGCACTTAAATTAGGATTAGATTTTTATAAAGTGTTGATTTTTTGTGTGTCATTTTTATAGATGTTTTTTGAGGGAAAAAAAAGGAAATAAATGTGATCCATCATCTTAAATGAATCCAACAATCAAGATACGAATATGATTTATCATATTAAATTCAATCAATCAATCAAGATATGAATTTAATGTGACTTGGTTGACAAGTAGTGAACTTATTACCTAAAACTCCTTTCTTAATGCATAAGCTGAAAATTCCTAAGGCAATTAGGACTAGGAATTTTTCGCCCACCAAGGCTATAAAAAGGGGAGGGTTTGACATTTTTTTAAAACATCATTATACTCTCTAAATTTCGGTCTTTACCAAAGGTTTAGAGAGAAAAGGTACCATCCATAAAAGGGTAAGATTGGGTAAGGGTCCAACCTTATTCATCCTATTCATAACCTAATTCCAAAAAACCACCACCTTCTTGAAAAAAGAAAAACCCAAGGAAACCAAAACTCAATCTTATCCTCGCCTAGCAAGCATCCAAGGAGTGGAAGGTTTCAAGAGAAGGAGTTCTCATTGCAATCGGGGATAGCCGTGTGGATCAACGTTAGAGGACATCAACAACCTTGAAGTCTTCGAGTGATCTAAGGTAATTCTAATCTCCAATAATCGTTTTATCAAATTATCCTAAACCCCAATAGTTGTTTTAACAAGTAATTCTTAAACTCATGAATATTATAAATTGTTATGAATTCTCATGAGTACTGTAAAGAGTTACGGATTAATAATTAATAACTAATTAACGTAAAGAGTTACGGATTAATAATTAATAACTAATTAACGTAATGAGTTAAGGTTAATAATTCATGAAAATCGTAAGGAGTTATGGGTTTCCGCAACGATTAAACAAAATTTTTGTTTTCAATCTCATAAAACTTTGCATGAAAATCATGCAATAGGCAAAATTAATCACTTTAATTCCTTACAGTCCTCATGAATTATTAATCTTAATTTATTACGCTAATTAGTTATTAATTATTAATCTGTAACTCTTTACGGTACTTATGAGAATTCATAACAATTTATAATATTCATGAGTTTCAGGATTACTAGTTAAAACAACTATTGGAGTTTAGGATAATTTGATAAAACGATTATTGGAGATTAGAATTACTTTAAATCACTCGAAGACTTCAAGGTTGTTGATGCCCTCTAACGTTGATCCGCACGGCTATCCCCCGATTGCAATAAGAACTCTTTCTCTTGAAACCTCATACTCCTTGGATGCTTGCTAAGTGAAGACAAGGTTGAGTTTTGGTTTCCTTGGGTTTTTCTCTTTTCAAGAAAGTGATGGTTTCTTGAAATTAGGTTATGGATAGGATGAACAAGGTTGGAACCTTTTTATGGCTGATGCATTTTCCTCTCTAAACCTTTGGTAAACGTTGTAATTATTTTTATTGTAATATACTTTTGTTATTAAAATATATGTACTTGAACTTATTGAGTGTCCACCTTCATTGTAATTTCTGTAGCTGCATTTCTAACAGCACTTAGCCTTGCTTTTCTAAATGACAGGTTTGTAAAATAACTGCCTCATTTATTACATCATCAGTATTCACTTGATTTCATGAATATTTTTTTGATATTCTTTTCTTTTCTTGTTTATATTTTTTGTTTTTTAATGCATTTAAAAATTTCCTTAAAAAAAATTCAAGAGCAGCCCCATATCCCTTCCGCCACTAGTGCTCACCCTTCATAAGTTTCCTGGATCCGCCATTGATAATGGTAATGATAATGGTAATGGCATTGTGTGATACATATAGCCCACCTGGTGGGATAAGACCTCTTCTTCTTCTTGTTGTTGCTATATTATTTATTTTAAATTAATGAACAATTCAAACACTTTTTTGGGCACATTTCCATCCAAGTTTAGAAAGTAAAACTGAATTGACTCCTTGAATTATCCCACACATCTTGCCCATTCACTGGTTTTAATCCAGCAATAATCACTACATATGATTGTAGCTAGGGGCAGAAGAGAAAACTAGAGATTCAAAAAGCAGCAAAAAGCAATGTACAAGTTTCAAGAATTTCCTGCGCCGATCTGAAATTAGTGGTCCCCAACTCAACAAAAAACTTTCAACGTTGAACTAGTTAATTTTCATGTGATGTGATTTATAGTGTTCGATAGGACACAGAGGACTTGTGTGGCTAAACATTTCCATGTTGTAGAGGTTACTTGTTAAATTATGTGCTCTTAAATTCAGGCGTTGTAGAGGTTACTTGTTACATTATGTGCGCTTAAATTCAGGCGTGGAGCTGGAAATAAATTGACCACTATTTTCTGCTTTCATTTTTTTCGGGTGATTTTGATTGACTTGTAGAACTGGTAATAGCATGATTGCTGAATGAGTTGAAAAACAAAAAAGATTGAGACGTCCTTCAAAAATATAAGTTTGGAAAAAAATAGTAATTCCCTGATGAAAAAGAACAAAACGTTGAATAAAGATGATGAAAAAGGTATTGAAACATGATTTGAACTTGGAAGGTCCCAAATTCAAGCAAGTTTCTCTGTTCATCTTTACACTGCGTGTTGGTCTTCATTGCAGATTTTTATGCAAAAATTTTAATCGACGATCTGGGGCATGGCAGGGATGATTCCATAGGAAGCATAGCCCATTTGCAGATCAAACATATGCTTACAATGGACTGAGATGTTAATTTGCACTACATATGTCGGTCACAGAATGATCTAACACATCCTTTGGCGAAGGAAGGTCTTGTGCGATCTTCAAAATTGTATGATTGTCCAAATCATATAAGGACAGTGTTTTTAGCTGATTATATGTGTAATGAAAAGAATTAGAAAGTTGTGTATATTCATGTATAAGAGAGGTGTATAAATACAAGAGAGGCGAGGAGCGTCAAATTAATGACAGGACAATTAGGCGCGTGAATCCCTAAACATAATTACAGAATAATACCTAATCAATCTAAACATAATTACAGAATAATACCTAATCAATACATAATATTTCCTAATAAATACAGAATATTTCCTAACAATATGGGGCTTGATCCCTTTTCTTAGTTTTTTTTCATATATTAAGGCGGATGCCACTCTTATTACCAAAAAAAAAAAAAACTTGACAGTCAAATGGTGCAGGGAATTAGGAGTTAAAAAAGGAGAATTATCTAGAAGTAATAAGCCAAAAATCAAGGCGCATTTTCTCTTTCTAGCAGCAATAATTCGCAGTCCCACCACCGAAAGGGAAAAAAAAAAAAAAAACATTAATGCACAAAAATTATTTGCCATGCATGTGAATACATCCTTATCACATGATACACAATTAAAGATTTTCTAATTCAGCCTTGTACTCTACCTTTTCAACCAATTTCATGCAAGCCTACCATTTTGTTTGAAATGCTCGTGCCCTTCAACTGGACCCTTTAGTATTTATTTTCTGAGTCTTGTGATTCCATATATTCTCTTATCTGCCCCGTGACTTGGTCACTAAAACACACAATTAAGTCTAAAAGATTCAACCTTTAATCTTTCCATAAAAGCATCAAGAACAGTGACCCCATACTTATTGTCCCAAGTGAGGAAATAAACAAAACCCAAAAGTCGTTTCACACCCATTATTATGTTGGGTTGTCCTTATCTTTGGTAAGAAACAAAAAAAGTATCTGATATACTGCGAGGGTTCACGTAATTCAACCATCAGGATTACATAATAGAAGGCCTGTTTGGCGCAGTTGATTCCGTAACTGTGACCAATCAATGGCAGGGTTGTCCCCTTCGGCTTCTCTATAAATTCAACGCCTCACCCTCTTACCATCATTCAATTCAAATCAGATAGATACCATCTTCTTCACTAACAATGTCTGCTTCTGCTTCTCCTTCTATAATGTTTTGGCTATGTCTCTGCTTCATAATTCTCTCTACTTCACTACCTTTACCTGCTCATGCATTCACTTCCCAACAATACCAAGACGCTCTTAACAAATCCATTCTCTTCTTTGAAGGCCAGCGTTCTGGAAAATTACCCTCCAACCAGCACCTCACTTGGAGGGGTGATTCTGCCTTGTCCGATGGTTCTACGTATCATGTATGTGTCTATATATATATATACACAAATATATTGTCATGAGTTCGCATTATGAGGGTAACCTTGAAAGAAGGGCCTCATAAAGTTTTGAGTTCTCCAACTCCAAATCACTACCTTTTGGGGTGTGGACATGTGGTTCTCCCAGCGAGAGGATTCTCTCCTCATCGCTGTTTCTCCCTATCCCTCCCCATCGCAATCTGGACCGTCCAAATCTTGATCCAACGGTCCGGATAAAAAAAAAAAAAGATTTGTCTTTTTTTTTTGTCGTTTTGTGGTAATTTATTTTATTTTATTTTATTTTTTTTTATAGATCTGGACCGTTGGATCAAGATTTGGACGGTCCAGATTGCGATGGGGAGGGATGGGGAGGGAACCGCCAAGGAGAGAAACCGGATCCGGTTCTCCCAAAAACTTGGGGTTGTCACACGCATTTCTTTTTTGCCTTTTCCGCTGGCTCTTCCTATCATGTCTGTGTCTATACACACATATACATACTCATATTATATATATTGTCATGAGTCTGGGAGGTTGCCTTAAAAGAGGGACATTGTAAGGCCTTGAGCTCTCCAATTTGTGTGGCCAGCTTCCCAAGGACTTGTGCTCGTTACACACACAATATATATATATATATATATATATATCTTCTGTTTCGTATAATGAAATTAAGGAATGTTTGAATCGTTGGTTCAGGTGAATTTGGTGGGAGGTTATTATGATGCTGGGGACAACGTCAAGTTTGGGTTTCCAATGGCATTTACCACTACTTTGTTAGCATGGAGTGTGATTGAATTTGGAAGCTCAATGCAGGACCAGCTTCAAAATGCCAGAGCTGCTATCAAATGGAGCTCTGATTATCTTCTTAAAGCAGCCACTTCCACTCCTGATACGTTATACGTCCAAGTAAGTGAAAGGCCCCAGTAATTATAGAGCATATATACACTTTGTTAGAAAATGAATTAAATGGAGTTCTGGGTTTGCACAGGTAGGAGAGCCTAACATGGATCACAGGTGCTGGGAAAGACCAGAAGACATGGACACTCCTAGAAATGTGTACAAAGTGACTCCTCAAAACCCAGGTTCAGATGTAGCAGCTGAAACTGCTGCTGCATTAGCTGCTTCTTCTTTAGTCTTCAAAGAATCCGACCCTTCATATTCCTCCAAACTACTTCAAGCAGCCATCAAAGTAAAATTAACTTGTAGCCCTCATTATTATTTTCACACTCACACATATATAAATCCACACCTCTCATCTCGTGACACCCTTTTCAGGTGTTCAATTTTGCAGACCGTTACAGAGGATCTTACAGTGACTCTCTTAATTCCGTGGTCTGTCCATTCTATTGCTCTTACTCCGGATATCATGTAAGTTCATAATTAACTTTCCTTGATCGTCACTCTCAAGTCTCAACCCAACCTTGCCTCAAGCATTCAATAACACACAGACATATATGCGTTGTGATCAGGATGAGCTTCTGTGGGGCGCGTCATGGATTTACAAAGCCTCTGGAAATAGTGAATATATGAATTATATACAGTCCAATGGCCACGTATTGGGTGCAGATGATGATACCTTCTCCTTCAGCTGGGATGACAAGCGAGCAGGAACTAAAATCTTGCTCTCCCAGGTATTTCATAAGGGGTTAAGGTACAATTTTAGCCTAGGAGTAACTAATTAGGAATACCGGGTATCCGAAGTTTTTTTAGGGACAATTTCGCCCTACAAACATTCAAAACGTAACAATTTTGCCCTTTGCCTTTAAAATGTTAAGGGTCAATATTAGTTTTTTAAAGGTTAGGTTGAATTTGCTACTTTTTTAACACTCAGGTACTTAGCGCTCCTGGTTACTTCCTAGGAAAAATGAGGTTAATTTCCTTACTTTTTCTTCATATAAGGCTCAGTGGTAATTGGAAACATACACAAATACTGTGACAGGAATTCTTGGAGAAGAACACTCAAGAACTAGAATTATACAAAGCACACGCAGACAATTACATATGTTCACTAATACCAGGATCACCAGGTTTCCAGGCACAGTACACCCCAGGTCAGAGGAATCATTATTCCTGATATGTATATTGTTTCTGAAGTTGGTTTAAGCTTAAAGGGAAGTAATTCAAGTGATCAACGAATTTACAGGTGGGCTTCTTTACAAAGGAAGCGAGAGCAATCTGCAGTATGTTACCTCTACGAGCTTGCTGCTCTTGACATACGCAAAATATCTAAGTTCGAGCTCCATCGGAATGCGGTGCGGCGGCTCCACCGTGACGGCACAGACCCTCGTCGGACTGGCCAGAAAGCAGGTTGATTACATATTAGGGGATAATCCGGAGAAAATGTCTTATATGGTAGGTTTTGGAAATAGTTATCCGAAGAATATTCACCACAGAGGATCTTCTGTACCTTCAATTCGTGATCACCCTCAACGAATTTCCTGCAATGACGGCTTTCAGTACTTCCATTCTTCTTCTCCTAACCCTAATCTGTTGGTCGGAGCCATCGTCGGAGGACCTGACAGTTCCGACCGGTTCTCTGATGATCGCAATAACTATCAGGAAGCGGAGCCGGCGACTTATATCAATGCACCTATGGTTGGGGCTCTCGCTTTTTTCTCGGCCAAACCCGCCGCTACTTGATTCCTTCTTCAAGATTGTAATGGATTTTAGGGTCTGTTTACTGTTTAGTAATCAAGAAAAAATGGATATGGATTCCTGCACTGGAGTGCAGAGGCTGTAATGTAAGAGAGAGAGAGACTTGAGAGCTTGTGTTCGAAAGTTTTTCCTACTTCTACGTGAAGCTTAATTCCATGTTGAATTTAAATACCTTTGTCCATCTTTTCAGTTTATTTCCGTTCAAAATAGACAAGCTCAAGACAAAAAGAATCTGGATTGCTAATTGTAGTATTAATTAATATTAGCACTTAATTTCATCAAAGTGCAAGTCATCCCTCGGCCCCCGCCAATATAATGCTCTTTTTTAAAAACAAAAATTCTTTATGCTTAACCTTGCTTCTCTCAATATGCCATATACAAGCTTTTTCACGCCTTAATATAAAATACATTTACTTAATTTAATTAAAAGGTTAGTTTAGTTTGTTAATATGATATATATTTTTTAAAATATCCTAGTTATCTTATATCATTCTCCCTTCTCCTTGATTATTTTTGGAAAACACCAATATACGGTAAATTAAGAAAAAAATTGAGAAATATGAGAACTATGTCTTATATTTGGGATAAGATATTGTCACTACCAATTTTATGTCACTACCACGTTTTCACCGTTAGATCAAAATCTCATCTACCTTTATTATTTTTCTTTCTTATTAAGAAAAGTGGTAGTGACTTGGTAGTAACATAAAATTAGTAGTGACAATATCTTATCCCCTTATATTTAGAGACAAAAATAACTCTTCAAATATCTCTTATATTTAAAAGTAAGAAATATGTTAAAAGTGAATGTAATATCTCTATTCTAGAACTACAAATAGGGGAGAAAGTTTTCATTGGAGGGATCATTTTAGTTCAAAAATGGCTCAGTTTTTCTTAGGGATTATTTCATTAAATTTTTTATCATGAGTTCTAAATATGTTAAGTTGTGGGCTTCCATATCAGGCCTCAAATTTTTGTTGAGATGTAAAATTGGCGATGGGCTTTCTAAGGTTTGGTATAAAATAGATGATATATAGTGTATTACATTACTTTCGCATGCTAATTACGGGGAGGTTCTCACCGTGTTTTCAAACTATTGGATGAGGTGAAGCAACTAAATCATGATGGAGTGGGAAACTAAGGTGGTGCATGTTCTTTTTTAAATTTCGAGATTTAGTCGACTAAACTAAAGTCGACTTTCTAGCATTAAAGGGACTAGAATCGGGATGGGGGTTCCATGTCATAATGGAACCCTCACCTCGATTAAATAGGCGAGTGAGGTTATCCTGACGTCAATATTGTTGATTGTAATTGAGTGTAATACTTTCTAGTAGAAGGTGATTTTGAAGATTGAGGTATCCCATTCATATCAAAGAAAAAATAAAAAAAAAAAAAAAAACTAAGAAATATGTTATAAAGTAAAATAGTAATATCTCTTTCTATTAATTCAGAATTAAAGGGCATTTTTGCTATGAAAGTTTTCATTGAAAGGAAATTTTACTTCAAAAGTTTCAAAAATGAAGCAGTTTTGTCCTAGCTATTATTTCATTGAATTTTTTATCATGAGTTCTAAATATATTAAGTTGACCGTTCACATATCATCCACGTTATTTTTGTTGAGATGTAAAATTGCCTCGAAAAGTCTTAAATCTAACTTTGAAAAAAATATAAAATAGATGATATATAGAATTTTGAAGCAAATTTATACCCTAACAAAAATAACGACTATAATATGCGGACAACTCAACATATAATTAAATAACAATTTTAATTACAAAGATATTTCTTCCTTTCTAAAAACTTACCTAACCACTCCATTTAGAGAGAGAGAATAATGCTCTGCCCTTCTATATTTTTAATGCATTAGTTTTAAAAAATAAAAAAAGATGTTGATGCGATTAACATGAAATAGAATTTTTTTTTTTTCCTTGTGAGGGTAAATTTTGTTTTTCAAATACGTATTTGATTCTATTAAGGGAATATGAACGGCCGAAAAGAAAAAACCTTCAGATGTGGAGGAAACTGCTACTCTCACGATGGTTAGTGCTGAGATAGGGATCGCCGTCCAAAGAAGAATTGAAGTGGTCCCCACTATTTGAGGACATGTCAACTATCAAATATTATTAGTTGGTTCAAGGGAAACAAACTACCATGTATTGTTTTTGATATAATACATGGTAGTTTATATCAAACTACTTCTTCCGGTCTTAATTATAGGAGTAAATTTTGGAGTTAGTTTTGGTTATAATTATAAGTGTAAGTTTTAACTTTTGTCATTTTTTTTTTCCTATAATACCCCTATTTATACTTTCTCGAATAATAATTAAAGACAATAACAATTAACTAATTACTACTCCCTCCGGTCCTAATTATAAGAGCAAATTTTGGAGTTGGTTTTGGTCCTAATTATAAGAGCAAGTTTTAAATTTTGTCAATTTTTTCCTATAACACCCCTATTTATACTTTCTCAATAATAATTAAAGACAATAATAATTTAATAATAAACCTATATATTTTATAAAGTAAATAATGTTTGCAACTCATTAATGTGATATACACCTAAATTATACTTTCTTATATAAAATAATTTTGAGCAATTTTTGTCGTATTTTTCCCATATCACCCTTACTAATACTTCTTCCACAATAATTAATTTAATAACATGCTTATATTCTATCAAGTGAGATATTCTACTTTAATTTTTATTCTTAAATAAAATAATTTTAATATTCCTTTAAGAATTTTTTAACTAATTTTATTCTATTAATTAACGTTGTTTCTTCTTTTATTACAATTAATTTTATGCCATAGACACATAAGTATAATACATTATTATGCATGATAAATAAAATATACGTAAAATAAATGACCTTACAATATGAGTAATCTAATACATATGCATGAAACGTGCCAACTAGAGCAAGAATTTGGAGGGGAGTAAATTCCAATACTAATTGGTAGAACACTCCAGGCTTTTGTTTTTCCTTGTTTTTGTTTCGGATGCACAGTTGTTTCGGATGCACAGTAGCAGGGGAGTAAATCCAATCAAATTCCTATTCTATATCATTTACTCCCTTCTTTTTGGTTAGGGTATTTTAGGAAAATATATATAATTAACTAATTTAACTTCCTTTTTTAATCCCTCCAAATTCTAGTAATTTGCTCCTATAATTAGGATCGGAGGGAGTATATAATTAAATAAATGACTCTTCTCCCTCATTTTGTGACGCAATGCTGGGGAATTATTTATAATAGGCAAAGAACGTTCCTAAACCACTAATAAATAAAACTAATCAATTATAATAATATGAGTGAAATTCTTGTAGTATTTGTACTAGAAGAAATGAGTTATTATCACGCGCCAATGTGGAGGAGAACGATTCTAGATCTGGTAATCAATTAACAAATAATGGTAATTTAAAATCGAACTATATAAAACAGGAATGGGGAAGGAAAAGTTCCAAAGGCAAGAGATGAGTTATTATCACGCGCCAATGTCATTTTAAATTTTAGGTAAAGTTATTTTAGGAAAATATATATAATTAACTAATTTAACTTCCCTCCTTAATTCCTCCAAATTCTGGTAATTTGCTCTTATAATTAAGATCAGAGGGAGTACCATGTATTGTTCATCACATGAAGTTGCATTCGACTAATTTAAAACTAATATTGAGGGTGCTACTTGTTTGACCATAAATAATACAGTAACAATCCATACATCTATCGCTGTAATATTCTTAAAAATAAAGAATTCAAAAAATTAGTTTGTAGACATGCCGCCACGTTTAGGGGAAAGGTGGCAAAATGTCTGCCCCACTTTTTTAAAAAAAAAAAAAAAAATTTGGAGAGGGGGAATATATGTGCGCGTGGAGAGGCGCGGTGTGTGTGTTGTGATGATAGAAAGGATTGGAAGATGAGGTTATTTGAGTTTTTAAAGTAAATTATTTATTTTATAGGATCATTTAGATAATTAAACTAATTTATTTTATAATTTTTATTTTATTTTAATGAGAGTAATATAATACTGATTAGTTAGAATTTTGGCAATATTTTGAGTTTTGATAATAGATTACTGCATATATGTAGAGCATCATTGGTTGATAATTTTAATAAGTTTAGATTTATTAGTTGGTTGTTGTAGGAATTTAAATTTAATTTTCTATTTGAAAGAAATAAGGACTTATATTATATAGGATATTTCCACATTAAATGAGGTTTAAGACATTTATTTGGATTACTAGAGGTATTATTGTAGGTTTAACTGGGTTAGTTTTGCTCAATCTTGAATTATATAAAATTATAAATTGAGATTTGGAACTTAAATTAGAATTTGATAAGATTTTGATTATGTGGAGATTTGATTGGTTTAATAAATTAGGTTATGCTTATATAAGTTTGTATTAGGTTAAAAAAAAAAAAAGAGAGAGAGAGAGAGAGATTTGTGATAGTATGTCTCTTATATTCGAATAAAAAATTGAGATTTGTGATAGTATGTCTCTTATATTCGAATTTATAATTCATTTTTAATTAGAAGTTATATTGAGGATTGGATGGATTGGATTTGAGGTTTATAAATGAATGTGAATATTTGAAATTTTTAGTAAAAAATTGAGATTTGTGATAGTATGTCTCTTATATTCGAATTTATAATTCATTTTTAATTAGAAGTTATATTGAGGATTGGATGGATTGGATTTGAGGTTTATAAATGAATGTGAATATTTGAAATTTTTAGTAAAAAATTGAGATTTGTGATAGTATGTCTCTTATATTGAATTTATAATTCATTTTTAATTAGAAGTTATATTGAGGATTGGATGGATTGGATTTGAGGTTTATAAATGAATGTGAATATTTGAAATTTTTAGTAAAAAATTGAGATTTGTGATAGTATGTCTCTTATATTGAATTTATAATTCATTTTTAATTAGAAGTTATATTGAGGATTGGATGGATTGGATTTGAGGTTTATAAATGAATGTGAATATTTGAAATTTTTAGTAAAAAATTGAGATTTGTGATAGTATGTCTCTTATATTCGAATTTATAATTCATTTTTAATTAGAAGTTATATTGAGGATTGGATGGATTGGATTTGAGGTTTATAAATGAATGTTAATATTTGAAATTTTTAGTAAAAAATTGAGATTTGTGATAGTATGTCTCTTATATTCGAATTTATAATTCATTTTTAATTAGAAGTTATATTGAGGATTGGATGGATTGGATTTGAGGTTTATAAATGAATGTTAATATTTGAAATATTTAGTAAAAAATTGAGATTTGTGATAGTATATCTCTTATATTCGAATTTATAATTCATTTTTAATTAGAAGTTATATTGAGGATTGGATGGATTGGATTTGAGGTTTATAAATGAATGTTAATATTTGAAATTTTTAGGTGAAACTTTTATGGTAGGAAATTGGGTATTTGATTAAATTGAGGATATATTGATATTTGGATGATCCTCATAAGTGAGAAATGATTTATGGAAGAAGAAAATGTGATTGTAGTGATAATATGAGGAATAGATTTGTCCAAAAAGAAAAAAGAAAAATATGAGGAATAGATAAATTATCATTTTTCTAAGAAAACTAAAGTGAGACCATTATAGTTTAATTAATTATTTGTTATACTATTAGTTGGTATTTTTTGTTAATTTTATTAATGTATAATTATATATTTATTTTTAGAGTGGACTTAATTTTTATCAAGCTAAATTCTTATATCAATAACTTGAAGTAGCCACTTTCCTCTAGTTATATATGTTTGTATGATTTTTGTAAGTGATATAACTATAAAAGTCTATGAAAACTATGTTCATAATAAAATTGTCTTGTGAAATTTTATTTTGGAACATGACTAGTGATATTATATTATTGCTTTCTGAGACCAAAAAGATTCTCTTGATCGCTCATCTGTAAATTGATAATGATAGGTGATTGTTCATTATCCTTTTATTTCTTGACATGCGATAGGAGATGGATGGTTGTGGTGTTGTGATGAGAAACTTTATATAAATATATACCACGTGCTATGCCACCACTCGATGTATAGTGGATGACTTTGATATTCTCAAGGCTCTTGGTATCACCCCTTTCCTTTAGTCGGCTCAAGGGACAATGACACTTCCTTGATTTCATCAAAAGGAGGGGAGTCATAGTCCAATCATAACAAGCTAAGGACCTTGGCCAAGTGACGCCTCATGATTTGAAATCATGTGTAATCCAGTCAAATGGATGAATCATTTGTCAGCTATGGCTCAAGTCAGCATTTATAATGGTTTGGGGTAATAAGGTTGGTCGGTGCATCAATCTTTTACTTGGCATATTATATACGTGAATTATTAAATGAAATTCGATATACAAACTATACTACAGAATTTGTGAAATTATATTTCTAATCCTTTGTTAAATAAGATGTTTCACTTGACACCTCACAAATACATATTGACATTTGTAATAAGTTGGATTGATGGTTACTATTATTTTTCAGGTGATAGTTCTTGTATCTATCTGGGAAGGCTATGGAAGCTTAAACTACTTTTGCTGACAGTAATGCTTCTATCTTTTTTGTATATGTTGAATATTATATATTGTCAAATTAATTAGGGCTCATTTTGTATACTTTGATATATTTTGCATATTTTGATAAACCTTGAAGTAATATTCAGTTAAAAAGTTTGGATCTAATTAAATCTAAAGCTTAACTGTATACATAAAACATCTTAATGAATAGTTTAACCAAACCAAGGAATAATTGTTATTCTTCAAAATGGAGGATGTTACAATTGCTATTTCTCATTATTCAAACAACACAACCACAGAGAAAGACAAGTAATAATGGAGGATCGAAATATATGAATTTTGAGGATCAATATTTATGAATTTTATAATCATCTCCCCGAACCTATAAAGCTCAAAAATTCTTTATTCAGATCAAGGCGGGTGCTTTGTTATACGTATCCATTTGCGTATTATATGTTTGGAGGCGAGTTCTTTAATGATGATACGATTCCAGGAAAGGAAAGAGAAAGGAAGCAGAACTTGTTTGAGGATCAGCAGCAGCAACTGGAGGCAAATATCGAGAGACTCTCCATGTTTCTTGAGGAACCGTTTGATGAGTTTGAAGATGATAAAGTGATGAAAATTAGGGATCAAGTCGTTAACCTATCCGCCGTTGTTGACAGTTCGTGCAGTGAAATGTATGAAGTCATTGAGAATGACTTGTTGGTTTCTCATACGATTGCTCCTTACAAATCAAAGGGCATTGAAAAGGCATCTCTTCTTAATTCATAAAAAGCCAGTTATTCTACCATTCTAACAAAATTGCTTGTGTTTGAGCAGTCAGTCATTTTAATTTGTAGAATGTATGCCTGTTTTCTTTATATCTATACGTATTTCTCTCCTGATATTTATTCAGCACAAGCAATGTTCGAAGTTATTTATTATTTTTCACACACTTTTTTGGTTTCTCTCCTAATCCTTTTCTCATTATCTCTCATCATCTTTAAATCATATCCGTCCAATCAATCACAAAACTACGTACTCCTTTAACCTCTCTCTCTCCTCTTCCCAATCAACGGCCCGGATGGGCCAATGGGGGAAGGAGAAAAAAGATGATGAGAAGATCTCTCCCCACTCTCTGGAAAAAAGTTTAGATGAATTGGATCTCCACCCAACTGGGGTTATTGTAGCTCGATTTTTAGTTCCTCACCACACCAGACAATTAGCCTAGTTCATTTTGCTCGTTAACAAATGAAAAGTCCACTCCTTTCAGTTCTAATTATAGAACATACTTACCAAATTTTGGAGAGATTAAAGATGAGTTAAATTATTTAATTTTATTCACTTTCCTAAAATGCCCTTATTTAAATTTATAGGACATATTTACCGATTTTAGAAAGATTAAGGATAGAAGTTAAATTAGTTAATTTTATTCACTTTCCAAAAATACCTTATTTTAAATTTAATTCCATGAACCTTTGACATCCAATACGGGAGGGTCCCATGCGCTTTCGATAGATCCAACGTTAAACTTTAGAGGTATAGATTTAAATTGAATTTGAGAGGTATAGAATTTTTTTTTTTATATTTTCCATGGATTTTTTCAAAATATTTTTAAATAAAAAAATAAAAAAGAAAGTAGAATCCCTCACTCGATAGAATATAAACGTGTTATTAATTAATTAATTAAACAATAGAATTGAGGTGTATGTGATATTAATGAGTTGGCAAGCATTAATTATTTTATGAAATATATAGTTGCATTATTAAATTATATTTGTCTTTAATAATTATTGAGAAAGTATCAAATCGATGTGTATGTGACATTAATAAGTTGCAAACATTACTTATTTTATAAAATATATAGGTGCATTATTAAATTATTATTGAAAAAGTATCAATAAGGGTGTTAGATAAGAATTGAATGAATTAGGTCAAGCTCTCAATAATAGCTTGAGCCTCCACATTTCTATTTATAGACTGAGTAATCCAACGGTACATTGACATGTGTCTGTAGTAAGGTTATTCTAGAATACAATGAAGTTTTACAGTATACAAAGAATAAATAAATACTCAATACATTATTTATTTCTAACTCTCTCCTTTACTTTGGACTTCTTCTTGCTATTTTCTGTCAAGGTATAATGCTGTTGTGACCTTTTAACTGGTGCAACAGTTATACCCAGCTTATCTCTAAGGAAGCTGAAACGAGCATGGTGAAGAGGTTTTGTCAAGCAATCAGCAATCTGAAATTTTGTGGGTACATGAGAAACACTCAGGACTTTGCTTAGAACTTGATCTCTCACATAATGCACATCTATTTCAATGTGTTTAGTCCTCGCATGATGAACAGGATTAGAGGCAAGAGCTGCTGCACTGGTGTTGTCACACCATATGGTTGGTATCCTTTTTAACCTCAAGCTCAGTTTAGTTAATAAGGATCTGATCCATGAGAGTTCAGAAGCTGTGTTGGATAGAGATCTATATTCAGATTCACAACTGGAGCGAGAAACAACTAATTGTTTCTTTGAAGACCAAGTTACTAGGGAATTTCCTAGAAAAACACAATAACCCCCAACTGAGTGTCTGTCATCAGGGCAAGATGCCCAATCATCATCTAAATAAGCAGCTAAATCAAGTAGATTTGATGGTTTGATATGAATACCATAATGTATTGTGCCTCTAAGATACATTAACGCTCTTTTTACTGATTTCTATTGTTCAATGGTTGGTTTTGAGAGATATTGGCTCAATTTTCCCACCCGAAGCTAATGTCAGGTCAAGTGTTGCATAAGTACTACAAAGCCCCTACTGCACTTCTATATTCTGTTGGATTTTGAAGGAATTCATCAGGAAAAAGCTAATAAAGACTTATGGGCAGTCATCGATGTGTGACATGGTGATGCACTTGTCATGTGAAATCAATCCAATAAATCACAAATGTATTTACTCTAAGTCAAATACAGACCCGTGGTGTCTCTATGAGATTCAATGCCAAGGAAATAGTGTAGAGAACCAAGATCTTTCAACGAAAAAATAGTATGAAGTTTTGTAGCAAAACACTTAAGACTGTATGGATTACTACCAGTGACAAGTATATCATCCACATAAATTAGAATCATCAATACCTGATTCTTGTCAGAGTAAATAAAGAGAGAGATGTTGCTTTTAGAGTTGGAAAAACCCCAAGCTAGCAAGACACTTTGAAGTCAATCAAACCATGCCCTTGGGGCTTGTTTCAAGCCATATAAAGCTTTGGATAGTTTACACACATAATCAGGCCAAGAGGGATCTCTTGTTGGAAATTATGCCCTAGGGGCAATTCATTGTACTTTGGATATTTAAGTTATTTAAATTATTTTCTTTAGTTATCATTTTCGTTTGCATGTTCGTATTGATAATCGCATCCTGGATACATCTTATAGATTATCCTAAATGTCCATGGTCGGTCATCTACGCGGAGCGAAGATGAATTAAGACCGCATGGCTTTGATGAGGTATGGAGATACAATCAAAGTCATGGGCACTTGTAAGAGTACAAGGTCTTGGACCGACCCACTATGAGAAAGCCGCATGGATCTAGTCATAAGCTTATCTCATGTATAACCACGTCACGACGCCCTATGACCAGAGATCATCATGGATTCCTACATGATGAGTCATCGACCTTTGACCTAGTCAAAAGTCACCTTTGACCTGGTGATGATAAAGGCTAGGATCGGGATCGGTGGTTTTCATGCGGAGGGATGTGAATGGTCAAGATGGAATTTGTCCCTCACATTTGTAGAGAGATAATCTTTGGGCCCTCGATGAGTGAGTCTAAGAAAAGTACGGCCGTCTTGTGATGGAAAGGAGTTTCCATTTCACTTATTAGACTAACTCGAGAATCGAGAAAGTAATGGTCAAGAAAAGGAAGTTGACATTCTCCATGCCTCATCCTTGACCAAATTATCGCGTGACAAAAAGGGACGTGACATGGTTGTACGATAGGTGTATCGTGTCATCGATCCCATGTGAATTGGGTAGTCGCAATGTCTTGCTAGAGGCGCTTGCGATTTGTGGCTGACACGGTGTTGGGCCCACCGCCAATCTCATATGGGCGTGCAGGTCGCACACAAGAATAATCCAACACGGGTAAAAGTGTCCAGGTTCATTGAATCTCGATTAATCGAGATTAATGAATACCGAGTTTAATCAGGGTAAATATATATATATATATATATATTTAAATTCAAAAATAATATAATGATATTATTTTAATTGAGATTAAAATATTATTATTATATTATTTGTTTTATGTTTAATTTATTTGATAAATTAAATATCTAAAACAAACCGAGATATTGTATCTCAGTTAATTTTTGAATAAAGATATTATTATCTATTTAATTTAAATTGAGATATTAGTATCTCAGATTTAAATAAATAGATAGATATCATTTCTCGGATTTAATTTATTGAGATAAATTAAATCGAAGGCTTTTTAAATTTGGATTAAATAAATAGGTTGGATTAAATCTATCGATAGATTTAATTAACTATTTTTTAATCTAGATTTGAATTCGAAATTTCAGATCTCGGTTTTTAATTCGATTAAATAAATATTATTATATTAGATCTATCGGATAGATTTAATTAATATATATTTAATCCAGATCTAAAGTTTGAATTCAAAAAGTTAATATGATTAATTTTGTATGGATTCCAACATCTACAAAGCCCTCTGGTTATTCCATAAAAATAGGCTTAGACAAATAACCATTCAAAAATGCATTGTTAATGTCAAGTTGTCGGATTTCCCAATCCAATGCAACAACAATAGTCAAAATAATGTGAATGGTAGAAGCTTTAATCATAGGACTGAAGGTTTCATAAAAACCAATACCTTCTGTTTGTTGGAACCCCTTAGCAACAAGTTTGGCCTTTCTTTTGACTATAGTGCCATCTAAATTAAATTTGAACTTAAAAATCCATTTGTTATCAACAATGAGATGGGTGCAGGGCCGTGGAACAAGTGACCATGTTGCATTCCTTTGAAGAGTCTGAATTCTTCAATCATTGCTTGTTTCCAAGGAGGAGACAATAAAGATTCTTTGGCTGTTGTCGGTGTACAAGTAGAATTAGCAAGTGTGAGTCAATATAGGGAGCTTTGGGTTTAGAAATCCCAAGCTTACTACGTGAGTTTGCATAGGGTGAATATTGGTGGCTATATGGTAGTTGGTGACATCGGCTGGTGGAGAGCGAGGGCTGGTAGGAAGGGATTGAGGACTGGTTGGTATAGATAAGGAGCCTGGTTCATGGTATGATGTGAAAACAAAGTCAGGACTGTGTTGAGAAGCTATTGTAGGACTTGCTAGATCAGTAATTGGGACAGGAGGAAGCATAGGCTGAGAAATACCAGATACAATTTTGAGTGGAGTTGAAACAGAGGGAGGAACAATGCTATGATCTGATTGGCCAGAGGCAAGTCTAGTTGAGCTGAAATCACCATTAATGGGTGGATTATGAGTACAAGGCAAAACTTCATGAGTAAGAGGAGATATGCTTAAGAGATCCACAATTTCAGGATGAGAAGGCTTTTGAAAACACAGAAAATTATCAGCAAAAGGATAATCATACTCATTAAATACAACATGGCGAGAGATATTAACCCATCCAATAGAACTCAAGCATTTAAAACCTTTGTGTGAACCACTATAACCAAGGAAAGTACACTTTGTACTATGATATTGGAGCTTGTGTTGCTTATAAGGGCGAAGGCATGGAAAACAAGCACATCCAAACACTTTAAAATTCTTATAGTCAAGTTTCCGGTTGTAAAGAATTTCAAAGGGTGAAAGGTTCTCTAGGACAATAGTTGGCAGCCGGTTTATAAGGTACATTGCAATAGAAAAGCCTCCCACCAATAGAAAATAGGCATATTGGCATGTGCTAGAAGTGTGAAGCCTGTTTCTACTATGTGATGGTGCTTGCACTCAACTCTACCATTTTGAACTGAAGTGTGTGGACAAGAGTGGCAAAAAATGATGTCATGTTCATCAAGAAGAGTCTGAAAACTACGGTATTCACCTCCCCAATCACTATGAAGAACTTTAATGCTCCGTCAAAAATATTCTCAACCATATTTTTAAAAAGTTTAAAAGCATAGAGTGCCTCATGTTTGGATTTCAAGGGATAAATCCAGGTATGTCTGTTGTAATCATCAAGGAAGCTGATATAATAGTGATATCCATTAACAGATTTGATTGGGGAAGGGCCCCAAAGATCAATATGCACCAATTCCAGAACATGTGAAGCACAAGATTGAGAAAGAGTAAATGATCGTTTGTGAGATTTACCCAACTAACAAGAGTCACAAAACTGAAACTTTTCATTAGAAGGAATGGAAATGTTAGAATCTGAAAGTACCATTTGTAAAATAACTTTGCTAGCGTGACCAAGTCTCCTATGCCAAAACTCAACAACAGACAGATAGTTATGGTCCTATTTGTCCTAGAACATTTATTTCCTACTAAGGTAAAACTAACAGCAGATTGCTTCACTAGAACTACTGGATTACTGATTCAGTATAGACCTGGAGTGGATCCTCTGATTGCTTTTCCTTGTAGCAACACACTATGTTGACTCTTATCCTTCACAAAACAACCATGGGAGTCAATTTCGACAAACACATCTTTATTGTCATTAGTGAGTTTAAAACCACTTATAAGTTTCTTAGCCATTTGAGGTGCAACAAGAACATCATTTAATATCAAAGTTTTTAATCCAGCAAGTTTATCATAGAGGAGATTAGCATTACCAGTCCCAATCACATTCACAGAATCACCATTACCAACAGAAATAGAGGATATACCTGATTCCATAGCTGAAGTAATGTGTGGACCAACATTCTCAGGTGAGTTTGTGACATGATGAGTTGCTCCTGTATCAAGATACCAGGCTAGATCAGCAATGTGTTTCTAGAGTGGTGGTCGTGCTTACGAGGGGGCTTGAAATTCTTCTCAAAACGTTTGAATCAATTAGGGACTTCATGTCTTGGTTTGTCACAGAGGTAGCACCATTTATCACTCTTAGAAGTGCTTTGACCACCGAAGGAACCTCTACCACTAGACCCTCTGTATGATTGTCCTCTGCCTCTTCTACCTCCATTTCCACAATAGTTAGGAGAATGTGGCTGAGATGGATTGGGTTGAAAAGTGAGGTTGGCAAACGCACTAGATAAGTTGGTAGTAGCAGAGGTGTTGAGTTGCTGTAACCATGACTCAAATGTTAGCAACTTTGACTGAAGATCAGCCCAAGTGAAGTTTTCCTTTTTAGATAAAAGGACCACGATCGAAGTATACTCTATGTCCAGACCGACTAGAGTTTGGGTAATTAGATCAATAGGCGACAAAGGACAGCCAGCGAGCGTAAGGTGATCGGAGATAGATTTTACCTTAGAGAGATATTCACGCATCTTAAGGGTTCCCTTTTTCAATTGGTGGAACTCAGCTTTCGGGAAGGTGATGCGAGACCTTGTATTAGCACCCACGAACTCAGAAATTGATTTCCAAAGAGTGGCGGACGTTTTGCAATGAGTCATCTAATTGGCAACCTCAACAATCATCATCCCAAAGAGCCATCCAAGAAGGATTTGGTCTGTGGCAAGTCATTCTTCATGGAGGGGATTTGAAAATACCTATTTGGTGGAGTTCAAAACATATTCAGGTGGGATCGCTTGAGTGCCGAAGATGTGGCCGTCAAGTCGATGCCCAAGAATAATGGGAAGGATTGTAGATTCCCAGATGATGTAGTTATCACCGTCCAACTTGACGGGATTTCCTTGGTTCAAAGAGCTTAGAAGTAGAGTGGAACAAGTGGCCACCTGAGGACCGTGGTTGAGAGCTAAAGAGAAACCAGATGGTAAGCCCGAGAAGGAGTTGTTGAAGATGGAATATCACCTAGAGGGGGTGAATAGGTGATATTAAAAACTTTTTCCGATCACACGCGAGCACAAATATAACAAGGGCTGAGAAAACAAATAGACACAGAGCAATTTATACTTGTTCGGTCTACCACTTTGACCTACGTCCAGTTCTCAGAACTCTTGGGATTTCCACTATCTTTCAAAGACAATTACACTGTACTCGGATGATCCTCTCACTAAGACTCGCTCCCCCTTACAAGTTGTAATTGTATCCCACACTTAAGGTTCCACAACCTTAAGATTTTACACAACAATAATCAAATAAGTGTTTGAGACTCCTCATGAGTAGATAAAAATTAAACACTGAAGTACACTGTAAATATCCAAAGATATTTAATGAAACAGATGAAACAAAAAATTGCAATAAATTTGGGTTGAATGCACAGCGTTTCGGTAGATGGCGAATTCAATGCTTCTTGGTATTTATAGAGATTGCAATTAATGACCGTTGTATAAGCTTGAATGTAGCCATTGAGTCTTCTTAAAAAAGTCCGTTAAAGTTGAAGCGTTTGTATAATCCCTGTCGATGATTCTCGGTCTTAGCAACATTCTTTATTCCATTTGTTTGTCCATTGAGAGATAGCATTTAATGCACGAACGGAATAACAGAGACTGCTTTACATTGATTAGAGAAGTGGTTGCCGAGTATATCAATGCTTTTGGCAACCGCATTTAATGCTTCTGTCAGAACTTCTGCTTTTCTCCTAAATAATGGTTAATACTTTGAAATACACTCAAAAAGATGATTAATATATAGTCTAAATAGCTTTGAGTGAGATAAGAAGAAGATAACCCAAAGAATTTGAATTTAAAACTTATCGTTTTACTCAACAGAGGATGATTATACTCGAGCATGACTTTTATTATGCTCAGGTAAACGAAGAGAAAAATATGTTTTAAGAGAGGAAGATCATCCTATGCTCGAGCAACATCGAGCTACTGCTCGAGAACCCTACTCGAGCACTCAATCATACTTGCTCGGGCAAGTCTAAAGCGAGTCTCTTAAAAACAGCATTAACTAACGTTGATGCTCGAGCATGCCAGAGATCATGCTCGAGCAAGGCTGAGACAGAGAGCAATAAGAGTTTAGACACATGCTTGCTTGAGCAAATTTTCACTCTTGCTCGGGCATGCTGCTCGGGCAAGATATCATCTTGCTCGGGCACAAGGCAAAACAGAGACAATGACTAAGAGACTTACGTTACTGCTCGAGCATGCTACTTACCTCTGCTCGAGCAACAATACTTACTTTTTGCTCGGGCATAGTTCTTGTTTTGCATTTGTCTTTCGATGACGCTCGAGCGCTGCTACACATTTGCTCGAGCATGCGCATTTTTCTTTTGAGTATTGCTACAACCCGATGATGCTCGGGCACGCTAGTCCTCTGCTTGAGCATTGTTGGTTCAACTTGTTAAGTTATGCTTGGGCATCATGCTTCTTGCTCGAGTAGCCTTTTCTAAAACACTTAAACAATTTGTCTTCTTTTGAGTATTGCTACAACCCGATGATGCTCGGGCACGCTAGTCCTCTGCTTGAGCATTGTTGGTTCAACTTGTTAAGTTATGCTTGGGCATCATGCTTCTTGCTCGAGTAGCCTTTTCTAAAACACTTAAACAATTTGTCAAATAGAGTATGCTCGGGCATGAACTACCTCTTGCTCGAGCATGCTATAGCTTATGCATAAATTACTTAATTCATTAACTTATGAGTTTATAATCATCAAAACACCGAGAGCTAACAATTGTGAGTCAGAAATGGGTAGATCGACGGTAAGGGAATGTAAGGAGGGATGAAGGTCGAGATTGGGACGGTGGGTGGGTAGGCGGTCTGAGATTGAGGGAGAGAGGAGATCGGTTGGGTCTGAGAGGATGTGAGTGGCGGTGACTAGTGAAAGGGGGGATCGGGATGTGGGTCGGAAATGGTGGTAGTGAGGTAGGTAAGGGATGAGATGGGGACGATGAAACAATGTGCAGGATGTGGGCTCCATGGCCGACAGATGTGGGTATGAGGTGGACTGACATGACCGTTGAATCTTGTGGAAAATGAGCAATGTTGACAATGGTGGAAATAGGATTAGGGTTTGCGGGCAGGCTTGTGATGGTGGCTGAATCTGGTTGGCTAGTGGAAATTGTAGGTGATGCCAAGATAAGAATTAAATGAATTAGGTCAAGCTCTCAATAATAGCTTGAGCCTCCATATTTCTATTTATAGACTGAGTAATCCAATGGTACATTGACATGTGTCCCTAATAGGGTTATTCTAGAGTACAATGAACTTTTACAATATACAAAGAATAAATAAATACACAATACATTATTTATTTCTAACTGTATTTTAAGAAGAAATTTACAAAAATAAGAATTTTGTCCTATAATTAGGACCATACTCAACTCCCAAATATTGTCCTATAATTAGGATAGGAGAGAGTATTTATATATTTAGCAGTATTAAGGTATAACTTAAATTATATTACAATGTATGAAAAAATAATGAAAAATATAATAATAAAATCGCAGAAGTAAATAAAATGTACACGGATAGCATGGCTCATCATAAAGTGTCTTGTAGGTCTAAAACCTAAGCCTAGGTCTATGCGTCTACTTCTATAGATATTTAATATAAAACATATTTAGAGAATTGATATCAATCTTAAATATAACACATAAATTTTATAATTTGTCAACTTTTTCTAATTTAGTCTTATTGATGCTCTTTCAATAATAAACAAGGAAAGGAAGGAATGACCGAATTAAGGAAGATGTACATATCATATTAACTTCATTAATATAATCAGATTAGATAAATATGCCTTATATTAAGAATCGGAAATAGTATATTTTTCCAATGCTCCTTTTCTAAAGCTTTTTGTAAGTTTAAGTTTAACAAGGCCTAAAACCTTTTTGAGGGCTTACTTAGAATTTATGCCTTTTAAATTCTCATGAGCTATAGATTTAAGTTAAAGATTAAAAATAATGTAGGGCTTGTTTGGTTTTATTTTTAAAAACAATTTTTAAATAAATAAAAAACTTGTTGGGAGAAATGTTTTCAGATTTTTTGTTTTAAAAAAACAAAAAGTTATTTTTATAAACCAAAAAACTAAAAACAGTTTTTAGTTGTTTTTTATTTTTTATTTTTTGAGGCCACCACTTATCCCTTTTCGTATTACACTACAAGTGGCGGCTAGGTGGTGCATCCACATCACTTCACAAAAAGATCTTTTAACAACTATCTAAACATAATTTTTTATTTTTAAAACTTGTTTTCAAAACCTTTTTTATAAAAAATTTTTTGAGAATAAAAAAACAGAAAATAGAATCAAACAAGCCCATAATTGTTATGTTTTTATTATTGCCCTAAATTAAATTGATTAATGACTTTACTCTTGTAATAAGAAGAACACAAGTTTAAACATGAGGAAGCACACTTATTGGAGAAAGTGAAAACTATATACATTCTAAGAGTCCGTTTGTATGGGTTTTTTTTTTAAAAAAAGGACATTTTTTACATTACTTTTTTTAAAAGTATTGTAATTAGAAATTAAAGCTAAATAAATAAAATTGTTTGAATGTTAAAATAAAGAAGTACTTTTTTATTAATAAAATTGAAATGGGCATAGGGTTGTCATTTTATTGAAAATCAAGGGTAATTGGTGTCAAAACTAATTATTAAAGCGATCCAATCATTTTTTTTCCATTCTCTCTCTTCTTTTGCACTTTTTTTTTTTTAAAGCTACAAATCCAAGCTTTAAGAAAAAAAGTAAAATTTTGACTTTTTTTTTGTTACTTTTGTTTTCTTTTAAAGCTCTCATCCAAACACATTTATTAATAATAAAAAAAGTATTTTATTTTTGGAAAAAAAATAAAAAGGTCCATCCATCTGATAAAACAGTGAAAGGAAAAAAGCAATAAAAGGTAAAAGACAATTGAGCCCCGGACAATGCTGTAAGAGGGTTATGCAAAGAAAAAGTGGGCTTAGGGGCCATGTGGGTTGAAAAACGTGGGAGATAAAGAATCTAAGAAGTTCAAGCCCTTAATAATGTATTTGAGTTATTGTACATTATAGTTTAAGGTCCATATATGTCAACCCATCATATGTCCTTTTCAATTGGGCCCTAAAACTATCATTTAAGTTCAAATTGTTGACCCAATAAAAAAACATGGTTTGTCGATGGTCCCTGATGAAGGACAAGAATGTGATTTCATAAGGCAAGCGCAAGTGGTATTGAGATGTTTAATATCTCCCGGTCCTTGGTTCGTCCCGATTCCCCCTCCCGCATACGTAGCAAAAAAAAAAAAAGTTAAAAGAGAAAGGCCAATAAGAGTTGGCACACATGGTAAGGAACGGGCCCAAGTCTCAAAAGGACGAGGGTTCGATTCCCTCTGCCGTTGTGAGGCCTCTTTTGGTAGGCGATCTCGTAAGTACCTCTGTAAGTGCTCAAATAGCCTTGGGGCCGTGCCTTGGCCTTGGTAGGGGACCGGTGCCGAACCCACCTAAAATTTTTCTTATAAAAGAAAAAAAAAGTTAAAGGAGAAAGCCATGAATTGTTTAATGCTCACACTCAGCACATCGAATGTTTTTCCCCCCTCTTTTTAAGCCAAAACCATATCGAAAAATTGCGCGCGGAGATATTTAAGTTATTAGTTGTTTGCCATGCAATTGAAGAAAAAACACTAACGAATTATTACTAAAATATAGAATACATTATATGAACCCTTCTGAAAAAGGTTTATGTATTAAAATATGGCCTCAAGATTTGAGAAAAATACATAAACCTTCCCTCTATTTAAGGTAAGTCACAAATAACTTCTTTCTATTTTAAAAATTTATATTGATATTTTTTAAAATTAAAATATATGTTGCATTATTTTAACTTTCATCCACCCAACTATTAGTTGACCATTGAATCACATCATTAACTTGCCTTTTTGTTGAAAATTCCCCTTCTTAACATAAATGTTTTTCCCCCACATACATATGGTAAGCATAGCTTGAAGTTGATCCTATTGATTAGGTACTACCTACTTGAAGGAGTCCCCTCCTCAGCATGATCCATGTCCTTCAAAAACTCTGATTGATAGCACTCTTACACTTCTAGGAGGAAAATGACCTGACGACCTTCAGAGGTGCCTCCCTTACAAGCTTATCTGCACACATTAATATTTTCCTATTAGCATGACATACCTCCATAGTGCACTCAACATATAAAAGATGTATAGTTTCTTCAATCAAGATCCTATATGGATGACTGTCACCACTATCCTTGAGCAAAGTGTTGATAGCTTCAATTAAATCCGAGAATACTAGTATATCCCTCAGGTTCATCGACTTATAGACTTCAAGACCTGTTTTGATCGTCAAAACTTTGGTCATCGTTACCAGGTATAGGCCAAGTGTTTTTTAAAGCCCATAATCCATTGTCCTTTATTGTCTTTAATGAGTCCACCACATGTCGCATGTTTACCAGCTTTAACTTGAAAGACCTGGCTATCACCCAAGAGGGGGTAAATTGGGTGTTTGATAAAACTTTAGTTACTTTGAAAATCTTTTCGTAACTTACTGAAAGCAGTTTGAATGACAGAAATAATTTATAAAACAATAATCAATCATTCAAATATATATGCACATTCAAATATATATATATATATATATATGCTTTGGAAATATAAGAGATAAGGGAAGAGAATATGCAAACTGATTTATACTGGTTCGGCCCAATCCTTAACCTACGTCCAGTCCTCCAGTCCCCAGCTCCACTTGAGATTTTCAATCCACTATCTTCTTTCAACTTGATTACACGTTCTGTACTCGAAGTAATCCTCTCACTAGGATTCACTCCCCTACAACCGTAATCAATACACCCACTTTATTACACACTCGTACTCGAAGTAATCCTCTCACTAGGATTCACTCCCCTTACAAGCTGTAATCAATACAATGGGTTTCCACTCAAGATCACCCAATCTTGAGTAACTCTCAGATAGAAGGATAGGATGATTACAATAAATCTTCTCTCTCAGAAGTGAATGAATAAACACTAAAGTACAATACAAATCATCTTACTCTCTATGATAAACTATGTAAACATTTGAAAACAGAGAGTAAATAATATGAAGATCAGAGTATGAGCATTTTGAAGGTGTAGACTTGTATCTCTGTTCTTCTGTCTTGAATCTGTCTTCTTTTATAGGTAGTTGCAATTTATGACCGTTGAGAAACTCTTCCAGATAAGAATATCACCGTTGGAAATTCCTTAAAAGTAGCCGTTAGGGTTTCTGCAGCACATTCAATGTTTCTAACACAAATCTGACATTTTGAAGATTTGCATCTAATCCTTCATTTAATCACCTGAAACTTGTCCACAAATGATATAAATAATGTTCGGAAGTAGTATAAGTCATTTGGGTAATCATCTGGATGTTTATCAAAAGAATCAAGATTTTCGAAACGGTGATTTTTTGAAGCGGAGATGAAAACTCAAGTTTTCATTTGTAAAACTCGAGTTTAGAGGTTGTTGCTTTACTCCAGATTCCTCTCTGTCTGATCAAAACTCGAGTTTTGGTTTCACAAACTCGAGTTTGGAAGATGCTCTGAAGTTCGCTGCTCTCTGTCTGATGGAAACTCGAGTTTCCACTAATAAAACTCGAGTTTGGATTAACTTCGGACTTGGCTGCTCTCGTACCTGAAAACTCGAGTTTTGTACTTACAAACTCGGGTTTTGACTTTGTTGAACCTTCTTGAACTAACTGTCAATTTTTGAAGGTCATATCTCCCTGTTCGAAACTCCGTTTTGGTCTGTTCAACTCTTGATGGAAAGCTCTGTGAGTCTACTTTCATATGCCACTAATTTCAGCTCAATCGGATTTGTAGTTTGTGAGATACACTCAAAACATTGAAGCTTGGTTTTGCTGTGTGGTGTGGATTTCACTATCAACTTCCACAATTCATAGCTCCTTCATCTGAACACCTTTGGGCTTGAATTTTATATCAAAATGATGCATTGAGACTCTAGTTTCATAAAAATTAGTTTCACCTCAATCCGATTTCTGGTTTAGGAGATATCATGAAATTACCAGGCGTCGTCCGTGTTGAATGTGAAGCAGAGTGGAGCTGAAGAGTTGATGACCGCTGGAAACTCGAGTTTTGACTTGGAAACTCAAGTTTTCCTAGTCGAAGACGCCGAGATGCTGAAGACACTTGTTAACTTGATTTTGAAGTCCTAAACTCAATTTTTGAGTCAAAACTCGAGTTTTCTCATACCAGAGGAGCAAATCATTGTAGTGAAGCGGGAAACTCGAGTTTTTAGATCTGAACTCGAGTTTTCTCATCCCGAAGCTGATTTTTCGACTTTAATTCCTACTTGAGTCATTCCAACTTCCATATGATCTTGGAGGCTTCTAGCTTCAATATAAGAACTTGAACAATTATATCTTCATTCCATTCAGCAAGTTCTTCCTTCTTCCATCTCTCAACTTGATCATTCTTCATCATTTAACTTGGGCTCTTCATTTCTCGCATCTTCTACCTTCTTCAATATCCTAAAAAGCCGAGCCTATCCGAACTTGTTCGAATTTCATGTGTCGTCTTTACGTATCCGCACTATTCATATATTCTGCGCACCGTAGCTCAAATATGATTAAGCTTCATTCCAACTTTTGTTTGATCATAGAGACTTCCAATATCACATATAAGAGAGTTCTTATTTCTTTAGTCTCCTTTCTTGATCAATCTCTATAGTTCAACTTGGAATAATATACATTAAATACAGCAGTTAGTCAATGTAGGAGATAACTATATTACTCAATCTTTTTGCTTTTAACAATGGCATCTATATAAGACATCATCAAAACTAATCATAACTAACATAACTGAATCATCTACATCTATTTGAGCTACTCCAATGGAGTGGTGAGCTTTAATAACGTTCATTCCCTCAATCACTTGGAAAATCTGGTGTTCAAATTTTCTTGTTGATACATCTTCCATCACATGGAACATGGCCTAGTGAGTAATTTCTTTGGCCTTCGCTTCAGAATCTTCAAAGATTTGTTTGCCACGTGCTTTCCATATGGCCAACAAATACTTAATAACCATTTGATTGCATATGTTAATCCAACATTAAAAGAATAATTTTAATATATATTTTCAAGTATTTATAACACTATTAAATTGATTACCATATCATAAAGTTAGTTAATTTTATAATTATAAATCGCTATTTGGATAAAGGGTTAAAGAGCATCTTTGCCTAGATAGTTTTCACGAAAGAGCACTGGAAGTTTTTGTCCTGAGCAATGTTGCCAAAGGAAATGATTAAAACGTAGTAATGTCACCCTCCATTAAAAATGTAAGTCTTGACAGTTAAAATTGACTCCATGTCAACCAGCATAAGCCATGTCATCATCCCCATTAAAAATGTGAGCCTTTACCGTTTATTTCTATGTACTTTCATCAAAGGAACTATGTTTAATTCAACTGTAATCTTTCTAAAAACCATGAACTAATATTTCTTTGGCTAAGCGAGTTGAATCAATTCGTTCAAGTCATCAATCCAATTTCCATCATAATTAAGAAGGCTTCAAATGTTGTTTCTAGAATGTGTTCTTGACAAAATAGCATGAAAATATTTAGTATTCCTTTCTCCCTTTTACTTGTCAATCTATTTTTGCCCTCTACCGAAAACCTAGCTTCACAATCATAAAGAAATTCCAATTCATGTTTTACATTACTAATAGCATATTCCAACTGAACATATTGGAGAATCATGATGGAGATTGTTTGTGAGAAACAAAAGTTTTAGCTTAGCTTCTGAAACTCGGCTCGAAATCTTTCCAATATGAGATTAGTCATCTTAGAAGGCTTGAAAGAATTCAAGACAATTTACAATGAACCTAGAAAAAAGGTGATCTGCAGTTTGTTGTGACCAGCTAGAAGTTATAATCTCTCTTCACAATCTAGAAAATGATACCAATAATTTTCAAACTTTCTGAAGGATCTTTTCAACATTTTCTTCAGTGGAACATAGGATAGGGCTAGCTATGATATGAAGTTGCAATGACTAAGTTGGAAGATGAGGTTTTAGGAAGTAAATTTAGCTATAAACTCCTTTTCTATTATTTGTCCGAGTAAAGGAGGCGGCAATACAGTTTTGAAAGTCAATCATTGTAATACCCAAAATTTGTATTTCTCATAAATATTATATTTTGGCAAATAATACCTATTAAAAATAAGAGAATATGTTGTCTCTAATTTTGTAGTTTATTTATTTTACTACTTGGGAAAACTTTCTTTAGAATTTAATGAGGCAAAATCCAATTTTCTAATTTTCATTTAGAGATCATAAAATACCTTATAATTTCCATATTACAACATAGTTTATATTCAATCCTAAAGAAGCCATAAAATGTTATAAAAATACCTAAATCAATTAAAGGAAATTATCGACAACTAAGGGACAATTAAATTTACATTAATTAAAATAATTAGATTAATTTCCATAATTAACTTAGTGGCAATTAAAGAGCATCAATTAGGGATATTCTAACTTGATTAAAAATCAAGGACCAATAAGGATTCAAGATTAGCATTAAATGAGTTGTTAAGATCATAATCAAATTAGGGAACCAACCACACTTTGTCAATTAGATCTAATAACTTCTATATTAGGAAGGCTAATTAAGATTAAATCTTCATTCCCCAAAGATAAGAGTGTGGGGTGAAATTCACAAGAATAAGAGAAGGGAATGATTAAATAAAAATATATTCAAGAGCACATGGGGTATTAGATAAGGATCTTCAATAGTAGAAGGATTTTTCTTTAAAAAAAAAAAAAAACAATGGAAGGTCAAGATTAGGTTTCTTAAAGTTAAATCTAATGGCCTTAATTAATTACATTATTAATCCATGTGACCTTTAATGGACCAATAGGAGGTTTAGCTTTTTATTTATTTAATTAACATGAAATACAAATTCCTTGCTTGGGGATCAAGAAGCAACATTGTTTAATATTAAACTAAGAGCACATGGGAGAGAGAAGGGGGAGACGGTTTTTGAGAGTGAAAAAGGAGGAAGGAAAAGAAAACTTGGAGGCAAAGAAAAGGGTATGTGTTGGTTAATTCACATGAAAGAGAAATTTGAAAAAAAAAATATAAAGTAAGTTAATTTTCAAAAGGCAAAACTTGGAGATTAAGTTAGGGTTTTCTAAACTTGTTGGCCAAGTTTTTCTAATCACATGAAGGGATGAAATCAACTCTTGTAAAGTAAATTGCATCCAATGGTTAGGGTGAGATTTGGGCAAAATAAATTCCATTTGTGTCCTAAATCTTCACCTATAAATAGAAGGCTTGGGTTCACTTCATTTTTCACACCAAACACAAGCAATAGCATCTGAATATAGAGAGTAGAGAGTGAGTGTGGGAAGCTTGGAGGAGTAGAAACAAGAGCAAGATAAGTTCTTCAAGTTCTAGCTTTTAAATCCATAGTTAGTTTATGCTTTGATCTTAATTTTCAAGAGCAATTTTATTTTCATGTTTTTATGGTTAAAAATGATTTATTTCGAAAATTTGATGGAAAATATGTTGGATCAAAATTTTTGGAAGTTGAAGATCAAAGTAATGAAGTTCGCGAAAATTGTTCGGTTAGAAATTTCTAGAGTCAGTGTCATAAAGGCCATAATCTTATGTTGAAGATGAAGTTAATTAAATCTGAAATTTTCATGGTTAAATTAGACATATAGGGTTTTCAAATATACCTAGAACATATGTCATTTTGAATTTTTTACAAAGAGATAAAAATTCTTGAAGAAAAGCTACGTTTTCTGGGTAAAATTCTGGGCAGAGGCTAAAAACATGAAAACTGGGAATTATTCTTAAATTCTGGGTAAATTCCAGTATTTTTCCTCAATAATAGACATCCTAAAAATTCCGGGGAATTTTACGGATCCTCATTTTGATTTTTTTGGAATTAATTATGAATTTGTGAAGTTATCATAAAATCTGGCCAGAAATGATGAATCAGCGTTTTTTTTAGAAATTAAGAGATATAATTGGAATAATAAATCCACTAGGGGTAAAAAGGTAAATAGTGGCTAAAATATCTCTTAAGATATTATTTGCAAGGTAATAATGCGAAAATACCGTTATAGGATATCTGAGAAAGTCAGGAGACGTACCAAGCAGACAGACGTACCGATATCCGAACGGACTAAGGTACAGATGCGTACTGTAACATTAACTCTGATGCTTATTGTATGCTTATATGTGATAGATGATTTCATAGACTAAGACTCTGTCTTAGATCACTGTTTATACATTCATCTTTACACGAGTTATAGTCTTGATAACACCGTAGGATTGTTTTCCTAGCGCTGAGGACACGACAAGCTATCGTAGCACCGGTTTGTGCAAACGTAGATGACTTTACATGTGATGTGTGCTATGCTTATTTATTGATTATGTATGTTGATATGTTAATCTTACATCCTTTGTGTGCTTATGTATTGTGTGCTTATGTATTGATTATTCTTTGTAATGTCATGAATATCTGTCATACATATACTGTATTACTTAAGCATAAGGTTAGCCGTTACCTGAAGTCCGATGGGCATTGGACCTCAGCTCTTACCAAAGCTTCAGGGTCTAGAGGAGCTCGGGCTGATGACAAGGGTAAGCAGCACGCTTGAAGACCAAGTTGGAGATTTTTATTTTTGGGATGTATTTTGTTATATTATTAAATACTCGAATAAATGTACAGTTACTATAACTAGCCAGATACACTATAGTTAACATTTTTATCAGAGTAGACATGGCCAGATACACCATAGTTAACATTTTTAATACTTATCAGTTACTCACTTATTTACTAGTTAACATTTTTATCAGAGTAGACATGGCCAGATACACCATAGTTAACATTTTTAATACTTATCAGTTACTCACTTATTTACTCCGATGCTCTACTCGATAACGATACATTTATCCAAGTATTTAATAATATAACAAAATACATCCCAAAAATAAAAATCTCCATCTTGGTCTTCAAGCGTGTTGCTTACCCTTGTCATCAGCCCTCGATCTTCCAGACCCTGAAGCAATGGTAAGAGCTGAGGTCCAATGCCCATCGGACCTAAGGTAACGGTTAACCTTATGCTTAAGTAATACAGTATATGTATGACATATATTCATGACATTACAGTAATAATCAATACATAAGCACACAGAAGATGTAAGATTAATATATCAATAGTACATAGCACACAGCACATGTAAAGTCATCCATGTTTGCACAAACCGGTGCCACGATAGCTTGTCGTGTCCTCGCTAGGAAAACAATCCTACAAAGTGTTATCAAGACTATAACCCGTGTAAAGCTGAATGTATAAACGGTGATCTAAGACATAGTCTTAGTCTATGAAATCATCTATCACATATAAGCATCAATAATGTTAGTGTTAAGACATGTAATATTAACATATCATGTCAAGATGCTCTCGTCTCGCCTGCGGTATGTCCCCTAACTTTCTGGATATCCTATAACGGTATTTTCGCATTATTACCTCATAAATAATATCTTAAGAGATATTTTAGCCACTATTTACCTTTTTACCCCTGGTGGATTTATTATTCCAATTATATCGCTTAATTTCTAAAAAAACGCTGATTCATCATTTCTGGCCAGATTTTATGATAACTTCAAAAATTCATAATTAATTCCAAAAAAATAGAAACGAGGATTCATAAAATTCCTCAGAATCCTTAGGATGTCTATTTTTGAGGAAAAATACTGGAATTTACCCAAAATTTAAGAATAATTCCCAGTTTTCATGTTTTTAGCCTCTGCCCATAATTTTACCCAGAAAACGTAGCTTTTCTTCAAGAATTTTTATCTCTTTGTAAAAAATTCAAAACGACATAATATAGGTATATTTGGAAAGCCCTATATGTTTAATTTAACCATAAAAAATTTCAGATTTAATTAACTTCATCTTCAACATACGATTATGGCCTTTATGACACTGACTCCAGAAATCTCTAACCGAACAATTTTCGCCAGAACTTCGCTACTTTGATCTTCAACTTCCAAAATTTTTGATCCAACATATTTTCCATCAAATTTTTGAAATAAATCCATTTTTAATCATAAAAACATGAAAGTAAAAGTGCTCTTGGAAATTTAAGATCAAAGCATAAACTAACTATGGATTTAAAAGCTATAACTTGAAGAACTTACCTTGCTCTTGTTTCTACTCCTCCAAGCTTCTCACACTCACTCTCTACTCTCTATATTCAGATGCTATTGCTTGTGTTTGGTGTGAAAAATGAAGTGAACCCAAGCCTCCTATTTATAGGTGAAGATTTAGGACACAAATGGAATTTATTTTGCCCAAATCTCACCCTAACCATTGGATGCAATTTACTTTACAAGAGTTGATCTCATCCCTTCATGTGATTATAAAACCCTAACTTAATCTCCAAGTTTTTCTTTTTGAAAATTAATTTACTTTATATTATTATTATTATTATTTTCAAATTTCTCTTTCATGTGAATTAACCAACACATACCCTTTTCTTTGCCTCCAAGTTTTCTTTTCCTTCCTCCTTTTTCACTCTCAAAAAATGTCTCCTCCCCCCCCTCTCTCTCCCATGTGCTCTTTGTTTAATATTAAACAATGTTGCTTCTTGATCCCCAAGCAAGGAATTTGTATTTCATGTTAATTAAATAAATAAAAAGTTAAACCTCCTATTGGTCCATTAAAGGTCACATGGATTAATAATGTAATTAATTAATGCCATTAGATTTAACTTTAAGAAACCTAATCTTGACCTTCCATTGTTTTTTGTTTTTTGTTTTTAGAAAAATCCTTCTACTATTGAAGATCCTTATCTAATACCCCATGTGCTCTTGAATATATTTTTATTTAATCATTCCCTTCTCTTATTTTTGTGAATTTCGCCCCACACTCTTATCTTTGGGGAGTGAAGATTTAATCTTAATTAGTCTTCCTAATATAGAAGTTATTAGATCTAATTGACAAACTGTGGTTGGTTCCCTAATTTGATTATGATCTTAACAACTCATTTAATGCTAATCTTGAATCCTTATTGGTCCTTGATTTTTAATCAAGTTAAACATCCCTAATTGATGCTCTTTAATTGCCACTAAGTTAATTATGGAAATTAATCTAATTATTTTAATTAATGTAAATTTAATTGTCCCTTAGTTGTTTGTAATTTTCTTTAATTGATTTAAGTATTTTTTGCAACATTTTATGGCTCTGTAGGATTGAATATAAACTATGTTGTAATATGGAAATTATAAGGTATTTTATGATCCCTAAATGAAAATTAGAAAATTGGATTTTGCCTCATTAAATTCTAAAGAAAGTTTGCCCAAGTAATAAAATAAATAAACTACAAAATTAGAGACAATATATTCTCCTATTTTTAATAGGTATTATTTGCCAAAATATAATCTTTAGGAGAAATACAAATTTTGGGTATTACATTTCTCCCTCGTTAAATAAAATTTCGCCCTCGAAATTTATTCTACACTAATTAGACTCCAAGCCATAAACTCCGGATATCTTTCTTTCATGTCTTTTTTCGTTTCCCAAGTTGCCTCACTAGGAGATAACCCCTTCCAGACTACTTTCACAATCGGAATACTTTTGTGTCTAAGCCGCTTCTCTTGGTAATCGAGAATCCGCTCCGGCTCAACTTCGAAGGTATTGTCATGTCGTACCTTGACTTCTTTGTACTCAATGACATGATCGCAATCTGGTTGGTATTTCTTCAATTGAGAAACATGGAAAACATCATGGAGGTTGCTCAGGTTCGGGGGTAAGGCTATTTGGTAAGCGACGGGTCCACGCTTTGCCAAGATTTCGAAAGGTCCTATGTAATGAGGACTTAGTTTTCGCCTCTTAAGTGTTCTACCAACACCGTTTATTGGGGATATCTTTAGAAACACATGGTCTCCGACTTCGAACTCTAGAGGTCTTCTCCTCTTGTCAGCGTAGCTCTTCTGTCTACTTTGTGCTACTAGGAGTCTTCTTTTGATCAAAGCGATTTGTTCAAAGGTTTGATCAACAATATCTGGTCCGAGAAATTCTCTCTCAGATAACTTCGTCCAGCATATAGGTGATTGACACTTCCGCCCATACAGTGCCTCAAACGGAGCCATTTGTATGCTCGCATGATAGCTGTTGTTGTACACGAATTCTGCTAGTGGAAGATGTCGATCTCAACTTCCTTTAAAGTCCAATACACACGCTCTCAGCATATCTTCAAGTGTCTGTATTATCCTTTCCGACTAGCCATCGGTCTGAGGGTGATAAGCCGTACTAAATTTCAGCTTGGTACCCAACGCCTCATGCAATGCTTGCCAGAATCGGGATGTGAATCGCGGGTCTCGGTCAGAGAAAATGCTCCTGGGTACATGTGGAGTCTCACGATCTCTTTGATATAAATCTCTGCCAACCGTTCTGGGGAATAGTTGACGCTGATGGGGATAAAATATGATGACTTAGTTAGTCGGTCAATAATTACCCAGACCGCGTCGTGATTCCTGATCTTAGGCAATCCTACCACCAGATCCATGGTGACGTTCTCCCACTTCCATTCTGGAATTTCTAGTCCTTGAAGAGGACCAGGGGGTCGCCGATGTTCGATCTTCACTTTTTGGCAAGTCAAGCATTTGGCCACATATTGGGTTACATCTTTCTTCAACGGGAACCACCAAAACTCAGATTTTAAGTTATGGTACATCTTAACCATGCCTGGATGTAGATTATACTTACTCTTATGAGCCTCATCCAGTATCTTCCGCCTTAGTTTGTCAACCTGCGGTACATAGATCCGCTTTTTGTACCTGACCAAACCACTAGGTGATAGGTCATGGTCTTGAGTTTTGCCCCGCAAGATCATCTCCGTACTGCAATAGCCCACTCATCTTGTCTCTGAGCTTCCTCGACTTCATCCCTCAGATCATATTCTCCTTGACTAACCAGAAGACTCGCAAGATAGGCTTCACCGTGCGTATCAAAGTTTGTGCAAACTTGATTTGACAGGTTCAGATCTCTGAAATCTTCAAGCAGCCTTCGTTCTTGAATCATCATGTATGCCACCTGCACCGGCTTCCTGCTGAGAGCATTTGCAACGACGTTCGCTTTACTCGGATGATACTTGATCTCCAGATCGTAATCTTTTAGCAACTCCATCCAGGACGTTGTCTCATGTTGAGTTCTTTCTGATCAAATAGATATTTCAAACTCTTGTGGTCGCAGTACAACTCTACTGTCGCACCGTATAAGTAATGCCTCCATATTTTCAAAGCAAACGCGATAGCCGCAAGCTCTAAATCATGCGTAGGGTAGTTCGACTCATGAGGCTTCAACTGATGAGAGGCATAAGCCATCACTCTACCCTGCTGCATCAGGACACATCCCAATCCATGCCCATTGGCATCACTATAGACTAAATAAGTCTCACTCGGATCTGGGATAATCAATACTGGTGCTGTAGTCAACCTCTCCCTCAGTTCCAGGAAGCTCCTCTCATAGTCCTCATCCCATACAAATGATTGATTTTTCCTCGTAAGCTTTGTCAATGGTAAGGCAAGACGCGAGAAATTCTATATAAATCTACGGTAGTATCCCGCTAGACCTAGAAAACTACGTATCTCTGTCACCATCTATGGCCTCTTCCAGTCCAGAACTGCTTCCACTTTGCTAGGGTCAACAGCAACTCCGTCGCGTGATATAACATGGCCTAGAAATCTCACTTCGGGTAGCCAAAACTCACATTTGCTTAGTTTAGAAAAGAGTCGCTTTTCCCTTAGTACACTTAGTACTATTCGCAGATGTTCTTCGTGCTCTTCTCTACTCTTTGAGTAGATAAACATGTCGTCAATAAACACTACAACAAATTTGTCTAGGTGTTGACGGAATATTCTATTCATGTAGTCCATGAACACGGCAGGTGCATTTGTCAAGGCAAAAGGCATCACCAAAAATTCGTAATGCCCATATCTGGTCCTGAAGGCCGTCTTTGGAACATCACTAGCTTTAACTCGCAGCTGATGGCATCCCAAGCGCAAATCTATCTTTGAAAAGACACAGGAACCAGATAATTGGTCGAGTAGATCATTGATCCTGGGGAGTGGATATTTGTTTTTGATGGTCACTTTGTTCAACTCTCGGTAGTCGATACAAAGTCGCAAGCTCCCGTCTTTCTTCTTTACGAACAACACTGGGGCTCCCCATGGTGATACACTGGGTCGATAAACCCTTTCTTCAGCAATTCTTCAAGTTGCTTCCTCAATTCTTGCATCTTGTTCGGTGCCATTCGATACGACGCTTTTGATATTGATCCCATTCCCAGCATCAATTCAATGGCGAATTCAACTTCCCTTTCTGGAGGTAGCTCTGTGAGATCCTCTGAAAATACGTCAGGGAATTCATTTGCGACCGAGATGTCTTCGAGGGAAGGTTCGGCTTCCGCCTTGATTGAGAAGAAAACCATATATGCCTGGCATCCATGCTTCATGCATCTTTCAGCTTTCGCCACAGAGAGAAAATTTAGGCCCACATCAATTTTATCTCTGCCTTGTGAATGTGAGAACAATATCTTCTTATTACCACAGTCGATCATTGCATTGTTCGCCGTTAGCCAATCAAGACTGAGAATGACGTCGATGTCATGAAGTGGTAATCGGATAAGGTCTATATTAGACTCTCGTCCATTCACACTCGCAATACAATTCAGACATGCATCAGAAGTTAATGATTTCACGCCAAGTGGTGTAGCTACTATCAAATCATAAGGTAATCTATAGGCATGCATACCTAAGCGATTTGCACAATCACATGAAATAAACGAATGACTAGCACCCGAATCATACAACGCCTGAAGTAGATTCCCGTTAAGAGATATAGTACCTTGGACCATCTCTGGAGGTTTTCTGGCTTCTTCATTTGTCAACACAAAAACATGGCCTGCGCTCTGTGGCCTTATCTCCCCAGCCTTCTCAGGACAGTTCCAGCTAATATGCCTCGGCTTCTGACAATTGTAGCAAATTTGTTTCCCATCACAGTTAACACCCGGATGGTACTTCCTACATCTCGGACATGGTTAGTGTAACGTCCTCCATTTTACTTAACATAATAACTATATAATAGTAATATCAATAACTTAATATTACTCCATCATTAATCGAATATCCAAAATAAATCAGAGTATGCAAAATGAGCCCTAACGTGGCAATATACAATCATCCAACGCATACCAGAAAATGGAAGCGCTACTGTCAGAAGGAGTAGCCTAAGCTTCCGAAGTTTTCCCTAACGGACCCGGACGGGAACTATCACCTGGAAAAAAATGTGGTAACCATCAATCCAACTCATTAAGAATACTAATATGTGCTAGTGAGGTGCCATGTGGAACAATTTATATAACAAAGTATTTTAGAAAAATAATATATATAATTTGCCAATATACACATCACAAAATTTCATATCGAAATTATGTATCACGGTTTTCATTAACACAATTCCCAAGATACCTCCCATCAATCCAACCGAACCGCCTTATTTCCTCCGACTAGACCCATGGGCTAAGTTACATCCATGTTATCGGTTACTCAAAAGCTCACTGGTCATGATGATGAGGAAGCCAAAATCCTCGAGCACATGTCCTGCACCATGGGCCTTTTCCCTCATTGAACATTTGGGGTGTCGTATGCCCTTATTAAACAAGTGGGCCAGTCCCTCATTGAACAGGTGAGACAATATAAAGCCAACCATCATGCATTAATGGAGGCCTCACCACGTGGTGGAATATTCATTTCCTCCCAATTCAACCCTTCCCATAATTATCATAATAATTAACACTATATCAAAACTCTCAATTCTTATACATAAATAAATAAATATGTATAAATTCATAATTTAAATCATAAGGTTCCGCAAGGCAATTTATATTAAAAAAATATTCATAGTGATTTCACAAAATACTCACAAACAACATATCAATACACATAACAAGTGGAAAGTGGTTACCTCTCGCCGAAGCTAACTACTATCGCACTGCTCCTAATCCAATAGTTCAAACACACGCCAAGAATCAATCTACCACAACCAATTTACTAACCATTAATAACTTTTTCAAACTCCACATAATTAAAATTATAAAAATATACAAAATTTAATAATGATATTATTAAAATAAAAACTGAAAATAACAATCCTTCAAATTTCAAAACTAAATGATAAAAATTTCAATAATATCTTTATTAACCCAGAGGCTATTCTAAGACGTCATCAATACTTTAAGTTAGAAGTTTAATAAATACCAATTATCCTATAAATTATGCTTTATTTTATTACATATAATGTTTCTCAAAATTCCAATAATGTAGATATAACTTGACTCTTTACATAGGATTTTTCCGGAAATTTTCTAATTAAACTTTGAAAATTCGTAATTAATTCTACAAAAATCTAAATGAGGTGTTTCTTAAAGCTAAGTGTTCCTTAGCATGTCTAATTTCACATAAAAGTAATACCAATAGCCATAAAATATTGTATTATTCCCAAATTTTTAAAATGAAAACATTGTTCAGAAAACTTTCCAAAATTGTGACTCAACTTCCAAAAATCATATCTCGAGTTACAAACCTTCGTTCAAGGTGATCCAAAGCTCTTTTTAAATATTAATATGTGTAATATCAACAAAAAAATTTCATGAAATAAATCAAAGGTCTCATATTCCAAAACCATGTCAGAAGATAATCACTATTCCTGGAACATAAAATTCGTCCAGATTTTCTGTCAAACTTCGGAAAATCATATCTCCCTTTCTACATGTCCGATTTAGGTGTTCTTTGGATTTTTAGAAAGTTTGAGATGTATACTATTTACTGTAAAAATATCAAGGAAAAACACAAATTTTTTCCATTTCAAAAACGAGCCCGAAATTTACTGTTCACGTCTGAAACTGACATTTTCCAGTTTTCAGTGTCTAACTTTGAAAAATCGTAACTCTCAATATACACGTCCGTTTCGGCTGGGGTTTTTCTCCTTTTGAACCTTAGTGAGTCTCTTATTTACTGTAAAAATTTCAAGGAAAAACTCAAAGGTTTACTTGGTCCTAATTGCCACGTCATTTTCATGCTCCAGAGGCATACCAGAAATCTCCAGATTCTTAGCTCAACTTCCAAAAATCATAACTGGAGTTATAGACCTCCGTTTAAGGCGTTCTTTGGCTCGTTGGAAATATTGAGATGTATAATATTTACTGTAAAAATTTCAAAGAAAAACTAAAATTTTTGCCATTCCAAAACCAAGCCCGAAAATCACTGTTCACCGAATGTGCAGAAAACGTTCCAGATTTTGGCAAAACTTTGAAAAATCGTATCTCTGAATCTACACGTCCGTTTTGGCTGGTTTTTGGCTCTTTTTAAAGTTTAAGATGTCTAATATTTACTGTAAAAATTTCATATAAAAACTCGAACGTTTGACCACGAAACAGATCAGCACGAGGTCACTCTGTTTTCAGTCAAAGAAGCAGAGGTTTTTCGTTTCAGTTTCTTCCTTCTTGACCAAACAGCGAATCCAGCACACTAAAGCCATGGAAACTGGAAGGAAAAGGCTCCAAGAACTCACCTTAGTCATCCCTCAAGCTTTCATGCAAGTTCCACTTCGTTCTCCTTTGGTTTTGTTCCCCCTAGGTTCCACGTTACAACTCTTGGTTGTGCCTCTCTCTCACTTTGTCTCTATCTCTCTACTTCCAGTCTCTCTTACTCTCTTAGCTTCGAGGAAAGGCCGAAGGAAGAGAGGATAAGAGCTCTCTCTCCGTCTCTCGTTCTCTCTCTCTCTCAACGTTCTCGGTTTCGTTTCTCTCTTTGGTGAAGGATTCGCATAAATAAATAGAGCAGAGTGTGTAGTGTTGGGCTCAAGAGGTATGGTGCACCGAGTTTACGTGTACAGTGGAACCGAAAGTAAGATATGGAAGTACCGAAAACAACCAAAAATATGATTTGCGATTGCTTCTCAGTGGCTTTTACGTGTTGGAGGGATATGAGTATTAGAATATGAATAAAAGGGATAATGGATTAATGAATATAAGGGAAATATATGGGGCTGGAATGCTCTTACGTGTTGGGCCAATGGAAAAATGAAGAAATGAGATAGATGAGTAATATATGGTCCGCATAAATATATCTCGAGCATATGGGTTAATGAATTGGAGGTGTGGAGCATGAGGACCAATGAAATAAAGGACTGGGCATTATTATAAGTAAAGGGTGATAGTGTTTTAATTTAGTGGATATTGAAGAATGCGTGTAAGGGAGTATTTATATGGTAGGACCACTAGAATTAACCCATTTGATTTTCTTCAAGACTTTTATTACAATTAAGTCCTTTACTTATACAATTGCAATTATTGGGTAATCATGGAGAATAAATCCTTAATTTAATATAAGGATTTTTCTTTATCAATTTTTTTTTTTTTTTTTGCCTTAAAATATTGTCTCTAAAATATTTATGCCAAAATTTATTTCCTAATTATTTGTCATTATTTTATGGGGGAAAATATGCCTTAAATTTCAATAATTAAATTCATAAATATTCTAGGGAAAATTTCACAATTAATTTTCCCATAAAATATCCAAATTCCAAATCCCAAAATTTGGGATGTTACGCTTAGGATCCCGATGTTCTAGGATAGTTCGGAATGTTCCCACCTCGGGGGTTATTCCAAGGTGCCTTCCTCTTCTGTGAGGAGTTTTCGCGGCTAAACCCGCCACGACTTGCACCGCCGCGTTGAAATTTCTGAATGTGCACAGTTCCTTCCATATAAAGATCCACAGCAACTCAGTTTTTCATGACTTTAATAGACGGAGACACACAAAATCTTTAAAGTCACCAACTTAAAAATGAGTTAACAATTTAAATACTCATTTATAGTACTACGATAATTCGTGCAAGAATTAGTACTACTAAATAAAATAATTAACAATTTAAAATGGGTTAATTAGCATGCAACACTTTGAAACTTGAAAAAATTACACACACACACACAGATATATATAGGTTTATCATTTGTCATGTTATTTAATATAAGGTTTTGTCAAGTCACCTCAAAACTACGCTGTTTTGGAAGTTAGGGGAATTAATAAAGGGTGTTTTTGTAAAATTCATTTAATATATACCAAAACACCCTTCATTAATTCTCCTAACCCCTAAAACGACGTAGTTTTGGGGTTAGGGGAATTAATGAATGATTTTTTTGGTAAAATTCATATAATAAATACAAAAACAAAAATACCAAAATATCTTTCATTAATTCTCCTAACTCCCAAAATGATGTAGTTTTGAGGTGACTTGATAAAACCTTATATTAAGTAATATAACAAACGATAAATCCTATATATAAGTTTGAAAGACACGCACATCAAGTTAAGTTATATAGAGGAAAGATAAAAGCTTAGTGAATTATTGAATGGATTTAAATAGAGTACTCCATGCCCACACAGTCACAACACACAATATCTGTTTGTTTTAATTTGACTAGGATTATTTCAAATCACTTTGTACTTAAAACTAATTTTATTTGAGACTTAGAGTGAAAATGTTTTTCACCCCCATTCAATAAGCACTGCATTTACATATTTCATTTAAACATCTTTTTAAAAATGTGGAGTTTGACAACATAATTAATAGTTTTTCTCTTATTTAATACAATAACTTCAATTTAATAAGAACAAATCACTAGTGCAAAAAATGCTTTTAAGACCGACAAAAGAGGGGTCGTAAGACCAGGATATGCGACGGTCTTGTTCCAAACCAGTATTAAAAGTCTACCATTTAAGACCGGACTCGAACCAGTCTTAAAGAAACTCTTTTAAGACCGGACATTTAAAAACTTGGGCCTTAAAAAGTTGTACTAAATGAAGCCGAAATATTTTTTGTTCGATCCTAATGCTCAACTTTTAAGACCGGACAAAAACTAGGCCGCTCTTAAAAGATCGTAATTATAAGACCGGACAAGACACATACGGTCTGAAAAATAGCGGCTTCTAAGACCACACGACTAATTACACATGGTCTTAAAGGACTCGACTTTCAAGAGTGGATGATAAAAACATCCGGTCTTAAAGATTTTGATTTAAGACCGGACGTCTAAATAGACCGGTCTTAAAAGACCAACTTTTAAGATCGGGTTTAATATCAAAACTCAAAAGTCGTCCTGATCTTTAAGACCCGTCATATAATTACATCCGGTCTTAACAAGTGAACATTTAAGACCGGCTTATTATTTCCGGTCTAAATTTTCCCAAATTTTTCCCTGCTGTTCTTCCTGATTATATATATATACACACAAATCCACCACCCAATCCAAAGACATAAAATTCGATACTTTAAGCTACAAGCTATGAACAATTATTTGAATAAATTGAATTGGAAAAAGAATACAAATATTATTCACCATGAGCTATTTGGCCTCTTAATTAATGATTACTATGACTACAACACCTAAATTAATTCATACAATAAGATAACTTACTTACAAATACAATAAGTTACAAGTACAACATACATGCGCCCAAAATAATATTCACCATGCCTTCATCCGATTCCCCCACCCAACAACGTAACATCCTCTTATATAACATGCCCCTTTGGATCGGATCCTACCACAAAAATAAAACAAGAACAAAATTCATAGTCGTGACATTAACTATGAACATAGATAGAAGGAATATAATATATATAGTTAAAGCCTTAAAGTCTTTAAAGAAATCTGCATATGAATATTACCTTATGAATTGACTCTTTTATAAAGTGATATCTTCCCATATTCCTTCTTGATGATCACTTCTTATGCCGGGTTCATTATCCACTTCATCTTCTTCGTTCATGTCCCAGGTAGACCCCTTGAAAAAGGAGTACTCGGGAATACCATAATTTGAATTCATTTCCTCATCAATATCAATGACCCTCTTTCCTTGGAGGGCTACTGCACCACATTTTATTTTCTTGATCGGTGATATAGAACACTTGTTTTGCCTGGTATGCCATAATAAAAGGTTCATCTCCAAAACTTCTACCATTGACATCGACTAATGAAATCCTAGCCGATCGATCCGAACACCATTATTGACATTAACCCACTTGCATTTGAAAATGGGAAATCTAATTTTCACATAGTCCACCTCTCAAATCTCTTCAATAACCCCATAATATGGCATGACCGCCAATAAAGGGCTCTTGTCTTTCAAACCGGAGAAGTGCATAGATTCAGCCTCTAACATAACACCACCGTTCGACCGTGCTCGTATCATCTAGGGACTTCGTGTAAAATGTATAACCATTGATCACATACGAATTCCAACTTATGACATCAACCTCGGGACCACCGCTAACCATTTGATTGTATCGTAAACACATTCCTCTCCCTCAACCTTTTGTTTGAACCAGTTTGCAAAAGTTCTCGTTATGCTCCCTAATCAACCTTTGTTCGGTCATTCGATGATTTTCTTTCCTTACACTGCTTTATGTGCGCTATGCTAGCTTGAACTTCATCGACGTTATTCAAGATGTATAAGTGGAATTGTGACAATTCATCGGGATCCACACTCTTTACTTTAAGCCCCTCGTCTACCCCCATCGACATGCCGACGTTTTGGAAGCCCAATATGTCTTACTTTGGCCAAATAATATTGACAAAATTCCATGGCTTCTTCGAAACATATTTCGAACAATCGATGCTTCGGCCGGTATGCGTTCTTCACGTACCCTTTTAGGAATTTCATAGATCTTTCAATTGGGTACATCCACCGTAAATGGATAGGGCCGCACATCTTTATCCTCAAAAGATGAACAATTAGATGAACCATGATGTCAAAAAATGTAGGAACAAAAAGCTTCTCAAGGTGGCACAAGATAAGATATCCTTCATTCTCCAATTCATCCAACTTTTCAATCTCGAAAACTTTACCACAAAGCGCATTGAAGAAGACACAAAGTCTAGTCAAAACGACCGAAGATCATATTCGGCGATGCCTCGAATAGCTATTGGGAGTAGCCGTTGCATCAAGACATGACAATCATGAGACTTTTGGCCTACTAATTTCAAGTCCTTCATCGATACAAGCCTCTTCAAATTTGAAGAATACCCCGTGGGAACTTTTGTGCCATGTAAACACTCACAAAAACTTCGTTTCTCATCCTTAGACAAAGTATGAGAAGCCTAGGGGGGACAATAAGTTCTCTTCCCATCTCGACCTTGGATGTAACTCTTCGCGTATTCCCATTGCTATCGATCCAATCTTGCCTTCACACCATCCTTGGAACTACCTTGTATGTTGAGAAGCGTGCCGACAATACTATCACATACGTTTTTCTCCACATGCATGACATCAATACAGTGTCTCACATCAAGATTGCGCCAATATGGAAGATCGAAGAATACAGATCTCTTTTTCCATATATTTGTTTCTTTTCTACTCTTTGCAATCTTACCGAATACGACATTGATATTTTTCACCTTTTCATAAACTTGCTCCCAAAGTCAATGCCACCGGAGCATCTTCATACTCTTGGCCACCAAAAAGGCTTTCTTCAATCGACGATATGGGTGGCCCCATCTAAGAAATCTCCTATGTCCAAGATAAATCGTCTTTCTTCCATGTTGAAGTTGATGGTAGCGTGTGCCTTCTTCACAAACCGGACATGCTTTATAGCCTTTTACACTATACCCTGACAAGTTCCCATATGCTGGGAAGTTGTTTATAGTACAAAATATCATGGCTCGCATTTTAAACACATCCTTCTTGAAAGAGTCAAAAACATCAACACCCTTCGCCCACAACTCCTTCAAGTCTTCGATCAAGGGTGAAGGTAAACATCAATGTCATTTCCGGGTTGTTTCGGTCCCAAAATCAATATAGACAGCATGATGTACTTTCGTTTCATGCATAACATTGGAGATAAGTTGTAAATAATCGCAGTAACAGGCCATGAACTATGTATGCGCTAAGGCTTCCATATGGATTCATGCCATCCGTGCTAAGGGCAAGCCTAAGGTTCCTAGGTTCTTCGCCGAAGTTCGGAAATAATTGATCGATTTTCTTCCATTGAGAAGAATCGCCGGATGTCAAAGCTTTCCATCGAAATCCTCTCATCTCGCATGCCACCTCAAATTTTTTGCATCATTTTCATTCGCAAACAACCGCTTGAACCTTGGTATGATTGGAAGATACCACAACACTTTTGTGCCCCTTATTTGACTTGTACCTGGGGTTTCACATTTGACAATTCCTCGCTCCTCTTCAAACTCTTTTCTATACAACACGCAATCATTCGGGCATGCATGGATCTTTTTGTACTCCATCCCCAGTGGACAAAGTATTTTCTTAGCATCATAGTATCGATGCGGCAACACATTATCATCCGGAAGCATGTCCTTAAAAGCCTCAAGCATTTCGAAAAACTCTTGTCGCTCCATCCATGACGTGCCTTCAAGCTTACCAATTTCAATACGGCGTTCAACAATTGGTATTTTTTACACCCACGGTATAGAGGGGTCTCGCATCACCGCACATATTACCATATGCATGTGATTGATGAAAAGCCTCTTCTCCTACATCACGGATAATGTCCTCTATGTGATCATCCATATCCGTGTCATTATCATCAAAGGCCACTTCCCTATGTTGAGACCCACTTGGTATTTTTTCACCATGCCATACCCATACCGTATAAGTCTTACAAATTCCTTCACAAATTAAATGTGTGTGTATAACTTCAGGACTTAGTCGCTCTCATTCAAACATTTTACACAAGGGCAATAAAACTTCCCACCCTCGCGGGGCATTTTGTTTAGCAAATTTTATAAAGTCCCTCACCCCATTCGATATTCAACACTCGTCCGTTTAGCATTTATCCAACCGTGATCCATAGTAGAATTCCTATATATATAGACGGAAAGATTTAACATACATATATATGCTCAAATGTCGGTTATGTCTTTTTTTTCCTTTTTTTTTCCGGATAAACTTGCTCATTAAATGCAGAACGAAGAATCACTTTTGGTCATAAATGTATCGTAGTGAATCCAAGAACCAAAATAAATGCGTGATGAGGAAATTAAATGCATCGCGTGAAGGTCTTGTGGACTCACCTGTATCATATAAATTCAAATGCGTTTGCTTAGTCTTTCTTCTCCCGCCACGAACGTTGATGTTGCGCAAAGAAAGAGTACCCTAAAAACATTTATTGGTCAGTTGGGTAGGTCTAAAGTGCAATTATAATCTTCAAAATACAATATCCATTAACAACACGAAAACCCACAAGAACATTTGATCGATTTCGCTCAACCCAGGAAAAACCCTTTAACGATGAGCGGGAAAATCATAAAGTTATATAACCGAAACACCTCTTACAGCTTGGTCTATAGACGTTTAGCTAAGGAACGAGAAAGTGATTGTCGAGAGAGCAACGCAAACCGACGAAGTGGCGGCGTAACCCGAGTAACACTTTAGGCGCGACAAGAGAAGTTCGAGAGGGAAATTTAATATTCCGCGCGACAGAGCGAGACATGTTTTATATTTGGGATTTTATTAAGACCGGAGTTTTATAATACTCCGGACCTAAATTGAGACAATTAAACCGGTTCATTAAAAGGAGACGGTTCTATATATAAAATTTTTTAAGACCGCCGTTTTATAATACTCCGGTCCTAAAATTCCTCGTTTTTGTGATTTCTAAAAAAGGATTTGGCGAGCGCAAAGAATCGAATGAATAAAAATTAAAGGAAAATTGGAGTTTCTTTAATTACATATATTACTTGCATATGCACATACACAAGAAAAAATACAAAAGAAAAACAAGTAGAAAATTATCAAAAACAAGAATCGACTAAACATCTCCTAAAGCTTATTATCCTCCAAAGCCTTGGCGATTTCAAAGATGAATGCATTAATTTCCCGCCGGAGATCAGCAAGTTTTTGTCTTACTCGATTCAGCCACAATGCTTCATTAGAGGAAAGAGGAGAGGGGTCAGTAGTAGTCGCGGTGGGGCCAAGAGGTTGGAGAGGGGGAGCGGGAACCTCTTCATCATCCGAAGAAATAACAATGGGTCCAACGACCCGAGACTCTTCTGTCACAATAGGACGGACTCTCGATGGAGGAGGCGCACCGTATAACGATCGACGGAAGGCACGAGCATCACGACTAAGAGCACCCCTACGAGCGGTTCTCTTGAATCTAACCATGGTTTGAGCCGGGGAGAGAGGTATGAGGAGTTAATTAATAAAGGCAGAGTCTGTTCTCGATAGCCACGTACGTAGTTTGGAGTTACGAGGTAGTGAGGAATTAATAAGGAGTTATAGGTACGCGGTATAAAATTCCATTATTTAATATTTTTGCAATTCATTTTATTTTAAGACCGACATTTTTTAAAATATCCGGTCCTAAAAGTCTAAATTACTTTTAAGACCGACCTTTTATCATTAACCCGGTACTTATAGGTATGCGGTATAAAATTCTATTATTTAGACCGATCTTTTATAATAAGTCCGGTCCTAAAAGTCTTACTTTTAAGACCGACCTTTTATCATTTACCCGGTACTTACACACTGCTCAAATGAATGTCGAGTCTCTTCGGCTTGATAAACTTCCCAACTAGGCGTCTCCTCGTATTCGATGAACAATGCGTCTCCTCGTATTCGATGAACAATGCGTCTCCTCATTAAAGTTTCCGGCGTTTCACATTGTTCGTGATGGGTTCTCTATTTAAACTTGTTGTTACCGTACTTTCTTCACATTCTTCTCCCCAGTCCTCCGTTTCCTCCTCCTCCTCTTCAACCTCGCCCCCACCGTAATGGCTGCCCCCGTGTCCTCCGTTTCCTCCTCCTCCTCCTCTTCAACCTCAGCCCCCTCCACCACCGCCTCCTCCAAATCCGACTGTGAAGCAGTTGGTGCGATCATCAGGGCCCGCGTCGATCAAATCGATCGACATTTGGGCCAATTGGTTCAGCTTTGCTCATACCATGAACAACAAGCCGAACATGGTACTCCACGCCAATGACGTGAAGTACGATCCCGTCGAAGACGACTCCGACGACTCCGACAACTCCAACAACTCTGACGCTCCCTCCCTCTCCGACTACGAGAGGGATTAGTTTTTTTTGTTGCTTTTTTTGTTGTTTTTTTTTGTGATCGCTGCCCTATAAGGGGAGCGTAAAAAAATTAGTAAAGAAAATATTTTTAAATTTTGTTCTCGTGCGAGTTTAGTACTTTATCCCATTATCCGAACCTCGGAAAGCAATAAACAAGGCAACTATGAAGGATAGATAATGGCGTACTAAAAAACCTAAAATAAAAGAACGAAGACTTTAGTTAGTAAATCGACGGTCCTAAAAACACCGCCATTTTTGTCAACTTTGGTTTCCATATCCGATTGCCTCTTGTCCTTTTCATTATCGTCTTTCTTTTTCCGACAAAAAGGAAACAAACAAAACATTGTCCTCGTGTAAATCCAACAAACGTAAATTCGCAGAATACAAGTTAAGAACATACAAAAAAAGGAGCTTTTACCTTATTCGGATAAGAACAAACAAAGTGACTATTCTTCTCAAGGTTGGACCTTCGTTGACGTCGGTTTTACCTCCCCATGTTAGAAACAAAGTGTCCTTTTCATTATCTTCCTTCTTTTTCCGACAAAAAGACAAAAGACAAAATAAAAGGGACACCGATAATGCCGCCTCTACACATGGAGAGGTAAAAACGATGATAATGAAGGACCTAGCTTGAGCGTAACGCCGTAACCTCGGTTGTCTTCAACCCTATCCATTTAATTTGTCCGAAAAGGGGTATTTAAAGGTGATTGACTTTTAAGATCGCACAAATAACAACATACGGTCCTAAAAGTTAAGCAGACTTGTAACCAAAGGACTTTTAAGACCGATTATTTATAAAAATACGGTCCTAAAAGTTAAGCGGGCGACTTTTAAGACCGACCTTTTATAATACGTCCGGACCTAAAAGTTCATGTGGTTTTTTAAGCTTTTAGGAGCGGACACTAAAGCAATATACGGTCCTAAAAGTCTCATACTTTTTACACCGAACACTTTGCGGACCTTTAAGACCGACATGCCGTTAATGAACGGTCCTAAAAGTCTCGATTTCAAATACTAAATTAAATAGCTATATCCACCATCCAATAATACATTCGAAACCCAAAATGGACACAAGAAAATTGTTCGAAAAATTAACTAAATTTATTTATTGAATTTTACATTGCCTATGTATATTTACAAATGAATTGTTCAAAAAAATAAAAAAATTTATAGAAGATCGATTATTGTTGCTACAGATTATACTTACAAATGAATTTAGGATATTAATTATTGTCATTTTTCTCGACTCTAAGATCAGACCATACGTATATTCACAAAACACATTGCGTATGTGTTCCAAGTTCATCATCGAAAAGGGAGTTTTGCATTGAAACATCCGTAACATCAAAGACAAGAATCGAATTAACTTGCGTGCATATTTCATTTGTAACAAGAAGTTTAAACTGAATTAACTTGCATAATATGTAACATCAAATACATTTACCTTTGCGTTAATTTAGTATCCCCTCGCGTGGTAATATCATACATGTGTTTCATGATGTACGGCCACATAAGTTGGACCGGTGGTTGCCGATGGGTCTAAAAAGAACAAGAAATATATATAAGAGCATATATATATATAGCTCAATGACCAAGTTCACAAGGCAGTGTGCTACAAATATTGTACCAACCTCTGGTCTGTACCATATGGGGTCTTTGTCCTGAGTACCACGCCTTTTCTTTTGTACTCTTTGGAAGGTCCTCATGGCACTATCATCAAAATCACAAATTTATCAATGATTCACTTAAAATTCACAACAGAGATGTCGACAAGAGAATCAAAATGACATGCTTACTCGTTGATGGTCTCGCACCAACGTAGGCAATGGCTCGGTGTGAGTGGAGCATAAGAAGATAACTTTATGCTCCTCCATGCACATGAGGACCAAACTGCCAAATGGCGGCTGAAAATTCACATCAGTAAACTATACTCAGTGATATATGTAGCAGAATTAAGTGAATTGCGGACAAGATTTTTGATATATACCTGTGGAAGAATGGCAAAAAGTACAAATTTCTGCTCACTTCACACAACCTCTTTGATATGTACTCGTCTCTCCTCCATGGTTGTTTGACTTGAATAGACGGGGCACAAGAATCCAAAATCGTTGATCCCGCACCTTTGAACCAATTCATGATGCAAGAACCTACCATAATGACATCGATCGGGGAATTAGTATATATGTATGTATGTCTAAACGATGCATTTAAATGATGTACTCATAGATTTAAGATACTTACTTCATAAAAATTCTAACAACCGCATCGTAAGCTCTGTCGAGGAAGCGGTAGGGACTCAACATCAACGGTGTCAACTTGAACGGGCATAGGATGAGGGACGCCTAGTACTTCATCGCGGAGCCACGATTTATCCTTAAAATATCCACTCTTCATCAAATCGGATATTTTTTCCCTGGCAGCAGCCAACTTAGCAGTAGGGGATAGAGCTTGAGGAGGGGATAGAGCTTGAGGAGGGGATAGAGCTTGAGGAGGAGGGGTTGAAGCTTCAGGAGCAGTAGAGACATGTATAAGCTTCACTGGCCAAGGGATGAAGGTTCCCTTGACATCACTCACAAGCTTCAGCTCATCAGTTTGGAGAGGGAGCCGTGCATCAATGATAACCTTTTCAACCGACACTCGACTTCATCATCGGGCATTTGTTGGTGGTGTACGGTTGATCCCAAGTTGTGAACAGTCCCTTTTGCAACCAATAATCGTCCATCATGATGATCGAGATCCTCCACATAAAGGTCACAAGGTTGCTCGACCGTCCAACAATGCAGCTCCTCTAGTGCTCACGCACACGGTTGCAGTGAGTGTGTGAAGGAACACTTGGTCTCTCGGACGATTGCTCAAAAGCAGCCTCACCGACTCAGTTCCTCCTTCATCTCGGCTCATCTCGGATTGAAACATTGCGTCATTGAAGCTTTATTAGCAGCTAGCGTCGGTCCATCTCCTCCCGGTAACCATACTTTGTCTATGGCGTTTGGATGTACCAAAGACTTGCTTTATGCCTACCCGTCCTCCAATCCCCCTTACACGCCCGGTGATCCGGTTTTCCGGCCGCAACGGTCGAACATCATTCCTCCCGTCCGACACAAAAGATCCTCTCGCTTCTTTCTTTTTAAGATCTTCCCTGTAAGATACGATAACGAGAAGCTTAGTAATGAAACATGTTTAGTAACTAAAAAATAACAATAACGATACTTACAATTCTTTCGAAGAACTAGACGAGTTTGTTCACTCGTGTAGGCGCCGCTTGGCTTTTGCCGAATATGCAACCAAAAATCCTCGCGACGTATTGGAGATGGAGGAGCATGTATCACGAAGGATTGGATTCTCGCTTCATCATCCAATCTCTTCCGCTTGGCGCCATCAAATCTTTTTCGGCCTTTTGATATCGCGAGAAGCCCTATGAGGGCAATCATTCTTTCTACCTATCTCCCGTGCTTGTTCCCTTCTTTTTGTGAATCGGGATTGAAAACATCTATTAATTATGAATTCCAGCCATGCATGTCACTAACAAAAATTAGAGAACTTCGCTTCATATGAACGTCAATCAAACAAAGTAGTCAAATTCTTCACTTCATCAAGTTTCAACATTTTATTTAAGGAAGATGTAGAATTGTAGAAGAAATTGGAGCTATATTTTGTAGTGCTAGCTAGATAGATAGGTTAAGAAACAAAAGAGAATTATGCTTACGTAATAATACAAACTTGATCCTTTTAGGGCATCCAGTGGGATCAGCGGTCCCATTAGATAGTAACAATTGGGTATATAAAGTTTCCCCCTTTTAAGACTATTCATTTCCTCCTTTGCAAGACAAACCATTACACAATTAATACCTTCTCATCGTAATTTACCTTTTCGTGGTTGAAATATCGACTTGCATAGACAAAGGCTTACGTAATAATACAAACTTGATCCTTTTTAAGGCATCCGGTGGGATCAGCAGTCCCCATTAGATAGTAACAATTGGGTATATAAAGTTTCCCCCTTTTAAGACTATTCATTTCCTCCTTTGCAAGACAAATCATTACACAATTAATACCTTCTCATCGTAATTTACCTTTTTAGGGTTGACATATCAGACTTGCATAGACAAAGGCAGGAAATGTATACTTCTATTCACACACCGAACCATTCTATAACTAACAGGATTACATGAACACAATAACATTCACATATCCGCACAGTTAATAAGCAAACAAAAGGGAAAACAAAACTAAATATAAACTCACCTTTGAGCTTCAGAGTGGTCCGAGAAGAACAAATTGTCGCCAAATTCGTTCATCAATAAATGTGTAAACTTCCCAAGGATGTTTGGGGGAGGAACCTCGGAGAAAATATACGTGTTAGCGAGAAAGGTCTTAAACTTCCTCCACCGATCAGCACAATAAGACAATGTCTTGTCTTTCAACTTCCGACTTGTCGTGACAAAGTGTATGTAACCCGGATAGTCTCCCAAATAGGATCCTTTACATTCTTAGAGTTCACACTTTTCCACTCATCCGTCAAGATGCTAACCTTGCTGCGTGCTAGACAGCCGACAAAACTATTATATTTGCTTTTATTAGGACCGACAGGTTCCAACCTTGCATTAAATCAATCTCGAGCTTTGACCCGTAAGTCCGACTTAGGGTCACATCCATCATTCGTGTGCCTCTTCTACCACGGCGTGCGGGCGATTACGAGCCTCATTGTGAGATGAAGAGGGTTCGTTCTCACTCACACCGCCACACCAAGAACGGCGTTGCCGAACACGAATAGATTCGTTTTCACCGTCCATTTTCGAGACGGGGAAGAGAGGAATGCCCGAGCAAATGAGAGAGTAACAGGGCTGATGGTACGTGGGCGAGGAAGAGAGGTAATGCAACGGGAAGGGTTTCGGAACGTGAATGAGGTTCTCCACAGAGTAACAAAAGCTTTCGCGCTAAGAAATGTATAACTTGCGTGGATTTTTAAGACCGGATGAAAAAGAGACGGTCTTAATATTTACATTAATCCCGGTCATATTAAACGTCCGATCTTAAAAGTTTAACCTTTAAGACCGTTCCTTTTAAAACGCCGGTCTTAATATTAATGAACTTTTTCGTACCGGAAGTATCATATGTCCGGTCTTGAAAGAAAACTTTTAAGACCGTCTTCTTGATAAGTTCGGTCTTAAAACTTTAGACTTTTTATATTTAAATTTTTCCTTATTATGTTTTACCGCAGAAAATATAAGTATGGCTATATGAGATATATTTAGAAAGTAATTGAAATTTCTGTTCAATTTTTAAGACCGGTTGTATTTTAGTCGGTCTCAATAATGTTTTTAAGAGCGGTGAAAAATTTGTCCGGTGCAAAAAGTTCTTTATATTTACGGAACGCCACCGGTCATTCCTTTAAGACCGGGGTGTCCATTGTCCGCTCTAAATGAGGCGGTCTTAAAGCCTTTTTTGCACTAGTGAGTTATAAGTAGCAAGTTTGGCAACAAAAATAATATTTGGACGTTTAATAAGATATTTTAATTCGTGATTAAATCTTAAAAGATTTCCCCCTTCCTTTTCTATAAAAGAAAAGACTTCTTCCTTTTATTTACGATATAAAATTAAATGCATTTAATATTTTTTATTTTACCTTTTGTACAATTAAATTTTAAAAACCGATATAGAAAAATCATATACTTTACTCCCCTTTTATTTTAAAGTATATATTATGCTTCTTTTATTTAAATTACAGGTATTTTAGAATATCTTTATCAAGGGAAAAAGATGAGAAAATACCACATGAACTTCAAAATTTTAAATCATCCTTAATGCCTACAATAATGTAAGTATTAAATACAAAAGTATGGTAATTAACAACTCATTTAGTAAAAAACATTCTTGATTTGAGATTTTAAAGTTTAAGTGGTTTTTTCCCCTATTTTATTAACTTATATATAATGCCATGTAAATTACATGATTTAATGTCAAAAATTCTAGGGTTAATACTATTTTTGGTCTCTATAATTCCCTTCATTTTCATTTTAGTCTCTCTAGTTTCTCTTTGTTTATATGGTAAGACCCTATATAATTTTAAAATATTTAGTTTTAACGGTGTTAATTTTTCATATGTGGCATTAACACGTTAACTTGTGCTTACATGGAGGGTCGAGGTGGAAAAATGTTTTAGTTTGTATGAGTTATATATTCAAAAAAAAATCTAATACTTATACAAAATTCTTCTTGAACTTTGGGTTAGTTGCATATAACCCCTTAATATTTAAAAGTTTAAATTTAACTCTTCTTACCTTTAATTTTTAACTATTAACCCCTGTCATTAAGTGACTGTATCTTCCTTATGAAAAGGTCACATCAGATTATAAGATGACATATGACATATTGTGTAAATTACAAATTTCATAAAACTCCAATGAAATTTGAACATTTGTAGAGAACTCTTTGAACTTTTATCGAGTTACAAGTAAACCCCCGACATTTCAAAATTTAAATTTAACTCTCTTAAAATTTGGATTTATAATATTAAACCACATGAAGTTACTTTTATCATTTTAATCAATTTATTAATATTTTTACTATCATTTATCAATTAATGATAGGGGTTCGTAGTTGAAAAATTAAAGGCCAAAAGTTAAATTTAAACTTTGAAGTTTTAAAAGGGTTATATGCAACTAACTTAAAGTTTAGATATTTTTATATAATTTAGCCTAAAATTAAAGCACTTTGAATTTAAACTACATAGACTAACATTATATACAAAGAGAAACAGAGGGATCAAAATCACGGATTTGAAATAGATGGACCAAAACCAAATGAAGAAAAACTACCTTGATCAAAATTAAATAATTGAAATTTTTAGCATTCAAGTATAAGATTGACAGTCAGGTTCAGGTCAAACAAATACTAATGAGAATAAGAGAGAGGGTTCGAGCAAAAAAAAAAAAAAAAAAAAAGAATAAGAGGGAGGGAGGAAAAGGTGAAGTGTGAGTACGGATGTGATTGAGATTGACACAGCGAGAGAGAGGGAGAGGTGTTTTTTCACTTTTCAGAATAATTGCAAGTGAGAGAAGCATAATTGTATTAAAGGACACGTATTTCTAAGCAAGTTATAAAGAGAGTGAAGACTGACAAAACTGAAATATTAAATTAAAATAAAATAAAGAGAAGAAGGGGGCGAAAGCGGAAATGTCGCCTATGACCCATCAGTATGCATATTTTCATATTGGGTTAAGTAGTAATTTTGCTTTAAAAGTTATTTTAGGTTCAATTTTACCCCAAAAATTTTGTTTGAGCAATTTTGCCCTCCGTTAACAACCCTAACGCTCAACTATAGTTAACCGTTAGGGTTATTAATGAGGGACAAAATTGCTCCAAACAAAACTTCCGGGACAAAATTAAACCCAAAAAAATTTACAGGATAAAATTGCTTCGAGAGTGTACTTTCAGAGCAAAATTACTACTTAACCCTTTCATATTTAAAGAGTTTCTGATCTCTCCACTAATAATCCTAATTGTTGGCTTTTAACTTCTTGGAATGTGCCTCTAGTTAAAGTTATCTACTTCCCTGAGGTGACTGACAACATACTTAAAACTCATTTCTCAATTTATCATGGTGAGGTCTCCGAAAAGTATAATGTCGAGCAAGGTTATGCCTTGTTCATCCGTAATAAATCTATTAGAGGAGATAAATTTTAGGGAAAATCTTATATAAAGACAGTTGAAATAGAAAAATTTTATATAAGGATGATAAATTTAACAACTTTTAAATTGGGTCAATATTTAAATTGGGTCAATAACCTAATCTAAGATATTTAAATGTTGGTTATTTTTCAATAATACCTCAACCCATGGTCTAAAGAAAAGGGGAATGGGAAAGCAAGTTGGATGTCTGTGCCATTGAAAATTCTACATTCCATGATATAATTGATAAACAGTTTTTCCCGTTTGAATGGAGCTTTCTCCAATTATAAAAACAGAGTTCGAATTTCCAGTAATCAAGCAAAAGCTGAAAAAAATTTCAATTCAAAATGATGAGCATAAATAGAGGGAGATCGAGGTCTCATAATCTTATCAAAAGAAGAAGAAGAAGAAGAAAGGAATAGAGGGAGATTGTACTGGTGGGATAGAAGGGAGAATTTTCCCAGTGAGATTTGCATATCGACGTGTCATATTTGAGGGTCAACAACTCATCAGTTACAAGCTTTCGGCAAAAAATCGCCTTTTCTGTTTGTGAAGTTGAAGGTGAGTGGGTATGACTTTTCTATCTATTATGCCACATATCATGGCGAAAACTGCGTTCCTCACTGCGATAGTGGCGGCTTCTAACGACGGCGAAAGCAATGACTTTTCATGGCAGTGACAGTGGCCGACACATGAGGGATAGAGCAACAATTGTAGCAAGGGCGACGACATCCGACTTCTTCTGGCTTTTCCATTCCCCTTTCTTTGGACTATGGGTTAGGGGTATTATTGAAAAACAATCAACATTTAAATATTCTCGATTGGGTTATTGACATAATTTAAGATTTGTTGAGTTTACCAGCCTTATATAGGATTTTCCTATTTCAATCGTCTTTATATAAGATTGTTCCCTGTATCTTACAACTTTGGAATTTTATTTCGAAAATTTATTTGCCTCACAAACAAGTTTTATTTACCTGCAAGTTAGTCCATTCTGTTGCACCTATTGGAGAGGTTATGAAGAAACATCACTAAGATGTTCAAATGTCTTGTGTTTTTTGTCGTCATACTGAAGAAACAATTGATCATCTCTTCTGCTATTGCCCTCTACATTCAAGCTATTTGGTTTGATGCGATTTCTCTTCACTCTACTAACATTTCTAGCCTGGGTTTTCATACATAGCTACTAGAAACCATTCATCAACGTTATTTTGATGGTAATTTATCAATGCTGAAAGGGATCACTATCTTGTTAAACTTCATCTGGACTAAGCGGAATGTAGCTTGACACAATGGTTATGTTCGCAATCCAGAAAAAGATATTAGGGAATTCCAATGACCTTTTCAATCCCTCTCTCATATGTTTGTGATTGGCAAAGTCTTTCACACAATCTTTCAGCTTCTACTCCAATGCCTACTGCTACTTTACGTAGTTGTGATATTCGCAATGTTCTCAATACTGCTCAAGGTTGGACAATCTTCATAAGAAAACTTAGGATTCTAAAGAACATCGCTTGCTTTGCTACAATTTATTTGAGTCAATATGAAGTTCGAACTTTTAAATGGATGAAATTAAATTCTACATGTCCTTACCTTTTTTGCATCTCTTGTTTTAGACTGATGTTACACTGGATTTTCCAAATAGCTTTAACACTTGCTGTCTCCTTGAACCATATTACTAGTCATATATAACAAGAATATTATCAATGCTCTTATCCTTTCTAATATTAGGGACACTCTAGAAAATGATACAAACTCGTCGCTCTAATATTTTCTTTGTTACTCTTTATTCAAAATTGATGTACTATTAACTCCCTATTTTCTAGACTCCACTCAAACTTTAGCTTTATAATATTTTTTTATTCGCCACTCTGGTCTTATTTATAAGTTTATTTTGACTAAAAAAGTTGGTCCTATTTACAAATCTAGTTTTAAGTAGTAAATGATATTGTGAAAATTTTACATATATTAATTATATCCATGAAAATAAAGAGAGAAGAAACAGTTGAAAAATATTCAATGATAAATGAGAACAAAGTTAAAAATTTATTCCATAATCATTGAATTAACTATTAATATATGAGATTTAATTAAAAATAAACTTATAAGATAGTGACATATATAATTGATCATTATCTTAAAAAAAACAAAACCAAACAAAACAAAAAGAAAACAGTCAAGCAGCCAATGATAGATCTTGTCAGGTAGGTCTTAGTTTATCTGGTCCAGTCTCGTCATTATTACTATTCCCCTGTTCCCAATTGAATTCACAGAACTTTTTTTCTTGAAATTCTACATAGAGTTATTAAAAGAAGGGGTTTAAACCCCATTTCAGTAAATAAACACCATTTGACTGATATGAATGAACTGAAACGGTCAGGTTGTTTAATATTAGTATTAAATATAAGACTTAATCATTTTTTTAAAAAAAATTTAAAAAAACTAATTAATTTTTTTATATTAATAATTTTTTAAATTAATTTATTTGACTTATAAATTGATTTTAATATAATCATACATAATTAATTTTTATATATTAATAATTTATTTATTTTATTAATTTTTTAAGATAAATTTATATTTAATTAATATTTAGGACATGATATGATTAACACTATATCATGTCAATAAATATTTTCTAATTTGAATCCGAAGTTTGTTTGTATATGTTGTTCATCTTTGGTTTGAGATGTGCCAGTTCAGTGTGTTTGCCACCATTGTTCATATTTATTCAAGGTAGAAATGCGCAAGTTGAAGTTCAGTGTGTATGAAAATATTGTTCATCTTCAGGCCGCGGTCGTGATTTTCTCATTTGTTGTATTGTTGATTGTGCTTTTTCTGGTATAATAAAGGGTGTGGTTCTCCTTAAGAATATTTTTTTCTCAAGGAGAATTTAATTAGCAACCATTATTGTATATGGATTTTATAGGAGCATACTTGATAGCTGATTGGATTATAAAAACTTAATTAAATGGGTCTTACCTATAAATTGAGCATCTCGATTTCCATCTCAAATTTTTCTATATTTGTGTTTTGTTTTGTTATTTATGTTGAGTACCTGTGAAGGGATCAAAGTCCATGTAGTTCGAACACACACAAAAGGAGGTGGGGTGTGTGCTCTGTGTGACTGAATGTAAATAGTCTAGGGTTAGAACGTAGAACCTGTAATCCCCACACCTTAAGGCTTGACCTCTGTATTTATAGAGTTTACCTTAGGTTGATATGGTTTGGGCCCGTGATCCGTGGCCCACGATATCCTAACTTGTTAGATAGTCATTTAGATATACCTGGATCGTAGATAAGATTGGATCCTCCTTTATTATAGGTTGATCTCGATATGCGATATGTTCGCTCACGGCTATATATTGAATATGAGCCTTATCCAGGTCCGTAACAATTTGTTTTCTTATTTATGTTTTGAGAATGTTGGTATTTTGTTTTGAGAGTTGCTCTTTTTTTTTAAAAAAAAAAATATTATTTTTAATCACAAGTGAAATCGAATCAGTTATCTCCTACTTATAGGGAAAGCAACCATATTACTAGACTATAAGGGCTGTTTTGAGGGTTATTCTCATTATTCCGTGTAAGACTTTGTAATTTTTCTTGGTTATTAATATAATATGGTTCTTTGTTGGGAAAAAAATGGTAAAATTTTATTTAGGTTTTGGAGAAGAGAAAATACAACAAAATGATTCATTAAAATCTTAGAATTGTATTAAGTTCAATAAGATTTTTTTTGCAATAAATTTTAATTATTAAGTGTCCATAAACTTGTTAATGGATTGGATTCTCCTAGATTTATTAATGGACGCTTCTAAACTTATTATTATACCACTTCGAACTTATTAGTGAAATTTGAGTTTATTGTAAAAAAGGTCCCACAGACTTTTTTTTTTTTTGTTGTTGATATAAAAATTTTAGGAAAGGGATTGGGCTCACCCACAATCCAAGCGGCAAGACTTAGAGCCCTCAAAGATTCACCTGGGGATCTGGAGACCTTCCCAAATAAGCACGCAATTTCTGACCCCTTAGGATGCCTCCCCTAGCGCCTTGACTAACGCAGGGATCAAACTCCCTCTCTAATGGTGAGGAAGACCGACCCCCACACCAGTTAAACCCAAAGACCAGGGGTAAAGGTCAGACTTAAATGTGATTTAGTTATTTTAAGGATATTTTATCGTATTTTCTCGTACTCGTGACTAAATACAATTTTCACAAAAAAGGTTGGGTGTTTGGTTTTAATGCTTATTGTGCCCGATTCGCCGAACATCTGGCTCTCTCCTGTTTGTCTTGGCTATATCCCCCAGGTACACCTCCATTCCTCCTCCCCCAACCTTCACCGCGCCTCCCACTGCCGTCCCTGCTTCCGCTCACCGCCCATGTCAGTCCAACTTCTGCACAGCTCCTTTCCTATCATTTGGTAAGATTACTGCCAACTAAATGCTTCTTCTTTCCCCATCTCCCTGTCTTTGATTCAATCTCTCTGTTTACCGCCTTTATTTTCTTCTTCCTCTTTACGGCGTCTTCTACTCTAACTCTATAAGTCAGATGATAGGCACGGCGGTCGTCACTCTCAACGACAAAAACGGCTCCACTAAGAACGCCATCGCCAAGTTCATAGAGCAGAACTATCCGCACGTTCATTCAATCAACCCCGATCTGCTCACTCAGCATTTAGATCTCAGGAAAAGAAGTGGCCTTCTTGTTATGGTCAATAATTCTTACAAGCTCCCTCCCTCTCCTCCCTCCGCAGGAAGAAAACGGGGCCGACCCCCCAAGAGCGAGCCCAACGCCGATGACGTGCAGCCGCAGCCGAAAAATGCAAACCCCCAGGTGACGACAAGTGGCCCCGGTTGTCCACCGGAAGCAATGATGAACTTAGTTGATCCAGCCGTGCCGTCAAAGCGTAGGGGGCGGGGGCGACCACTGGGGTCCAAAATACTCCTGGGAATCTTCCCAAGCCGAACGCTGACCTGCAGCCGCAGCCGCAGCCTCAGCCTGATGTTCCGATAAATGCCAACCCTCGGGCGAAGACAAGCGGTGCCGGTCATCTACCGGAAGCAAGGGCGAACTCAGTGAACCAAACCGTGCCGGCAGCGCGTAGGGGGCGACCTCCCAAGGCCAAATCTGCAGAGTCGGCATTTTCCAAAGAGACGAGCAAAAATCAAATCCCTTTTGCTCCTCCGGTTCCAGCTGCACCCACCGAAACCCTAACTCCTAACAGAGTTCCGGCGGTACCCTCAGATACTAGCTTATCTAGTAAATCTTCCAGAGGTAGAGGGAGACCAAAGAAGAAGGCTACTGTGGTGCCACATTCGGGAGATGCACCAGAAGATGCTAACTTACCTATTAAATCTTCCAGAGGTAGAGGGAGACCAAAGAAGAATGCTTCTGGGTTGCCACATTCGGGAGATGCACCAGAAGATGTTGAAGCTGGTAGTGGAGGGGTAAAGAGACCCGAAGATCCCGCCGGCAGATTTGTTGGCCAACCTGAGAAGGTAGTTCTGTGAGTTATGCTTGAAAATTCTTGCGGGCTCGAGCGTTTCTATAAATATGCCTTAATAGTTTTTGATCTTGTCCAAGTTAAGCACTGTTCATTTATGTCTCTTGATTTGCTTATTTGTAGTGATGTGTTTTCCCTAGTAAATTTTTCAATGCATGGTGATGGTGGAAGATAGACTGCGACTTCAGTCTTCCACTCCTTTTTTTTTTTTTTTTTTTTGGTTGTTGTTGTTGTTGGTCGTTTATAATGTTTGGGCTTCGTTCTTTCATATTTCACCTAAAAAAAGGGGGGACAAAAGATGAAGACTTATCCTAGTGAGTTCCCTATTATTTTTTGGGGCAATGTTATCCGTGGTTGAAAAATGGAGATATAGGTTTGGTTTCAAATTTCTACATGTTGTGACCTTTGGTTATGTATCTACTCCTCAGACATTTTTCTTCAACTTTCTGGTTATACTTTTATGTTGATGACTGCCTCATTGCATTAGACGTGGACTGTGGGTAAACTTGAGCAGTATTCTTTTCTTGTTGGAGATGAATAAAAACATTCTATTATGATTTGTACTTCAGAACAGGGTTATCAAATCAGGATATGAATCTTGAATTAGAAAGCCTATTTTTGGAATTGTGAATCAATAGTACTTTGGGAAAAAAGAAATAAAAAAATAGGGTCTTGATTGGGATAAGTGAGAGGGAATAAGGGATAAAAAAGGGAAATTCTTAAATAAATCTGGACAAAATCAGAAAAGAAAATGAAAAAAGGGATTTTCTGGATTGCAAAACTTTCACCTAGAATCGTAGGAATCACCAGTGTCGCATGATTCCTGTGGTTTCAGTTTGTATTGCTCTTGGAATCACAAGATACATGCATAAGTAAGATACATCAACAAATCTGTATCTTTCCCACCTGTTTATGAATCGAATTGTGAGATACGACTTGAGATTCATGGGATTATGATAACCATGCTTCTGAATCCTAATTGACAGGCACATATTTTGTATGTTACCAATTTGGTTCACACATTTTTAGATTCATAAATTCTCCAGTTTGTATGCTGAAATTTTAGGATTGTAGAGAATATGGTGAGCTCTTTGTTACCATAATTCCCAATATATGTATGATATAGTAATTATTTTCTTATGTGTTGTTTCAGCATGTTCTAGCTTTTGTGCTATCTAAACTTATGAGAATTTTCCACTCTCATTGCATTCTTTTTGTTGTTGGAACAGGGGACATCATCTGTTGAGGAAGAGTTGAGGAGCAAGCTCAAATATTTTGTAAGTTTAAGTAGTCTTTTACATGAAAGAATGCTGAATTGGTCAATTTATTATTGCCTTATCAGAGATGTGATCAAACTTCGTTTTGTAACAGCAATCAAAAGTCAATGAATCTCTAGCTGTGTTCAAGCACCATTTTAACAAGGCAATTATTGCAATTCAAGAATTAGAAGCAGTAGCAGCAATGGACCTTAATGTGCCGCAACAACTTCCAGAAGATGACGCATGAGCCAAAGATCTGTAAATCAAAGTAGGAAGTTTGGTATTTCCGTTTGGGCTTAGATTGACCCTGAACCTGAAGTAATGTTTAGCTAACCGATGATTCTGTTTTCTTGACAGATAGTTGTTTTATCTTCGACTGGTCACTTTAGTCATTTTAATGTTGTTTCTTATTTAAGATGTATATTTATTCTCGCCATCCCTTTTGTTACCCTGAGAAGGGAAAGACTATTATTCTCAGGGGTCATTAACAGTCCCTCCTTTATTTGAATGTTTGTAACTGAAAAAATGACTGGAATATTTGTTGGTTTAATGAAGTTAGTTTGCTACTTTAGGTTCTAGTTTGTTTGGTTATTAAATCATTATCCATCTATAAGTAACAAGTTTCTAAGATGTTGTACTAGTAAAGAATTTCGTGGCTTTTTTTCAGGCTTCAAGTAATGCGTAGAACATATGCTAATTTATCTTAATAGAAGGGTGGTGCAAATAAAGTGGTTTAGATGGGTTTTGTAAATTCACTTGTCAAGGTTTGCTGCTAGCAAATTCTGTTCTTTCTGTCCCCAGACCAATCTTTGAGTCAATTTGCTAGATTGGTGTTTTTATTCTGTTTTACCCTGTTTCAGCCCCCTATTTACTTGATCATTGCTTGGATATAATGAAACTCATGAGTTGGAATACAATGTAACTCATGAATCAGACTTGATTTTGTGCTTGTAGTTGTTGGAATCATTGAAATTTTGTTCAGATCTGAACTAAACACTATTATCTTGTAGAATGCCATCAATTCTTACCAAAATTATGGTGTTTGTAGCTGAAACTAAGTGCTACTATGCTTGTACGTTAATTGGATGTTGAAAACTCATCTACATCTCCATCTGAGCTTGCTGGAAATTTCTGAAAATCATGCCTCAGAAAATTCATTTTCTGTCTTGAGCCATTCTAAGCAATTAATTGCTTAACTGTTGGATATGATGAACTTTTGCCAATTTTGATCGTTTTGGGCACATTTTTTTCTTTTTAATTTTCCTGAGTTTTCCGCGTGTGTTTGAGTTTGATCTGCTCCTTTTTTCCTTTTTTTTTTTTTAATAAATAATTTTTGCCTTAAAGGTTTTTAAAGTTCTCATTAGATGGATGGGATTTACTTGTTTGTGTGAACAAAACTCTTTGGGACTTGTAATTTATGGGGAAAAGGCCTTGTCATTAAAATTTGTAATATATGAAACAAAATCATATAATTGTCAAAATATCCACACTTCTATATCTCAAAATAGGACCCAGGACCTTCGTTGCTTCACCTTCCTATGTCCCATTTCACACATTTCACAATTAATATTTCAAATGGGGATTATGCAAACTTTTCTCATGTCATTCATCCAATTGATCAATTAAGTTATTCAATTACAGTTGTTCAGATTTATTCATATTATTGTGTATTCTTATCCTATGTGTGTATATATAGGCTAAGGTGTATGTTTTATTCTTTATGTTTGTATTAAATTTTATCATAATCGCTAAAGTTTTTATAGTGTATTTTTAATCCTTCAATTTTGACATTGATAGTCTCTAACAAAAAATGTTGACTCATCAAATCCAAGTAATAATTGTGCAATTAAATGATGGTATATCATTTAAGAATATATATTTTTTTATTTTTATTTAAACGGTTTAAAATATTAAAGCATTAAATTAAATTAAAAAATAAAATGCAAGCATGTTTTGTCAGCATTTATTTGTATAGTCACCACTTAAATTTAACAACTTAGCATTTTAGCTATTTTAAATTTGACATTATATAATAATAATAATAATAATAATAATAATAATAATACTTTTGTTGGTAATAATAATAATTTTGATTTTAAAATTCTTTTGGGATAATCATTTTCTCACTACTTTTGTTGGTGAAAATATATACGGGGACTTGAGGATTATAAGATTTTAAAATTCATTTTAAATACCCAAATTCTAATTTAGCTTGTTAATCTTCTCAAATCATTAATTAAGTTACATAGAGCAAATTGAGATATAGAAATTGAATCAAATTACTTTTGTAACCCTTAATTATTAGAAACGCAAAATTGAAGTTTCATGTTTTTGGCAAAACTTTTCATGTAAATTTTATTAGTGAAAAAGGAAAAAAAATCGTAGTATTAATATTATGTATAAATAAAATTTGTCTTGTACTGATACTCTGTATATAAATATGTACCAAGTCATTCTCAACTCTAAAATTTTACATGGGATACTTTTTCCCAATTATTCCTATCTTTATTTTTTATATTATTTGATTTAGTATTTAATCTATTTTCTTATCAAATTTACAATAATTATCTTTTTGCTTTCTCTGTTTCTTGTTCTCTAATTTATATTTGATAGTTTACTCTAAAATTTTATAGGAATATGTTTTTTTCAACGGTTTGTGATTTGATTTCAATTGCTCATTACTGATTCCAATTTTTATTTTCCATTAGTAATTTGATTTCTAAATTTAGGAATTAGGTTTTATTTCAATCACTCAACTATATGTGATTTTAGGTAAAAACCAGATAAATCAGCGATTCTGTTGATTTGCTCAACTCGCTTTGTTTGCTCGAATATAAATTGATTCCTATTGGATTTTTTTTTTTTTTTTTTTTCTTGTTCACTGGAAAATACCTTATATCCAGTGATTGGATATATCATAAGCCAAAAAAAAAAAAAAAATAAAAAAAAAGGCTTTTAATTATTATTATTTATCTTCTATATTCTATTTATTAAAATTTTATAATTCTAAAAAAAAAAATTCAAACGGGTAAACCTTCCCCCCTCCGGAACAGGATCCTCTCCCCATCCCATTTTTCCTCATCCCTCCTCATCCCTCCAAAATCAATCCCCACCATTCATTTTACTTCATCTTTATCTTGGCCATTCATTTTTTTTTTTTTAATATTTCAAATCTTGGTGTACTAAAAAGAAAGTGACTGATCCTAAAAAAAACTTCATGAAATATTTTTAGTACCAATTAGTACTCTGAAATATTTTTAGTACCATTCAGTATCCTAAAATATTTTTTCAAAATCCTAAAATAATTTTTGAAATTAAGAGAATTGAAGTATCTTCACTTAGCTGGATTGTGAACTCTCTCTTTTTCTCCTCTACCACATCTCCGTTGAAACATAATTGTGGTCACAATGAAATAGGTTGCCAAGCTTACAAGCATGTTGCTCTCATCAGGAGACCATATCATAGAGGATTTTTTGCTTTCTTACACGTATTTTCTCGGACTAATGTTGAAATTATCACTTATCAGCTCTTCTTTTCGTTGATCGTTTTCTGATTTAGTTTCTTGTTGTCCATTTATGATTATGACTTTGTAATGTTTATCTTTTTTATTGATATAATTTGGCTTTTTATCAAAAAAAAAAAAAAGTATTACATTACATTTATGTACAAAACAAATCCCCCGATCAGCTCCTATCTTTTGGGACTGAAGAAGAGTAATAATTCATAGAAGGTTCTATATAGCATTCCATGTTAAATTGGCCTTATTAAAATTCGATGGGTCACAAGTCACAACAATGAAATAATCCCAATATTTACTTGGAAATAATCGTAATATCAATAAAATTCACCCTAACTTCGTGGAAATGTTGGTTTAGCCCAAAAAAAGACAAATATATATGAAATCTTCTAGTTATATAATATTCTAATTACGTATTTGATTTTGATTGCCACTTCTCCATATCTCTCCAACTTTAATGTCTGCCTATTTGTACCTCGGAGAGTATCGTGCTCATTATTATAAGGATTTTAACCTCATCTAACTTGCAAAATATTGAAAATTATTTGGAAATGTTGAAAATTATTGTAGACAAAATGAATAAAGCTGAAAAACTGAATTAATTCAATTAATCAATTTTAGGTCCCTATTTATATCCTTTGGGCTCTAAAGAGAATTAAAGCCCATAACTACCATATACACATATGTACACACTAAACAAATATACACAATATTTTTATACATTGCTTTCTACACTCCCCCTCAAATTAAGAGCAGGGAATACATTAATTGTGCCTAATTTGCTAAGCAACCTGCTGTGAGCTTCCTTGCCCAAGGCTTTAGTAAATATATCCGCTTCTTGATTCTGCGAACTAACATGTTGTAATCCAATTAGACCTCCTGAAGTTTCTCTCTGACAAAGTGAAGATCTATCTCAATGTGTTTAGTTCGTTCATGAAAAACTGGATTCGAGGCAATGTGAATTGCTGCCTTACTGTCACAATACACACTAACTGGACTTGTAGCTGGAATTGACAAGTCTTTAACCATTCCAGTGGCCCAAACCACTTCTGCAACTCCTGAACCTAAAGCACGGTATTCTGCTTCGGCCGACGATCGTGACACAGTCTCTTGCTTGTTACTCTTCCATTTGACAAGAGAGTCTCCAAGCTTGAGCAAGTAACTCGTGATCGATCGCCTTGTGGTCCCACAAGCTCCCCAATCGCATCACCGAAACATGACAAATTGAGATCCCGGGTCGAACTCGCAGCACGCCAACACCAACACTTTGTTTTGTATCTAACAATGCTCCGATCAGCTGCCATATGTGCTTTAGTAGGCGTTTGCATAAATTGGCTCACAACCTGCACAGGAAATGAAATATCAGGACGAGTGTTGGTGAGATAAATTAGCCTCCCAACCAACCTTCTGTAACGTTCAGGATTGCTTAATAAATCTTCTTTTCGATCTCGCCCTTCTTCATAAGCCAAAAGCTTTAAACCGGGTTTCATTGGTACCGATAATGGTTTGCACCCACTCATTCCCATGTCAGAAAGCAAATCCAAAACATATTTACGCTGTGAAAGAATAATCCCCTTATGAGATCGAGCTACTTCTATTCCCAAGAAGTACTTCATCTCACCCAAATCTTTAATTTTAAATTGCTTGTGGAGAAACTCCTTCACTTCATTAATTCGGCTCTCCGAACTACCTGTGATGATCAAATCATCTACATAGACAAGGATTAACACACAACTATCATCATATTGCTTAATGAATAACGAATAGTCATGTTTACTTTGTTGAAATCCACCAGTTAACAAAGCAGTAGTTAGTTTATAATTCCATTGGCGAGAAGCTTGCTTAAGTCCATACAAGGATTTCTTAAGCTTGCATACCATGCCCTTTTCTGCCTTTTCAAATCCCTGTGGTACATACATGTATACTTCCTCATCTAAATCTCCCTGCAAGAAAGCATTATGTACATCCATTTGATATAAATTCCATCCAAATACAGCAGCCATCTTAAGAACAATTCTAACAGTAATCATTTTGATCACAGGAGAAAATGTTTCATGAAAGTCTATGCCCTGTTGTTGTGTATACCCTTTTGCTACTAGCCTAGCTTTATACTTATCAACGGATCCATCTGAATTATATTTAATCTTGTAAACCCATTTACATCCTATTGGCTTCTTTCCCTAAGGAAGATGCATAATATCCCATGTGTTATTGGCCTCTAAAGCACCTATCTCTAATTTCATGGCCTTGATCCACCTACTGTCCTTAATGGCTTCATTATAAGAAGTAGGTTCTACACTGGAATCTATTGAACATAGAAAACACAAATGGGATGATGAAACAGTTTCATAAGACATGTAATCTTCAATAGGATATTTACAATGACCTTTGGACCCTTTATTTAATTGAGGTACAGATTTACCTGTTTTACCTTGTGAAATCAAATTGCATACATAATCTTGAGACCAAATAGGTGGTCTTCTCTCTCTTACCGGCCTTATTGGACTTGTTTCAGGTTCAGATTCAGAGCTCGATCCATTATGATGATCAATTTGATTCTCTGGTAGGTTGTCATGTGCTGCAGCATCATTTTCTGGTTGGTTATCTTGTGATGTACTACCATTAGAACACTCAGCTTGGTGCTGGCTTTGTACTGCATCAAACCAGAATATGTCACCTGCAGTACCCTCACATGCTCCCCCTTGCCGAGAGCCCTTTTCTTCTATGAAGGGAAACCTTTTCTCAATAAATCTAACATGCCTACTCACAAATATTTCCTTAGTTTTGATATTGCAAAGCACAAAACCCTTTTGATTACTTGGGTAGCCCATAAAAACACAAGCAATAGATCTTGATTGCAATTTGTCAGTATTATTCAGATTTGTTGCATATGCAAGACAACCAAAGACTTTAAGGTGTGAATAATCAACCAAAGTACCATAAACAAGTTCATATGGTGTCTTAAATCCTAAAACTCTAGAAGGAATCTTGTTAATTATATAGGCTGCAGTTTTTACACACTCTCCCCAATATCTAATTGGTACTTGGGATTGAATCAATAAGCTACGTGAGACTTGCATTAAGGTTCTGTGTTTCTTTTCAACTATACCGTTTTGCTCAGGTGTATATGCACATGATGTTTCATGATGAATTCCCTTTCTTAAGAAAAAATCTCTCAATGTATGGTTGACAAATTCCAAACCATTGTCACTACGAAACTTTCTAACATTAATAGAAAATTGATTTTCCACATATGCAATAAAGTTTTGAATATGTCCAGCAGTCTCAGATTTTCGTTTCATTTTTGCACGAGAAAAATCATCGACTATCGTAAGAAAGTATTGAAAACCAGAATGTGTAGGAGTCCGATATGGTCCCCACACATCCATATGTAGAAGTTCAAAAATCCTTTTTGTTTTAATGCAACTAGGGGCAAATGGAAGCTTTGTTTGTTTTGATTGAAAGCAAACATCACAACTTTTATTGAGTGTAACAGTTTTGTCATTCATCAAGTACAAATGCCTCAGTACAGAAATAGGAGCATGACCAAGTCTATTATGTAACAGATAAATCAACATCAACATGTTTATTTTCTTTGGGACAAACATTAGCCATATTCACTATATCATTTTGGTTACATTGCAGAATGTATAGTCCTTCAATCAGCTTACCAGTCCCCTTCAGTTTGCCACCCTGAAGGCCCTGTATCAAACAACGGTTAGGAAAGAAAGCTACCATACATCTTTGTTCCTTAGTTAATTGTGATACAGAAATTAAGTTAAACTTAAGCATGGGAGCATATAAGACACCATATAAAGTTATGCCATTAGAAAATCTAACAGTTCCTATATGGGTTATGTACACCTTATCTCCATTAGGAATCTTAACAGTTCTAAGTGGCCCTGAATATACTTTATAGTTGTCTAATAAGGATAAATCACTAACTAAATGTGTGGTTGCCCCAGAATCAATGACCCAAGTTACATATGCATTTTTATGAAGGGGAGAATTGATCAAACCTATACCGATTAGAGCATGCATATTTTCTTCCGGTTCCTTCTTCAAAAGATCAAGCAATCTATCATATTGCTCCTATGTAAGGGATGACGAGATCATGGTTGAAGAATGCATAGCCTTTTCTGTATCCTCCTGTCTCTCAACTCCTTGCTGGTTGACCTCTTGAACTTGCCTCCCTTTTGGTCCTTTGAAGTCAGGAGGATACCCTATAAGTTGGTAACAATTTTCTCTGATGTGTCCCCTCTTGTTGCAATAAGAGCAATTCAAGGGTGAGCTACCTCTTCCTTTGCCTCCTCTTCCTCTCCCTCTCCCCTTGGCTACCATGGCTACACCGTCGGTAGGGTTCACTCCCCCAACAAGAGCCCTTTGAGCCTCATCTTCTGCAACCATTGCAAAGGCTTGATTCAGGTGGGGAGAGGGGACATGAGCAAGATCTGACTTCTAGCCATGTGATAGGTTTCATTCAAAGCAGTCAAGAATTGGAGCAGTTTCTGTTGCTGCACCAAATTCCTTTGAATCTTTGATGCTTCACATGTGCAACAATTGCAAGTTGCACCAACAGGCACAAGGGAAGATTGTTCTTCCCATAATTCCTTTAATTTCGAGTAATACGTAGCCACAGACAATTCCCCTTATTGCAGTGAATTAATCTCACGGTGGATAGAAAAGATTCGAGACCCTGTGACTTTGTCGAATCTTTCTTTGAGGTCCAGCCACACCATATGTGCATCACTGAGATATACCATACCATTCGCCAGCTCCCGGGACAAAGAATTCAGAATCCAAGATAATACAACAGCATTACAACGTTCCCACTGACCTCCCAAGTCAACACCAAATTTCTGTTTCGGATAGGAACCATCAACGAATCCAAGTTTTTGTTTCCCAAGAAGAGCAATCCTCATAGCTTTGCTCCAAACAGAGTACTTATCATTTCTAGTGAGAGTAAGAGGGATGATTGTGGTACCTTGAGTGTTAGATGGGTGTAGATACAGAGGATGTGTAAAATCTAGGGTAGTCGCCGGTGAGGATGAGCTGTCCTTTGGATCTACCATGGTTTACAATGGGAGTCGTCCCTCCGTTCAGGGATCAAAACGCAAATCTGGATTAGGATTCAGGGATCAAAACGCAAATCTGGATTAGGAGATTGTGTTCGCCGTCCTACATCGTTAATCTCAGCAAATAGGGGAGGGCCGTCGATCTTGACAGATTCGCTAGCTCCTTCCGACGCCGTCAATCTCAGTGAACAGGAGAGGATCGGCGAGTTTGAGAGAGTCTAGTCGATCGTGACAGATTTGCTAGCTCCTTCCGACGCCGTCAATCTCAGTGAACAGGGGAGGATCGGCGAGCTTGAGAGAGTCCAGCCGATCTTGGGTTTCCGACAGCCGTCGATGGCAGCTACAGGAAGTATACCGGCGACTGTGACTGGTCCAATCGATCTTGGCTCGTTTCGCTTCCGGCGGCCATAGATCTGCACTGTCGATTGTTATTGAGGCGACATTCTTGTAGAGGCAGAACGTTCACCGGTGGCCGTCGAGCGCAGGTGGAGAGTGCAGGTCACCGATCGTGGCTTTCCAGGCGATCTTGGCGTGGGCTTGGCGTTCTCGGAGATGCACAGTGACGGGACGCGAGGGAGAAGATCAGAAATTGAAAACATGGTTCTTGAAAAACCACCCAGAGTTAGCGGTCGTACAGTTGGAAAGTATGGAATCCAGTAGGCTCTGATGCCATGTAGACATATGTACACACTAAACAAATATACACAATATTTTTATACATTGTTTTCTACAATTATTTTTACCCAAGACCAAGAGAGCATTAAAAATAAATAACGGTTGGCAGTGGAAACTAAAGAAACGTAAGTGAAGCAGAAGGGAACTAGAAAAAGGAGGTGGCTAGTGATCTATTTATTATTATTTTAATTATCTTCTATATTCTATTTATTAAAATTTTATACTTCTATTTCTTCAAATTTTTTTTAAAAATTCAAACGGGTAAACCTTTCCCCTCCCCTCCAAACCCCTAAGATCAAACACAGGCTCTAAAGGTCCTTTAGAGTCCCAACTTGTTTTGACCAAAAGAGAAAATGGAGGATTTTTTTTTTTTTTTTTTTTTTTTTAGTCAAGGAAAATTGAAAGAGGAAATTGAGGAATTCATTAGATGTCATGTTTACTTTTGTTCTGTTATTCTATCCCGTTCGGAAATTTATTGGATTCAATGTGCTGCACGTTTTTTTCTCACGAATTTAATTTAATTTCCCCCATGGCACATGGAGCTAAATAGGATTTAGAGATAACAACAATATTCCATGCCTGAAAATTTGTTAGTTAGGAATATTAACGGTTAGTTAGAAGTGTTTGGATATATTCAGTTATTTGTTGATATATTAATTATTAGATTATATGTGTTAAGGTTGTATCTTTACATATCCAGGGAATCATTGACCTCCACATACATACGCCCTTGCATTCATGTGTAACACATCTTTGCTTTCTAGTTCAAAAAAGTGTTATTGTTAAAAGAGTTGGGTAGAGTTTTTGATCATTTTGTAAAACAAGAGACTATGAGAGCGAGCGAGAGAAGACGAGGCGTGAACGGCAGAAGTGAGGGGTTGGGCGAAGGAAAGGGTGAAGGGGACGGTAGAAGCGACAAAGAGAAGGGTGGAACGGTTGACGGCAGCAAGGGGTTTGTCTTTGGGCGATTGTCTTATCAGAAGAGGGTTGCGAGCAGGGGCGGATCTAGAAATTTGAAGGGGGCACAATTTGTGGGGGAATGCTGCCCCCAAAATTTTTTTTAAAAGAAAAGTTTTAAATACAATAAAAACAAAAGAATATAAAGAGAAAACAAGGCTAAGTGCGGTAAGAAATAGCAAAAGTGCTGTTAGAAATAGCAAGACTGGGCACTAAATAAGTTCAAGCACATATATTTTAATAACAAAAATTTATTACAATAAAAATAATTACAATGTCATTTTTCTAGGCCTTATTTTTTGAAATTCCATCATAATTGCTTTATTATCAATGCTATCAAATACATCTTTTTCAATATAAGGCATTAAACAAATGGCGAAAGTTTGATTCAAGAAGTTGGCTATTTGATTCTGTGAAAGGGAAGAAGAAGTTTGATTCTGCGATGCGAAAGGATTTTCTTGTATTTAAGATTTAACCCAAAATTAAAATTTAAAAAAAAAACCACGTCTCTTAAGGGGGCACTTGCCCCCCAAGTCATGAACGTGCATCCGCCTATGGTTGCGAGTGCACTATCTAAGGGATCTACCACCAATGTGAGGAGCGGTGCCACCCATTTGTCTTACCAAGACAAACTTCTAGCTCCCAAATATGCTGGATTCCTCGTGAAGCATGTTGAGGAAGATGATATAGTGTAGGGTGGAGGACTATCTTCACCAAATGAATGAGAAGGACGTTACTGGTAGAGCCGGGAAATGGGTCGGGACCGCATTTAAGCCCTGGCTCTGTAGGGCTCGGGCTTGAAAAATATGCAAGAAATTTGAAATTGGCCTTGCAGGGCCGGTCCTGTAGGGCCTCGGGCTTAATCAGGCTAGCCTGTTAGGCCCGTTTAACTGTAGCTTTTAAAAAATGAATAATAATAATTACTTAGACTTCCACTTAATGAATGTGTTTATTTGCAATTACTTAGTTTTTTTTTTTAGTTTAAACTATAACCCTTTTTTTTTTATATTTATTATTATTTTGTATTAAAACACATAATTAGTTATTATAAATTTTAAAGAATGGATGTTTTCATATTAAATAAACACATACTTTGGTATTACAATATTATATAAGTAATAAATTATAAATATATTTTGTGTAAAATAAGTATAATTATTTTTACCTGTCAGTAAAATCATGCATGAACCGAAGGAATTTGCAAACACACACAAAATTACGAGAGGGAAAAGTATTTTATCATGGGCATACATAAAACAATTCCTTTGTTTAATATTTTTTGAAAAAAAGGCAAAAAAAAAGAGCATATTCTTTGTGTTTATTTGTTTTTTTTTACGAATTAATAAATATGTTTATTTGTTGAATGATTTATATTGTTTAGATATTAATGTTGATAACATTTATTTGATAAATTAGAACTTTAATGGATGCAATTTACTAATTATATTTCTTTAAAAAAATCGAAGGAAAAATATTAAAATTTGGAATAGTAATTTTGAGGCCTTGTAGGGCCGGCCCGGGCCCTGGTACTATTGGGCCGGGCTTTGAAAAACAGATGTTTTCCTTACCCCAGGCCCTGTAGGGCCCAGGCCCTGTAGGGACCAAGCCCTGTAGGGCTAGGCCCTGTCGGGCCGGGCCGGCCCTGATTCCCAGCTCTAGTTACTGGTGATCCGAAGGTGTTGGATGATGAGGACAGTCAAACATTGAGACGACTGAAGGGAGGATTTGGGGTCTTGCAATTTATTGCTGAAGAGTATACCACTTGGTGCCTGCCCTGGATGAACTCTCTCATTATCAAAGTGCTGGGTGCAAGCTTCCCCTCATACATCATTTGTGATCTTGTTAATCGAATGTGGCACCCAAGGGATCCTTTGAAGCTTATCCCTTTGAGCAATGGATATTATTATTGTTTCTTTTTTGAACAAGGAAGACAGAGACTATGCTTTCTAGGAGGGCCCATGGATGATAGAGGATCACTATTTGATTGTTCAGAGGTGGCGAACAAATTTCAATCCATGGAAGGCATATCTCCAGCGAAAGATTGCTGCTTGGATTCGTTTTCTAGACATGCCTTTCGAGTTTTACAATGTAGAATTACTGCGAAGGATTGGAAACATGTTTGGCCGAATGATCAAGCTTGATCGGTCTACCTCTATATATATGACAAGGGTGGTTTTGCAAGAATTTGCGTGGAGGTTGATCTGCGACAACCTCTCCTTCCATCGTATACGGTAGTTGGAGAAGAGCGTTCGATTGTTTATGAAGGTCTTCATCAAGTATGCTTTGCAAGTGGAAAGTATGGACACAAGATGGATGAGTGCCCGTCGACGTAGAAGAAGGATGAAGGATAGTTGAATGTGCAGCATGCAGAAACAGGGACTGCCAATACTAGGGGTAACACTGGAGATGACGATGTAATCATGAAGTCAATGGAAGTGGTTTTCGGTGGTGTCTGAACCATCATGACCAGCGGCGAAGGGTCTAACGCGTGCCCTTTTGGGAAAATTAAGATTTTGTGTCGGGATATTAGGGGATCTACAATTACGACTGATTTAAAGCAAAGTGAAAATGGAAATCTGGCGCGTACTGTTGACAAGAGAAATGGAGAGGATACTACAGATGAATGTCGGACAGATATGAAAAAGGAAGCAAATCAGGGGAGCTACGCAATTAAAGGATAGGCAAGGAAAAGGGCCCACTTAAATCAGAATGGGTCCAGGTAGGGTTTAAAAGAAAGAATGCTAGTAAAGGCAAATTGAAGGGGAATGAGGTTAAAAATATTGCACATGATCATGCTATACGGGCTTCATTAGTGGGCCATGTGGAGTTGGCCATGAAGGGAAATTATTTTGGGCCACTCCAACCATTAGACCTTTCTCCCCCTCAAGCCACGAACACAAACTATGTTGATAGAGGGCCTAGTGATATGGTGCAAAATGATAGGAACGTGGGAACTCTTGCGAATTTTGGCAGGGATGTGGAGGAGACGGATGCATCATTGCTAGTTTCACCATCTTCGGTCCTGTTGGCCACTCCGATGGGTGCACAGTTCCACGCCTGTAGGGCTGAACATCAACGTCACTTGGATGAGATCATGTTTGAACAGGATAAGACCGAGGGGGAGGTTGAATCACCCAAGCACCAGATTTTAGATTCCCAATTACATGGTATGGAATGTTCGTGGCATTGGAGTGCGTAGCTTCCCTGCCTTAGTATGTGACCTAAAATCTCATTATCAACTAAACTTCATTGCCATCCTGGAAACACGTTGTGCAAAGGAGGTTTCTACAAGAAGAGCCCAATAGCTAGGGTTATCTAATATGGAGATAATAGATTGTGAGGGGTATAGTGGTGGAATTTGATGTTTATGGGATGAGAACACTGTTGCGGTCTCTTTGGTAGAACGCAATCATCAGTTTATGCACCTTCAGGTCATCGTGTCAACCGGCTCTTCTTGGAACCTTATGGTGGTATATGCTAGTCCTAACTGTGTGGTTCGCTGCTTCTATGGGACAACCTCGCTCGGTTAGCAGGTAGAATGCACGGGCCTTGGTTGCTTGGAGGTGACCTTAATAGAACGCTCTTTCACTATGAACGACGCTCTACTGCCACGTTTCAGAGTTCTATTATCGAGACTTCCTTCGTTGATTTGAAGCTCATGACCTGATTGGTGTAGGTTTTGCAGGTTCGGAGTTCACGTGGAAGAAGGGTAATTTGAAAGCAAGACTCGATCGTTTATTAGCTTATGAGCATTGGTTAAATACTTTCCCTAATGCTTTAGTCGCTCACTTGCCATTTTTTAATTTTGATCACAGGCCTTTCCGTGTCCGACTCACTCCTCAGGAAGCAAATAGCAAGCCTAACCACTTGTTTAGGTTTATTGTTGCTTGAGCCCTACATGAAAAATTTGATGATTTTGTAAGACACTCCTGGCGTCCAGATAACCCATGGTTATAGAATATTGCATAGTTTACAGTAGCTTGCTCCTCATGGAATAAGGAAGTTTTCAAACACACAAAGTTACTGAGGAAACACCTTTTGCGGCCACTTTATGGGCTTAATCGGGTTATCTCCTAGTATGGTATGTCGACCAAATATGAAGACCTCTAGTTAGATCTTTGGAAGGAACTTGCAAGAGTCCCTTATTTGGGCTCAAAAAGCTAGAGCTGAGTGGTCCGCCTATGGAGATCGAAATACTCAATATTTCCATGCATGAGCCAACCGCCGAAGGAAAGCTAAAAGAGTATAGGCGATCAAGGATGACAAGGGCACATGGGTTTTTGACACCGCTCGAATAAAATGTATGGATACCACGTTTTTCTCCAATCTCCTAATTGAGGACGACATGGAGCGACTGACAATCCATTGTCCAAGGACGTTCCTTAGCATTGATGAGGGTGTGCTAAACTGGTGTAGTAGAAATGTGTCAAATAATGATATTAAGGAAGCCATTTTTAGCATGGGTACTCTCAAATCCCCTGGCCCTGATGGTTTTAATACGCTCTTTTATTAAAACCAACGGAGTATGGTAATTTCGTTTGTTGTGAATTATGTGAAGTTTCTATTTGCTAATTCGCAAGCTATTCGTGAAATAAATGGCACCTTCATTGTTCTCATCCCCAAAAAGGATCACCCTGAAACTATGGGGGACTTGAGACCAATTAGTTTGTGTAATGTCATCTTTAAAGCAATTACGAAAATTATTGTAGCTCGGATGAAGACTCTACTTCCTTAAGTCATAGCACCAAACCAATGTAGCTTTGTTTCAGGTAAACATAGCAGTGACAATATTATTGTGGCTCAGGAGGTAACCATTCCGTGCGTAATATGAAGAAGAAGAAGGAGTTCATGGCCATTAAAATTGACATGGAAAAAGCCTATGATCGAGTTAACTGGAATTTTTATGTCATTTCCTGCAGGAGCTACATATCCCAAATTCTCTTCGTGAGGTCATTACTCAGTGTATATCTTCACCCAGTATGCAACTTCTATGGAATGGGGATAAAATTGGGAAATTTCTCCCTCTAGAGGTGTGCGTTAAGGGGATCCTTTATCGCCTTACTTATTTGTTATTTGTATAGAGAAATTGGCCCATCTTATTCAAGCAGCCATTCATGAAGGTGATTGGAAACCAATCCGACTAACCAGGACTGGCCCTCCCATTAGGAAGCCTCTATGGATTAGGTTCTTATGATTAACAAATGTCTAAAGCTTGTGGCATGGGATGCTATTTGCAAGGCTAAACCAAGTGGTGGTTTGGGACTTCGTCATGCCCAACAACAAAACCATTCCTACCTTATGAAAATTGGTTGGAATCTGGAAACTAGAAGAAATGATTTTTGGGTGAGAGTTATTCACAGCAAATATGTTACCAAGAATTGACATGAACAAGCCTGGCTCGAACCTCTGGAGTGGGATCAAGAGGACGCGGAGTAAAGTGTAAGATGGAACTGAGCTTATGGGAAATGGGAAGTAGTGGTGAAAATGGACCAAAAGTGGAGAGTTCTCTGTTAATTCAGCGTATGAATCTCTCCAGAATGATGTGCTTGCACTAGACCCTCTATGGACCAAACTTTGGAAGCTCAACATACCCGAACGTTGCAAAATGTTTGCTTGGCTTTGGTGCACAAAAGACTCTTAACTAATACCTTAAGATTTAAATGTGGGCTGAGTGCAGATGCTCGCTAGCCCTGTGTGTAATGCAGAATGGGAGACACTGCAACATCTACTCGGGACTACCCAAAGACTTCAGGACTTTGAAATCATCTAGTTCCTCCAAGGTTTTGGCGTAAATTTAGCACCTTGACTTTTGGGCAATGGTTCAGGTGGAATATAAGCTACAGTGGCAGGAATGAGAATATGGAGGAATGGCGGCAAACTTTCATCATCACCTACTGGTGGCTATGGCGGCGTCGCAACGCTGCTATTTTCGAAAGCAAGAGAATCTCGAACTTCGCCTTGCAATATCACGTCAATGCCATAATGCATAATCAGCGTGAAGCTCGCGCCAGGCTCGGTACTACTTGGCAACTGCCACCACCACCGCCAGGGTGGGTCAAGGTTAATACTGACGGAGCCTTCTCGCACTTAGGTACTGGAGTAGGAAGTGGTGGCGTTCTTCGGGGGGAGCATTGCAACTTCCTTCAAGCTTTTATGTTCAAAGGAGATGAATGAGATGTTGGAAATTATGCCCTAGCGGCAAGTCATTGCACTTTTAACTTTAATGTCATTTAAAGTATTCTCCATTTCATTATCATTTCATTTGCATGTTTATAGTGATAACTGTATCCTTAAATATATCTTATAGATTATCCTAAATGTCCCTGGTCGGTCATCTACACGGGAGCGAAGATGAAATAAGACCAGTATGACTTTGATGAGGTATGGAGATACAAATCAAAGTCATAGGCACTTGTAAGAGTATAAGGTGTTGGACCGACCCATTATGAGTAAGCTGCATGGATTTAGTCATAAGGTTATCACATGTATAACCGCGTCATAATGCCCTTTCACCTGAGATCATCATGGATTCCTACATGGTGAGTCGCTGATCTTTTTCCTAGTCAAAAGTCACCTTTGACCGGATGATAATAAAGGCTTGGATCGGGATCAATGGTTTTCATGCAGAGGAATGTGAATGGTTAAGATGAAATTTGTCTCTCACATTTGTAGAGAGATAATACTGGGCCCCTCGATGAGTGAGTCTGAGAAACGTATGGCATACTACGATGGAAAGGAGTTTCCATTTCTATTAGACTACTCAAGAATCGAGAAAGTAATGAGTCAAGAATAGGAAGTTGACATTATCCATGCCTCATTCTTGACCAAATTATTGCGTGACAAAAGGGACGTGACATAGTTGTACGATAGGTTGTATCGTATCATCGATCCCCATATGAATTGGGTAGTTGCAATGTCTTGCTAGAGGCCGCTTGGACGACTTGTGGCTACCAATCTCATATGGATTGGCCGCATACAAAAATGCCAATCTCATATGGGCAAAAGTGGTCGCATACAAAAATAGCCCAACACGAGCAAAAGTGTCTAGATTCATTGAATCTTAGATATATCTAAGATTTAATGAGTATTGTATTTAATCTAGGATGAATATATATATATATATATATATTAAATTCGAAAATAATATAATAATATTATTTAATAAAGATTATAATATTATTATATATAATATTTGTTTTGTATTTAATTTATTTGATAAATTAAATATCTAAAACAAATAGAGATATTGTATCTCGATTTAATTTTTGAATAAAGATATCATATATATGTTTTAATTTAAATTGAAATATAGTATCTCAGATTTAATTAAATAAATAGATATCATTTCTCGATTTAATTTATAGAGATAAATTAAATCAAAAAGCTTTTAATTCGGATTAAATAAATAGATTAGATTAGATCTATTAGATAGATTTAATTAATATATTATTTTAATCTAAATTCAAATTTTAAATTTAATAAGGATTAATTTTGAATATAATAAGCCTATCGGGTTTTGAAAAAAAAAACTACGAGACATTTTGTTAGTTGTATTAGAAAAGCCGCGAGAAACCCTAGAGAGAAAAAGAAGAGACACGAGAATATTGAAGGCGCTAGCACGCTGCCGTCCGTGTTCAAGGCTATTCGTGTGAATACTAGTAGAGGGAGGAGATTCATAGAGTCGACTTCTGTTGATCGAGTAGGTAGCCCACGAGTTCAAATAGAACGAGACGCACACCAGTTCGATATAGGTATGGTTCCTTTCAAACGAACTTGATTTAAACGCCGTTGATGGATCCTTCTTTGGGATTCGTAAGTTTTAATTCCGTTGCGTGTACGGATCCCAACAGGAGATAACCTCTTGGCCGAGCTCTGGGGCTGCCTGCATGGGCTCAAACTGGCATGGGATATGGGCTTTAGGAATGTGACATTGGAAACTGACCCTACAGATGTTGTTGATATGATAAAGAATGTGCTCAACGAGGCGCACACCAATCGAAATCTTATTGCGGAGATTAAAGGTCTGGTTGGCAAGGAGTGGAACATTGAAGTGCATCATATCAGACGTTGGGCTAATGCAGTTGCGGACCATCTGGCTAAATCAAGTCTCTCATCTTTACCAAGATTTCATGTCATCCTGTGTGCTGATATGGAACTTGAAAGACTCCTTGTAATGGATAAACCTTAGGGTTTTTGTTTAGCTGCACAATTTATAAAAAAAAAAAAAGTGTTATTGTTCAGCTCATTAGACTCCATATGTGAGAGTTTATACGGTACCATGGCCAGTAATGAAATTGGTCCTTTTAGGCCAACCATTTTTTTTTTTTTTTGGGGTACAAAAAATCCTAGGTAAGTTGGGTTCCAAAGGCTCACAGGGCTAGAACATAACTTAAGCTCAAAAAAATACTTACAAAGGTACTTACAAATCACTCACTAATAAGGTTCTTATATCGGTGAGATTTAAACCTACAATCTTATATTTATGAGACAATTCATTTATCAACTGAACCAATCTTAGTTGGTTCTTGTGGGCCATCGTTGTTGAAGCTACTAGTTTCTTCCTACCTATTTAAGTTAAGCCCAAATCCACATATGGTTGCTTTCAGGCCTTGTTGATTGAAGCTGAGGTCTAGAGATGATTGCTTCCTGGTCTTTGTTGTAGAGTTTTCCCAAATAGGTCGTAGTTCCTTCTCTGCCGAGGTTCTTGATTCTTCGATCTTGCGTCATTATTTGTCTCTTGTAGAGTGGTACCAATTTTATAAAATATCGCCAATTGTTTTTAGGACTTTCTGAACTAAAATATTTGCAAAAGGTTTTTTTAATTCAGGGTAAAATTTTTCTAGATTTGGGTAACCCCAACTCATAAAATTCAATTAATTGTTTACAAAGATTTAAACAGTATATAAAGAAGCCTTCTCACAAAAGAAGATCCATGCATATTTTGTAAATGAACGAGTATTCTGTAGAATTTAGAATCAATTAATTATTCATCATAACAAGTCAAATATACATGTACACAATAACAATTATATACCTACAAATTTAAATTTCAAATATAGTGTATATGAAAAGCCTTCTCTCTTAAAAAACGGAGAAAAAATTCCAACACTTTTATTGGATGATTGTATAAAGATCTTTGATAACAATATAACACATGAGCGTGTCATAAGATACATGCGCCGATGCGCGTACATACACTTTAGGTTGGCACAGTCAAATGTGAATTTCTCTCACATCAAAATTTAGAAGCCTTATCTCATTATTTGGTCTTCATGGCTAAGTAAACTTTATTCCAAACTCGGAAATGTTTTTATGAAATAGTTTAAAAACATGGTTAAGGTAAATTCAGCAACTGAGGCATTTTTCCAAGTGCGTCCAACATCAAAAAAATATTATGCGGTACATCCAGTAAAGTATTTTTTTTCTAAAGTAAGTATAACATGTTAAATATTTTTTAGTACATCTAGTATCTTAAACTTTTTTTTTTCACATGTTGCGTCCAATACTTTAGAGTGTTGAATGAACTTAAGATTACACTTTAGGGTGCTGTTGGATGCACCTTAACCCAAAAGATAAAGGAACGAAAGGATCCACATATCAAGTCACCATTCTTTGTGATCTCTCTTCTGATTGGATTGTGCAGTTGCTATAGAGGATCTTTTCATCTATTAAATTAGTTTTGTCACCTTGGTTTGATGGATGATAAGGTTATCTCATTAATAGAAGCATCTTTAGAATCTTTTGAAGTAGATAAATCTTCTGTGACCTTTCTTCCAACTGAAAATGCAGGACGACTAGGCATGGGAAATGACATTGTGTCACTTGCAAGCATGACGACAATAGTGGACATGGTTGGCCTATCTGCTGCATCTTCTTGAACACAAAGCAAAGCAATATGTATGCACTTCAAAACTTCATTATCTACATATGAATCTTCTAGGATGGGATCCATTAGTTCCAAACACTTTCCTTCACACCACAAATTCCAAGCCTGCAAGCAATTGCAAATTTTGGCATTTTGAAATAAGGAATGTCCTAAAATTGGGTTACTATTACAAAATCAATATTCCTTGATGAGATAAGATCAGAAAAATAACTTACATAGGATAGAAGACTTTGACCATGTTCAGAGACGTAGAAACTGCTAATCTTTTTTCCACATATAATTTCTAGTAGAATAACTCCAAAACTAAAAACATCTGATTTCACTGAAAATAATCCTTCCATAGCATATTCTGGAGCCATGTAGCCACTGTTTATCAATCGATTGATCAAATGTTCAGTTATCCAAGAGCTCACATTTCTTTAGACAATTTAAACACTAATTTAAAAGTAAAAATGAAAAAGAAAAATGATTAAGTTGCATCAAACACTTACTATGTACCCATTATTCGTCTTGTGTCACGTTGATTTTGTGCTCCTTCAAAAGTCCTTGCTAATCCAAAATCTGATATTTTAGGGTTCATCTCGTAATCCAAAAGGACATTGCTAGGTTTCAAATCTCTATGAATGACTCTAAGTCGGGAGTCTTCATGCAGATACAAAAGGCCTCTTGCAATTCCATGAATAACATTTAGTCTTCTTGTCCAATCTAGTTTCTTTCTATTTTCATCATCTGACAATTTTTTCCAAGAAAAGATTTTTTGACAAGAGCATATGGGGGAAGAAACAAAAACTGTTACTTGCTTTCTAAGAGACTCATTGAAAATTTTGTTGCATATATAATACTTAAAAAAACAAAATTTAAAACTAAAATGTGATGTCATCACTTGTTGATGTCTAAATAATTGTTTATGAAATAGTTTTATTTTATAAAAGAAGGATGTTACAAAGATGAAATCATATACGTGCAAAACATATATATTTATGTGAACTACAACATGCTACTCACATATCTCATTATCACCTATTAGTTTTCAATTTCAAGGGATGCAAAATGCAGCATTAAAATGTTCTCTAATGCCAATTGGTCATCATAACAAATGAAAAATATCTGTATCTAACAGATGTGTCCATATATAAAATATAAGTCATTCAAAGTTAGTATGAATTGTCAAGAGATGAATAGCAATACGGATTGTACTGCAATATCAATATAATAAATTCTATACGTGCAGAACATTGCACTTCAATGCTTGAGAAACCGTTTAGTGTATGTTTTCATTTGTACTACAGAAGAAGACGAGAATTATCAAGCATAATGTAGAATTCAATAGTAGTTAAAGTTTCTATAAGTAGGACCCACTGTTGTCAGCATCAAAGTAAACTTGTAAAGCAAAAGAACTAGGAGAGACATGAAGACCATGACGCAAGGATCCTCTAATGTGAAAAATAACGTTTGTTGGTTGCATAGTGGTTTGTATGGGTTGCAACTATAAATTAACTGTCTGTATAGATATTAAGGCAAAGTTAGTGTTAACTCTCAAATATTCTTATTTTCATACTCTTTTTCTTTCACATTTTGAAAGGTGCAGTAGTGAAATACAATGTTAAACATAGAAAAATGCACATTCAAACGGTAATTACAATAACGTACACAAAGCAAATTAATGCTCTTTTTAAATGTGGCTTGATTTTGAAGTAGTAATGAGAGCCAAAGAATGGACTAATAATCAAAGCAGTTAATCAATCCATTTATAGGAATGAATCAACAAAAGTTAATATCCAAATTATCAAGTAATTAAAGAACAAGAAAGCCAGACATGAAATATAATTGGTTAATTATGTTACTCATGAAACCTTATATTTAAAAGATAGTATTGGAAAAAAAAGGTTAATGGATACACATAATTTTATCATACTATCATACTAATCATACAAGTGACCAAGCAACCATGATTAAGACACATGTTAAACATACATATGTAAACTCGTGCTCTAAGAAACATATTGTATAGTTCATGCTTGTTGCCCTATTAAGTTACATTATCACTCACGAACACTAATTTTGAGCCATACAAAGAGTAAAAGTGTAGGTAAAAGAGAGAGAGAGAGTGTGTTAGGAAAACATACTGAAAAGGTGTGAGTCAAGGCTAGAATTTGGCATGTACTCTAAAACAAGTAGCTTTTCATTTTCCTCCATGCAGAAGCCCAAGAGTCTAACAAGGTTTCTATGTTGCAATTTTGCTATGAATATCACTTCATTCATGAACTCTTGTGAACCTTGACCTGAAGTTTGAGAGAGTCTTTTCACAGCAATTTCCTTCCCATTTGGTAGTGTTCCCTAATAAAAAGGTTGATTATACATTTAAAAAGAAATACAATATTTGACAAGGCTAAATCAAATACCCTATAAGGTAACTATATGATAAACAAGATGTAAATATGGATTGAGTCGAGGTGAATATATATTATACTAACCTAATTCAAGCCCTATTTTCTTGTAGGGTGCATTTATCTAACTCAAGCGCCATGTATGGCTCAATATAGGCATATCATTAATTGAGTTGAAACTAGCAAACACAAGCGAGGTTAATTAGGTCATTCAAAATAATTCTAATTAGCTTTGAGTATTGGTTGAATGATGTTAATCTACTTTTACTTTTGATAAATTAAAGTTGAGGTGGGGGTAGACACTGGTACCCCACTAGGGTCAGGGCACGCTTCCAGGCTCAAAGAGCGCTTACAAAGGTACTTACAGATTGCCCACCAATGAGACCCTCACATTGACCAACGAGTATCGAACCTCCTCCCTTTTGGGTCAAAGGCCGATGTTTTAGTCAACTGTGCCAATCCTTATTTGCTGTTGATCTACTTCTCATTCAAAAGGAAAGGTGAGTTCTTTTTGGACTTTACTAGATTGTGTTGTTGTGGTTGGGCGTTGTTTCAGGCATGCTAGAATAAGTAATATCGTGTTAGGATAAGCCCAATCCTAATCCGGTGAATTTGATAAAATTCAGATATTTGGCATGACATCTTACATCAACTCAGATCAACTCATATTTGGACATCCTAAAATAAATGTGGTGAGAATTATCAAGTACTCCATAAAAATACCAGTAAAAAAAATTCCTTAATAAACCTCACCGTTGAATTTCATCAAATTCATCATTGGTGGATTAGGATAAGCCCAATCTCATTTAAAGAAGTGGACCTTATTTTATAAATAAGCAAGACATATGGGTCACTAAATATGATATACTCCTTTTATTTGAAATAATAGAAGGAATCATAGTTTCAAAAAAATAAAAGGAATCATAATATCATATATGGGGTTTTGAAGAGTAAGTTATGGGAGTTGATTAATAAGGAAGGGGAATATAACTTCATGATGGTGACTGACTTCCATTTTTTGAAGTAGGCCTGGGAAGCGTTAGGAACATGTTAAGGCTAGGAAAATGAACACACTGTTTTTATAATGTGTGTTCATTGCGGCAAAAAGTCAGCTTGCCACGACAGAACAAGCGAAACACACTGTTCATTTAGGTGCTTTTGCCACGGTGAGCACACGCAGTGATACAAGGCCCCAAAACACTGATCTTCGTCATTATTCGCCAGCCAAAAACTTAGGGGACCTGGCTTCTCCTTTGCTGGCCGCTTCCGCTGCACTCCTTTTCTTTTAAACTCCACTGTTTTGGTATAAAATCTCATGTTTTGCTTTTTTATTTTATTTTTTTAGAAAAGCATCTAGTCTCTTAAAATATTTTTTCAGTACCCCTTAGAATTTTGAAATGATATCTTCAACATCTCTGAATAGCCTAAAATGATTTTTGGTCTACATAGCACTCTTGTTTTAGTACCAACTAGTCTCTAAGACCCAACACACTAAAGTATTTTTTTTTCTCTATTATCCAATATCCTAAACTATTTTTTAGTGCATCTAGCGCCTTAAAACATTGCACCAAAAATTTACTTTAAGATATTAAGTGTTAGTGGAAAAATATTTTGGGTGCCATATGCATTAAAAATTAGTTTAGGAAATTGAGTACATATAAAAGAAATACTAAATTGTGCTGGGTGTTTGATATTGGATTGTACTAAAAAGATATGTTAAGCTGCTAAGTAACCCAAAAAACATTTTAGGATATTGAGTGATGTTGAAAAATATATTCAAAGTCTTGGGTGGTTTTGAAGAAATACTTTAAGACACTGGATACTATTTTTCAAAAAAAAGAAGAGAAACATGAGATTTTGCACCAAAACGGTGTAGAGTAAAATAAAAGAGAGCAGCTGACGGGGCGTCCAAAATTTAGAGGGAGGAACTCTCTTTGCTAGGGCACGAGCCTGTGATACTTTTGAGCGATTTTGAACGATCTGTTTCAATCACTAAGTAGATGTAACCCTCCTTGATTATTTTAGTCATCCTAGAATTTTAGATCTAGAGTTTAGGTTAGTATTGGATCCCAATTGAGGTTTTTGGGAAAAATCATATATGGCTCGTTTCTATTATGTTCGAAGACAATGATTTCCATATCTAGGTTGGTTTCCTATAATATCAGTCAAAACTTATAACCCTGAGTTACTCGGACTCTCGGAGTACTTCTGGGGAACTATAGAGAATCCTAGAGGGCAGATAATGACTTCAAACATGACTACTGTTACTCCATAAATAAGGATGGAAAAAATCCGTCCCTAATTTCCGTTTCTAATCCTCAATAATTTCTATCACAAAATATTTTTTTGTTGGAATTAGCGATGGAATTGTTCTGTTGCTAATTCCGTCACAAATGTTTTTGTGACGAAAATTGGCCAAAAACATTAGTGACGGAAAAATTCTGTCATTAATTTCCGTCACAAGATATGTTGTGACAAAGTTAGTGATGAAATTTTCATGTCCCTAATTTCTATCACTTTTTTCATCTCAAACTTTTGTGACAAAATTTAGTGACAATACTCGCTAATCGATTACTAATTTTCGTCACAAAATATTTTTTGACAGAATTAGTGAAGGAATATTTCAATCACTAATTTCTATTACTAATTCTATGACAAACTATTTTGTGTGACAGAAATTAGTGATGGAAATTAGCGATGAAAAAATTCCATCATTAATTTCCGTTACAAAATGTTGAGAGATTTGCGGGAAAAAAAAACATATCATCCCGATTCCGTCAATGATTTCAAATTTTATTACTTTAGCTTATATTCCGACAGTCATTTATATACACTAGTATAAATAAGGGCTTTTAAACTGGAGTATTGAGGCTCTGGTTTAAAAAGTATGATCGGTGACAGTTTCGTAAATATCAATAACTTTTTGGACCGGATAATAGAGGATGAGGTCTAAAAAGTATGACCGGTGGCTGTTTTGAGACAAGACCTCGGATCTTCGAAGTAAGCGGCCTTGACAGCCAGGATCAACGTAATTCAACTCGGCAATGTAAGGCCCACGACAGTAAAGCTCGGCTAGTAAAACCGACTGGGGGCAAAATACATCCCGGCAGCTCAGAAGCCTGAACTACCGGGCTGGGGGGCAACTGTTGCGAATTTGAATAAGGCCCATACTCAATGTATGGCCCAACAGGAAATATATTGCATATTAGGATCTGCCTACAATAAAGGGGGATCCAATCTTATCTACGATCCAGGTATATCTAAATCTATATCAGGTTACGATATCGGGGCCTTGAATCACAGGGCCCAAGCCATATCAACCTAAGATAAACCCTATAAATACAGAGGTCAAGCCTTAAGGTACACAGATAACAGGTTCTACGCTCTAACCCTAGACTATTTACATATAGTCGCACAGAGCACACACCCCACCCCTTTGGCTAAACGCCTGTAGTTCTTTTGGCTAAACGCCTGTGTGTGTCTGAAACTACGTGGATTTTGATCCCTTTACAGGGTACGTAGGCCCTAGGCTTGGCTCCTAGTCAAGTCCGATCAAATAATAAATCTGTGTAGGTGTTATCATACAAGTTGTAAGGGGGAATATTTAAATTTCTTAGAGAAATTATTTGTATTGATTGCCAAGAGCTTTCAAATATTAGAGAAGATAATTATTGAATTATATCAAAAACGTTCTAAGGACTGAACTTAGGTCAAGTAGCTGAGAAAATACCAATATAAATCTTTGTGTTATTGGTTCTTACTCTCCTCGGTTACATCTTTCTAACATATTCTTATTAATTATTTGATTTAAAATTTTAAATTTTTTAATATCACCCAATTCATCCTTTCTTAGGTGAAATCCTGTCCAACAATATCTCATGGTAAAGTTAGATGTGATATAAAGGTTTTACGCTAAGAAAGAACTTGTTTCATATCAAAGTGATATATATATGAGAAAGAGGAAGATTATATGGAATATACACAATTATACTGATATTTGAGACATGTTGCTTATAGTATTTTATTAATTTCATAAGTATTGACACTATAAATACAAGAAAGTCAATAAGTTTTATATCGTCCCAAAAGAGATAAGATATTGATCATGAGAAAAGTGTATATGACTAATTAAATCTCAGACATCTTTGTATCATTTAGATGTTAATATAAGTTTTAAATTAAAAGCTAAACTAAATTTATACACAATTATAATGAGTTAATTGTAAATTTAAGAAAATATTTTGTATTAAAAATAAATTAAACTTTAAGTAAAACAAATAATCAAACCATTCAATAATTGAAATTTCCAAATCCAAATATTCATACCTTATAAACAAGACCAAATCCACCTTCTCCCAATTTGGAATCTTCTGAAAAGTATTGAGTGCTTTGTTGTATCACAAGCAAAGGGATTGTGGGAAGGTCTGTGTTCAGTGAACTATCTCTTTGAGAAAGGTCATAAACTACAGGAGTGCTCTCCGACGGCGTTTCATCTACAAGACAATCATATTTATAGAGTTATATTTTGATTGTATGGTCATATATAAAAAAGGGTGTCAGAGAGAGAGAGAGAGAGAGACAGAGCTTTGAGAAATTTAATAAAGTATAATGGTGCATGTGTTTGACGATGTGGTGCGGGAATTAAAATAAAAGTAGAAGATTTTATTGGTATTATTAGATTGAAATTTCCCATTATATAAATATTGAATGCATAGCATGTGTGTGTGTGTGTGTATATTTTAAAAATATATATACAAGTAAGCGATACAACATGTTTTCAATTCAATTGTTTTTTAGCAATAGGGCATGTAGCGTTTTTGAAATGCTTCAAATTAAAAAAACTAAACGCTACAACTGCATTTTCCTATAATAGTGAATCCACATAATTAAATATTGGTATAAATACCATTTTTCCTCCTGCTCCGCCTGAATAGGTAGAAAGAAAAACATAGTACGGCCACAATCATTAATATACTTGCGCTTATGATCAAGGCTTTTGACTTGCTAACTCCTTTATTGGCTGCAACATTGACAAAATAGCATGAAGTTCTAACAATATATGTCGATATATTATGAACCTTAAAGAATAAAAAAGAGCTAACAATATTCAAATTTCATGTAGGATTTTTATGAGTTGAGGACCTTTAGCCTTCATTACAATTTGAGAAACTGTCTGGCCTAACATGAAATTAAATTGATCATCTGGTCTCAAAGTTTCATTTCCCAACACGCAAGTTTGTTTATCTCACTATGGTACCTACCTGTCTTAGGATTATTGGAAGATGGTGACTGGTAAAACATGTAATTAGTGTACTTGATCATACAAGTTGTCGACCCAACTTGCCAATCTTGCTTCTGCTCACAGCATTGAATAGCTTCATTCAACATAGCCTCCAAACACTGCCTGCAAGCCACGTTGGAAAGGTCTTTACTGCACTGTACCAACGCATACCTTGTTCTTCCACCACCTTATTAGAATACGTCCCACATTAAATAGTTAGGCATTGAATTAAAGGGGAATTACATACAGGAACCAAGAAAGAGAAAAAATCACTAGCAAGTCCTTTGAAATCATCAAATTGTATTGAAGTCCCATGGGATATAGGCTAGATTAATTGAAATTGAGAAAAAAAACCACTTTGCCCTTATTAATTTAAACAACCAATAACAAGTAAGGGTGTCACAATAACAAGTCATTGAGTAACTAATAATAAGTCAGGGTGCCACCAATAACTTGAGAACTTATAATTGGTTGCTAGATAACAAGGATAAAGTGGTCTTTTCTTAATTAGAATTGAGCTAGTCCAAGTCTCATGGGATTTCAATGCAATTTGATGATTTTAATGGACCTACTTATGATTTTTTTCTCTTTCCAAGGACTTTTATGCAATTCCCATTGAATTAAAGGTATATCTAACGTGAAGTATGTCATATCAATTGGTTTGAGTAGACAAGTAGACAACATCAACTTATACGTGAATCGAAATAATTCAACAAACCTAAACTAAACTCTCCCCATGCGCTCAACCTCTTTGCCTCCTCGGTCGCTTCTTCGATCAGATTCCTTATGAAACTTTCCGCCTTCTTTCCCTCTGTCGGATCCGACACGTTCTTCTCTCCTCCCCCGGACCATATCGGGGTCATATCCGCCTTCCCAAAATAGTTCTCATTAGAGTATCGCAGGATGCAATAGCTGTACCTACATATGTTGCAGTTGCAACCAAAACACACACTTGCTTAAGGAATGGTCGTTAAAGTGATGTCAGGATTCATCTATTGTATTAAGTGAAACAAGGCTATTTTGAAAACCAAGAAATTCACCGACTATGTTGAATCCAATATACTGGCTAGTATTATGAATTTATGATTATGTAAAGTAGTCCTCCCCTATTATAAAGAACAAGAAACATAAACTGAGACTTTCATACTAGATTATTATTATTATAGGGAATAAACTCATGATCTAATTATTGTCACAACGGTATCTGTAGAATATTCTGTACTAATATAAGAAGTTTTGTTTCTAGCAAACAACTAATTTCTCGATCTCCCTTTAATTTTCAATTATCTTTTCATTGATTTCCTATTTTTAAATACATATAATTAAATTTGAATGAGTTTTATTTTATTTAAATAGACGTAAATTTAGATTAAAAGTAAAGGAAAAACCCCACAAGTCCTCGTTAAGAAACTTATTGAGACAAAGATTTCCTAACAATGAATGTTCAACAACTCATGACTTCAGAAAAAGTAAATTGCTCATATTTAAACAAAATAGCATAAAGAATAAAAATCAGTTGACAAAAGAATATATAATTTCCTGATTAAGTTGCTCATATCTTGTAAAATATTCTTTCTCTAAGAACATTAAAACGAAACAAAAAACATGGTCAAATTATCTATATCAATTGTTGACTTGCTAAACTATGATTTCAAATCCCGGAAGAAAAAAAAAATCTAGGCGTTAATAAGCATATGACATATTAAACTTGAACCCAAACATATATAGGCGTGCTTAATGCACAAGATTGGTACCATATTACAGCAGAAGATTGATTTGGGCAACGTTGGAGAGCCTCTCTGGTAGCAGTAGTGACACAGAACTGGCAGAAGTATCCGGCAACATCATCACGGCAGTCGTATAGGCCATACACGATGGCGTTAGTGGTGTTTCCGATGATGCTATTGCTAAAATGTTTGCTCATGGAAGCATCGGCGGACAACCTTGTGAGTAGCTGGTTAAGGTTGGCTTTGTACGATGAAGTAAGAGTTTGTGGGGTTTTGTTATGGCAGTCATCTCCAACGTAGTTGGATGTCTGAGAAGTACTTGTTCTGATGAAGCTTATAAATATGAAGAAGATCATCGAAAATCCTGGAATGATGTTGGGTTTTGATGATCCCATCATGGGGTGGTAGAGGTTGTTTCAATTTTGAAGTATGGTGTCAATAGGAACAAATTAAATCGATATTGAATTGGTGATGGATTGTGCAAAATATATATGTGGATGAGACAAATGTTGACTTCCTGCTATTTGTTGGAGTTTGTGTGGTGGAAATTAAAGTATGACTGAATTAAAGTACTCCTGACTTTATCTTTTCCTATCCGTCACATTAATTTTCTTTATTTTTATTTTAAAAAATCAGAATGCGTTTGAAATTTGAAATCAATAACGTGAGTTTTGGGCATCCACTTGTCTAAAATGTATATGTCCGTGCCCGAGACATACATTACTTGCCGAGGTAGTCTCGGCTATATCGGCTGGTTACCGGTAGCTCCAGTCTTTTTTGATGCGAGGGACTTTCCGCATTCGCCATCATTGCCCCCTGACACCTGGCGACTCAGTATTGGCGAGAGCCTGCAACCACCGCGCCATTCCACGCACTGATATCCGTGCGCCATTAATGCTCTCTGTACACGATACGCCACTTCCTGGGTCAGGGTGAAAGGACGCTTCTGTCCCCGTCACTTCAGTTACCCAAGAGTCTATAGGATTCATATTTCCCTCCATTTTCTTCATTTTGCTGCTTCTGCTACCATTTCCTGGGTTTTCTACTCTCTGCTATTTTCTCCCTTTTCTGCAGTCGCCTATTCCTGAGCTCTCACCTGTTTGTTCGCTGCTCGCTCCTTCTCCACTACTTCAAGTATATCGCCTTCTCCTGCTTCTTGGCTGGTGTAACTTAATGGTTTCCGTTTGTTTTTACCGGTTAATTTTCGTCGTCGCGATTTTCTGGGTAGACTTCCTTGGTAGCTTCTGAATCTGTTTCTAAGGTCAAAACCCCCTTTCAGTCTTCCTTGTAACCCCGACATACCTTTGCCGATCCTTCCCCTTATTTCCCCTTCTTCACATACCCTTTTGTGCCTTTCTAGGTTTCTATTCTTTGGTGATGGTTGGGAGTAATCGCTTACCCCCTTCAAATCCACCATTAACCCCTGAGGAAGAGGAAGCCTTGCGTGCCCATTTCCCCCGTGCCTTCTATTGGATCTTGGTTCTGAACTTAGGGAGGAGGAAAGGTTGGCTACCGTGCTAAGGGGAGGATCTGGTCGACAGAGTACATCCGGGTCTCGATCTGATTTTGCTCGGGTTCTGAATCCGACGTCGGTCATCACTTGGCCAGATACCGCTTCAGGCGTTCAGTTGGACCCTGCTGGACCGAGTACCGGGGCTCCTGCAGAGGATGATGCGCTCTCCGCTCAACCCCTTAACTTCTATGATTCCCCCTCAGCTCGGGATTCGGATGCCCACCCTCTGGGATACCTCGGCCCTGCTGGGATTGTCTCACCGAAAGCTCCTTCCTCATCACCCAGGGCGAAGATTCTCAGGCTTCCTCAGTCTTAGGTTCTTGCCGTCATTTGGCTCCTTCTAACCCTCCTTCTGGTGGTCTTCGTCCCCCGAGTCCGCTTGTTTTTCCGCATGCCAATATACTTCAGTCAGATATTTTTTCCCTTGCTGATCCTAGCATTTTTCTTTTTATTTTGCTTATAGGTAAATGGCTTCTCAGTCCTCTCCACATAGCATTCAATTCGACGCTGGGGAATCGAACTCTTCTAGTCCTCCTGAGGCACTATGTAGACAGTATAAATGGGTATCCCATGAGATCCTGAAGATACGGTCACTGATGTCCGAGGCAGATATAGCTCGTCTTAAACTTCTCGACATGGAAGGGTGTACTGTCAGTCCTCCGGATGCGGGCGAGCCTATATGCTCTACTCAGTCTCGTTCCCATACCTTGCACCACATTTTTGTTTTTTTCACTATTTCTGCCCTTTTACTTCCCGGACATCCAAAGAGGACGAGAAATTGAAGGGGTTGGTTTCCCGTCGTGCGGACCCGGATAGGAAATTGATGAGTGCGTTCTCGGACTCCTTTAAGCATTTTAAAATGGCTTTCTTTAAAGTCGTAGCGAAACCTGGACAGCAATCGTGGTTTTTGAAAGGGCCCGAGGGAGAGAATGTGGAGTGGGAGTTTCCCCTTTACTGGAACGACACTTACTATAACTTGAACCCTTCCTCGTATCAAATCCAGACCGAGGATCTTACGCCTGAGGAGGCCATCTCTGTACCTCGGTTGGCCGCGTATGTTGAGAAATACAGGGTCCAAAGTGCAGCCTTCTTTATAAATAGGGTTGGGTCTAAGCCGACGCCTACTGATTGTATGGTTCCATGCTTGCTAATTATTATGCTTTTTGCTTTACCCCTGGCATGGATTTTTGGCGCGTGTCTTACACTTTCTTTTTGATCCGTTTTGCAGCTCAAGACATGTCGGAACTTCCCCGCTACCTGTCCCGCGTGAATCCAACAGTGCCTGCGCCGACTCGAAAACGCACTGCCTCGGGTTTAGAGGTAGAAAAATCAAAGACTGTCAAGGCCGTCGAGGAACAGGAAAACAAAAGCCTCGGATACTCCGGGGTCTGCTCGTTCCGCTCTCCCTCCAGATGTGTCGTTGCCTGTGCCAACCGTGCCCGGCACCCCTGCCCCTGCTGGGTCCTCTCCGGAGCCGGTCGCGATGGCTTCAAAAGGCAAAGAAGCTGCTGCGTCCGCATCCCATATAGCTGCTTCTCCTCTTGTCAGAACCTCCACTTGTTCCTTAGTTACTCCTCAGATTCCCGAGGGCTTGCGTGGGAGAAAGGGGTGACGGAAGAGCTCAACGTCGCCTTCCTTCCCCCGGCCGATTTATGAATGCCGTTCCTTTGGCTTCCGCGGACAAGACCATCATCCATGAAGCTCAAAGGTTTCTCTATAAATCCCTCGGCCTTCACCAAGCACTACTTCTCTTGAAGGAAAAGCACGTGGGGTCTGAGGTTGAGATCCGATGTCTGAAGCTCGCCGAGGAAGAGGTTAGGACAAGAGCCAAAGCTACGGAAGAGGAGGCGATTGCTGCCAAGGCCATAGTAGGATAGGTAAAGGCCTTGGAGGAGGAGTTGGCTGTAGCCAAAGCTAAGGCTGGACAGGTGACGGCTTTGGAGGATGAGTTGGCTGTCGCCAAAGCTTCAGCTGGGAAGGCGACCGAGGAGCTGCTGATCTATAAAGAAGCATTGGACAAAATGACCTCGGAGTGTCATCGCCTTCAAAAGCTCTGGCTGAAAGCCTGGATGCCGTGAAGGCTATCCAGCAACAAAGAGGCGATCTGACCATAGAACTGGCCTCAGCCAAAGAAGCTCTTGCTGCCGAGCGACAAGCCAATCTGGATTCTCTCGAGACTCTCCATGAGGCAGCCAAAGACTGCTCTAAAATGGCGTTGGCTCAGATCCAGGCTTTGAACCCCAAGACGTCCTTGAACCTAGACGGCTATCACTACCGAGCTTACGTGAAGGACGGCGTGTTTTATCCTGCTCCTCCCGATCCCGCAGATGAATCCGTATCTATTGAAGATGAGGAGTGTGGGGAGCAGGTAGATGAGGAGCAAGTGGGCGGTGAAAAAGTACACACCGAGGCCGAATCGGGATCCGCGAGGTAGTTCCGTCCGACAAGATGGTGCCCTGGTGCCCTCGGACAAGTTTCTTTTGAGGCGTTCTTTGTAACTTTGAATTTTCCGGCGTCTATGCCGGTTGTATATGTTTTGATGACAAAGTAAACTTTAACAATTTATTGTCGTATTATTTTATGAATTCTAAACATAGTTAGAGATTCATCGGCGAACAGGGTGCCGAGCTATGCATTCTACCAGATGTTAGGTCTGGGAATGGATGGCAGGGTTGTCAGTTTTAACCATATACGGCATTAACCTAACCGCGCTACTGTGTTCCGACGTCGTTGGCCGGGATTGTAACCGAGATAAGGGCGAATTGTCACTTGTTTAAACGAGGTGTCCGTAACGCAAAACTTAAACATTTTGACCTGATCAGGGTCGAGGTGACAATTTGAATGCTTAAATCGAGTCGAGCGTTGATGCGTCAATTTCGCGAAGGCCAGTAAATGGCATTTTTGCCGAGCTCTTGACCTGAGCAAATTAGCCTCGGTGTTAAATCATCTAGATGTGTCGTATTTATGACCGGGTTTATATACCTCGGTGTAATGCTTAAGCGATCAATTGCGCATGTTGGCGAAAAATGCCACTGAGGACTCTTTCATTAAAAATAAAATGCCCCAAAGAGCTAACACATAATTCAAGGAAATCTTAAGAAAGAAAAATAAATTCTTGAAATAAAATACTAAAAACAAGCAATAACTGATCTCCCAGCAGGGTGTGCCCGGTACCCTTACCGTTTTGGCCGAGGTCTAGCTGTGGTAGGTCTTCAGCTTGTCCGCGTTCCAAGTTCTCTTCACGGATTTCCTAGCCAATGTTTCGAGTATATAGGCTCCATTGCCCAGCTTCTCTTTAACTCGGTAGGGATCTTCCCAATTTGCCACCAGCTTGCCATCTCTGGCGTTCTTATTGCCGATGTCGGCCTGTCGGAGTACGAGGTTACCTCGGTTAAAGGACCGGGACTGAACCTTCCGATTATACTTTGCAGCGAGAAGTTGCTTGGCGGCCAGCTCTCGGCAGTGTGCCGTGACTTTGTCCTCATCGATCAGCTCCAAATCTGTCGTAAGTGCGTCGTCATTTGACGCTTCTCCCTCCCGACGGGCTTTGATCTTCCTCCATGATGGTTGTCCTATCTCAACCGGGATCATGACTTCGTACCCGTAGGTCAACCGGAAAGGGGTCTCCTGGGTTGAGGACTGCACACTTGTCCTGTATCCCCATAAGACGCTGTAGAGCTGCTCGACCCAGTTAGATTCCGCGTCTTGCATCCGTTTCTTTAATCCGTCCAGGATTATTTTGTTGGCCGACTCGGCCTGTCCGTTAGACTGAGGATGCTCGACTGAAGCAAAATGTTGTCTGACGTCGAGGTCTGGAATCTCTGGTCCATAAACTGGGTGCCGTTGTCCGTTATCACTTCGGCTGGTATTCCAAAACAAGAAATGATGTTGTGGCGAAAGAACCTCCGTATGCGTGCCGAGGTTATTGTCGTTAATGGCTCGACTTCAATCCACTTAGTGAAATAATCTACGGCCACGATGAGCCACCTCAACTGTCCCGGGGCTGGTTTGAACGGTCCGAGGATGTCCATGCCCCATTTGTAGAAAGGCCAAGGGGCCGAAATGTTTTTCAACTCGGCCGGTGGTGGCCAAATAAGTTTGGCGTGCTTCTAACAACTATCACATCTCGTCACGGCCTCCTTGGCATCCTCCGTCATAGTCAGCCAATAATACCCCGCGCGGAGAGCTTTCCTAGCGAGTACCTTGCCCCGCATGTGATGGCCGTTGATGCCTTCATGTATCTCAGCTAGTACATATTTGGCTTCCGCTCCGTCCAAGCATCGCATCATTGGAGAGTGTAAGCCTTTTCGATATAGTTGATCATCGACCATGGTGTAGATGGCGGCCTCCCATATCAACTTCTTAGCCTCGGTCGGATCAGTTGGAATAATGCCTCTTTCTAAGTAATCTTCAATGGGCTTCCTCCAGTCCGTGGCTGCCGAGATGGTCATAATACAGCTCGACTTGGCCAAGTTTTGCTGTATCACCGTTCTATGATTGCCAGCCTCCTTCGTACTTGCCAGTTTTGAGAGGATATCCGCCCTGGCATTTTCTTCCCTTGGAATGTGGGTGACAATGACTTCGTGGAATTCTGATATGATTTCCTTAGCTTTGTTAAGGTATTTAGCTAAGAGTGGACCCTTGGTCTGGTAGGTGCCTTCAATTTGCGCGGCTACGAGCTGTGAGTCGGTGAAAACCTCGACCCTCTGAGCTCCATTCTCTTTGGCCTGCAGTAGTCTGGCAAGGAGAGCTTTGTACTCGGCTTGGTTGTTGGGGGTCGGGAATTTTAACTGGAGGTAGTGCTCCACGGCGACACCCTTCGGGCTCTCAACAATGATACCTGCTCCGCTCCCTTTTACGTTGGATGAGCCATCGACATATACCTTCCATGTACCTCCGTGATCCCCCTCGATCGCCTCCGTCGGGGTGAGTTCCATGATGAAGTCTGCTAGCACTTGTGACTTAATCGCGCGTCGGGCTTCGTACGTAATGTCGAACTCGGACAACTCAATCGCCCAGCTAGTCATTCTCCCGGCGAGGTCCGGTTTGTGTAATACTTGGCAGATCAGTTGACTAGTTCGAACTATTATCCGATGTCCTTGAAAATACGGCCTTAATCTTCTTGCCGTTGTTAATAAGGCGAAAACCATCTTTTCGAGCTTCTGATATTGCAGTTCCGAGCTTTGGAGTGCTTTGCTCACAAAGTAAATCGGTGCTTGTCCGGACTCGGCTTCTCTTACTAGAGCGGCGCTTACAGCCTCTTCTCCAACTGAGAGGTACGGGAATAAGGTCTCACCTGGCTCGGGTTTTGTTAGGACTGGAGGAGTTGCCAAGCATTGCTTGATCCTGTCGAATGCTACTTCACAGTCCGTCTTCCAACCCCCCTGAATTTTCTTTTTTAAAAGCCTGAAGAAAGGGAGCGCCTTCTTGGTCGATCTCGGTAGGAATCTGGTCAAGGCGGTGAGTCGGTCAGTCAGCTATTGAACTTCTTTCTTCGTCCTCGGGGCTTTCATGTCCAACACGGCCTTGCACTTATCTGGATTCGCCTCGATTCCATGGTTCGTTAGCATAAAACCTAAGAACTTCCCAGCCAGGACTCCGAACATATATTTGGCCGGGTTTAACCTGATCCGGTGCCTCCTTAACTTCTCAAATGTTTGCTCCAGGTCTCGGATGTGTTCATCTGGACGCTTTGACTTTATGATCATGTCATCAATGTATACTTCTATGTTTTGTCCGATCTGGTATTCGAACACTCTGTTCATCATTCGCTGATAGGTAGCTTCGGAGTTCTTCAATCCGAAAGGCATAACATTGTAACAGTAATTAGCCTTATCTGTCATGAAGGCGATCTTCTCCTGGTTGTCGGGATGCATGGCTATCTGATTGTAGCCGGAATATGCATCCATGAAAGATAGTAGCTGAAAACCGGCCGAGCTGTCAACCAATTGATCAATGTTTGGCATGGGGTTGGAATCCTTCGGGCAGGCCTTATTCAGATTGGTATAATCCGTACATACCCTCCACTTGCCATTTGGCTTTAACACCATCACTACGTTGGAAAGCCAAGTGGTGTATTGTATCTCTCAGATGAATCCGGCCTCCAGAAGCTCGGTCACATGCTTTTCCAGGGCCTTTTGTCTTTCTGTTCTGATGTTCCTTTTCTTCTGGGCCACCGGGGTAGCTCCCAGCCGGATGGCTAACCTGTGGGAACAGAACCTAGGGTCAATACCTGGTACCTCAGCCGACGTCCATGCGAATACGTCCTGGTTGCTCCTAAGGAATTGAGTCAACTGGGCTTTGAGGTCAGTGTTCAGGGCTCTTCCAATCTTAGTGGTTTTTGAAGGATCCGGTCCGAGTACCAATTCCTCTAATTCTCCCTCGGGTTCCGGGCATGGGATCTTAGGCTTGTCCCTTAGGTCGAGCTCTACCATGTTTACTGATCGTCTGACCCTTTGGTGCCTTTTGGCTTCGGACGAATTCTCCCTTCTATCGAGGCGAGGTGGAGACGAGGGTCCTCCCTCCTCGTTTAGGAGGGTTTCAAAATAACATTGTCGGGATTCTTTCTGATCCCCTGACACCACTACCACTTGATCCTTATTGTTGAGCATCTTAAGTTTCTGATGCTTCGTAGACACCAACATGTCCCACATATGAATGGTCGGCCTTCCCAGTATTACATTGTAAGATGACGGAAAGTCGGCAACTATAAACCTTACTCATTCTGACTTGAATGCCTCCCTCGTACCTAGCGTCAGTCTGAGGTCGATGTAACCCTTGGGAAGGGAACGCTCTCGTTGAACCCTATGAGGGTCGTCTTGCACGGCTTTAGATCTTCAGCATCCATACGCATCCTTTTATAAGAATCACAGCTAATAATGTCGGCCGAGCTCCCTGTATCTACGAATATCCTTTTGACTAGGCAGTTCACCAGGGTTCCGGTGATAACCAATCCGTCTTGATGCCCTAGTACTACATCGTTCAGCTCTTCCATGGTTAAAGTTAAGGGCGGTGGTGTCGGCCTCATTCGATCGTCCTTGAATTTTGGGAGATCTCTTACCGTCAGGACTTCTTACGCTGGCTCGCTGTGTCTCCCCCTCCTCCGAATCCTCCACTGATCCCATTGCAACGAAATTCGGTTTCTGGGAACCCGTCGTCGGAGTTGGATTTTCTTCTTTTTTTTCCTCTCTCTTTGGGTCCGGGGCCGGGCTTGTGCTTCGGCCCCCTTGATTGCGCTTGTCATTTCTCTTCCCTTGAGTTTTGATTACGTATTGGTGCAACTTTCCTTCCCTTATGAATTTCTCTATTGCATCTTGAAGCTCATAGCACTGTTCCGTTGTGTGACCCGTCCCGTCATGAAACAAACAGTATTTGTACTGGTCAGTTGTGGGTCGGTTTCCGAGAGGCCTCGGCCTCCCAACTATCCTCATGTCGGTCTGAGCAACCTCCTTCCAGAGCTGCGCTCGAGGGATGTTCAGCGGGGTGTAGTTGTCATATTTCGCCTTTCCTTTGGTCTCTCTCCCCGAGTCCGGCTTTCTCGGTTGCATCTTCTGGAATCTTCTCTTCGTTTATTATCCAGGTGGGGAGACATCTTCCTCGGTCTCTCAAGTTCCACAGTATTGGCCAATTCCATTTGGTCGACGTCTAAATATTGCTGTGCCGGGTGTAAAACTCGGTGAGAGTATGGACTAAGTTTTTACATATATTCTTGGCCAGTCGTGACGTTGGATCCAGGCCATCAACGAGGCAATGAACATGAACTTCCTCTGAGAGCGAGCGAACTTGCAGAGCCACATCTTTGAACTGGTTCAGATACTTCTGTAGTGTCTCTCCCTTTCTCTGCTTTATTCGGCTCAGAGTGTATTGGGACTTTGGCTGTTTTCTACTAGTTGCAAAGTTTAGCTCAAACTTTCACGCGAGGTCTTCGAAATTGCACACAAAATTATTCGGCAAGGAGTGGAGCCATTTCTGTGCCGGCCTGGTCAGAGTCACCGCGAACAGGCGTAATATGACCTCCCCTTTGATCAAGCGGACCCACATGAGTAACTCGAATGTTTCGAGGTGACTGCGCGGATCCTGCGTTCCGTCATACTTCGAGAGATCAGTCAGATCGAAATTCTTTGGGTAAGGTGCAGTGGCGGCTTCTCGCGAGAATGGGCTCCCATCTGCTTCTGTCAGGTACTTCATCCTGTATTCTCGGGGAGACCCTCGAGATCGTGGTATCCTGGCAGCTTTTCTATCTTCACCTTCAGACGTCCGAGACCGGGAACTCCTCTCCCTACCTCGGCCTTCGTCATCCTTATTCCATCCTAGACACACTTTCTTCAGTGCCGAGGCCGTTGGGCGAGCTTGCCTCATTCCTTTTATCGTTCGGCCCCGGCTTCTCGGTATGGACACCGATTCTATGTTGTGAGACGGGTTGCTACTATCCAGCATCACTTTCTTTTTTCCACGCGATCCTTCTCAGCCTCCTTTCTGCGCCCAATCTTGGAATTTTTCGAGTTGGTCATCCATCATCAGCTGGATCACTCTGAAGTCCTCTTGGCGTTGAAGCTCGTCCCGCTTTTCCTTAGTCTCAAACCTTCTGAGCATCGACTCCTGTGTTTTTTGCAGAATGAGGACATCTAGTCTTGAGACTGGGGTCTCTGTGGCCATCTCGTCTTGTGTTTTGTTGGCGTCAGGAGGAGACAAGGCCGTATCAGAAACGTGGCCCTCAGGAGTTCCTCCGTGACGCGATGTACCTTGATCATGCAGCTTGCTTTCGTCAGCCTGTGGTTGATTAGGCTGGATACTCCGACTGGTGCTCATTGTGTTAGCCATCGGTAGTCACGGGAATCGTAATTTAGCGATCCCTACGGTGGGCGCCAATGTTCTGGTGTAGAACGTTGATGTCCAGTCAAGGACTGGTACTTTGATGTTAGATCTCTTGGCTCGACCTGAATATCTACGGAGCAGATACTGAAGGGAGCCTGGTGTCACTGTACACAATATAGGGAGTGGTGTGTGTGCACATTGTGACTAAAAGTAATGAGTCTGAGTTAGAACCTGTGCACCTGGTTAAACTGTCTCTGTATTTATAGAGGTCACCGTGAAGGAGATCGTGGTTAGGCATGATCCCCATGGTCAGTAAGTAGGGGAGCACATAACGCTGTAAGAACCGGCTGTCACCCAAGAGGGGGGTGAATTGGTTGGTAGATTAAAACTTTAGTTACTTTGAAAAACTTTTCGTAACTAACTGAAATTAGTTTGAATGACAGAAATAATTTATAAAGCAATAATCAATCATTCAAATATATATATGCACATCCAAACATATATGTTGGAAATGTAAGAGATAAGGAAAGAGAATGTACAAACTGAGATTTATCCTGGTTCGGCCCAATCCTTGACCTACGTCCAGTCTCCAAGCTTCACTTGGGATTTTCAATCCACTATCTTCTTTCAACTTGATTACAAGTTCTGTACAAGAGGTAATCCTCTCACTAGGATTCACTCTCCCTTACAAACTGTAATCAACACATACTTGATTACATACTCTGTATTTGAAGTAATCCTCTCATTAGGATTCACTCCCCCTTACAAGTTGTAATCAACACAAAGTGTTTCCCAGTCAAGATCACCCAATCTTGAGTAACTCTCAGAAGAATAGAATGATTACAATAAATCTTCTCTCTTAGAAGAGAATAGATGAACACTGAAGATCAAATACAAATCACTTCACTCTCTAAGTTATCTAAACATGAAAAACAGAGTGCAAATGATATGAGAGCAGAGTATCAGCATGTTGGAAGTGTAAGCTTGTTTCTCTACATTTTTCTGCTTGAATCTGCCTTCTATTTATAGGTAGAGATCAATATATGACCATTGAGAAGATTCAATGACCGTTGGATAAAGAAATATAGTGTTAGAAACTAGCCGTTAGAACTTTTGCACAAATTTTTTTCGATGTTCGACACAAATATGATATTTTGAAGATTTGCATCTAATCCTTCGTTTAATCACTTGAAACTTGTACAAAAATGATATAAGAAGTGTTATAAATCATTTGGGTAATTATCTGGATGTTTATCAAAAGAATAAGAATTTTCCAAACGCTGATTTTCTGAAACTGAGATGAAAACTCGAGTTTTGACTTGGAAACTCGAGTTTTCCTTTTGTTGTCGAGTGCTGGATTTGCCTTTGCCTGAGAAAAACTCGAGTTTTGGTCCAAAACTCGAGTTTTGGAAGTTCCTCTGAAGTTCGTTGCTCTCTGCTGTTGAAAACTCGAGTTTTCACTTCTAAAACTCGAGTTTTGCTTTCTGCTGGACTTTGTTGAGTTTTCTTGAAATAATGGTCAACTTTCGAAGACCATATCTTTCTGGTCTGAACTCCGTTTTGGTTTGTTCAACTCTTGATGGAAAGATCTGTGAGTCTACTTTCAAATGCCTCTGATTTCAGCTCAATTGGATTTTTAGTTTGTGAGATACACTCAAAATATTGAAGCTTGGTTTGCTATATGGCGTGGATTTCTATGTCAATTTCAAAAATTCATAGCTCCTTGATCTGAACTCCTTTGGGATTGAATTTTATATCAAACTGACGCATTGGGAGTCTAGTTTCATATGCCTTTGGTTTTGTCTCAATCTGATCTCTGGTTTGTGAGATATCATCAAAATACCAGAGGTCGCCTGTGCTGAACGTGAAACACGTTCTTGAAGAGCGATCACCTTTTGGAAACTCGAGTTTTGCCTTGGAAACTCTAGTTTTCTTAGTCCGAAGAGGCCAGAGATGCTGATGACACCCCAAACTCGAGTTTTGAGTTGCAAACTCGAGTTTGGAGTTCCAAACTCGAGTTTTGTATTCCAAACTCGAGTTTTCTCCTATCCGAGAGGCAAATCATTGCAGCGAAGTAGGAAACTCAAGTTTTGACTTGGAAACTCGAGTTTTCTCATCATGAAGCTGATTTTTTCTGACTTTAACTCCAAATTGAGTCATTCCAACTTTCATATGATCTTGGAGGCTTCTAGCTTCAATATAAGAACTTGGATAATTAAATCTTCATTCCATACATCAAGTTCTTCATACTTCCATCTCTCAACTTGATCATTCTTCATCATTTAACTTATTCTCATCATTCTTTGTAGCTTCTTCCTTCTTCAATATCCAGAAAGCCGAGCCTATACTGATAACATCTTGCTTCCTTGACAACCTCTGCAAGTACTTCTTTCTTTCATCTCTTAACTCCTTCTTGGTTATTCTCCTTAATTTAGCTTGGATTGATCTACATTAAATACAACAGTTAGTCAAATTAGGAGATAACTATATTACTCAATCTTTTTGCTTTTAACAATGGCATCTATATAACATCATCAAAACTAATCATAACCAACAAACGCAACTATAGTCCGGACACTCCTATGATGCTGATAGTCCGGATGCTCCCACGATGCAGATAATCCGGATAACTGGACGTTCCTTTATTATAGGTATACTGTTATATTGGATATGCCCCGTATTGGGCCCTCGTGGCATTGGGCCTTAGTACGAGTCCGTAACAGAATGCATGATTGGTTTATGAGCGTGAGATTGCGAGCGTGATTTATTTTGCTTCTCTCCATATGCATTGTTGTTCATATTCATATAATCTCCCTCACCTTTGAAGGACTATTATTTTTGCGTTTAGTTTTGAGTCTCCTAATGAAAGTTATCATTATGGGTTCTTTTGGCGATTGTTTTCATGAAATCATCCTTGAAGAGAGGATTTTTTTTGCGCTGCTGTGCAAATTCTTCACTACCAAAGATCATCGTTTCAATTTTGGCTTTAAAAAATCTAAGTTCTTTTCTTTGAATCTTGGATTTGTTGTTGTTGTTGTTGTTGTTGTGTTTGTTGCTCGAATATGCTTCTACATGAGTTTGTGAGCTTGCTACCACATAAAGGTCACCGTTCAAGCCATCAGGAATGACGTCGGAATCGTCGAAAATCTCTGTAATCCCTTTCACCTCGGTTCCTTCCTTTGAGGTTTCTTCTCAAGTGTATGCTTGCTTTTCACATTCTTCCATGATGGTCGTCGTCGCGACTTCGATAACCTCTCTATTCATGTTTTAAATTTTTGAATCTTTGTTGAATCTTGGTACATATTTGTCAAATTATTAAGGAATAAAGACAGAATTAAGGACCTTGGCAGACGAAGTGAATCAGAATTAAGGAACAGAGAAAAGAGTGAGAGTAAAAGATGAGAAGGAAGAAGCCAATTTATAACAGAGGGAAGAAGAAGAAGGAGAAGAGGAAGGGTGAGAGTGAGAGACACAAGGGGTGTGGGGGACGTGCTTCTTCTCTATATGACACAAAGAACACAGTGCAGCAGCAGAGAGATAACGGAGGTTTTTTGATTTAACTGTGGAGTGTGACTTTTGCTCCTATAAGATAACCACGTGTGTATTTTTAGTCCAAAAGAAAACACGTGGTGCTGGGCGCTCCTGGGGGAAAAGCCTATGTGTATTTTTGCTCTTTCACCTTTTTTTTAACGGTCATTTTCCCAAGTATCTTTCCCTGTTATACATGCACCCACATTTTCTCCATACATTTTGATTTTGACTCTAGCAGCGACTTTTGTTTCGCTCTTTCCTCAGTTTTGTATCCTAATGACGTAATGTAAGCTATATATTTCCTCTGTCTTTCAGAATAGGTACTTAATTTTAAAATACGTCTTCCGTTTACTTCACAAAATTACTTTCATGTTATCTATATACAAGAGAAAAAGACAAATAAATACCATCTGAATTTGTAAAACCCCCAGAAGCCCACTGAATTTGTAAAAAGACAAAGAGATGACAAAGACTTTTGAGGGTTATGCAAATTCGTGTAAAATGACGATAATGCCTAGAGAGAGAGAGAGATGAACGGCTCCATTTCCCCGTGACTGCCAAAGCACGTTCGCCGCTGTCTTGACCCTCCGCCGTCGAAGTCACACCCCCCTCTGCCGTTGACGCCACACCCGTTGGATGTCGCACCGGATGACGACGGTGAAAAAGAAAAAAAAAAAAAAACTGAGGCGTTCGCGTTGAGAGAGTGGAAGAAATTAACGAGCCGTGAAGGAAGGAAGGAAGGAGAGGCGTGAAGAAAGAAGAGAATGAGGCAAAAAAAAAAAAAAAAAAAAAAAAGAGTTCACTTGAGTGCACTAAAAAAAAAAAGTTGTAAATTGCGTTATGAGATTTGTAAATTGTATTATGACTTTTGTGAATTACGTTATGAATTTTGTAAAAGTGCCTTTTTTTGTTTTTGTTTTTCATTTAGGGCAGTTGAAAAGTGTAAACCTAAAAAAAAGTTGTAAATTGAGTTATGAGATTTGTAAATTGCGTTATAAATTTTGTAAAAGTGCCTTTTTTTTTCATTCAGGGCATGAAAAGTGTAAACCTAAAAAAAAAAAAAGTTGTAAATTGCATTATGAGATTTGTAAATTGCGTTATGAATTTTGTAAAAGTGTCACAAAAGAGTCACACTTCGAGTGTGAGTTGGAGTGTGATAACTCTACACTTAATATAAGAACTACACTCGAGTGTGAGTTATCACACTTCGTGTAATGTCTTTTTCCCTATATACTATCTCCTATACTTAATATAAGAACTACACTACAACAGATTTATCTATATTTAACTATTTTTTACTGAATATCTAAGCGTTAAATATTTATATATAATATTTTTTAACAATTAAATATTGGACACTATATTTTATGGTTTTTCAAATATAACCATTATGTATAGGGCACTATATTTAACGATAGTAAGATAATGACAGTTAAATATAAGTTAAATATAATATATATATATATATATATTTAAAAGTTTTTTAATAACAACCCTGATAGATAAATTATGTGCAATATTTTATGATTAAAATAATGAAGTGTAAAATATTGGTCACCTGATGGGATTTATTGGACAGTTATTTAGAAAAACCATTGCATATGTGTAATATTCGATGGTTATTGGTAAATAACCATTAAGTATATGTGATTTAAAAAAAAAAAAAAAAATTGGGGGGCTCACTTTGGATAAGTCTCCATCTGCATATTACATACATATAAAACTAGTTACTGATCGATCCAAAAGAAACCAATTACGGAATCCATTTAAATATATCTAATCCATTCAATCATCAAAAAGCTAAGTACATATACAAAACTTTACATTATAAAAACCAAAAGCTAATCCAAACTACCAATTGACCTCCAAAAGCAAATCAGTTAGAGCAAAAAGAGAAACCAACAGCAAACTCTATAGCATCTATTCACAATTAAAAATATTACTCTAGAGCAAAGAATAATGCTACTGGGTTGCAACGTTCGGGAGATGCACCAGAAGATGTTGAAGCTGGTAGTGGAGGGGTAAAGAGACCCGAAGATCCCGCCGGCAGATTTGTTGGCCAGCCTGAGAAGGTAGTTCTGTGAGTTATGCTTGAAAATTCTTGCGGGCTCGATCGTTTCTATAAATATGCCTTAATAGTTTTTGATCTCGTCCAAGTTAAGCACTGTTCATTTATGTCTCTTGATTTGCTTATTTGTAGTGGAGTTTTCCCTAGTAAATTTTTCAATGCATGGTGATGGTGGAAAATAGACTGCGACTTCAGTCTTCCACCCTCTTTCTCTTTTTGTTTTTTTTGGTCGTATATAATGTTTGGGCTTCATTCTTTCATATTTCATCTAAAAAAGGGGGACAAAAGATGAAGACTTATCCTAGTGAGTTCCCTATTATTTTTTTTTTTTTTGGGGCAATGTTACCCGTGGTTGGAAAATGGAGAAGGTATATAGGTTTGGTTTCAAATTTCTACATGTTGTGACCTTCGGTTATGTATCTACTCCTCAGACATTTTTCTTCAACTTTCTGGTTATGCTTTTATGTTGATCACTGCCTCATTGCATTAGACCTGGACTGTGGGTAAACTTGAGCAGTATTCTTTTCTTGTTTTGGAGATAAATGAATACAAACATTCTATTGTGATTTGTACTTCAGAACAGGGTTATCAAATCAGGATATGAATCTTAAATTAGAAAGCCTATTTTCGGAATCGTGAATCAATAGCACTTGGGGAAAAAAGAAAAGAAAAAGGGTTTTAATTGGGATAAGTGAGAGGGAATAAGGGATAAAAAAGGGAAATTCCTAAATAAATCTGGACAAAATTAGAAAAAGAAAATTAAAAAAGGGATTTTCTGGATTACAAGACGTTCACCTAGAATCATAGGAATTGCCGGCTTCGCATGATTCCTGTGATTTCAGTTTGTATCGCTCTTGGAATCTTAAGATACATGCATAAGTAAGATACATCAACAAATTTGTATCTTTTCCACCTGTTTATGAATCGAATTGTCAGATACGACGTGAGATTCATGGGATTCTGATAACCATGCTTCAAAATCCTAATTGACAGGCACATGTTTTGTATGATACCAATTTGGTTCACACATTTGTAGATTCATAAATTCGCCAGTTTGTATACTGAAATTTTAGGATTGTAGAGAATATGGTGAGCTCTTTGTTACCATAATTCCCAATATATGTATGATATAGTAATTATTTTCTTATGTGTTGTTTCAGCATGTTCTAGCTTTTGTGCTATGTATATTTATGAGAATTTTTCACTTTCGTTGCATTCTTTTTGTTGTTGGAACAGGGGACATCATCTGTTGAGGAGCAAGTTCGAATATTCTGTAAGTTTAAGTAGTCTTTTACATGAAAGAATGCTCAATTCATCAGTTTTTATTGCCTTATCAGAGATGTGATCAAACTTCGTTTTGTGACAGCAATCAAAAGTCAATGAATCTCTAGCTGTGTTCAAGCACCATTTTAACAGGGCAATTGTTGCAATTCAAGAATTAGAAGCAGTAGCATCAATGGACCTTAATGCGCTGCAACAACTTCCAGAAGATGACGCATGAGCCTAAGATCTGTAAATCAAAGTAGGAAGTTTGGTATTTTCGTTTCGGCTAGATTGACCCTGAACCTGAAGTAATGTTAGCTAACCGATGATTCTGTTTTTATGACAGATAGTTGTTTTAACTTCGACTGGTCACTTTAGTCATTTTAATGTTGTTTCTTATTTAAGATGTATATTTATTCTCGCCATCCCTTTGGTTACCCTGAGAAGGGAAAGACTATTATTTCTCAGGGGTCATTAACAGTCCCTCCTTTATTTGAATGTTTGTAACTGAAAAAATGACTGGAATATTTGTTGGTTTAATGAAGTTAGTTTGCTACGTTAGGTTCTAGTTTGTTTGGTTATTAAATCATTATCTATCTATCTATAAGTAACAAGTTTCTAAGATGTTGTACTAGTAAATAATTTCGTGGCTTTCTTTTCAGGCTTCAAGTAATTTAGAACATATGCTAATTTATCTTAATAGAAGGGTGGTGCAAATAAAGTGTGGTTTAGATGGGTTTTGTAAATTCACTTGTCAAGGTTTGCTGCTAGCAAATTCTGTTCTTTCTGTCCCCAGACCAATCTTTGAGTTAATTTGCTAGGTTGGTGTTTTTATTCGCTGTTTTCCCCTGTTTCAGACCCCTATTTACTTGATCATTGCTTGGATATAATGAAACTCATGAGTTGGAATACAATGTAACTCATGAGTCAGACTTGATTTTGTGCTTGTTGGAATCATTGAAAATTTGTTCAGATCTGAACTAAACACTATTATCTTGTAGAATCCCATCAATTCTTACGAAAATTATGGTGTTTGTAGCTGAAACTAAGTGCTACTATGCTTGTACGTTGATTGGATGTTGAAAACTCATCTACATCTCCATCTGAGCTTGCTGGAAATTTCTGAAAATCATGCCTCGAAATTCATTTTCTGTCTTGAGCCATTCTAAGCAATAGTAATTGCTTAACTGTTGGATATGATGAACTTTTGCCAATTTTGATCGTTTTGGGCACAATTTTTTTCTTTTTAATTTTCGTGAGTTTTCCGCGTGTGTTTGAGTTCGATCTGCCTTTTTTTTTAAATAATAATAATAATAATTTTTGCCTTAAAGGTTTTTCAAGTTCTCATTAGATGGGATTTACTTGTTTGTGTGAACAAAACTCTTTGGGACTTGTAATTTATGGGGAAAAGGCCTTGTCATTAAAATTTGTAATATATGTAACAAAATCATATAATTGTCAAAATATCCACACTTCTATATCTCAAAATAGGACCCAGGACCTTCGTTGCTTCACCTTCCTATGTCCCATTTCACACATTTCACAATTAATATTTCAAAGGGGGATTATGCAAACTTTTCTCATGTCATTCATCCAATTGATCAAGCAATTACAGTTATTCAGATTTATTCATATTATTGTGTATTCTTATCCTATGTGTATATATATAGGCTAAGGTGTATGTTTTATTCTTTATGTTTGTATTAAATTTTATCTTAATTGCTAAAGTTTATAGAGTGTATTTTTAATCCTTCCATTTTAACATTGATAGTCTCTCTAACAAAAAATGCTAACGCATCAAATCCAAGTAATAATTGTGCAATTAAATGATGGTATATCATTTAAGAATATTAATTTTTTTTTATTTTTATTTAAACGGTTTAAAATATGAAAGCATTATATTAAATTAAATAAATAAAATGCAAGCATGTTTTGTCAGCATTTATTTTTATGGTCACCACTTAAATTTAACAACTTAGCATTTTAGCTATTTTAAATTTGACATTATATAATAATAATAATAATAATAATAATAATAATAATAATAATTTTGTCTATTATTCTGCTTGGGATAATCATTTTCTCACTACTTTTGTTGGTGAAAATATATACGGGGACTTGAGGATTATAGGGAAAATGATTTTAAAATTCATTTTAAATACCCAAATTCTATTTCTCACTACTTTTGTTGGTGAAAATATATACGGGGACTTGAGGATTATAGGGAAAATGATTTTAAAATTCATTTTAAATACCCAAATTCTAATTTAGCTTGTTAATCTTCTCAAATCATTAATTAAGTTACATAGAGCAAATTGAGATATAGAAATTGAATCAAATTACTTTTGTAACCCTTAATTATTAGAAACGCAAAATTGAAGTTTCATGTTTTTGGCAAAACTTTTCATGTAAATTTTATTAGTGAAAAAGGAAAAAAATCGTAGTATTAGTATTATGTATAAATAAAATTTGTCTTGTACTGATACTCTGTATATAATAAATATGTACCAAGTCCAAGTCATTCTCAACTCTAAAATTTTACATGGGATACTTTTTCCCAATTATTCCTATCTTTATTTTTTAATATTATTTAGTATTTAGTATTTAATCTATTTTCTTATCAAATTTACAATAATTATCTTTTTGCTTTCTCTGTTTCTTGTTCTCTAATTTATATTTGATAGTTTACTCTAAAATTTTATAGGAATATGTTTTTTTCAACGGTTTGTGAATTGATTTCAATTGCTCATTACCGATTCCAATTTTTATTTTCCATTAGTGATTTGATTTCTAAATTTAGGAATTAGGTTTTATTTCAATCACTAACTATTTGTGATTTTAGGTAAAACCAGATAAATTAGCGATTCTGTTGATTTGCTCAACTTTGCGCCTGTTATTTGCTCGAATAGAAATTGATTCCTATTGGATTTTTTTTTTTTTTTTTTTCTTGTTCACTGGAAAATACCTTATATCCTAGTGATTGGATATATCATAAGCCAAAAAAAAAAAAAAAAAAAAAGTATTAGAAAAGGCTTTTAATTATTATTTTTTATTTTTTATCTTCTATATTCTATTTATTAAAATTTTATAATTCTATTTCTTCAATTTTTTTTTTTTTTAAAAAATTCAAACGGGTAAACCTTCCCCCTCCGAACGGGATCCTCTCCCCATCCCATTTTCTCCTCATCCCTCCCCATCCCTCCAAAATCAATCCCACCATTCATTTTACTTCATCTTCATCTTGGCCATTCATTTTTTTTTTTTTAATATTTCAAATACTAGCAGGTACTAAAAAGATCTTGATGATCCTAAAAAAATACTTTATGAAATATTTTTAGTACCAATCAGTACCCTGAAATATTTTTAGTACCATTAGATATCCTAAAATATTTTTTCAAAATCCTAAAATAATTTTTGAAATTAAGAGAATTGAAGTATCTTCACTTAGCTGGATTGTGAACTCTCTCTTTTTCTCCTCTACCACATCTCCGTTGAAACATAATTGTGGTCACAATGAAATAGGTTGCCAAGCTTACAAGCATGTTGCTCTCATCAGGAGACCATATCATAGAGGATTTTTTGCTTTCTTACACCTATTTTCTCGGACTAATGATCAATTCTGAAGTTTATCTTCACTTCACTCTCTCTTTTTCTCCTCTTCTTCTCGTTGATCGTTTTCTGATTTAGTTTCTTGTTGTCCATTTATGATTATGACTTTGTAATGTTTATCTTTTTTATTGATATAATTTGGCTTTTTATTGTATCCATTTATGATATAATCTTTTTTTGGCTCCTATCTTTTTATCGGCCATCATAGAGTTAAAGGCATTCATGTGTATCAAAAAAAAAAAAAAAAAAAGTATTACATTACATTTATGTACAAAATAAATAATGTGGGCCCGATCAGCTCCTATCTTTTGGGACTGAAGAAGAGTAATAATTCATAGAAGGTTCTATATATCATTCCATGTTAAATTGGCCTTATTAAAATTCGATGGGTCACAAGTCACAACAATGAAATAATCACAATATTTACTTGGAAATAATCGTAATATCAATAAAATTCACCCTAACTTCGTGGAAATGTTGGTTTAGCCCAAAAAAAGACAAATATGAAATCTTCTAGTTATCCAATATTCTAATTACGTATTTGATTTTGATTGCCACTTCTCCATATCTCTCCAACTTTAATGTTGGGTTGGGTTTCTCTCATAATCACTTTCTCATTATCCCTCATCATCTCTAAATCATATCCATCCAATCAATCACAATAGCACTCTAACCTTTCTCTCACCTTCCCAATCAATGGTCCAGATGATGCTAATGAGGGAAAATGAGAAAGAAGATTATGAGAGAATCCTCTTCCCTTTAATGTCTGCCTACTTGTACCTCGGAGAGTATCGTGCTCATTATTATAAGGATTTTAGCCTCATATAACTTGCAAAATATTGATATTGATTGGTGATTGAAAATTATTTGGAAATGTTGAAAATTATTTTTACCCAAGACCAAGAGAGCATTAAAAATAAATAACGGTTGGCAGTGGAAACTAAAGAAACGTAAGTGAAGCAGAAGGGAACCAGAAAAAGGAGGTGGCTGGTGATCTATTTATTATTATTTTAATTATCTTCTATATTCTATTTATTAAAATTTTAATAAAATTTAATTATTATTTTTTATATTCTATATTTATTTATTAAAATTTTATACTTCTATTTCTTCAAAATTTTTTTTAAAAAATTCAAACGGGTAAACCTTTCCCCCTCCCCTCCAAACCCCTAAGATTAAACACAGGCTCTAAAGGTCCTTTAGAGTCCCAACTTGTTTTGACCAAAAGAGAAAATTGAGGATTTTTTTTTTTTTTTTTTTTTTTTTGGTCAAGGAAAATTGAAAGAGGAAATTGAGGAATTCATTAGATGTCATGTTTACTTTTGTTCTGCTATTCTATCCCGTTCGGAAATTTATTGGATACAATGTGCTGCACGTTTTTTTCTCCCGAATTTAATTTCATTTCCCCCATTAAACTGCAATGATGTTTTTCTATAGGGAAAATGAGATTAAAGTTGCTACAGTTGCCCTTATTTTAAACTTTTCCTTAAAAAAATATTGTTTTTATTTTCAGTTAATAAAATTTTCCAACATAACTTTTTTATAAATATTATAAAATAATATTTAAAAAATAGAAAAGAATGGAATACTAGTACAGGGAGTCTACCACCTTTTGGATTATCCAATCCTACTTGAGATTTTAAAAGGGAAAAATCCTTTTAAAAGCCTATTGAAATACAGTTACTAAACTTCACAAATAATTAATCAAGGCACATGGAGCTAAATAGGATTTAGAGATAACAACAATATTCCATGCCTGAAAATTTGTTAGTTAGGAATATTAACGGTTAGTTAGAAGTGTTTGGATATATTCAGTTATTTGTTGATATATTAATTATTAGATTATAAGTGTTAAGGTTGTATCTTTATATATCCAGGGAATCATTGACCTCTACATACATACCGCCTTGCATTCATGTGTAATACATCTTTGCTTTCTAGTTCAAAAAAGTGTTATTGTAAAAAGAGTTGGGTAGAGTTTTTGATCATTTTGTAAAACAAGAGACTATGATAGCGAGCGAGAGAAGACGGGGCGTGAACGACGGATGTGAGGGGTCGGGTGAAGGAAAAGGTGAAGGGGACGACAGAAGTGACAAAGAGAAGGGTGGAACGGCTGACGCAGCAAGGGGTTTGTCTTTGGGTGACTGTCTGATTAGAAGAGGGTTGCGAGTGCAGTATCTAAGGGAGCTACCACCAATGTGAGGAGCGGTGCCACCCATTTGTCTTACCGAGACAAACTTTTGGCTCCCGGATATGCTGGATTCCTCGTGAAGCATATTGAGGAAGATGATTTAGTGCACAGTGGAGGACAATCTTCAGCAAATGAATGAGAAGGACGTTAGTGGTGAAGATCTCCAACAAAAGATTACTGCTTGGATTCATTTGCCAAACGTGCCTTTCGAGTTTTACAATGTAGAATTGCTGCAAAGGATTGGCAACATGGCTGGCCGAATGATCAAGCTTGACCGGTCTACCTCTATATATGACAAGGGTAGTTTTGCAAGAATTTGCGTGGAGATTGATCTGCAACAACCTATCCTTCCATCATATACGGTAATAGGAGAAGGGCGTCCAATTGTTTATGAAGGTCTTCATCAGGTATGCTGCAAGTGGAAAGTATGGACACAAGATGGACGAGTGCCCATCGATATAGAAAAAGGATGAAGGATGGTTGAATGCGCAACATAAAGAAACATGGGCTACTGATACTAGGGGTAACACTAGAGATGATGGTTTAATCAGGAAGTCTATGGGAGTGGCTTTTGGCGATGGCTGAACCATCATGACCGGCGGCGAAGGGTCTAACGTGTACCCTTTTAGGAAAATTAAGATTTTGTGTCAGGATTTTAGGGGATCTACAATTATGGCTGATTTAAAGCAAAGTGAAACTGGAAATCAGGCGTGTACCATTGCTAAGAGAAATGGAGAGGATACTACAGATGACTATCGGACGGATATGAAAAAGGAAGCAAATCAGGGGAGCTACGCAATTAAAGGAGAGATAGGCAAGGAAAAGGGCCCACTTAAATTAGAATGGGTCCAGGTAGGGTCTAAAAGAAAGAACGCTAGTAAAGGCAAACTAAAGGGGAAGGAGGTTAAAAATATTGCACGTGATCATGCGATGCAGGCTTCATTAGTGGGCCACGCGGAGCTGGCCATGAAGGGAAATTACTTTGGGCCACTCCAGCCATTAGACCTTTCTCCCCCTCAAGCCATGGACGCAAACTATGTCGATAAAGGGCCGAGTGATATGGTGCAAAATGATAGGAACGTGGGGAAACTTGTGAATTTTGGTAGGGACGTGGAGGAGACGGATGCATCATTACCAATTTCACCATCTTTGACCTTGTTGGCCACTTTGATGGGTGCACAGTTTCACGCCTTTAGGGCCGAACATCAATGTCACTTAGATGAGATCATGTTTGAATAGGATAAGACCGAGGGGGAGGTTGAATCACCTAAGCACCAGGGTTTAGTTTCCCAATGAACTACATGATATGGAATGCCCGTGGCACTGGAGCGCGTAGCTTCCCTGGCTTAGTATGTGACCTAAAATCTCATTATCACTGAACTTCATTACCATCCTGGAAATACATTGAGCAAAGGAGGTTTCTACAAGAAGAGCCCAACAACTAGGGTTTTCTAATATGGAGATAATAGATTGTGAGGGGTATAGTGGTGGAATTTAGTGTTTATGGGATGAGAACACTATTGCGGTCTCTTTTGTAGAATGCAATCATCAGTTTATGCACCTTCAGGTCATCGTGTCAATCGACTCTTTTTGGAACCTTATGGTGGTGTATGCTATTCCTAACTGTGTGGTTCGCCAACTTCTATAGGACAACCTCGCTTGGTTAGCAGGTGGATATTGGGGCCTTGGTTGCTTAGAGGTGACCTTAATGGAACACGCTTTCACTGTGAACGACGCTCCACTACCACGTTTTAGAGATCTGTTGATTGGGACTTCCTCCGTTGGTTTGAAGCTCATGACCTAATTGGTGTAGGTTTTGTAGGCCTGGAGTTCACGTGGAAGAAGGGTAGTTCGGAAGCAAGACTCGATCGTTTATTAGTGAATGAACATTGGTTAAATACTTTCCCTAATGCTTCAGTCGCTCACTTGCCATTTTTAAGTCTGATCACAGGCCTTTCCTTGTCCGACTCACTCCTTAGGAAGCAAATAGCAAGCCTAACCGCCCGTTTAGGTTTATTGCTGCTTGGGCCCTACATGAGAAATTTGATGATTTTGTAAGACACTCCTGGCGTCTAGATACCCCATGGTTACAGAATATTGCATAGTTTGCATTAGCTTGCTCCTCATGGAATAAGGAAGTTTTCAAACACACGGAGTTATGGAGGAAACACCTTTTGTGGTGACTTGATGGGCTTAATCGGGTTATCTCCCAGTATGGTATGTCGACCAAATATGAAGACCTCTAGTTAGATCTTTGGAAGGAACTTGAAGATGTGTTGTTACAAGAGTCCCTTATTTGGGCTCAAAAAGCTAGAGCTGAGTGGTCAGTCTATGGAGATCGAAATACTCGGTATTTCCATGCACGAGCCAACCGCCGAAGGAAAGCTAAAAGAGTATAGGCGATGGAGCGTGACATGGAGCGGCCAACAATCCATTGTCCAGGGATGTTTCCTAGCATTGATGAGGACGTGCTAAATTGGTGTAGTAGAGATGTGTCGGATAATGATATTAAGGAAGCCATTTTTAGCATGGGTACTCTCAAATCCCCTGGCCCGATGGTTTTAATATGCTCTTTTATCAAAACCAATGGAGTAGGTAAATTTGTCTGTTGTGAATTATGTGAAGTTTCTATTTGCTAATCCGTAAGCTATTCGTGAAATAAATGGCACCTTCATTGTTCTCATCTCAAAAAAGGATCAACTTGAAACTATGCGGGACTTGAGACCAATTAGTATGTGTAATGTCATTTGTAAAGCAGTTACGAAAAATTATTGTAGCTTGGATGAAGACTTTACTTCCTCAGGTGATAGCACTAAACCAGTGTAGCTTTGTTCTGAGTAGACATAGCAGTGACAATATTATTGTGGCTCAGGAGGTAATCCATTCCGTGCGTAATATGAAGAAGAAGAAGGGGTTCATGGCCATTAAAATTGATATGAAAAAAAGCCTATGATCGGGTTAACTGGAATTTTCTGTGTCATTGCCTGCAGGAGCTACATATCCCAAATTCTCTTCGTAAGGTCATTACTCAGTGTATATCTTCACCTAGTATGCAACTTCTATGGAATGGGGATAAAACTGAGAAATTTCTCCCTTTACAAGTTTAAGGGGATCCTTTATCGCCTAACTTGTTTGTTATTTGTATGGAGAAATGGGCCCATCTTATGCAAGCAGTTATTCATGAAGGTGATTGGAAACCAATTCGACTAACCAGGACTGGCCCTCCTATTTCTCACTTATTTTTTGTCGATGACATTATCCTCTTTGCGAAAGCCTCTATGGATTAGGTTCTTATGATTAACAAATGTCTAAAGCTTATGGCATGGGGTGCTATTTGCAAGCTTAAACTGAGTGGTGGTTTGGGACTTCATCATGCCCAACACCAAAACCATGCCTACCTTATGAAAATTGGCTTGGAATCTGGCAACTAGAAGAAATGATTTCTAAGTGAGAGTTATTCACAACAAATATAACTACAGACCTGATATGGTACCAAGAATTGATATGAACAAGCTGGCTCTAACCTTTGGAGTGGGATCAAGAGGGCGTGGAGTAAAGTGCAAGATGGAACTGAGCTTATGGGATATGGGAAGCAGTGGTGGAAAGGGACAAAAAGTAGAGAGTTCTCTGTTAAGTCAGCATATTAATCTCTCCAGAATGATGTGCTTGCACCAGACCCTCTATGGACCAAACTTTGGAAGCTCGAGATACCCGAACGTTGCAAAATGTTTGCTTGGCTTATGGTGCACAAAAGACTCTTAACTAATGCCTTAAGATATAAGCGTGGGCTGAGTGCCAATTCTCGCTGCCATGTGTGTAATACAGAATGGGAGACACTGCAACATCTACTCCGGGACTGCCCAGAGACTTTAGGACTTTGGAATCATCTAGTTCCTCTAAGGTTTTGGCGTAAATTTAGCACCTTGACTTTTGAGCAATGGTTCAGGTGGAATATAAGCTACAGTGGTAGGAATGAGAAGATGGAGGAATGGCGGCAAACTTTCATCATCACCTACTGGTGGCTATGGCGGTGTCGCTACGCTGCTATTTTCAAGGGCTCGGTATTACTTGGTAGCTGCCACCGCCACTACCAGGGTGGGTCAAGGTTAATACTGATGGAGCCTTCTCGCACTTAGATACTGGAGTAGGAAGCAGTGGCGTTCTTCGGGGGGAGCACTACAACTTCCTTCAAGCTTTTATGTTCAAAGGAAATGAAGGAGATAGCCTCTCGGCCGAGCTCTAGGGCTGCCTACATGGGCTCAAACTGGCATGGGATATGGACTTTAGGAATGTGATATTGGAAACTAACTTTGCAGATGTCGTTGATATGATAAAGAATGTGCTCAACGAGGCACACGCCGATCGAAATCTTATTGCGGAGATTAAAGGTTTGGTTGGTAGGGAGTGGAACATTGAAGTGCATCATATTAGATGTTGGGCTAATGCAGCTGCGGACCATCTGGCTAAATCGAGTCTCTCATCTTTCCCAGGATTTCATATCATCCTGTGTGCTGATATGGAACTTGAAAGACTCCTAGTAATGGATAAACCTTAGGGTTTTTGTTTGGCTGCACAATTTATAAAAAAAAAAAAAAAAAGTGTTATTGTTCAGCTCATTAGACTCCATATGTGAGAGTTTGTATGGTACCATAGCCAAGAATGAAATTGGTCCCTTTAAGGCCAACAAATTTTTTTTTTTTTTTTTTGGGTACAACAAATCCTAAGTGAGTTGGGTTTCGAAGACTCACGGGGCTAGAATACAACTCTAAGCTCAAAAAACACTTACAAATCGCTCACTAACAAAGTTATTATATTGGTGAGATTTGAACCTACAATCCTATGTTTATGAGACAATTCATTTATCAACTGAACCAATCTTGGTTGGTTCCTGTGGGCCATCATTGTTGAAGCTACTAGTTTCTTCCTACTTATGTTAAGTTGAGCCCAAATCTACAGATGGTTGCTTCCTGGTCTTTGTTGTAGAGCTTTCCTAAATAGGTTGTTGTGCCTTCTCTGCCAACGTTCTTGATTCTTCGATCTTGCGTCATTATTTGTCTCTTGTAAAGTGGCACCAATTTTATAAAATATCGCCAATTTTTTTAGGACTTTCTGAACCAAAATATTGCAAAAGGTTTTCTAATTTAGGGTAAAATGTTTCTAGAATTGGCTAACCCCAACTCATAAAATTCAATTAATTGTTTACAAAGAATTAAACAGTATATAAAGGAGCCTTCTCCACAAAAGAAGATCCATGCATATTTTGTAAATGAACAAGAATTCTGCAGAATTTAGAATCAATTAATTATTCAACATAACAAGTCAAATATACATATACACAATAACAATTATATACCTACAAATTTAAATTTCCAATATAGTGTATATGAAAAGCCTTCTCTCTTAAAAAACGGAGAAAAAATTCCAACACTTTTATTGGATGATTGTATAAAGATCTTTGATAACAATATAATACATGAGCATATCATAAGATACATTCGCGCACATACACTTTAGGTAGGCACAGTCGAATGTGAATTTCTCTCACATCAAAATCTAGAAGCCTTATCTCATTATTTGGTTTTCATGGCTAAGTAAACTTTATTCCAAACTCGGAAATGCTTTTATGAAATAGTTTAAAAACATGGTTAAGGTAAATCTTGCACCTGAGGCATTTTTCTAAGTGCGTCCAACATCCAAAAATATTTTGTGATATATCAGTAAAGTATCTTTTTTTTTCCGAAGTAAGTATAACATGTTAAATATCTTTTAGAACATCTAGTATCATAATTTTTTTTCCCCACATGTTGCATCCAATGCCTTAAAGTGTTGGATATACCACGAAATACCTTAGGGTGCTGAATGGACTTAAGATTATACTTCAGGATTCTGCTGGATGCAACTTAACCTAAAAGATAAAGAAACGAAAGGGTTCTACATATCAGGTCGCCGTTCTTTGTGATCTCTCTTCTCATTGGATTGTGCAGTTGCTATAGAGGATCTACTTCATCTATTAAATTAGTTTTGTCACCTTGGTTTGATGGATGATAAGGTCACCTCCTTAATAGAAGCATCTTTAGAATCTTTTGAAGTAGATAAATCTTCTGTGACCTTTCTTTTCCAACTGAAAATGCAAGACGACTAGGCATGGGAAATGACATTGTGTCACTTGCAAGCATGACGGCAACAGTGGACATGGTTGGCCTATCTGCTGCATCTTCTTGAACACAAAGCAAAGTAATATGTATGCACTTCAAAACTTCATTTTCTACATACGAATCTTCTAGGATGGGATCCATTAGTTCCAAACATTTTCCTTCACACCACAAATTCCAAGCCTGCAAGCAATTGCAAATTTTGGGATTTTGAAATACTGAATGTCCTAAAATTGGGTTACTGTTACAAAATCAATATTCCTTGGTGAGATTTAAGATCAGCAAAATAACTTACATATGATAGAAGACTTTGACCATGTTCAAAGACGTAGAAACTGCTAATCTTTTTTCCACATATAATTTCTAGTAGAATAACTCCAAAACTAAAAACATCTGATTTCACTGAAAATAATCCTTCCATAGCATATTCTGGAGCCATGTAGCCACTGTTTATCAATCAATTCAAATAGCTATTTAGTTGCCCAAGAGCTAACATTTCTTTAGACAATTTAAACACTAATTTAATTAAAAGTAAAAATGAAAAAGAAAAATGATTAAGTTGCATCAAACACTAGTGGGCCTGTTTGGGTTGGCGGTAGGAACAGTGACTTAAAAGCTATTTAACTTTAAAAAAAGCTCGGTAGGAAAAAAGTCAGGTTATAGATAATGATTTGTTTTTGGATTGATGGTGGTAGAAGTGGCGGGGCCCACGTCAAAAAGCTGAGAGCATCATGGAAAAATTTGGATTCGGAGCTTTTTCCGTAACGATTTTTTAAGCTTTTTTGACTTAAAATTAAGCCAACCATGATGGGCAATCCAAACGAAAAAAATTGGGCTTTTTTCTCACTGGCCGGTAGCTTAAAAGCCACTTTGAAATTTTTACACACTAACTTATTTGAAAAATAAGCCAACCCAAACAGGCCTAATATGTACCCATTATTTGTCTTGTATCACGTTGATTTTGTACTCCTTCAAAAGCTCTTGCTAATCCAAAATCTGATATTTTAGGGTTCATCCCATAATCCAAAAGGACATTGCTAGGTTTCAAATCTCTATGAATGACTCTAAGTCGGGAGTCTTCATGCAGATACAAAAGTCCTCTTGCAATTCCATTAATAACATTTAGTCTTCTTGTCCAATCTAGTTTCTTTCTATTTTCATCATCTGACAATTTTTTCCAAGAAAATATTTTTTGACAAAAGCATATGGGGGAGAAAGAAAAACTGTTAGTTGCTTTCTAAGAGATCATTTGAAAATTTTGTTGCATATATAATACTTAAAAAAACAAAATTTATAACTAAAATGTGATGTCATGACTTGTTGATGTCTAAATAATTGTTTATGAAATAGTTTTATGTTATAAAAGAAGGATGTTACAAAGATGAAATCATATACGTGCAAAACATATATATTTATGTGAACTACAACATGCTACTCACATATCTCATTATTACTAGTATTAGTTTTCAATTTCAAGGGATGCAAAATGCAGCATTGAAATGTTTTGTAATGCCAATTTTGTCATCATAACAAATGAAAAATATCTGTATCTAACAGATGTGTCTATATATAAAATATAAGACATTCAAAGTTAGTATGAATTGTCAAGAGATGAATAGCAATACAGATTGTACTGCACTATCAATATAATAAATTCTATAAGTGCAGAACATTCTACTTCAATGCTTGAGAAACCGTTTAGTGCATGTTTTCATTTGTATTATGCTAGAAGACGAGAATTATCAAGCATAATGTAGAATTCAATAGTAGTTAAAGTTTCTATAAGTAGGACCCACTGTTGTCAGCATCAAAGTAAACTTGTAAAGCAAAAGAATTACTAGGAGAGACATGAAGATCATGATGCAAGGATCCTCTAATGTGAAAAATAACGTTTGTTGGTTACATTGTGGTTTGTATGGGTTGCAACTATAAATTAACTGTCTGTATAGATGTTAACTCTCAAATATTCTTATTTTCATACTCTTTTTCCTTCATATTTTGAAAGGTGCAGTAGTGAAATAAACATAGGAAAATGCACATTCAAACGGTAATTACAATAACGTACACAAATCTAATTGCTCTTTTTACACAAATCTAATTAATGCTCTTTTTAAATGTGGCTTGATTTTGAAGTTGTAATGAAAGCCAAAGAATGGACTAATAATCAATGCAGTTAATCAATCCATTTATAGGAATGAATCAACAAAAAATTAATATCCAAATTATCAAGTAATTAAAGAACAAGAAAGCTAGACATAAAATATAATTGATTAATTATGTTACTCATTAAACCTTATATTTAAAAGATAGTATTGGAAACAAAAAAAGTTAATGGATACACATAATTTTATCATACTATCATACTAATCATACAAGTGACCAAGCAACCATGATTAAGACACATGTTAAACATACATATTTAAACTCATGCTCTAAGAAACATATTGTATACGTTCATGGTTGCTGCCCTATTAAGTTACGTTATCACTCACGAACACTAATTTTTAGTCATACAAAGAATAAAAGTGTAGGTAAAGAGAAAGAGAGAGAGAGAGAGTGTGTGTTTGGAAAACATACTGAAAAGGTGTGAGTCAAGGCTAGAATTTAACATGTACTCTAATACAAGTAGCTTTTCATTTTCCTCCATGCAGTAGCCCAAGAGTCTAACAAGGTTTCTATGTTGCAATTTTGCTATGAATATCACTTCATTCATGAACTCCCGTGAACCTTGACCTGAAGTTTGAGAGAGTCTTTTCACAGCAATTTCCTTCCCATTTGGTAGTGTTTCCTAATAAAAAGGTTGATTATACATTTAAAAAGAAATACTATATTTGACAAGGCTAAATCAAATACCCTATAAGGTAACTATATGATAAACAAGAAGTAAATATGGATTGAGTCGAGGTGAATATATATTACACTAACCTAATTCAAGCCCTATTTTCTTTTAGGGTGCATTTATATCTAACTCAAGCGCCATGTTTGGCTCAATATAGGCATATCTTTAATTGAGTTGAAACTAGCAAACACTAGCGAGGTTAATTAGGTCATTCAAAATAATCCTAGTTAGCTTTGAGTATTGATTGAACGATGTTTATATACTTTTCATTCAAAAGGAAAGGCTAGTTCTTTTTGGACTTTATTAGATCGTGTTGTTGTGGTTGAGCGTTGTTTCAGGCATGCTAGAATGAGTAATATTGTGTTAGGATAAGCCCAACCGTAATCCGGTGAATTTGATAAAATTCAGATATTGGGCATGACATCTTACATCAACTCAGATCAACTCATCATATTTGGACATCCTAAAATAAATGTGGTGAGAATTATATCAAGTACTCCATAAAATACCAGTAAAAAAAATTCCTTAATAAACCTCACTGTTGAATTTTATCAAATTCATCATTGGTGGATTAGGATAAACCCGATCTCATTTAAAGAAGTGGACCTTATTTTATAAATAAGCAAGACATATGGGTTACTAAATATGATATACTCCTTTTATTTGAAATAATAAAATAATAAAAGGAATCTTAATATCATATATGGTGTTTTGAAGAGTAAGTTATGGGAGTTGATTAATAAGGAAGGGGAATATAACTTCATGATGGTGACTGACTTCCATTTTTTGAAGTAGGCCCGGGAAGCGTTAGGAACATTTTAAGGCTAGGAAAATGAACCATTGTGGTTCTATCTCGTTCGCTGCAGACAATATTCGCTGCCGCGAATGGAACTGAACGCACGGTTTTTATAATTCGTGTTCAAATTGCGGCAAAAAGTCAGCTTGCCACGACAGAACGAGCGAAACACACTGTTCATTTAGGTGCTTTTGCCACGGTGAACACGCAATTATACGCCAGCCAAAGACTTAGGGGACGTGGCTTCTCCTTTGCTGGTCGCTTCCTATGCCCTCCTTTTCTTTTAAACTGCACTGTTTTGGTGTAAAATCTCATGTTTCTCTTTTTTATTTTATTTTTTTAAGAAAAACATCCATTGTCTTAAAGTATTTTTTCGGTTCCATCCAAAATTTTGAAATCATTTTTTCAACATCACTCAATATCCTAAAATGATTTTTGGTCCACATAGCATCCTTGTTTTAGTACCAACTAGTCTCTAAGACCCAATACACTAAAGTATTTTTTTTTCTATTATCCAATATCCTAAACTATTTTTTAGTGCATCTAGCACCTTAAAACATTGCACTAAAATTTTACTTTAAGATATTAAGTGTTAGTGGAAATATATTTTGGGTGCCATATGCTTAAAAATTAGTTTAGGAAATTGAGTACATCTAAAAGAAGGGTAAAGGATTTCTCTAATCATGGGAGATAAATTATCTCCAGTAATCCCTAAAACTACGTCGTTTTGGATTAATGAAGGGTATTTCTATAATTTTGCACCCTTCATTAATTCACTTAAAATTACAAACACACCCTTCATTAATTTAAAACGACGTAGTTTTAGGGGTCACTGGACATAACTTATTTTCAGTGACTGAAGAAATACTTTTCCCCTAAAAGAAATACTAAACTGTGCTGGGTGTTTGATACTGGTTGTACTAAAGAAAGATGCAGTCTCATAAAAACTTATCAAGGGTTCTTTTGAGAATCTCTGAACTTATCAAGGGCATCAATCCTTGTGGCGTTCTTGGGCTTATCAATTCTTTGGAATTGTGGCGCCTACCAGTTTTCGTTCGAAATTTCTTGGTTTCGTATCTCGTATTCCATTATCCTTTTTCGGTGTTTCTTGAGCCAAAATCGTGTTTGAAAGCGAACTTTCACCTCGTTTTGGAACGACTCAATTCCGAGGTCTGTAGCGTGAGATACGTTCGGTTCTTCTCGGACGCATTGCGAGGCTGAATTTACGTGCGAAATTCCTTTCCTAGTTGATCCAATCATCCTTTTCTTTCGGGGATCATATCACCAAGATCCACTTGAGATTTTCAATCCACTGTCTCCTTGTTTAACCGGGCACAAGAGAAAAGCCTTTACAACCTCACAAGTTTAGTCGGGCACTTGTGCAGCCTTTACAATCTCTTATCGAGATACTTCCCCTTGCACACGTAAGGATACAATTACACACTCGTACTCGGGATGATCCTTTCACTCGGACTCACTCCCCTTACAAGTTGTAATCGTACACCCACACTCAAAGGTTTCACAACCTTGAGATTTGATCACTAAACAGATAATCAAATAAGTGTTTAGACTCTCTCATAGAGTAGATGAATAATAATCTGAAGTACATAATCGATCATCACACTCTCTAATGAAAACTATATAATATTAAGAAACATAGTGTATATGAGATATTGAACTATTGACGGTGAAGTAGTAAAATCATTTCAATGGGTTCGTCGAGTCATTCATCAATCATCAATTCTTTCGGTTTGAAGACTTCGCAATTTATAGGTATTTGTGTTTCGACCGTTGCGAGCATTCGACCGTTGGAGATCAGTTGGAAGCAGCTTGAATGTGGCCGTTGAGTCTTCTTCAAAAATGTTCGTTGAAGCGTTCGTATTAATCCTCGTCAATGGTTCTTGGTCTTAGCAACATTCTTCATTCCTTTTGTTTTGACCGTTGAGAGATAGTATTTAATGCGCAATCGGAATATCGGTGGTAGCTTTACTTCGATCGAATATTGGTTTCGAGAATCTCACCAGTTTAGGTAGCTGCATTTAATGCTTCTGACACACGGTTTGCTTTATGCAAATCTGTTGTTAATCCATGATAAAATCATTTGAAACTCATTAGCAAATTGATTAAAAGCAATTAGAAAGAGTAATGAGTAATGATATGTAGAAATGAAATCACAATCAATGATTTAGGATTTTACGAAGTCAGAGATTCCAAAGCGGAGGTGACCTTGCTTGAGCATGGAGATAATGTGCCCGGGCAAGCTACTTCGAAGATTAATCACTTTCGTCAATGCTTGGGCAACCGAGGTGTAAGTATGTTGTAGACGGAAATCATCGTCTTATGCTTGGGCAACAATCCAATCTTGCTCGGGCAAGCTTGTCCTAGTGTGTTTTAAGAAAATGGTTTCTATCACTGATGCTCGAGCAAGCTATAGGAGGGTGCTCGGGCAAGGGTCAGCAGAGGCGAGAAGATCAGTTTAATCGATGTTGCTCGAGCATGGTTCTTCCTCTGCTTGAGTACCACTCTCGCTCGGGCATGCTTCATTGTGCTCGTGCAATGCCGAGACAGTACAACAAAATAGGTTTAGATACATGGTTGCTCGGGTAACCTTTTTCTTCTGCTCGAGCATGGTGCTCGAGCAAGTCTTCATCTCTGCTCAGGCAAGAGTCTTCAACTTTGCAAATTTGTTGCTTGTCACACTGATGCTTGAGCAAGCCATTTCCTCTGCTCAATCATAGGTCATCCGGAGGCTAAGAATGTGAAGAGAATTAGTCCGCTCGAGCACACTTTTACTTTCGAGCATGGTGCTCGAGCATGCCTTTTACATTGCTCGGGCATGACTCTTCAACACTACAAATTCCATGTTTAGCTCGATGATGCTCGGGCACCGAATGTCCGCTCGAGCATGACTCGTCCATTTCCACTTCTTCGCTTTGAGTCCAATGATGCTCGGGCATACCAAATTCTCTGCTCAAGCAAGCTTTTTGCCTTCGTCTGACTCGAAGCACAACGCATATGAACTTGAGGCAGTAATTCAACTCGACATGAATTGTTCTTTGATCAAGTAGACTGCCTTCAAATGTCAAACTCCTAGCTGCCATATATTATGTTCTTGTGCAAAAATCAGATTTTCAAGAAGTAAACTCATTGACAGTACAAGAAGCAATTTCCAGTGAGCATATAACGTCTTTGGTATAAATCCAAATTTAGCAAATCATCCCATTCCAGAAAGCTTTTCAAATATTCTTTCCATTTCAATAAGAATCAGCTCCAAGCTAGTTGTAGTTCGTCCATTAACATAAGATGAATGGAGATTGTTCTTGATCACGTTTTTGCAACATTCAATCGATTGTCAACTTCAAAACATCATATCTCCTTCAATTGATATTTTTTTATGTTCTTGATTTTTTTGGAAATGTATTTGAGTCTAGTTTCCAATGGCACCGGTTTCAACTCATTTGGATTTGTCATTTGTGAGATATGCTCAAAATATCGAAGCTGGGTCCTGATTGTGATGGTGATTTTTGTGGCAACTTGTAAAAATCATAGCTCTCTCATCTGAACTCCTGTGGGCATTGGGAGTCTAGTTTCATATGTCAATGATTTCACGTCAATCCAATTCTTGGTTTGGGAGGTATCGTTGAATTACCGAAGGTCGCTTAAACAGAAGCTGAACAGAGCAAGCTAAAGAATCGTTGTTGCTCGAGCAAGGGTGTTTTTATTGCTCGAGCATGAGCGGATTTCACGCCTGAATGGAGCTGGAAATGACCGTGCTCGAGTATAACATTTGTTGTGCTCGAGCATGATACTGTGCATGCGGAAAAAGAGCTGAAATTACATAAATGCCCTCCAACAAACCAATATTCATCCGGAAGCTTGAACTTGCTTGTTTTAACTCCAAATTGAGCCGTTCCAACTTCTATTTGATCACATAAATTTGAATATTGATATTCTCATGATATTTAATAAGTTCTTCTTTCTTCAAACTCCATTCTTGATCATTCTTCATTGTATTAAACTTCATATCTACATTAAATATAAAAATTAGTCAAAGTAGAAGATAAATGTAGTATGCAAGCTTTTTGCTCTGGATAATGGCATCTATATAAGACATCATCAAAACTAATCATATCTAACACTAGCATGTGTTATTTTTTAATCCCTTATAGACTTGTAGGTAACTTAAACCTCCATATTAATATGCCACTTTTCATGAGGATTTATTTGATTGCCTCTTCGAAATTGCTATGATTGTTTTACTGTATTGTGTTTCTTGCTCAAATTGTGCAACATATATTCTAGCTGCTTGATTCTATCAATTTTTATATGGAATGGGAATGTGAGCTGGTTCATGGAGGGTGGGAAGATTAAATGAGGGCAAAATGTTCATTTTGTAATTAGATTTAATATCACCAATGTCCCTTAGGACTTCAATTTAGTGATTTCAAGGGACCTAATTATGTTTATTTCTCTTGCTTGGGACCTGCACGTGATTTTCCCTATATTTTATCGATATTTCAAAATAGGTACTTAATTTTGAAAAACATCTTTAGTTTACTTCACGAAATAATTTTCATGTTATATATTTACTACCTCCTATATTTAATATAAGAGCCACACTATTACGCATTTATCTATATTTAACTATTTTTTTACCGATATTTAACCAAAGTAAATATCGAGCATTAAATATTTATATATATAACCATTTTTAACCGTTAAATATTGGGCACTGTATTTTATGGTTTTTCAAATACAACCGTTATGTCTAGGCACTATTACAAAAAGTAGATTTAACGACCAATAATAACATCCTTTTTTTATAACAGACGTTAAAAAAGTGGCGGTGGCATTTTTGGAATTTTGTCTAAAAATTCGACAACTAGTATAAAAATCCAGTCATTAAAAGAAAATATCAATGACTATTTACAGACATAAGTCATGTTAACTTAATCCTACAATGACTGTTTTTATTAAAACAATAGTAGAAAATTTCATATTATTATTTTTTTCTTGACGGCGGTATAAACGACTATTATATTTAGAATAGTTATGGTATGTACCAAACTTGTTGACGTAATCGCCACTTTTCCAATTATGAATGTGTGTGCCTTTCCACCCCTCCCTTTTTCTTTCCTCTACCCGTGCCTCTTCGTATTTCACCAATACGTACACTCCATTTTCTCGCACCCACAATGATTATCGCCGTCATCGCTCCACCCCGCGAGACGGCGAGGTGCGGCCATGTTGCCCCTCAACTTCCTTACCCCCGACCCTTACGTTGGATTCAGACTCCTCCTCTACTTCTTACACCTTCTCCTCACACCTTGAACGAATGGAAGCTCATAACGCCCCTTGGTTTCCCCAACCCTTTGCCTCCGCCACCACTAGAAAATCCCTTGCCCCGCCTCCACCGAGAAAATCCCTTGCCCCCGCCTCCACCGAACATCCTTTGCCCCCGCCACCACTAGAAAACCCCTTGCCCCTACCTCTACCAGAACACCCTTTGCCTCCGCCACCACCACCACCAAACAACCCTTTGCCCACTGCTTCGCCTACCAACCCGGCCCCGTTTCGACCTCGACGCGGCCACCATCATCACTCTCTCGATTCCATTTGTTCATTCCCTTCACGGACTTGATTTTAGACTCTTCCTCCCCGGAGGACATTACCACCCAGCGCTTCTCTTCGACGGGGTCCTCGGGGCACTTGCTCCGGTGTCCCTGTAACATCCTGAATTTTTATTTGGAACTATAATATTATAGGATAGATTAATTTATGATAATTGATTTATCATGTATTTAGTGTGAGTAAATTTTCTAAGGTTAGAATTTAAAATTTTCTATACATAAATATTATATTTTACTAATATAATAAATATATTATATAAAAATATATTATATAGTAGAAATGGAGAAAAGAGAAAAGGTGGCGGAAGGAAGAAAGTAGTAAAAGAAAAAAAGGAATATTAAATTATTTATGGCGGGCCCCACTACCTTATGAAAATTTAGGCAGGGGGTGCCTACCTTTGAAAATGGAGGGGGAGGCAATGGTGCCGTAAATTATGGGGGGTGCTGTTGCCGCCCATTGAAAAAGGGGTGGCGTATTTTTTTATAAATACCCCCACCCCAAAACACAGCACATACACACACACACTCTCTTTCATCGTCGCAGAGGAAAGCGTAAGAGAAAGAGAAGAGAGAAAAGGAGAGTAAGGTGGTAATTATTTGGGGGCCTTGTAGCGGCTTTTTGATGATTATTTGGGAATTAGCAAGTAGCAGTGTAACTCGAATATTCTTTCATATACTTGTGAATTGTGTATGATTGTAAATTATATTATTTTTATAGACTGAATTATGTGTATATGTATTATAATATTATTTTAATAAAAGCTAAATATTACAATTTTGTACCCACAGAAATTACAGTTTTGTACCTAGAAAATTACAGTTTTGTACCCACAAAAATTACAGTTTTGTGCCTATGAAAATTATAGTTTTGTGCCCAACTAAAATTATGGTTTTGCCCTTGAATTTCAGAAATGATATTTTAGTCCCGAATTTCAAAAATGACAGTTTAGTCTCGAATTTCAAAATGACAGTTTAGTCCTTCGATTTTCAAAAACGAAAAATTGGACCGATGAGTTTTATGAGATGTTTATTTTACCTTGTGATGATATTTTATATAAATGGAAGCTTGATTTAATATACTTTATTTTATTTATATAATTATCATGGTGGCAGCATGTGTGATGGGTTAGAGTAAGGAGGAACTTGAATGATAAGATTTGTTTATACCACCACTCGGTGCATAGTGGAAGGTACTTTTCAGGGCTCCATCTTCCATGTTTTCCTTTGGCCGGGATTGCATTGGAGTTGTAGGACATGTGACACCTCCTTAGTTGTTATTTTTAAGGAGGAGAGCCATAGTCCACACTTAAGCTCTATACCTTTAGCCGAGTGTATCTTAAGTTTTGGTGAGCTTGGAACCATCCAGTCAAATGAATGAGTTCCTATTGGACTATGTATTAGCCTATGGCTCCAGTCAGTGGTACAAGGGAGGACGATGATATAAGGGAGGCTGCATATTGCATTGTATATTTGTATAGTTCACAATTCGACATAATGATGACTACTTTTGTAAAATAATTTTGTATGAGAAATTATGGTATATATACAGATATATTTGAAGTCAACCCTACTTTTTGTCATATGTGATTTGTTGTGTATAGTAGAAACTTTTAGTAGTTACTGAGACATGGAATCTCATCCCATATTAAAATTTTTCAAGTGAATATCCTAGTAGAGAGCAAGGGAAGGCACCTATGGAGTGAGCATTGAAGGCTCTTTTGTACTCCTATAGTTTATATTATGTTATTTTATTTGTCATGAACCTAAGACTTCCGCTTTGTATTAAACTCTGAAACATTTTCGGAAATTTATTTTGATTATGTATTATGAAATTTTATTTTAAATGGCTATGTAATCTAATGATTTGGATATTAATTATCCCTGTTGAATATATTTTAAATATTTTGGCTAAGTTTTCGGGTGTTGAATTTGAGGTGTTATAGTCCCAGTCCCACCTAGCCGTGGTTGATGGTCCTCCTTGCTCCGCCCTGACATTTTTGGCGGCGCCCCCTGACACTTTTTGTTTTTATTTTATTTTCCTTTTATTTGGTCTTTTTTTTATATTTCCTTGTACTCGAACACTGACAAAAAAAAAAAATCCCTTTTCATTCTTTCTTTTGCTTAGCACTGTCGGCGCATCTCGTGTCTCTCTCCTGCTCTCGCTTCTGTTCTGTGTTGCTATATTTCTGTGCTTGCTGAATGTACATGCTACACACATGTGGTTTCACATTGACTTTTATCTTCTTGCTCCCTCTCAAATTTCCCCCTTTGCACTGATGACACTACAATATTTAAGTGTGGGGGAGGCATTAGGCAAACCTTGCTAACTAATGTGATGTGGATGCTAATAAATATATGCTGATTGTGTGTTGTGATTGCTAACTCATATGTTCAGAACCCATACTAGGCACTTTTGCAATAATGGGCCAATTTTAAACTTAACTTGTTTTATAGTGGAGTAGGATTAGCCATTTAAGCAAAGCAATTGCTTGAAGGAATATATAGAATAGAGTTGTCTTAAGGGATACAAATGTAAGCTTGGGAAACTATAGTACTAGGCTTGATAATGCATATGGTTTAGTTGTTGTTAGGAGAAATCCAGAGGACAAACCATATGAAAGGATTTTCGGTTTTAAATTTCTAATTTCAGTATGCATATTCTCTAGATTCAATACCCTCTTTGATTTGTCTTACTTCTTAGCTTGAAACCTCTATTTTGAGTATATTTGCATCTGAATGAGTCATTCATTTTTCAACCATTGCTACCCACTTTGAGCCTTACAAACATTGCAGCCACAAAGTCAGACAGGAAATGCAGTTGAGTTAACTTACTAATGTTGTAGCATGGTGGACAACAAATGAAATTGCTGACACATCAATGATTCTCTCAGGTGAATTTAGTTGTGAAAAAAAAGGTGAATAAAGAGAGCAAGAATAGTAGCAAATGAAGAATGTTGTAAGAAGCTTAAAAAGATGCATAATTAACAACTGTGTTTTTTGAAACTATACATTAAAAAAGAGGTGGCACATTTTTCACATTTTGTCTCAATAATCTGAAAGACGGAATATCACCAAGAGGAGGGTGAATTGGGGGATATAAAATTTTCTTTACAACAATGCTTTGTTAGCTGGTTGCAAAACAGGGATGAACAGAGTAAGGAAGAGAGAGATTGTACACAATGGATTTATACTGGTTCGGTCCAAATCCTTGACCTACGTCCAGTCCCCAGACTCTCCGGAATTTCACTAAATCGAATGATTACACACTCTGTAACTCACGGAGTAATTCTCTCACTAGAACTTACTCCCCCTTACAAGTTGTAATCAAGTAACCCAATCCCAAAGTCCCTATACTTTGAGATTCTTACAAGAAAGGATAATCAATAAAGCACTCTCTAAAAGAGAAGATTAATAAACACTGAAGATTGATATATCCGAAGATATTAACTCTTAGAGTGGAAACAGTAAATGCTTTTAATTGCTAATTGAATGCGCAGAGTTTCGGTGGTTGAAGACTTGGATGCTTCTGGCTTTTATAGATGGTTGCATTTAATGACCGTTGAAGATAGATTAATGAGCTGTTGTGATTAATGAATATGTCCGTTGAGTTTTGAAACGTTGCTCTGTCTCTTCATATTCTCCCGAAGTTAGCCGTTATTCTTCATTGACATTCTTCATTCGATTTGTCCGTTGAGACTCAGGTAGAATGTTGACTGGGAATGCTTGAAATGCTTTATGGTTGCTCAGAAGTTCATTTCCCACTTTCATGCTTCATTTTTGCTCAACCATTTAATGTGTCTGACATAATCTTGCTTTATGGAAATTTGATGTTTAAAACTTGTTAATCATATCTGAAACTCACTAGCGAACTGATTAAACTTGGTTAGGAATCATAAGAGACAATAATATGAAGTACCCAAGACATAACCAAGAAATTGCAGATTACGAGAACGAGAATTTCAAATTCTGATATAGGTGACTCGAGTTGCACAGAGTTGACTCGAGTCATAGTTCAAAAGCTTAAAGTCAGAGAGGAATTATCAAATGAGGTAACTCGAGTTATTGCTTAATGACTCGAGTTAGATTAGCAATTTTTTTCATACAGAGAGCAAAGTGAAATAAGTTGACTCGAGTTGTTCATGTTAACTCGAGTTAAACATGCAATTAAACTTTACACAGAAACACGTGAACTAGAGATGACTTGAGTTGTTCATAATGACTTGAGTCATATCAGCATTTTATATCAGTTGAAGCTCTCTGTCACAAGAATGACTCGAGTTAATTACCAAATGACTCGAGTCATATTAGATCCTAAAAAAGCTGATATCGCGATGTTCATTTTGAAAAGTGAAGTACAATCCTTGACTCGAGTTTCTAAGTGATAACTCGAGTTATATCCCTTTGAAATTTTGATTTTCTTAAAAGCATGACTTGAGTTATGGTTTGATAACTTGAGTTACTAAATCCTAAAATCATTTCTCAAGGATTCTGAGATGTTGAGTGGAGCTAAAAAAATTTGTAACTTGAGTTACATTTAGATTGAGTTATCTTGTCTTAGATTAATCTTCTCTTAGATTAAGAATTATTACAATGGTTTAGACATCATCAAAACATATAGAGAACTAACATAATCAAGGATTGATATAAAATGGCCGTTAATCATAATTAAAACGACAATTTAGAATAACATGAATATAATTAAAACTGGCAAAAAGTTTATATAATTAAAAAATATTCCAATAAAGATGAGAAAGAAACACGATCAAAATGAAGATAGAACAAGATGAAGATTAGAAATTAAAATATTTTTTTCCATTGATAAGTATTTTTACAAAAAATAGATTTAACGACACATAACTAATGACCGTTTACATTAAACCAGCCATAGAAAAAGAGGTGGTGGCATTTTTGAAATTTTGTGTCAATATTCAATGACTGTTTCATAAAAATAGTCATTTAAATTCAGACCAAAAAAGAATTCACGACAACTAGTTCCTCTAAAATTGTGGTTGAAACTGTTTTATATTATAAGTCCACGATGCATAATTAACAACAATCGTAATACAACGGATTGTTGAGTGTAAAAGGTCGTGGAAAATGTTATGTCTTCTATACCTAGGTCCAGGTTCAAACTGATTTTTTGCAAAGTTAACATAGGTAATGCTTCATTTTTCATTTTAAGAGGAAAAATCCATGAGTAACACTAACAACTATAATCTTCAATAAACAGAACATAATATCGAAAACCATTGACAGATGTTGTTGGTACAGGACCCCACAAGTCAATATGTATCAATGAGAGGTTTAGAAGCATGAGACTGAGAAGATTTAAAAGGAAGAGAATGAGACTTGCCAAGCTTGCAAGATCCACAAAAGGTAACTTCATTATTCTTAGTACTAAATTTCAAATTACAATAACTAATCACTTCATTTAGTACTCTATCATTAGGATGACTAAGTCTACAATGCCATAAATTAAAGTCCTACTAGAAGTAAAATTCTTTCATTATGCTGAATAATCAGCTTCTTTTTCAGCAACAAAAACTAGATCCATGCTGCCATCTGCTTTCTAATTTGAAACTCTATACATTCCTCCTTTGGTTGGCACCCCCTTCAGAATTATCTACCCTGTTTCCTGTTCCTTCATAGTAAACCCATGTTTTTAAACACAACATCAGCATTATTGTCATTAGCAACTTTATAGACACTTAGTAATGCCAGGAGTGTATAAAACATCGTTCAACTTTACTACTTTGTTAGGAATATTTGAGGCTATGGATGAGCCAAGTTTTTCTACCTTAACTTCATCACCATTACCAAAAATGATTGCCATCTTACTAGTAGGCTAAGTAGGATTTTCAATGCAATTTGTATCATTAGTCACATGACAAGTGGCTCCTCTATCCAATTACCATGCATCATCATTGATAGTTTCAGGTGTAGCCCATTAAGCTGAAAAATCAAAACTAGAACTAGAAACATTGTAAAAATTCTTAGTTTGCTTTTTCTTTACATTTAACGACAACAAATTGATGGCCATTTGTTTGAAACCAGTCATTAAAAAGAGGCCGTGGCATTTTTGAAATTTTTTCTCAAACTTCAGCGACTGTTGTACAAAGACAACTGTTGTATATGTAACATTCGATGTAATTAAGTTTAAAAATGATATCTTGGCTTATTTGATTGGTAGAGGAAAATAAAATTTAAATTCCCTTTTTAAATAGAATGTGGTAGACATTGAAGGAGATACTGTAGGTGATGTAATTAAATTACTTTTGAAGAAGAGTATTTTTAATTTATATTTTGATTATGGGTTAAGGTGCATTTTTACCAACAAACTATTAGAGAAAGAGCATCCATCACAAATATTAATTAAGCGTACCTTAAATACCAACAAACAATTAAAAATGTGCAGATTTGCAAATGACCTTTTACAAAGATGCAGTTAGCACAACGCCGTTAGAAAAAAGATAACGATTGTTATCTAAGGTGCAAATTGGCCAACGAACTTTTACTCCAGGAGCACCCAAAGACAAAATTCTTAATTTCACTAAATTAAATATTTTTTTTGTCAATTGTCATTATTCAAAATTACTTGTATAGATATATATGGACAAAAATTACTCATTTGCTAAAATAAACAAAAGGTTTAATGAAAAATATAATTATATGATTTAAATAAAACTCAAGGTGTCTTATAATTTATTATATATGTTAAACAAAAAAATTATATGATTAAATCTAAAAAAATCTATTATATCCTGAAAAAAATGGAATGAGTTTAATTTTTATTTTTATAAAAAGAGCTTAATGGATATCAATGTTGACACTTAATAATATAAATCCGCAACTTGATGATATTTTTGTTAATTAAATGATCTATTGATTATATGAATATGAGACTTGTTGAAAAAAATTAAAAAAGTCCCATAAATAATTTTTTGAGGCTATTCCAAGATACTTAATTAATGACAATTTTTTTTTTCAACAAGTCCCACATATTGATATAATCAATAGATAATTTAATTAACAAAAATATCATGAAGTTGACAGATTTATATTATTAAGTGTCAACGTTCATATCCATTAAGCTCTTTTTATAAAAATAAAAATTAAACTCATTTCATTTCTTTCTGGATATAATAGATTTTTTAGATTTTTTTAAATTTTATTAACATTAAATGAATTTTTTAACTCACATAAATTTCTTCTAAAATAAAAATAAATCATATATATTTTTTGTTTAACATATATAATATATAAGAAATTATAAAACACCTTGAGTTTTATTTAAATAATATAATTATATTTTTAATTAAAATTTTTGTTTATTTTAGCAAATGAGTAATTTTTGTCCATATATATCTATACTAGTAGTTTTGAATAATGACAATTGAAAAAAAATTTAATTTAGTGAAATTAAGAATTTTGTGGTAGGAGCTTGGGTACTCTTGGAGTAAAAGTTCTTTTGGCCAATTTGCACCTTAGATAACAGACGTTTGCACCTTAGATAACAGGCGTTATCTTTTTTCTAACGACGTTGTCTGATCGCACCTTTATAAAAGTTTATTGGCAAATCTGCACATTTTTAATTGTTTGTTGGTATTTAAGGTACGCTTAATTAATATTTGTCTTGGATGATCTTTCTGTAATAGTTTGTTGGCAAAAATGTACCTTAACCCTTTGATTATTGGTCCTTCTCCATAATTACATCTTATGCTCTAGGCCCTTTTATGTAATTTTACCTAAATAATAATTATGAAACGACATGCTCATCTTATCCTGTACAAATACAAAAGAACATTATAATAATAAAAAATATTTACACAGTTGAAGACTTAAACGATAGTTCATTAGATTAACATGAATATAATTAAAACTGGCCAAAAAAATTATATAATTAAAAAAATATCCCAATAAAGACGAAAGAAATGCAATCAAGATGAAGATTAGAAATTAAATTTTTTTTTTTTTTTCATTGGTAATATTTTTGGGTTGCATTAGTACACGTAGATAAAAAAATTACACAATTCGTAGTAAAAAAAAAAAACCCCCTCAATCTTCCTCCATATCAGCGGAGGTGGAGGAGGAAGAATGGGAAGAGGGGTTGTCCTACAGATTATATTCTAGATCAAGTGCGTTGAGTACATGGCTGAACTTTCTGTTGAGAGTATGCAGAAGGTTGAACAATTGACTGAGGTTTTGATCAATATGATCCACCCTTGCATGCAGCTGCTGAAGAAACTGTTTGGCTGAAGGTGGTGGAGGAGGTGGTTGAAGTTGTAGAGGAGGAGGATGAGGAAAACGAGGACGAACAGAGTCAGAACTCAGTGATACTCTAGAAACGAGAGGAAGGGCAGATGAATATGACGAAACTGAAGGAACGAGGAGCTTAAATACATAAAGACAGATGAAGGTTAATTAATTACAATTACTGAAGTGGCCTCAAAATTCGAGTAGATGGATAAGTTTACTTGGAAGTTGAAGAGAATATAAAATATTAAACATCGAGTATAAAGAAACGCTGTATCTGGAAAAAAAAAGTTGTACACCGGTTTTTTTTATCACCGTCCTTCTATCATGTTTTGATATGATATTTATAACGACGGTTCGTATTATATAACGGTCGTGGATATATTTAACAATTGCTATAAATAAAATGGACATTAAAAACTGTGTATAATTAACGGTCATGTACTAATTAACGACTGTTATATATAAAACAGACATTTAAATTAATTATCCCAAACTTTACACGATGGGTTTTATGAAAAAGTCATGGTATATATCAGTAAAACCAATTACATATTTTTTTCAGATATCGTCATGTCTTTATACTCTATATTCAATGTTTAAGAGTCTCTTCCATTTCCAAGTAAACTTCACATCGTGTCTTTATACTCTGTGTTCAGTGTTTTAAAGTCTCTTCCACTCCCAAGTAAACTTTCCAACTATGCGTCTCCTCGAATTCTGAGGCCACTTTAATCCGTTAAGTGTTGGTTTGTTTGGTAGGTGTTTGATAATTGGTCATCAATTCATTTAAATTTGAAGCTTAGTTGTGTTCTTTGCTGGTTTGATGACTTCTTTTTGTTACCGAATAATCAAATCTTGACCATCTCAATGACATTAATTCCATGAATCTTATGAATATAATGCTTCAAGTTAAGTCTTTTTGTTGATCAATTAAGACTTACATACATATATTTGTGATAAGGAACAACACTAACAAAGATTGAAAATTCTCTTACACAAGGAACATGCAAGGTCGGCCTTCTCTATCAGAGAAAAAGGATGAGAAATATACATTGTGGCTCAAGGCATCTCGTATCTTTGGTCTCAACAAGAAACCTATATTTGCCTCTTTTTAACAGATCCATCGTAAGTTGTTTTGGCTCAAGGCTCAAGACATTAAAAAGTGTGTATAATTAACAGTCATTTACTAATTGATGACTGTGATATATAAAATAGACATTTAAATTAATCATCATAAACTTTACACGACGGTGTTTTATGAAACAGTCGTGGTATATATTAATAAAACCAATTACATATCTTTTCAGATACCGTCATCTCTTTATACTCTGTGTTCAATGTTGTCCATTATAACCAATTACATATTTTTTTCAAATCTATATGGGAGCCAATAAAGAATAAGATTGTCCATTATAACCTCATTTTCTTCTTGTAGCATATCAAGCTGCAGTAACAATGAATCAACTTTAGTATAAATCGTTTAAACATTGCAATACAAAATCCATAAAAGGTACAGTTTATAATACATAATCCAAATTGATCAAGTAACACCTTTGAAGCACATCTCTTTCCTTCTTTCTACCAGGGTAAATAATAGCAGTGAGTGTTGGAGAAAACCTATATACAAGAAATGAAAATATAAGATTATACTACAAAACCATGAAAAATATAATTGCTGGGAGTTCAAATTCTATATATATGATATTCACCAAGAAATTTCACTCATTTAGTTATAAAGGGTTCATAGAGGAAAGAACTCCTAAGAGCAGAAAGAGCTCATACATGTATTGACAAGTGGAAAGTTGAAGCAATATCAAATGAAAGACATGTTATTATTTAGGTGTCCTAGAGACAATCTGCAAAAAAAAAAAAAAAAAAGATTACCACCATTTCTACATTGTAGTATTTCATTATTAATAAAATAAGAAGATTTTATCTTTATTATATTTATGTCTCGCCTTTATTTTAAGATAAATATGTGTTTGAAGATAAAAGCCCTATGAATAGAACATGTGTTAATCTTGAGGATCAATGATGATGAGAACATGAGAACACTGGATATCTATTTCCTAAATCTTGTTCCTAGTCTTGAATAAACAAGAAAGGGCATTGATGATCTCAATAAGACTAGTATGGCATCATCTACATGTACAAGATACAAGGTATGGACCTCATGGAATACAGGCATGGTGATGCCTTAGTTGATGTCATGGGTAGATTTGTTAGAGAGATAGCATCGAATAGACCACCGACCGACTCCACAAATATTCATTATAGAGAGTTGTTAGTAAATAGGTGTCATAGAGACAATTTGCTTTGACAGAGGAACACCTTTTTCGATTTAGCATTTTATGATTTATGTATTTGAGCACATTGTATTTTTATTATATTTATGTCTTGCCTTTGCGTTAAGGTTAATATGTATTTAAAGATTAAAAAAAACCCTAGGAATAGAACAAGTGTTCACTTGAGGATCTATGATCGGGATCATGATCATGAGGACTTGAGAACACCGAATCTCTATTGCCTAAAACTTTTTCCTAGTCTTGAATCACCAATAAAGTACATTGGTGATCTCAATAAGACTAGTACGACATCGTCTACTTGTATAGAGATGCAAGGTAGGGACCTCATGGAATACAAGTATGGTGATGCCTTAGCTAATTTCATGGGTGGATTTGTTGGAGAATGATAGCACCGAACAGACCCGCCGAGAGACTCCAGAAAGATTTGTAGAAAGTATCATTGGATATAAAAGTCTCTCAACGTTCGGTAGTGCAAATCGTTCTAGATTTAAGGATGTCATTGAGCACTGTGTCCTAGGGTCATACTTTGACTGTACAAATCTATTTTCCTGAGAATAGGGAGAACACTGTACTCTTGGGTATGACTGGAATGCATGAGTGTAGATAGACATGTCGAAAGGACTCACAGTCCCCTACAAGGGATTAGTCGTTCACAGGATTGGTAGGGCTTGGATGACTTCTAGTTGACTCGATTTATGCATAGTAAGTGATCATGAAGAGTCATGATCCATCTTAGAGTCAATAGAAGAAGATTCCTAGTTCTGTAAAAAAGCTATATTTAGTCAACCAAGAGAGATGATACTCTATCTTTACTATCATTAAATGTGAATGACATAGTGAGGGATGAAGCCGGCACGATATCCAAATTAAAAAAGGTAGATCACTTGATCAACTCAATTAATTATGGGGCCACAGAGCATTGCTAGTGTCTTGTGTGGTCATTAGATAACTTGGGCCCATTAAAGGAGTTTGATTAGTCCAAGGTTTATTTATATCAATGATCTATTGGGCTTAATAGGTCACACACAGAGGTTATTCTTGATTGCTTAAAATTAGCAATCTTGGGCCAATAATTGTTATTAGGCTTTCTCAATAGAGTAGGTATATTTAGGTTGGAGTTGGACTCCAAACCCAATATATTAAAATGGCGCCATATATTGTTATCTAGTGGAAAATTAATTTCTCCACTAATAAGCCCAAATATGTTAGAAGACCAAACGCGATCTTAGGTCATTTTGAATTTGAAATTTGAGATTTAAATTTGAATTTGAAATTCAAGAGATTAGATTATAAAAGATAATTTGGAATTATCTACTATAAATATATGTCCAATAAAGATTGGATAAATAAAGAATTAATTAAAGATTTGGATAAGATCCATTATCTTGAATTATTAATTCAAGAATTAATTAAAGATTTGGATGAGATCCATTATGTTGAATTACTTAAAGATTTGGATAAGATCCATTATCTTGAATTATTAATTCAATAATTAATTAAATATTTAGATGAGATCCATAATCTTGATTAATTGGATAGTACCAATTAATGGGCCACAATTCTTTAAATTAAGTTTTGACCGTGTAAATTATAGGATCATGAATCTCATAATTTTCGACCATAACTAGAAAGAAATTAGGGAGTAAGCCATGGAAAAAGGATTTGAGATTTTATTAGTCTTATCTTTTGCGGCTAAGTTGGTGGACCTAGGATTTTAACCATTAGAATAATAAGATATAATTATCTTCTAATTTTCGGTTATAAAAATAGGGATCTAGGTTTTAGCCGAAAGGAAAATATAATGCAACGCGGAGTCATATATTTTCACGGCATTCTTTGAAAGATCTAGAGAATTGGCCGAATTAGATAGCTCATAAGGAGCCATTGGAATTCTCGGCCAAAGCAACCAAGAAAAGGAGCCATCCAAAGAGAAAGAAAACCCAAGAATGTTGAGTCCTCAACCTTGCATCGCCTAACAAGCATCCAAGGAAAGAGAGGAATCAAAAAGAAGGAGTTCTCAAGGCAATCAGGAGATAGCCGTGTGGATCAACGTTAGAAGATGTCATGAACTTTGAGGTCTTCAGTGATCTAAGATAATGCTAAAACCCCTCATGTATTTTAATGGATACATCCTTTCCTAGGAATATCTCATGAGCACCTGTAAGAGTTACGGGAATCACATGATCAATATTCCTGGGAATATCCCATGAGTATTAGGATAACTCATGAGCACTCGGAAAGGTTACACTCATATGTTATAATATTAAACTCTATGAGCACCTGTAAAAAGTTAGAGGTTCTCACAGATTAACTTATTTAAGTAACTCACGAATACCATAAAAGTTATGTTTTCTCATGAGCATTCGAAAAGGTTACATTCTTATGTTATAATATTAAGCTCCATGAGCACCCCGACAAAGTTCTCATAGATTAACATATTTAAGAAACTCATAAGTACCGTAAAGAGTTACAGTTATAAATTCCGTTGCAATTAAGGAAAGACAAAAAAAATTTGTTTTTCCTACTCATGATTTTGCTCTTGAATGTCAAGCTGCACCCAAATTAAACCAATAAAAGTATCATTAGATATGTAAAGTCTTTCATCCTTTGGTAGTACGGATCATCCTGGACTTAAGAATGTCATTGAACATATGCTGGGATTACTGTAGCCTTAGACTCACTGTCCTTTTGCTGTAGCACTGGCAGGTGCTGTTTTGATTCATGGACTTCCTTAGTGGTTTCTCATCCTTTCTTTGTCTGGCCCGATACTGGTTCGTTGTTCTCAATAGGTCTTTTTGTGACTTTCATTGGTTCCACATTTTATCCGCATCTTATTTCAATGGCTTTGACTTGTTCTTTTCCATGGTTCATAAGGACTTCAGTGTCGTTAGGGAGAGAGTCTGATGGTCTGATGGTGAGTTATTGAGTGCTGTAGCAAGCTGTCCAACTTGGTTCTCAAGATTGCAAAGGGATACTTGCTGGCTTTGTATGATGGCATCGTTCTTGGCTATATACTCCTTGAGTAGGATTTCCATGGAAGATTGAGGGTTTGAATCAACACCTTGTTTCCTTGCTTGCTGGTTGAACCCTTGTGAATTTGAGGATCGATTGGAGTAAGAATGCCCTACTGAGGGACCAGCTGGTGGTTGATTCTGTGAATTTTAAGAGAAATTCGGGTGTTGTCGCCATCCTGGATTGTATGTGTTGGAATATGGATTGTTGGCGTTGCTGCCCTATTGTAGTTGTTCACATAGTTGACAGATTCTGGGTTAACAGAGCACTGAGTGTAAGATTGCTTTCCACCACAGTACACATAGGCTACTTGAGCGAGTTGCATTGGCGAGATGTTAGCAGGGAGATTCATTAACTTGATTATATTAGTCACTGAAGACACTTGAGTAGTAAGGGATATCACAATATTAAGTTAATGAACTTTGGCTACTAGTTTGGAAGGAGGGAGTCGATCTGCTGGCCACTAGTAACTGTTCATAGCCATACGTTCCAAGAGCTCGTGAGCTTCATCGTAGGATTTTCTCAGGAGTAAGCCATTTGTAGAGGCATGAATTATTGATCGGGTTTGTCCATCCAAACCTTTGTAGAAGGTTTCCAATTGCACCTATTCAACTAGTCCGTGTAGTGGACATCTTCTGAGTAGGTCTTTGAATGGTTCCCAAGCTTCATAAGTAGATTTGCTAGGGCACTGTCAGAAGATGATGATGTCTTCTCTTAGCTGGGTGTTCTTGGTTGGTGGGAAGAATTTGAGTAAGAATTTGCTACCTAGGTCGTTCCAGGAGGTGATTGAGTAGGCAAGTAGAGTGTTCAGCCACATTCGAGCCTTGTCCCTGAGTGAGAATAGGAACAATTTGATTCTGAGGGTATCGACTGTCACTCCTAGAATGACCAAAGCATCACAGATCTCCATGAATGATTTGAGATGCAGATAAGGGTCTTCTAATGGGAGTTCACCAAACTGTCTAGCGGAATTGAGCATTTGGAACATGACACCTTTAATTTGAAAATGTCCAGCAGTAAGGTCAGGGGTTGTGATGGCTGAGTTGAGTTTGGTCAGGTTGGGAACTCCAAACTCCTGATGGCTTGGCATAGATCAGCTTTATGATTCGGCTGGTGAGGGATTTGGTTGTCCTCATTGAGCATGTGTCGCTCTTCACGATCCATATATCGATTAACTTGCATATCCGCCATGTGTGCAGAGTCGCTCAGGTGACTCCTTCACCTCTACTTTCTATGCCTTTGTATTTAGGTTCATTCGATTTCTTTATCGTACGACTCAAGGTCAGCAGAGGGTGAACCACGCATACACTATAGATTGTTCCTGAAAATCAGAGAGAGAGAGAGCTTGGTGAGGTAAAACACAATTTATTGGAAAGAAACTTACAATCATAAAGGTATCTGCAGTCCTCGACAACGGTGCCAAAAACTTGTTGGTCGATTTCCTTGAGGTAAGTGAACCAATCAAACAAATAATAAAGTGTAAGTACAGTTATCATCCCATAGAAACTGTTGATACCTAAACTCATGTCTGTTTCTTGTGATAGTTGTTTGTAATAAAAGTATGGTTGGTTTGTTTGTTTTTGCTATTACTAATGAGAGGTAAATAAATGATTGGAAGTCAGAGGAAGATATCAGTTTAAAAGTAGGCTAAGTTCAGATTTCATCCTAACTCGTATTACTCCCCAAATTTACATGCAACGCTTTGCTATGGCAATTATGCTACACAACTTCCGCAATGCTGCAACGAAACCACCTTTCATAACGTTATTCAGATAACCCACCACTATTCTATACAAAAGTGTCTGCATTCTATAAGTACAGTCCTCGCTCTACTTCTTGTAGAACAAAATATCACCAAGAGAGGGGGGGAGTGAATTGGGGATTTAGAAATTGTTTTCGAAAGCCTATGAGATTAGCGCACAATAATAGAGTATAACAAAGAGATGAAGAGAAAACTTGACACAGATGATTTATATTGGTTCGATCTCAATTCTTGATCGACGTCCAGTCTCCAGATACTTTAGGATTTCCACTATCACTTCAATTGATTACATACTCTGACTTGAAAGTAATCCTCTCACTAAGATTCACTCCCCCTTACAAGTTGTAATCAAATAACCCAGTCTCAAAGTCCCACAACTTTGAGTTCTTACAAGAATGATGATTTAGTAATAAACTCTCTAAAAGAGCAGATTGATAAACACTGAAGATTATATATCCAAAGATATTGCACAAATGAGTGAAATAGTAAATGTGTATTGATCGTTTAAACGTTTTGTGTTTCTAGTAGTTGGAACGAAATGAATGCTTTAGCTTAAATATGATAAGGGCAATTAATGATTGTTGGAAGCTTTCAATGCACTGTTGAGAATAATGAATATAGTCGTTGAGCGTTGATGTGCGTTCATTACTCTCGTAGCTTAATTGATTCCGTAATTGCCGACATTCTTCATCGACATTCTTTGTGTTCTTACCATTGGATGATCTGGCACTCAAATAAGGAAAGAACCCATAAATGCCTTTTGAATGTGCAGAGAATGATCGACCAAATCTGTGCTTCCTTTTCTGAACCAGCATTTAATGGTTATGACGTAATCACTTGCTTTTTTATTAATCTTTAGTTACTCATTCACCTAATCATATGAAACTGACTAACAAACTGATTAAACATATTTAGGAATAATAGTGAGTGATGATATGAATTATATAAATCATACTTGAAGATTTAGCATTTACAAAGACGATGATTGAAAACAGAGATTGGTTACACTCAGTTAATTTCAAGCAACTGGAGCCGATAAATCGAATTAAGCATTCTATGCTCGAGTCACTCGATTATCTTCTTTGAAAATAAGTTTGAAGTTTAAATGAAGATATCTTTGTATGACTTAGGCTAGAGTTTAAAATAATTAGCTCAATTTTATGACTCGAGTCAATCAAGGTTAGCTTCGAGTCAAGTTCTTCTTTCACAAATGAACTTTGAAATAGCATTTTGAAATTGGTTTGAAATCGTGCCACCTCGAGTCATTAAGTGACTAACTCGAGTTAACTAATTCATTTGAAAAATTGATTACAAAGGTATGCTCGAGTTAGAGAGTGCTGGGTCAAGTCAGGGACTTCTATTTTGAAAATAAGTTTAAGTCCACAAAATATGACTTGAGTCAAATAGCATAGTTTCGAGTCATTATCATTCCTTAAAATATTTCACAAGAGCTTATGACTCGAGTTAAGCATGACTGGCTCGAGTCAATATAAGTTTAAAATACTTTGATAGCTCTCTGTCTTACATTGACTCGAGTTTTACAATCAGAAACTCAAATCAAGTTGAGTTCAAATATTTTAACAACTCTCTATCTTGAGTTAACTCGAGTTTTGTAACCTAAAACTTGAGTCAATTTAACAGTGGTTTGACAATAAGTTTCTAGTTTAAGTTTAAACAAGTTAAGAGCATTTTGACTTAAACCATTAATTTCATTCTGTTTACAATTGTCAGTTATTATCAAAACACAGAGACCTAACACTTCTCCCGTATTCCTATGGAGATTTTCCAGTTTAGACTGCCAGTTTAAACCTAAGTGTTCTTAGTTATGAGCCGTAGACCCATTCCTGGAGCCTACAATTTAGGTCGACCCCTGCACAGCTCATCTAGCACACGCTGTCTAATAGAGGTTTAACCTTGACACCCGACCAGTAAGCCGAGGCCACTGATCTAGCCCTTAGCGTCTGCTAACCGACTGTGTTAAATTACTGTTAAACAAATTGAATATATTAAATAAACAGCTTAGCAAACTGGGTTCATTTTACAACTTAGAAATCCATCCTCACTCAGCCGTTGGAAGTTTAGTTCATGACTGATAAGGGAAACACAAAATAGAGTAATGCAGAACAACTTATGGAAACAATTGCGAAAATAAACTAAAAGAAGAAAATAAAGGAGCTCGTCAAAATGATCGATGGCGTAAGGAGCGTCCTGTCACGCGACATCTTTACGTCTTTTACAGTCTGCCTTGCTCCAGGGAAGAGTGTGTTTCGTATACAATTCTCTCGATCAGTTGTTCTATCGTTCCTTCAGTATGAGTCTAGTCGGATTGGAATTGTATTGACTGCTCTGACTCTCACGACTTTGATTATCCCTTACGTTTAGCTATGCTTTCCTCTTATAGTCAGGTCCATTCGCATCGTACGTCTAGGAACTGGGCCTTCCAATCCAGTTCATTGATTCTCTTTTGATATTGCGGGATTCTTCAAATCTTTCATTTGATTCTCTGCATCTTCTGATTCAATCTTAATCAATTTAGCCGCCGTCTAAACGTCAGTTTGGATGACGTGTATTAATTTCCCGAAAACTCATGAGGAAAGTTCGAGTGTAGTGCATAATTCCTCATCACTTATGATGCTACAACATAGGGGTCACATTGTATTGCTATTACAGATGTGAGCATACCATATGCTATAACATTGTATAAGCTTCGTTATGTGCTTTCACAGTAAACCATAAAGTGGCCATTTTCTTATGCACATGAGCAGGATAATGAATGATGTGGATGCAACAATTTGTAGAATATATCCTCTATTTCCCTATGTGCATGATTTCTTACATATTTTATTAGATATAATACAAATAAGCTCAGATTTATCATTCCAAACAAGTCAAAACACAAAGGGAAAACATGACATAAATACGACTCATCAAGGGTCTTATGAGGTCATTAAATAAATTGAGCCTAACAGATAAATGATTGATTCAATCAATCAATAAAGATATGATGTGACTCATCATCAATCAAGATATGAATTTAATTCATTATGATTTGGAGTTTCAAATTCAAGCTTGCATTGAGCATTTCTTGTAAGCACTTAAATTAGGGTTAAACTCTTATAAAGTGCTGATTTTTGGGTTAAACTCTAGAGAGAAAAACAAGACAACAATTTAATTGGTGTGTGCCACCAATTGGAGAAAAGGTAAGTTCTTGTTCATCCTATCTTTAACCTAATTCCAAGAAACCATCACCTTCTTGAAAAGTGACAAACCTAAGGAAACAAAAAATGTTAGAGGATATCAACAACATTAAAGTCTTCAAGTGATCTTAAGTAATCCTAATCTCCAATAGTCGTTTTATCAAGTTATCCTAACCCCAATAGTTGTTTTAACGAGTAATCCTAAAACTCATGAATATCATAAATTGTTACAAATTCTCATGAGTGCCGTAAAGAGTTACAGATTAATGATTAATAACTAATTAGCATAATGAGTTACGGTTAATAATTCATGAGGACCGTAAGGAGTTACGAGTTTCTGCAACGATTAAACAAAAGTTTTGTTTTCAACCTCATGAAACCTTGTATGAAAGTTGTGTAATAGGAAAAATTAACCATCTAGGCAGGCCAGCAAGTGAATTCTTCTTCCTGTGCACCTACCTATGCAGCCTCTGACAAACAAATCTGCCACTGGCGAAGTTGTAAAGGGAGCAATGAAATTGAAGAGGAGCGTAAGTGTAGTAAGGAGGTGTCACCGACGAAGGTTGGTGAGTCAACAAGGTTTGGATTATCGCCAGATGTAATGAACGATAGCAACAACACTAGTATCTCGAGGAGGTGTCTCCGATGGAGGTTGATGCGGTTCGAGAAATCTGGAGAGTGATCACTCCTTGGGAATTTGAAGACATTTGGGATTTTTTTTAAAAAAATAACGGTTAGATTATATTAAAACCAATGGTCACGATTTCTCTCTTTTATGGAAGCGTGTGTTTTAAGGAGAAGCATATAAAAGATGAGCACATAATGTGGACTCAAGAAGAATTTGACCGGTGGTGTGATTAGAACTCGAACTGAGGTTTTTGATGTCAAATCGATGACATTCCAACCTTACAAAGAGGTTTTCGGCTTGCAACGATTCCTAGTGCGAGCTCATCCATGGAAGGTGCGCTTATGAAAAAAAAAAGTAATAATGGAAATTTTGCTTCAACCCCCCAACCCCAATCGTGATAACTGATAAGCTACCAAGGCTATATATGAAAGAAGTAACTTTTCAATGGGAAGCCCAATTAGCTTAAAGATATACCAAAAGTGGAGGACCCAAGAATTTTAATGATGGATGGCGAAAATAAAAAATATTATATCATACATAAAAGTACTTGAAATACAATGTAGGAATTTGCAATACAGTTTCGGATAATAGAGCATTAATTATTAATAATGAATGGTGAATAGCATATCATTGCACCTCCCGACGGGGGCGAGATCCAGGAATTTATAGAAGGGGGCACCATTGGCGGGGAATGCGGGGGTTCGCGTCCGAAATTTTTTTACGGTAAATGCATTAAAAAATAAAAAAAATATAAAGGGAAAAGCAAGACTAAGTACACCATATATTTTAATAACAAAAGTATATTACAATAAAAACAATTACAACGTCATCCTTCTAGGCTTTATTTTTTGGAATTCCATCATAATTGCCTCATTATCAATACTATCAAATACATCTTTTTCAAAATAAGACACTAAGCAATCATTCAACCATTCATCCCCCATCCGATTGCGAAGTGCGTCTTGATGTATTTCATAGCTGAAAATGCTCTTTCCGCGAGATGCGGTTGCATCGGCAAAGTCAATGCTAACTTTACAAGTAAATAAACCAAAGGATACACAATATGTTTTTTCTTTTCAACCATCCTCTTGGCAAGATCAGCTATTCCTTGCAAATTCAAAAAATCGGGATCGATTGCACATCAACAATATATGTGTCGGTGATATTCAAGCATGACAAAATCAGTCACATCAAAATCTGAAGGATATTAGCCAGCAAATTCACACAACTTATGTTTGTCAAATGCCGAGAAAGAGTTGCACAGATTTAAACATGCCATGCATTCCAGTAAATTCGAACTAACTTCACTAAAACGATCATTCAACTCTTGAAGTTGAGTGTCTATCACTGCATAAAATATGTCAACCTTAAAGTGATGCAGATGAGTAACTGGGCCTCTACGTTTTATTCTCCCTTGTACTTGTAGTACACTATCCATATCAGGGATATCTATATCATGTTTTATACAAAAATCAGAAGTCTTATGAAATAGATTATCTCACCCATCATCTCTCATCTTCAGTAATAACACCTTTGAAACTTTTACAAGAGTCATAGCCTTTGAAGTGCTTGTGACAACTCATTCGTTATTGCTAAGACCTTGATCATCAAGTGCAAAAGAAATACAAACTCAAAAGTTTCCATATGCATCATAAGACCAGAGGCTTCAGACCTTTTTGCATGCATAAGAGTTGTATAATCTTTTATAATTTCTAGCACATCAAGCACAGGATCAAACAATGAATACAGACTTACCAATGATCGGTAATGTGAGCTCCAACGTGTGTCCCCTGGTCGTGACAAACTCATTTCTTGATTCAAGCCTTTCCCTGAATGAACATCATCGCTTACAATACTTTTGACCAATTCTTCCAATTGGTTTTTTCTCAAAATATCTGCTCTTTTGCAAGAAGCACCAACTACATTACACACCAACGGTATAAAATTAAAGAAGCCAGTCAATGCGTAAACCTTTTTGGCACAAGCTACTAGAGCTAACTGAAGTTGATGTGCAAAGCAGTGAACATAATAAGCAGAATTATTTTCATCTAAAATCAAGCTTTTCAGACCACTAAATTGACCACTCATATTGCTTGCGCCATCATAACCTTGACCACGAATCTTTGTCAAGCTCAAGCCATTTTTGGAAAAAATCAACTCAATCAATTCTTTAAGTGAACTAGCTGTAGTATCTGAAACATGAACAAGACCAAGAAAACGCTCAATAATGTCATAGTTGCAATTCACATATCTTAAAACAATGGCCATCTGTTCTTTAATTGATATATCACGAGCTTCATCAACTAGTATAGAAAAGAAATTATCCCCAATATCTGAAATAATAGCTCTAGTAACTAAACTAGCAGCAACATGTGTAATATCTTTCTGAATTGAGGGAGCTATCATTTTGAGATTCTCTGGGGCATTATTCAAAGAAACATTATTTACTTCCTCATTGCTTTCACAAAGGAATTTTACAAGCTCCACAAAATTTCCCGATTCATTGAAGCATTTGTCTCATCATGTCCCCGGAAAGCCAAACCTTGTCGTATGAGATATCGAATACATCGAATAGAACCATTCAGACGAATACGATAATCTTGTTTGGCTTTGTCTTTGTCAGAAATGTCAGACATAACAGTGTCAATATGTTGGTTTTGATTCATCAAATCTTTTGCAGCACTAAAGCACAACCTATGAATGCTTCCAACATTCCCAACATGTTTAAGAAGTCGTTGTTTCTCCTTCCAATTGCTAAATCCTTCTCCCATAAATGAATCCCGACCACCCCTTCCATAACCATGCTCACAATTAAATAGATAACAATGCAAGCAAAACACAGCATCTTTTGATTCACTATACTCCAACCAACTGCCAAACTCATTGTACCATTGAGGATTGAATCTACGCATTTACGCCCAATTAAGGATTGAGGAAAGTTCTCAAGTTTTGGTTGACAAGGACCATTCGTTAGATAAATTCTTCGAATCATTTCCCTTTCTTTAGCACTCTTTGCAAGGCTCATAATAGGAAGTCTTTTACCCGGATCAGGAACATACAAATCCGGTGGACCTTCTACTATTGGTTTGTTCTGACTTGAGGGAGTAGCACACTCGTCTTGAGTTAAATCAATAAATGAAGATTCCGGTTGAGAACGTTTAGTTCCACTACCACTTGGCTTTGTAAAAAAAAGAACCTAAATATCTTTCCATTCTAAAATATGGAAAATGACAAAAAATGAATCAATAAATAATATATCTACCAAGCACATTTGCAAAAATGTAGGATATTGTTGCATAGTAAATTGGGCGAGAAAACAGATTTGGACAAGTAAGGTACAAGTAAAATGGTTGCGGTGGAGGTAGGCCATCTATAATTATAATTCTTAGCGAAAAGGCATCTCCTTTTTTGGAACTAGGATTTGAAGGAGTACCTTTTTATTTTATACAATTTTATAAGAATGTTGCAATTGTAAGGTCAAAGAAAATTTGGAGACAATCACAAACCCAATAAAAAAGGGGGAGAAAACAATGGATGGAATGTATGATAAACAAGTATGGTCAAATGAATAAAACAAAAACAATGTATGATAAACAAGTCCGTCAAATGAATAAAACAAAAACAATGTATGATAAACAATAATATTCAATATTCGGAGGAGACAGATCAAATGCATGAGCAAGAATTTGAACAATTTCCGTTGAACCGCACGATTTTTTTAGTTTATCCTATACTTGATGAACGTCGGCTTATTCAAACGCAAAATTATTTTATATAATATTTTTGTTCTATTAAACTATTCAAAAGCTAGCTAAGATGAGACAACCAATGCAAATTAGGATCTTCCTTTTCTTTTCTCAATTCCCAACACGAGAAGAACAAAGACAAAACAAATTTATTTGGAAATTTTTGAAGCTTAACATCCCAAGCAAAAATTCATCCATCATCTTATCAACAAGGAAATCTCTAGCACGTAATGACGAAGCACCAACCTTCAAGTTCAAGACGAACAACTAGAGGCGGATCGAACGGCGAACGAGAACGACCCACACGTGCACGACAAACTAAAACGGCCCCTGCGATGGACGAACGGCGAACAACCAAACTCAATCGATGGGATGACGAGAGTCGAACAAGAACAAAAGCTCCGATGACCTAACCCGCGTACGCTCCGTGTCTCACGATTTCGCCTGTTTCAATTTGCAAAAGCCCTAAATTTTACAATTAAAAAAAAAAAAAAAAACCGTACGACGTCGTTTAAGGGGGGGCACGTGCCCCCTAGTCATACACTTCGGTCCGCCTCTGCCTCCTGACCTCAATGTCCATGATTTAACATGTCATGTCCCGCCTAGGGATTTTATGTCGGAAAACAAATATTTCCCCAATATATTTGAAACCCATCGGCTTCCCAAACAATACAAGGCAAAGATTTCAAGTTTGTAATAGAAGCATTTAATGTCATTGTCTTCAACATATCCATATTCTAAATGCACGGAAGGACGGATCATTCCACAAGCCCATGGGCTCCCCTATTTCTCATTTTTTTTAAATTTTTTTTTTTTTTTAGGGAAAATCCATCTCGGGGCCCATATTAACAAAAAATGTCAAAAAAAAGGCTAAGAAAAAGTTACATGTCAAAAAAGGCCCTAAGGCCTTTTGTGGTATTATTTCATAACCGTTAACAACTAAATCAGTTCCATTAACAACTAAATCGTACCGTTAACAACTAAATCGTAGCATTAACAACAATATCCTAACAACTAAATCAGTCTCATTAACAACTAAATCGATACTTCGTTAACAACTATATCGGTAGGCGTTAACAACTAACGTTTTTATGAAATAATACGAGAAAAGACTCTATGGCTTTTTTGACATGTGACTTTTTTTGGGCCTTTTTTTGACTGTTTGTTTTGCCAATATAGGCTATGAGATGAATTTTTGCTTTTTTTTTTTGGGGGGGGGGGGGGGGACTGTATAGCAAACATCAAAATCTTTAAAAAGTCAAATTTAGCCCTCATAAATTCATTTGGGAGGCTCAAAAGCCATCCTAGACATGATGTCCCTGCACTGCAACAATGATTTATGGCCATCGCTTGGGTCCTTGGGACTGTTTGGCAGGGAGGAGAGAGAAAGTGAGTGGATAGAAAGAGAAAATTAAGGTGGATTAAAAAAAATAGAAAAGTGGGTTATAGTTTATTTATTAACTTTTATCTTACATATTCTATCTATTATAATTCTATTTCGTCAATTTTTTTTTAAAAAAAATTCAACCCGTAAAACTTTCCCCACTATCCTCCAAATCCCTAATATCATACAGACTCTAAGGGTCCTTTAGAGTACCTGTTGACAAAAAAAGAAAAAAAGATTTTTTTTTTTTTTTTAAAAGGTCCTTTAGAGTACCAACTTGCTGTGACCATCCTTCCTTTAAAAGAGGAAGTTGAGGAATTCATTAAATGGCATGTTTACTTTTGTTCTGCTATTCTATCCAGTTCGGGAACTTATTGGATTCAATGTGCTGCACATTTTTTCCTCCCGAATTTAATTTCATTTTCCCCATTAAACTGCGATCATGTTTCAAAATTCTATAGGGAAAATAAGATCAAAGTTGCTCTATTTGTCCTTATTTTAAACTTTCCCTAAATTTTTTTTTTCTTTTTAGTCAATAAAATTTTCAAGCAGAAATTTTTAAAATAAATTTCTGAAGTGAAAATACTAGATACCATAACATTTAAAAGATAGAAAAGAATGGAATACTAGTACTACTACCTTTTGGATTATCCTATCATAATTAAGATTTTAAAAGGAAAAAATCCTTTTAATAGCCTATTGAAATACAGTTATTAAACTTCACAAATAATTCATTATGGCAAATGGAGCTAAATAGGATTTAGAGATAACAACAATATTTCATACCTGAAAAATTGTTAGTTAGGAATATTAACAGTTAATTAGAAGTATTTGGATATATTCAGTTATTAGTTGATATATTAATTATTAGATTGTATGTGTTAAGGTTGTATCTTTATATCGAGGGAATCACTGACCTCTACATACATATGGCCTTGCATTCATGTGTAATACATTTTTGCTTTCTAGTTCAAAAAAGTGTCATTGTTCAGCTAATTAGACTCCATATATATGTGAGAGTTTACACGGTCCCATAGCCAGCAATGAAATTGGTCCCCGTAGGCCAACGTTTTTGTTTTTGTTTTTTCTTTTTGCACAAAAAATCTTAGTTGAGTTGGGTTTCGTGGGCTCATAAAGTTAGGATATGCCTCCAAGCTCAAAAAACACTTACAAATGTACTTACAAATCCCTCACTAATAAGGTCCTCACATTAGTGAGATTTGAACCCACAACTTTGTATTTATGAGTCAATCAATATATCAATCGGACCAATCTTTGGACGTTGTTCTTTTTTTTTTTTTTTGGATATAAAAATGGTGGCAAAGTGTGTAACCACTCCGAGATTCTGTTGGGCGTCGAAGCGAGCACCTCTCCCAGAAAAGTTTTTTGCATTTCAAAACCAAGACTTTTTATTTAAGTGACCTGGGCCATCATTGTTGAAGCTGAGGTCTAGAGATGATTGCTTCCTGGTCTTTGTTGTAGAGTTTTCCTAAATAGGTTGTTGTGCCTTCTCTGCCAAGGTTCTTGATTCTTCGATCTTGCGTCATTATTGTCTCTTGTAAAGTGGCACTAATTTATAAAATATCGCCAATTTTTTTGGGACTTTCTGAACCAAAATATTCCAAAAGGTTTTTTAATTCAGGGTAAAATGTTTCTAGATTTGGCTAACCCCAACTCGTAAAATTCAATTAATTATTTTCAAATATTTAAACAGTATATAACGAATCCTTCTCCACAAAAGAAGATCCATGCATATTTTGTAAATGAACAAGTATTCTGCAGAATTTAGAATCAATTAATTATTCAACATAACAAGTCAAATATACATATACACAATAACTATTATATACATACAAAATTAAATTTCAAATATAGTGTATATGAAAAGCCTTCTCTCTTAAAAAACGGAGAAAAAATTCCAACACTTTTTATTGGATGATTTTATAAAGATCTTAGATAACAATATAACACATGAGCGTGTCATAAGATACATGGGCGTACATACACTTTAGGTAGGCACAGTCAAATGTGAATTTCTCTCACATCAAAATCTAGATGCCTTATCTCATTAGTTGGTCTTCATGGCTAAGTAAACTTTGTTCCAAACTCTGTCCAATGCTTTCATGAAATAGTTTAAAGACATGGTTAGGTAAATCGAGCACCTGAGGTATTTTCCCAAATGCGTAAAGCATCCTAAAGTATTTTGCGGCCGGTAAAGTATTTTTTCTAAAGTAACTATAACATGTTAAAGTATTTTTTTAGTGCATCTAATATCATAAACTAATTATTTTTCCCCACATGCATGTTATGTCCAATGCCTTAAAGTGTTCAATATACCACGAAATACTTTGGGGTGCTGAATAGACCTAAGATTATACTCCAAGTGCTGCTGGATACAGGGGCGGATTTAGGGGGCTAGGGGTGGCCCCCCTAAAATTACAGAAAAAACCCAGAGTTTCAGAAAATTATATTTCAGCCTCATAAAAATTTTAATATTTTCACTTTAATTCCTGCAAAAGGTTTCATTTATGAACTAAAATAAAAATATTGTAACTTTTATGAGGCTGGAATGTGATTCCCAGAAAGTCTAGATTCTTTTATGTAATTTTTGCCCCCCAAATTTTAGTTTCTGGCTCTGCTACTGGTTGGATGCACCTTAACCCAAAAGATAAAGAAACCAAAGGGATCCACATATCAAGTCATCATTATTAAATTAGTTTTGTCACCTTGGTCTTATGGATGATAAGGTTACCTCATTAATAGAAGCATCTTTAGAATCTTTTGAAGTAGATAAATCTTTTGTTACCTTTCTTCCAACTGAAAATGCAGGACGACTAGGCATGGGAAATGACATTGTGTTACTTGCAAGCATGACGACAACATTGGACATTGTTGGCCTATCTGCTGCATCTTCTTGAACACAAAGCAAGGCAATATGTATGCACTTCAAAACTTCATTTTCTACATATGAATCTTCTAGGATGGGATCCATTAGTTCCAAACATTTTCCTTCACACCACAAATTCCAAGCCTGCAAGCAATTGCAAATTTTGGCATTTTGAAATAATGAATGTCCTAACATTGGGTTACTGTTACAAAATCAAAATTCCTTGATTAGATAAGATCAGCAAAATAACTTACATAAGATAGAAGACTTTGACCATGTTCAAAGACATAGAAACCGCTACTCTTTTTTCCACACATAATTTCTAGTAGAATAACTCCGAAACTAAAAACGTCGATTTCACCGAAAATAATCCTTCCATAGCATATTCGGAGCCATGTAGCCACTTGTTTATCAATCAATTCAAATAGTTGTTCAGTTATCCAAGAGCCGCGTTTCTTTAGGCAATTTAAACACTAATTTAAAAGTAAAAACGAAAAAGAAAAATGATTAAGTTGCATTAAACACTTACTATGTACCCATTATTCGTCTTGTGTCACGTTGATTTTGAGGTCCTTCAAAAGTCCTTGCTAATCCAAAATCTGATATTTTAGGGTTCATCTCATAATCTAAAAGGACATTGCTAGGTTTCAAATCTCTATGAATGACTCTAAGTCGGGAGTCTTCATGCAGGTACAAAAGTCCTCTTGCAATTCCATTAATAATATTTAGTCTTCCCGTCCAATCTAGTTTCTTTCTATTTTCATCATCTAACAATTTTTTCCAAGAAAATATTTTGTGACAAGAGCATATGGGGAAGAAAGAAAAACTGTTAGTTGCCTTCTAAGAAACTCATTTGAAAATTTTGTTGCATAAATAATACTTAACAAAACAAAATTTATAACTAAAATGTGATGTCATCACTTGTTGATGTCTAAATTTGGTTATGAAATAGTTTTATATTATAAAAGAAGGATCTTACAAAGATGAAATCATATACGTGCAAAACTTGTATATTTATGATGTGAACTACAATATGCTACTCACATATCTCATTATTATTAGTTTTCAATTTCAAGGGATGCAAAATGCAGCATTAAAATGTTCTCTAATGCCAATTTGGTCATCATAACAAATGAAAAGTATCTGTATCTAACAGATGTGTCTATATATAAAATATAAGCCATTCAAAGTTAGTATAATTGTCAAGAGATGAATAGCAATACGGAATGTACTGCAATATCAACATAATAGATTCTATAAGTGCAGAACATTGTACTTCAATGCTTGAGAATCCTTTTAGTGTATGTTTTCATTTGTACTACGCTAGAAGACAAGAGAATTATCAAGCATAATGTAGAATTCAATAGTAGTTAAAGTTTTTATAAGTAGGACCCACTGTTGTCAGCATCTAATTACAATAACGTACACAAATCTATTTAATGCTCTTTTTAAATGTGGCTTGATTTTGAAGTAGTAATGAAAGCCAAGGAATGGACTAATAATCAATGCAGTTAATCAATCACCTAAGGCATTAAATGATATAATATAAATGGAAAGCATATTTGTAGTTTGAATGATACGCACTCTTAGGTAACTGTAATCGTAAGTTAATAAATTATACAATAAACTGAAATAGAGAGAGGATATATGGTTGGATACTAAGAAATAATTATGGATAATTCTATGTCTCTTCATTAGTCCTAGAATCATCACTATTGTCTAACTATATGTAAAATTTAATTATGTGAAGTTGAATTAATGTGGTATTATGGTTCTTATATGAAGTTGAGTTTGTAGGAAACTGATCAGAAACGCGGAAGCGTATCGTACCACGCGATGTAGGAAAAGATGAAACCTTTCATCGTTTTGCTTACTGGATATTGAAGAGCTATCGAAAGATTCTCCACGAGCAAACCTTGTCTACGAACAGTCCTCGTATACGAACAGTCCTCGTGCGATCTATGATTGATCTTCCGGACTATCTCTCGGGGATGAGATGGTTGTGTGGGCAACCATTCGGATGATGAACGTCTCGCCTCTAGGTTTTTTGTTTCGATGAGAGCCTCCTAACTATTTGTGCGGCCGTATCTTTTCAAGCGGCGAAAGTTAGTTTATATGCTACTACACCCAAGGCCTAACCCTAATCCACATGGGCCTTAGAGTTATTGGGTTGTAGTCTCAATTAAGCCTTATTGGGCTTAAGTGACCAAAGAGCACATTAACCCAACAATCTCCCACTTGCTCTTTAAGATACTAACTTGAGTTCGTAAACCCAAGACCATATAGCCCATAAGCCATCATCATCGATAACATACCCCATCCCTTGTCTCAAGCTAGCCGGGGACCCACCATTTGTCATTCATCAAGGCTCATGATAATCTACGTAAGATTATCTAGTTCGGTGCTACTCCACTAAAAGCCCGAACGTGATCTCCAAGAACAATGACACTTATAACAAGAATATGCACCGCCCTTTATAGAATGTCTATAATTTGATTGACTAGTTTTACGTAACCCAATCAATTATTTATTCCCTTGACTTTGATAGTTTCTCTAATGGATTACATGCACTGGCCGTGTCTTCAATATCCAGTACTTGAAACATATCAAGGGGACATTTCCTATAAATTCCATGTTGTTTATCTCATAAACACCGATAACCAAATAGTCTCAATCCCAAAAAACCGAGTTGTTGGCCGTCATATAGATCAAACCTCACCCGTTGGTAAATCAAAGAATGAAAACTATTCGACTACCTGTTTAAAATAAACTCAGGATTAAGAGCAACTACATAACTATAGTTATCTGGAGATTTGATTCCTTATGACGAGAAAGAACAACCTTAATCAAATCTCTCCTTGATCCATTCAATGTGAGCATTAACTCACACCAATGTTTTATAATGATTCGGACAAAACCATTTCATAAAACATTGCGGCCTAAATAAAGTGCCCAACTTAATTTAATAGTTTGTGAATCATTTCATCAATTGTGAGAACCTATGACCATGTCCTCTATGAAAGTATTCATATGATCATATACTCCACAATTGATCCGGACCTTAGAGTTTGTAAATAGTGTGCAAAATAAATGAAAAAAGAATACTCCATTTATTAACATTCAGAAAAGAAATGTAATGTCATAATGTCATGCTCAAAAGCACAAAATAACAAAGTAAAATAACAACTGCCTAAAGCTATAGCAAATCTGGAATCCTCCTAAGACCCATAGATGAAACATGCCTCTCGAACACATGCTCAGGCAAACTCTTAGTAAAAGGGTCAGCGAGATTCTCGTCTGATGCTATCTTTGCTACCACTGTATCTCCTCTTTTAATTATTTCTCGGATCAAGTGGTATTTCCTCTCTATGTGCTTGTCTCTTATGACACCTTGGTTCCTTGGATCAAGGCTACCTGTTTTTGTTGTCACGGTAGAGTGTGATAGGACAATTTACACCTGGTATCACCTGAAGGTCCGTTAGGAACTTCTTTAACCATGCAGCTTCCTTTGCGGCCTCGAAGCGACTACATACTCGGCCTCGTGGCAAGTCAGTCAGCCACACATGTTTGTTTTACACTTCTCCAACAAATGGCACCGCCATTAAGGGTGTACACATATCCCGAGGTGGATTTTCTTGAGTCAATATCTCCTTGGAAATCTGAGTCCGTATAACCAATGGTTTCAAGACTCCCACTTGAGTAGACCAACATATAATCTCTCGTTCTCCGTAGGTACTTGAGTATATGTTTAACCGCTACCCAGTGTTGCTCTCTAGGGTCCGATTGGTAGGCTTACTACTCCCATCGCATAGCAGATATCCGGGTCCGGTACATAGCATAGCATACATGAGACTACCCACTGCTGAAGCATAAGGTATCCTACTCATGCGTTCTCTCGCTCAGGAGTTTGAGGAGATTGCTTCTCGAGAGATGAATCCCATGCCACGAAGGGTATAATTCCCCTCTTTGAATTCTCCATGCTAAACCTGGCAAGTATTTTGCCAATGTATTGAGCCTGGGATAATGCCAAAACCCCTGTTCTTCCCGGTCTCGCAAGAGTTTAATACCAAGAACATAATTGGCTTCCCCAGGTCCTTCATATCAAAATGTTTGCTCGGCCCAGGTTTTTATGCCCAACAATACCTCTGTATCATTTCCGATAAGGAGTATGTCATCCACATAAAGTACCGTAAAAGATACCGCATTACCTTGGATCCTTTTATACACACACGGCTCATCGGGACTTTTCTCAAAGCCATAAGACTCAATGGCTTGATCAAATCTCGATGTTCCATGATCTCGGATGCTTGCTTAAGTCCATAAATGGACCTCTCGCAACTTGCATACCATTTCTTCTTGCCCTTTGGCGTAAACCCTTTTGGTTGCTGCATATAGATTTCATCTTCCAAATTTCCATTTAGAAAAGCGTTTTGACATCCATCTCGCCAAATCTCATAATCAAGATTGGTCGCTTGACTAAGAGAATCCGAATAGACTTGAGCATGGCAACCGCGAAAAGGTTTCATCATAATCCACTCCTTCTCTTTGGGAGTACCCTTTCGCCACCAATCTAGCTTTGAAGGTTTCAACCTTCCCGTCCGATCTTCTCTTTCTCTTGTAAATCCACTTACACCCAATGGGTCTTACCCCTTTAGGTGCATCTACAAGAGACCAAACCGAGTTGGAATACATAGAATCCATTTCACGATTCATAGCCTCGAGCCATTCCGAGCATCAACATCTCCTAGTGCTTCATCATAACTCGTGGGATCACCATCTTCTCGCGATGATGTCATCCCGATTTGACTCACCCAACAAGAGATATCTTGCAGGTTTACGAATCAATCTCCCACTACGACTTTGTCGCACTTGATGTCGTGCATCTACGGGGTCCACATTTTGTGGGTTGACAACTTCTAGATGAGGACCCTCATTAAGTGGATCAACTAATTCATGATTTTGTTCTTCATTTAGTTGAACATCATGCTGAACTTACGGTTCTGTCTCCGGTTCCCGTGTATGTTCGAGATACATTTTCCCTCTTTGAACAACCACGGGAACAAAAGCTGGAACCCCTCGAGGTTGAGGTGAAACTTGATCCGAGACTAGCTCATCAAGAATAACCTTACTTCTTGGCTTATAGTTTGTCATATAGTCCTCCTCTAAGAAAGTCGCGTGAGTGCTCACTATGACCTTCTTTTCTTTTGGACTATAAAACAACCAACCTCGGTTCCTTTAGGATAGCCTACAAACATGCATACTTGACGCGAGTCCATCTTGTGCGGTTTTGTTTCAAGACATGTCTAGGAGCACCCCAAATTCGAATATGATTCATGGTGGGCTTACACCCTTTCCACAATTCTATTGGTGTCTTTGAAACCGACTTGGACGGAGCTAAGTTCAATAGATACATAGCTGTTTCTAAGGCATATCCCGAGAATGAATCGAGAAAGTGATGAATAATCGAGCATAGATCTTGTCATTTCTAAAAGGGTTCTATTTCTCCTTTCAAAGAACTCCATTCTTTGGGGTGTCCCCGGAGAAGATAATTGCGAAACTATCCCCTCCTTGGTCGGAGTGAGACCGAACTCTTGAGATAGGTATTCACCCCCTCGATCGATCGAAGAGTCTTGATTTGAACACCTAGATGCTTTACGCCTCGGCCTTGAACTCTTGGAATTTTTCAAAAGCTTCGGACTTGTGACGCATCGTGTACACATGTCCAAATCTAGAATAATCATCGAGTAAATGTGATGAAATACGATACCCGCCTCGGCATGGACATTTATTGGTCCACATACATCGGCATGTACCAATTCCATTTGAAGTGTGGCACGTTTTCCTTTGGCCTTGAAAGATCTCTTGGTCATTTTACCCTCTAAACAGGATTCACACACCTTTGGTATCGGCTCAAAGTTCAGGGATTTTAAAATCCCACTTTCGACCAAACCTTGGATCCTGTTAGAGTTAATATGACCCAATCTCAAATGCCAAAGATAAGTTTCATTGGAAACTTTTCTTTTCTTTGACGAATTGATATGCTCAACATTTTTTAATTCAACATGATTAACTTCACGGGGTATAGGACTAAGGAAATAAAGGCCATTGAACTTTACACCGAACATATAAAAGAAGACGAACTTCTTATTGAAACCGAGGAATCAAACGAACTGTCAAACCATGTTTATCTAAACAACTAACAGAAATTAAATTCCTCTTAAAATCTGGAATAAATAAACAGTCTTCTCACTACTACAAAATACTTAAAAGACGACCTAAAAAAGACCCAATTAACGTCCTTATTCTTAGGGACGTTGGGGAGAGTGTAGTAGTATATTTCCATATGAGGAGACACTGAAATGGGTTCAGTCACCTCATATGAGGCGACTTTGAAAGAAGTTCGGTCGCCTCATATGAGTATGAGGCGACTGAAATGGTTTAAGGTCGCCTCATATGAGGCGACCAAACCTTTTGAGTCGCCTCATTCTCATATGAGGCGACACTGAAACCTTTTCAGTCGCCTTATTTCCGACTTTGGTTTCATGTGGCCTCATATGAGGCGACCGAAATGGTTTCAGTCGCCTCATTGCTCATATGAGGCGACTTGAAACCTTTTGTCGCCTTATTTCCATATGAGGCGACGAAACTCTTTCAGTCGCCTCATTGCCCATATGAGGCGACACGAAACCATTTCAGTCGCCTATTATCACCCAAAGACGCCGAAATCGTTTGGTCGCCTTAATGTATTTTTTTAAAAAAAAATGCGCTTGTCGTTTTGTTTGGCCAATTTGCTGCAAATGCTTCACAAAATAATTAAGCGCATATTATATTATGTATGTGCATTCCATCAAGAATACGTGGTTCAATAAGAAAATTGTAAAAGTGACTTCAACAAAAGAATTGGCTCCACATACAAGAGAAACTTTTCAGCAACTTCAACAACGAATATAAGAAGGCAAGTTCGGGAAAGTCACTTAAGAAGGCAATAAACTTTCAAAGAACTTCAACAACAGAAAAGAAAGAATGTATGACCTAGATTTTGGTTACTAAACTAGACCAAAAACAACAAACAAAGCACCACCATGACAACAATTTTTTCTCACATTTGGAGGCAATTAATCTCCAAAATTTCACAACAGCTTTCACAATTTAATGCAGCAATTAGATAGCATCAACATTCCCTTCAATTGGCAAATAACACTGATATGCGACAAGAGGCAAATATATATAGCGAGAAATGACTTTTGAACACGAAGCTTAACAGAATTTCAAGGTTTGAGCTAAAGTGAATGAGAGCCACCTTTAAATCACAAGTACCACACAAGCGAATCAAACCCCTCCCAAGCAAAAACCCCACATAAAACTTAAAGAAATCGTTATGATGGTATGATTCAACAAAATTCTCAAGTCTTGGTTATTGGAAAATCAAATGCAGTAAGGTGTAATGGCAAAATCAAACCTCATATGACGGTGATCTATTTCGAATTAAACAAGTGATCTAACCTCATATTCACAACAATTATAGTGGCAAATTCAAGAGCAACACCAATAATTTACAAAAACCGATGTCATCACGACTTAATAAGTTTGAAAATGACAATCACCCTAACAAGTAATGACTTGCCTATATATTCACATTGAGCCATGTTCAAGAAGATATCTAGCCATCATGTCTCGAATCGAATCGATGTCATCCCGTGAGTACGGATCCTCGCACGAAAAAAGCGTAAATTGGAAAACAAGGTATAATTAACAACCTGAAGTACCACAACAAAAAATATCATCATTTGAGGATCACGGAGCATTACGTACATTTTGCAAGCCGGTAGTACGTCCGTGGAAACGATAGATTGCATCCAATTGATAACGTAGTATCCGCACTCGGTGTGGCCTGGTTGGTGATGGCACTATAAATAAAAAACAAATTGTTAAACAAAGCTACCGTGTCTCGAGAAAAAACTTGAATTGAAACTACTTACCTTAGGATAAAACCACTTCGGTCCACCCGCTCCGTGCTCCAAAGAATGCCTATATGTCCTAAGACCACTATCATTAAAATGGAAATTAACAAACATGAAAACAATTCATTTAAAAAAAGAATCGATGATTTAGACAAAAATTTACTTACTCGGCAAACATGGTTTTGATATCCTCGTTGGCTCGCCACCTATGGAATCGAACCAATAACATGCGTTCTTGGCGGGACAAACAACGCACAGGGTCCAATGAGCACTACAACATATACATATTAATATTAAACTAAGATAAAAAAGCATTTTTTCCTTAAAAATCTTATATAGACAAAAAAAAAATACGCACCCTTCATGTATTGGCGCTAGATAACAAGAAGATTTTATGTCGCCCATTGTTAAACCAACATAAATGGCCCTCCGGCTAAGATATTGCGAGCCGAATTTGTGGATCCAGGACATAAGAATCCATACGAATCCAATAGGTCTCCCTTTTTGCAGATGTCGTGCGCATACACTACGATCGAAATAAAATGATAAGTGTTGTTGAATATATTAAACAAAAAAGAAGATTGACATAATTAAAGGGTAAAAAAAACTTACAAGATTGCAAGTTGAAACCCTTTTGTATATCTAAACGGTCCATATGCATAAACTCTGTCAAATCTTTCCGTCAATTGATATCGGATATGTCTTGTTCGCACCGACAATGCCCGAAGGCATCGCAAGCGATAGAGACGATGTCTGGTAGAGCTCTCGCAGCATTGATAAGTATGGAAATCGCGCATGCTTGTTCATGCTATGAAAACATAATAAACAAATTATGAGTGGGTTAGCAATGAAAATCAATCTTAAACCCTACTCATCGTCAATCGTAATGTATTTCTTACCATTGGAGGTGTCGTCCCCACCTCAATAAGATGATGCGGCCAAAGGATGAACGATGTGGTGGCGGCGTCTAGCGTGCGAACCTCCTCATCAACAATAGGGATGGCGGTCTTTTCTTCCCCCTCTCGCACACTTGTCGAGTCACCCTACGTTGGTCTTGTGGAATTTGCATATGGTGGTGTGTGGTTTGTTCGGGTAAACAAGACCATCGCAACAATCCGCCGGTGTGGGTCATCCAAATATAGGCGGCGGGGTTGTCCCCCCGTGGAGTGTGAGAAGGCTCGCCCAGGCTCGTCAATAAGTACATCCGGAGAGTGATGAGAAGGTTCGCCAATAGGTACGTCGGAGCGTGAAAACTTTCCTTGCGCTTGGGAAGGCCGGGGATTCCTCGTTTGAAGGTTGCGTTACCTTCCCTTGTATCATCTCCCTCATTTCACCCCGTAGTTGTGCCATAACCTCATCTACGAGGGACGCTCGAATTTTGGCTACAAGGCGAGGACTAGGGTTGTCATCGTCATGCGAACAACTCGAACGCCGTCCAAAGTATTTCACGACACTAACTCCCCTCGGCTCCCCACGAACAAGCATCAAGGTAATCGGGCTTCCTAATCGCCGTGGACAAAATGTCCATCCGTGTACCCGGCGTGAATGAACCTTGGGCCCTTTTGCGCTCAAGCACATCCTGTATCATAGGATTTTTCATAAATATTAACTAATTAAACTCTAAAAATATGAAACAACCGAAGCTATTTAATACTTCTAATTTAACTACTTACAATCTTTGAAGCAACCTCACCACATCTTCATTTATGTATTTCTCGCCCTTCTTCCTCGCAGCTATCCATTTTTTGTGGCGAGGAGGACGATCAGGGGCCTGGATAACGGTGGAAGGATCGGATTGCGCAGCTTCCTTCATTCTCTCGCAACTCTTCTTCCATCGCCCTCCGTTCAAGCTTCTTATAGCCACCCCTAGACATGCAATGCGGATACTTATTTCTCGCTTGCCTCTCCCTATTGGCCTGACTTTTTTCCCGTGACACGAAAACAAATAAACTGAGCCTTCAATGTCAAATAGATTCAAATAAAAGATAAGATATGAAAGAAATTTTACAAGAAATTCGGGATTACGCGTGACGCCACAAACTCCCTCCAGTCCTGCGGACTAATGTAATCATAGTCCTGACATTGGTCCTTGTCCCTCTTTGCCCCTCGAATATACTTTCTAGTGAGCTTGTTCTTAAAGTCTTTCCAACGTATACGAACCTCGCCCATCCAATGCTTGTACATGGCCTTATTGTTAGGCACATCATACGTTCTTTGCCAAGGTAAAAGAGAAGATATGAAAGAAATCAAGTGATAAAACTAAAGATACAAATGCATAAGATATCGAAAGTGAGATACCAAAAGTTGTGCCCAGATCAACTCCTTCGTTTTAGTAGGAACCAACTTCCAATGAGAGAATACAATGCGAACTTTGCTTCGAGCCAGATAGCCTACGTAGCTAATGAAGTTGTCTTCCTCCTGGACCAATTGGATTCATATTGGCATCGAACTCCACATGCAGCCTCTTTTTCTGAGCATCACGACGTGCAATTAACGCACCCATATGTGTGCTACCTCTACCCTTTCTCCCCATCGGTACATCATTCCCACCATCACTCGATGACTCGTCGGATCTAGACATATTCTGTTCATCAAAGACAAATCAATAATGTTAGATAGGGTTATTATTAAATAATAAACAAATGAATAAAATGAACTAACATGTTAAACACGTACAAAAATAACATAGGACTTTTTCATAACTTAAGACCTTACTTTATATGGTTTCCCATATTCCTTGAGAATGATCCTTCCTTGGAGCATATTCTTCATCATCTACCAATTCTACTTCACGTGTTGTAGGTGGATTTGTTGTGAAAGGGAGTGTATCGTCCAGGTTCAAGGATTCTTCACCATACGTCATTTTTTTACTTTGAAGTACAATGGACATTTTGTTATTTGCGTGGTACGTAACATAAAACACTTGTTTCGCCTGGCTTGCTAGAATGAATGGCTCGTCTCTATGACCAAGTCTTTGAAGATCAACTCGAGACAAATCCAAATTTAGGATCTATTACAACAAAGCATTATTGTTAACCCACTTGCATTTAAATAAAGCAACTTTGAACTTGGTGTAGCTCATCTCCCATATTTCTTCAATAACTCCATAATAGGTCATAGATGCTAACACCGGGTTTTTGTCTTTCGAACTCGAAAAGTGCATGGATTCAGCTTCAACCATCACCCCACTATTTTGCAGAGAACTCCTGTCATCTTGGTCTTTTGTGTAGAAAGAATATCCGTTGATATCATAACTTTGTCCAAGTGATGACCGATAAGAAGGCCCCAGGGCTAACCACTCGATTGTAGCCGACACACCGGTCTCGTGCAATACCTTCTCCTCGAACCACTTTATAAATGTCTTCTTTTGCTCATTAGCTATCTCGCATGTCATTCTTCCTTGGATTCATATTCTTCAAACTCTTTCTGCGTTCATCAATGTATGGTTGAACTTCTTCCGTATTATTCAAGATGTACAGGTGTGCTTGCAACACCACCTGCACGAAGCATATTCTTCAGTTTGATTCCTCGAGTTCCCTCACTTATCCCCTTATCATGCCGAGATTGTAACGTCGCCATACGATAGATAATCTTTGAGAACTCCATAGCCTCTTCCACTACATATCTCTCAACGATTGAGGCTTCCCGATAAGGATTTTTAGAATACCCTTTTAAGATCTTCATGTATCGCTCGAAAGGGTACATCCACCTTAGGTAACCTGGACCGCATGAGCCTTACCTCCCTTACCAAGTGCGCTATCGGGTGCACCATTACATCGAAAAATGCGGGAGGAAAATGCATCTCTAGTTGGGACAAAATAATATAACCCTCGTTTTCCAATTCATCCAACTTTTCAATGTCAATGACTTTGTTACATATAGCATTAAAGAAAATACACAATTTTGTTATAGTGGTCCGCACTTCATCTTTCATAATGCCCCTAATAGCTACCGGTAATAGTTGTTGCATCAACACATGATAATCATGAGACTTCATTCCCACTAACTTCAAATCGTCCATTGAAACACACCTTCTCAAATTTCAAGAATATCCTTGTGGAACCTTAATGTCATATAGACACCCACACAAACTTTTTTTCTCCGCTTTTGATAGTGTATGAGCCGCTGGCTCCATGTATGCCCTCTTACCATCTTCCGTTACTCGTGGATGTAACCGTTCTCTTATTCCCATATCAACCAGGTCTAGTCTCGCACTAATTCCATCCTTAGTCTTCCCCGGTATGTGCAAAAGAGTCTTGACAAGGCTATCGCAAACATTTTTTTCCACATGCATCACATCAAGACTCGTGTCTCACATCAAGACTACGCCAATATGGAAGATCAAAGAAAATTGATCTCTTCTTCCATATATTCTTCTCACCCGCAATCCTTTTCGTTTACCCAATGTGACATTGATATGCATCACCCAACTATAGACTTCCTCTCCGGTTAATGCCTTTGGAGCCGTTCTATGCTCCGTAAGCCGTTAAAACGCTTTCTTAACTTACGATATGGGTGGAACCGATCAAGAAACCTCCCGTGACCGAGGTAGACCGTTTTTTTTTTCCATGCTTTAATTGCTGGAAGTTTGTGTCGGCTTCACATATTGGACATGCTTTATGCCCCTTCACACCGTACCGAGACAAATTTCCGTATGCGGGAAAGTCGTTGATCGTGGTAAAAATCATTGCACGCAACTTGAAGGACTCCTTCTTATATGCATCAACCACATCTACGCCTTCCTCCCACAATTTCTTCAAATCCTCAACCAAGGGCGCCAAGTACACATCGATATTGTTCCCGGGCTGTTTTGGTCCAGAAATCATCATAGAGAGCATCACATACTTGCGTTTCATACATAGCTAGGGAGGTAAGTTGTATATTACAAGGAGAACCGGCCATGCACTATGGGTGCTGCTAAGAGTCCGATACGGATTGAAGCCATCCGTACAAAGCCCCAGACGAAGGTTTCTTGGCTCACCGCCCAGATTGAGGGAACATTTCGTCTATTTTCTTCCATTGCGAGAGTCAGTCGGTGCCGTAGATATTTTCCATCGGATATTCTCTCATCGAATGCCATCTCAACTTCTTTCTTTGTTGCTTCACTAGTAAACAGAGACGCTTAAACCGAGGAATTATGGGAAGATACCACAAGGCCTTCAAAGGTTGCCTTTTTTTGTGTGATCTCCAGAACCACCACCTTTCTTCACTTTGTATCGTGAAGTTTTACACTTCGGACAATTACTAAGGCCTTCATACTCATTTCGTACAATATGCAGTCATTAGGGCAACCGTGTATCTTTTTATACTCCATACCCATCGTAGATAAGATTTTCTTGGCCTCATACATACGATTTGGAAGTACATTATTATCGGCAACATATCACACAACAATTCAAGCAACGTCGTGAAAGCGCTATCGGTCCACCCACATGTTGCCTTTAAGTTGACCAAATGTAAGGTCCCAGATCAACCGTGTATACTTAGTACACCCAGGGAACAAAGGTGTCTACGCATCACTCGCACGCTATCATATTCATGCGGTTGTGCAAAGGATTCGACCTCAACATCATGAATCATTCTCTCCATTCCATCATCATCTACCTCAACTTCATTTTCGTAGGATGCACCGGGAGTTACCTCCTCACCATGCCATATCCACGTTGTGTATCGAAGGTTTATTCCATCACAAATTAGGTGGTCCCTTATATCGGCAATATCCCTTCGAACCCCATTTAAACAATTAACACATGGACAATAGTACATCCCATTTTTTGTAGCCACATTCCTTCTAGCAAATTCAATAAACTCTTCCACCCCATTCTCATATTCTTCACTAGTTCTCAAAGCATTCATCCAACTATGAACCATTTTCTTATCACCTAAGACATTTCCAACAACAAGTCAAGTTCATAACAATTTCAATAACGACATGGTTTTTTCTCAATCTTGTAAAATAAAATTCGGCAGCATTTCCCCTCAACGTGAGACATCCCAAAATTTCAACAACAAACCATTTCAACTTAATTCAACAAAACTTACTAACTAAGGCAATTTAGAAAATATCAGCTATTAAATCCAATAATTTCATCAATACAAAAAACTAAAATATATCTAAGTTGTCTAAGTCATAAACTATAAATTATGGACATCTAAGCATCATTATCCATACTACAAAGATTACCTAGTTCAATGCACATCAACAACAAAACAATATTTAACTATAATTACCTCAACTTTAAATTCCTCTCCTTGAAATTTATTTGCTCTAGTCAACCTAAAGACAACAACAATAAAGACAACATTAGAATTATTCAAACTAACATTGAACTTAGGATATAACATATGAGAGGGAATAATTGTATGACAAAAGCAACATGATTAAAAATACCTACCCTAGGACCCCTCAAGCTCTTGTGGGTTGTTGTCGTGGCCAAGTCACAAACAAGTAGTCGGTATAAGATCAATATTTATCAACTAAATCCCCCAACATTGATTTGTTCCATTTCCTTGCAATAAAACAACCATTACAAAAGCATGAGAAGAAAGCATGGATATGGCATGGTGAGGAAGTAACAAGTCTATTATTGAAGTAACAAGTCTACCAAATTAAAGTGGTGTGTTTTGAAACTAAAAGCAACATGAACACAAATAAAACTAAATACTATGTAGACTTACCCTAATTTTGCAAGACTCATAGACCCTTTTTATTTTTAAGAAAAATTGGTGTGTTTTGAAAAAGAGGGAAGATTTAATGTAATTGCAACAATACAAGAATGCACCATCAAAATCCTCTTTTGTCTTCGCCGCTATAGCTTCTCCGCCATGTGATATACGTAATCTCTGCGAGGGGGCTTTCTAGTAAATAATAGTAGGGAATTGCTCGAGTTAGTTAGAAGAAAGAGAAATTAGTAGTGACGTGGCATAGGCGGGGAATTATACATAGTGTAATGTGACCATTGCATGTTTTTCGTGAATGAATTCAGTCCTTTTTCCTCTTCGCAGTACTATCACAATGTGAGATTTTTATTCTAAGAATTTGTGGAGAATGACACACTTGACACATGTCAAAAAACATAATCCTCTTGGTCCAGGGAAATCCACGACATAAGAGCCACAATTCAAATCTTCCAAGCAACAAAGCATTGGTTTGACTATCATGCATTAATCATACACACCACATATAGAAAGTGAATAAATGAAATAAGTTTAGTGTCAATTTACTTGAATAAGTACTTTTGGGGATCTTAACTTAATTCCAAATAAGCACAAACTTGAAAGACGAAAACATGGGAAGTCTCTCGCAAACACGCATTCCCTATCTACAACCAGATCTAGATTTTAGTTTCGGTTCCGGCAAGGTCCGAGTTCGAAAGTCGACAAAACACTTAACTAAGCATATCAAATAGTGAGGAATACGATTTTGTTTGTCCATCTACATTATTACCAAGAGCTATAGTCATAGTGATCATCCTTATCCCATGTTTTAGATGTTCAACGCTGACAAAAATAAAAAAAGAAAAGAAAAGCATTACGAGCGTACCGTAGAGATAGTCGTGAGAAGGTGGGGTGGACGCGGCGGAGAAGAGGTCGACGGCCGACGGACGCCGAGAAGAGAGAAGACGGAGGAAACGACGGACAGATCCACGACCGAGTCGATAGGGTTCGCCGGCGATGAGGAAGATGACGGAAAGCTTGACCTAGATATCAACTGGGTTTTTGACGGCGACGAGGAACCGGAGAGGAGTCGCAACCGAAAACAAAAGAGAATACATTCGCGGGTTGGAAAAATAGGGTTATGAGAGATTTTAGGCGACTGATTAGGCTTCAAGTCGCCTATATTAGAAAAATAGGCGACTTGATCCAATTTGGTCGCCTCTTTTTAATAATAGGCGACAAAACGGATCGTCGCTTTTTTTCAAATATAGGCGACACGAAACCCATTCGGGTCGCCTATATTTGACAATTTAATAATTTTTTTTTTTTAAAAACAACTTGGCCCTTTAATTAGTTGTGCAAAATAGGCGACCGAATGCGTTTCCGTCGCTTATATTAGAAAATAGGCGACTTGATCCAATTTAGTCGCTTATTTGGAAAAAAAATAGCGACTGAAATTATATCAAGTCGCCTATTTTCTAATATAGGCGGACGGAAATGCATTCGGTCGCCTATTTTGACAATTTTTACAATTTTTTTTAAAAAAACATGTCCCTTCAATGCTCGGTTTTGGTTTATGGCAAAATTTTTTTTTAATTGGCAAATAGATAGGCGACGAAAATGTATCGGGTCGTTTGTTTTTGGACAATGGCGGAAGCGATTATTGTTCGGGTTGCCTATTTTTTTCAATGCTTGGTAATTTTCCGCGTAAACAAAATATCCCTCGGCGCCATATTTTTTGGCATATTTCGACTCGTCTTGAAACATTATCGTCGCCTATTTTAGAAATTTTTTAACAATTTTTTTATAAAAAAAACCCTATGTCCCTTCAATGCTCCGTCTCGGTTTAAGGCAATTTTCTTCTTTGTAATAGATTTATAGGCGACCAAACGTGTTTCAGTCGCCTATTATCGTACTTTTTACACATATGGCGCACAAACAAAATATTCTTCCATATTTCCCGGGCGCCAAATTTTTTATCGATTTCAGCGTCTTGAAAAATTATCGTCGCCAAAATTGATTTTTTTTCAAAAAAAAGTTCATACCATGGCTCCAAAGGCAATTAAAGCGTCCTTAAAAAAATTTAGGATGTCAAAAATTAATTTTAGAAGTCCCGAACAATAATTCGGGATGTTGAAGGCTCATTTTCCTTGTATATAATTACAAGATTGCCATTGGCCTCATTTGTTACTACCTATTTCTTATTTAGGACGTCTTTGGGGGAAGTAATATCACATTTTTGTAGTAGTGTCTAAAACCAAAGTTCTATAATTATTAAAAGATAAAACAACTTGTCCCATTTGCTAGTGCAGACACAAGTCTTTTTGTTCCAAGCTTCAAATCTCGTTGTCCTTTACTCACTGGCAAGCTTTGTTTGAACCACTGGTTTTTTTCATTTGTGGGCAATCTTTCTTCCAATGCCCCTTTTGTCCGCACTTGAAGCACTCCGCCTTTTGGTTGCTTCATTTAACATTGTATTTTGGCAAGCGGAGTACTCGATTTCTTCTTTTTCTTGTTCTTGTTCTTTCCCTTGGGTTTCCCCTTAGGTTTCACAGAACTTTCACTAACAAACAATGCACTTCCTTGCTTGACTAGAGTCACGCTCAAAGCACTCTCAAGCTCGTGCATTAGTTGAGTGAGGTCAAGATTCATTTTGTTCATATTATAATTCATCTTGAATTGGTTGAAGTATTCGGAGTAGTGATTGTAAGAGAAGGTCAACTTTTACTTCTTGTTCAAACTTGATACCATGGTCATCGGCCTTCTTGAAGTTTGCTATCATTGTTAGACAATGATCCCGCACACTTCCTCCGGACATGATTTGTCTTGGTAGTGAATTCACGCATTTTGCCTAGCAGCGCTAGGTGTAGCAAACATGGCATCAAGAGTCCGGAGCATTGTTGCTCCACTCGAATTATGTTCATTTGCTCCCGAAGGTGGATGGCAAGATCGGCCAAAATGTAGCAGCAATGACAGACACATTCGCCTTCTCCCATTTTTCCTTCTCCTGTTGAAAACGAGTCCGAATTGCATCAGACGCATCTGCAGCAGGCTGCACTGGCATAGGGGTAGTGAGAATGAAGTTGAGCTTTTCATATTGAAGAACAATATCTAAATTGGTTCTCCATTGTTTGTAGTTTGTACCATCCATAGGTTTTTGGCTCAAGATTGTAGCTAAAGGATTGAATGAAGACATTTTTCTGAAATTAAGGAAAAAGCACACTAATTACAAACTATAATTAACAACAAACAGATATAGCGCTAGTAGATTCTAATAACTACTATTCGTTTATTGTTTAACAATCCATTAGTTATCTTTACAAGGCTTACGATGGGCAAGATTCTTGTAAAACTAATATTGTTAATTTGGGCCTTCGGTTCCATTGCCGAGCCTCGATGGGAGGGTTAACAATTTTACCAAAGTTGAATGTAATTAACCATTGTTGACTTTCAAAATTATCTTTAGTATCCAAGTGTTGCCGACGATGGGCCGTACAAAACTTTACTAAAATTTTGAAAATATTATGGTTTAATCTAGCGAAATCCGATCATCCTTATCCGATGGGGCTTCGGCGACAACCATTTCACTAATAAACCCACAATGGGGCCCGTAGGTTTTAAAATTAAAAGCTTAATTTAAAACCTTCACCCATTCAATATTTTAAGTTTAGAATTTTTAATTTCCAAGAATTTGTTCATTTTAGAGTATTCTCGTGAGATTAACATCTTAATTGAAATCATTAGGTACTTTAAAATCCAGTCATGATTTAGAATGAGCTTCACATGATCATTTTAAATAACCCACAAGATATTCTCAAAAATACAATTCTCTTGGGAAATTTGTTAGATTATTTATCGGGATAACCCAAATAATCTCTCATAATAACTATCACACTAGTCGATTGAAAAACATAATAGTTATCATGCATTTATCACATGTGATTATGCAACAATATGGCATCTTCCTATTCTATATGGCATGTTATTTCAAACATCACGTTTATCGTACATATAATTCATACAATTTAATAAAAGCATTAAATCAAGAAAGCAAATAACTTTAATCCATGGTTTTCCTAAAAAAATTTAAAGAATTTAAAATTTTTTTACAACTTTGGAATTTCTCTTTTGTGCCGCCCATAGGATTTATCTGAAGCCCCTTCAGGGTATCTATGAGCCCAAAAGCCCAAAAACCCAATCCTTGGCTAGAAACCCTAGGACACAAAAGAGGAACCCTAGCCTTCGCCTCTGCCACGCAAGCAACCGAAGTCATCTCAGCACGAAACTCCAGGGGAAGCACCGGCACGGAGAGACGATCAAACGGCCTCCGGAAACACCCCAAAAGGGTGGCCCACGCGCCCTCACGCGCAGCCACTTGTGGCGGCGCGTGGATGGCCCTTTGGCGGTGTTCCGACCGCCAAATTGTTCATCTTTCCGTCCTCTTTCCATCCATATGTGGTTTGCCCAAATCCGAGATCCAGAAGTCCACGAAAAGTGTCGTACGGTGTTGTTTGCTCATATTCTTGCGTTTCTTGATCTCCAACTTTTACAGAATTCGAAAAATACATAGAAATTCGAAAGGAAATCATAAAAACAGCAAGGAGGAAACCTAATCATATGGGATTAGCCTCCTTGTTACAAATCAAGAATTACACGAGAGAATCTAACCATGGATTAAAGTATTCATATGATTTATAAACGATAACTACTATGATTCAAATAACAAATATAGAAACACATGCCATCTTTTCAAAAATTACTTTCGAAGATAATCACATGAAATTTCAAAACTAGGTTCTTTTCTCATCGCTATTGGCTCGATGCCAATTGTAGGAAATCGATCGAAACGCGGAAGCGTATCGTACCACGCGATGTAGGAAAAGATGAAACCTTTCATCGTTTTGCTTACCTGGATATTGAAGAGCTATCTCGAAAGATTCTCCACGAGCAAACCTTGTCTACGAACAGTCCTCGTATACAAACAAAGTCCTCGTGCGATCTATGATTGATCTTCCGACTATCTCTCGAGGGGGATGAGATGGTTGTATGGGCAACCGTTCGATGATGAACGTCTCGCCTCTAGGTTTTTTGTTTCGATGAGAGCCTCCTAACTATTTGTGCGGCCGTATCTTTTCAAGCGGCGAAAGTTAGTTTATATGCTACTACACCCAAGGCCTAACCCTAATCCACATGGGCCTTAGAGTTATTGGGTTGTAGTCTCAATTAAGCCTTATTGGGCTTAAGTGACCAAAGAGCACATTAACCCAACAGAGTTATTGGGACACGTATCTTGGGAGGGTTAACTTCCAAAACTCCATTATATTGCAAGTAGTGTTGGACTTCAAGGCTTTGTTATTGCTAAGGCTATAATATAATTGTGTGTTGCAACTAAGATATATTGTTGTAGGGTGTTGTTGAAGGTTATTTGGCATGTTTTTACATCGACGCATATAAGTTTATCATTTTGGCTTTCTCGGCTCTTGTTGGAAGGCTTCCTTACTGATTTTGTGATTTAAGAGGTTATGGTAACTAGGGTTTGCTTCTTGCTCGTAAGATGCATGTTACATTTGTATTAGTACATACCACTTGTTTAAGCATGCATGATTAATTTTGAAAACTTTTAGATTACTTATAAGTCTAAATTGATTTAGATAATCATTAAATCATTATATTAAGTAGTGTGTGATATATTATCCTGTGATAAAGGCCAGGTTCTTTGACAATCATCCTACACATCTGAGAGATAGTACTAAGGAGGAGACTAGATGAGATTTCCTTCATTGACTTATGTCTCAAAATTAAGGGGGAAAATCATTTATATCTAAATTCTTTTCATATATAGGAATGAATAATCAACAAAAATTAATATCCAAATTATCAAGTAATTAAATAACAAGAAAGCCAGACATGAAATATAATTGATTAATTATGTTACTCATGAAACCTTATATTTAAAAGATAGTATTGGAAGAAAAAAAGTTAATGGATACACATAATTTTATCATACTAATCATACAAGTGACCAACCAACCATATGATTAAGACACGTGTTAAACATACATATGTAAAATCATGCTCGAAGAAACATATTGTCTACGTTCGTGGTTGTTGCCCTATTAGGTTACATTATCACTCACAACACTAATTTTGAGCCATACAAAGAGCAAAAGTGTAGGTAAAGAGAAATAGAGAGCGTGTTAGGAAAACATACTGAAAAGGTGTGAGTCAAGGCTAGAATTTGGCATGTACTCTAATACAAGTAGCTTTTCATTTTCCTCCATGCAGAAGCCCAAGAGTCTAACAAGGTTTCTATGTTGCAATTTTGCTATGAATATCACTTCATTCATGAACTCCTGTGAACCTTGACCTGAAGTTTGAGAGAGTCTTTTCACAGCAATTTCCTTCCCATCTGGTAGTGTTCCCTAATAAAAAGGTTGATTATACATTTAAAAAGAAATACTATTTTGACAAGGCTAAATCAAATGCACTATAAGGTAAATATATGATAAACAAGAAGTAAAAATGAATTGAGTCGAGGTGAATAAATATTACACTAACCTAATTCAAGCCCTATTTCCTTGTAGGGGGCATTTATCTAGCTCATGCGCCATGTTTGGCTCAATATAGGCATTTCTTTAATTGAGTTGAAACTAGCGAATACAAGCAAGGTTAATTAGGTCATTCAAAATAATTCTAATTAGCTTTGAGTAATGATTGAATGATGATGATCTACTCTGTTTTATGAGTTTGGTACTTTACAACATGCAAAATATGACAATTTCTTTTCTTTCTTTTTTGAAGGAAAGGCTAGTTTCTTTTTTTTTTTTTTTTTTTTTTTTTTTTTTTGGGGACTTTATTAGATTGTGTTGTTGTTGTTGGGCGTTGTTTCAGGCATCCTAGAATAAAGCATATTGTGTTAGGATAAGCCCAATCCTAATCCGGTGAATTTGATAAAATTCAGATATTGGGCATGGCATCTTACATCAACTTAGATCAACTCATATTTGGACATCATATAATAAATGTGGTGAGAATTACCAAGTACTCCATAAAAGTACCAGAAAAAAATACCTTAATAAGCATGTTTTTGTTGAATTTTATCAAATTCATCATTGGTGGATTAGGATAAGCGCAATCTCATTTAAAGAAGTGGACCTTATTTTATGAAGTAAGACATATGGGTCACTTTTTCTCACATGTTCATTAGGAGCTGCCACACCCTACTAGCTCATGAGGGGGAACCCAGTGGCCCAAGACGTACTCTACGAAATTCGGTCCCAAATTCATTGCTTTCTATTAAGATTCTAAAACCCGGACCGAACCAGCCAGTTTGGACCATGGTTCGCCGGAAAACCGATTCGAGCTAAGGGGAAAGCATTTTAACTCGACCAACTCGGCCACTCGATCTGACCTAGCCGAGTAGCCTAAGTCACAGAGTCAGTTTGCTGGTTTTATTTTAAACTCACCATCGGATTGATGGTGAGAAAAGAGCAGACATAGAAGGAGAAGGAGGGGGAGAGAAAGATCTAAAGTATAAGATCCTGAACTTTGAGCCTAAAAACTCGAGGATAAGCCCATATTAGACATATGACTAAGCCCAATTCAGGAAGTGTGACAAATATTATGAAGGGAATTTCCCTTGCTGATGGCAGATTAGGGTTATGGAAGGCAGTCATTTTGTGATGTGCCTTTGACTAAGGAAATGATATCCAATGGTTATGAAACTTTCCAGAATCAAAGTAGACATTAGGTTAGTAAGGTGCGGACCCCATATAGGGTGCCACTCACGTCCTCTTGACTTGTCCCTTGGACACCACCTTACCTCTTTGGCTAGCTTGTGTGGCAAGCTCCTTAACATGGTGGCCAAGTCATTCTTGGCTTATTCAAGAAGCCACTTCTTCAGCTTGTTTGATAAGCCTTTTGACTTTTGATTTTTCCTCTCTCATCAGTTTAGGTCGGCCGGTACCTCCGAAAAGGTAGAAAAGAGAGGGTGATAATGAAAATTGAGAGAGAGAGAGAGAGAGAGAGAGAGAGGTGGAGAGAGATGGAGGAGAGAGAAACATTTCAGAGCCGGTTTCACCTCTGATTTAGTGTTTCTAGCTCCCCAGGCCTTCTCTAACATTGTTCCTCTTAGTGAGAACAACATTTCTATGGTTCTGGTTTCTTGATCAGAGGTGGTGCTATCTTCGTGGATGAGATCTTTGCCAAATTTCCAAACCAACTGTGGAATCAAATAGAGGTATGTATAAGATATGATTTTAGCCGTATATCCTGAGGTTTTCCTAAGTTATTATGCTGCCCTAATTTCGGTCAGACATATATCTTGGGAAAGGAATGTGATTTTGCTAGTTTTGATGCTTCCAATGAGTTTAGAATGAAAAATTGTGCGGGATAAATGTTGGTTAATTTTGGGCTATTGCACAACTTTCATGCAAAACGTCATGAGGTTGAAAACAAAATTTTTGTTAATCATTGCGGAAACCCATAACTCCTTATGATCCTCATGAGTTATTAACCTTAACTTCTTAGACTAATTAGTTATTATTATTATATTCATTGATCCATAACTCTTTACGGTACTTATAAGAACTCGTAACGCTTTATGATACTCAGTTTTAGGATTACTCTTAAAATAACTATTGGGGATTAGGATTACTTGTTAAAAAAACTATTAGCAATTAAGATTACCTTAGATCGCTTGAAGACTTCAATGTCGTTGATGTCCTCTAACGTTGATCCACACGGCTATTCCTCGATTGCAATGAAAACTCTTTCTCTTGATACCTCTTACTCCTTGGATGCTTGCTAGGTGATGGCAAGGTTGAGGTTTCGATTTCTTGGGTTTTTCTCTTTTCAAGAAGATGGTGGTTTCTTGAAATTAGGTTGAAGATAGGATGAACAAGATTGGATCTTTACCTTTCTTGGATATCGCCTCTTTCTCTACACCTTAGTAGTTGTCCGAAATTCACAAGAGCTTAAGGCTTCTTGAATTTCGCCAACTCCCATTTAAATAGCCTTGGTAGGCCAAAAATTTTAAGACCTAATTGTCTTGTGTATTTCGGCCACATACTAAATTTAGGGTTTTAGATGATAGGCCCATTACTTGGTGTTATCCAAATCATTAAGATAATGAATTAAATCTATATCTTGATTATTTGATTGAATCAAAAATTTAAGATGATGGACTACATCCATATCTTGATTATTTAATTGAATAAAAAATTTAAGATGATTGATTATTTGATTGAATTAAAATTTAAGATTATTGATTACATCTATATCTTGATTATTTAATTGAATCAAAAATTTAAGATGATGGATCACATCCATATCTTTAATTAAAATTCAAGATCATGGATCATATCCATATCATTAATTATGTCTTCAATTAAAATTTAAGATCATCTTGTAATTCAATCTTTATTCATTATTTCTCCTATATATACACACACACACACACACATTAGATAATTCAGAATTATCTTTTATAATCTACCCTCTTGACTTTTAAATTCAAATTCAAATTTCAAACTTGAATTCCAAATTTAACTTGGTTTTTTGGTAATCTAACACATTCGGGCCTTTTTGTGGATAAACCAATTCCCCACAAGGGGTTCAAATGTGGCGCCATTTTACTATTGGGCTTGGAGTCCTACTCCAACCTAATTACACTTTTCCTCTTGTTAAAGCTCAATAACAATTATTGGCCCAAACTTGTAATTTTAAGCAATCACGAATAACCTTTGTATATGACACATTAGGCTCAATTAGTCACTGCCATAAATAAACTTAAACCAATCAAAACTCCTTTAATTAGCCCAAATCATCTAATGACCACATCAGACAATAGCAATGCTTTGTGGCCCCAGAACTAATTGAGTTAATCAAGTGATCTACCTTTCAAATTTGGATATCGTGTAGACATCATCCCTCATAACATCATTCACATTTAGTGGAGAGCAAAGATAGAGTATCATCTCTCTTGATTGACTGAATACAACTAATTCACAAAACTAGGAATCTTCTTCTATTTACTCTATAACGGAACATGACTCATCATGATCACTTGCTGTGCGCACAGACTCCCGAGTCAATTAGAAGTTATCCATGCTTTACCAGTTTTGTGAATGACTAATCCCTTGTAGGGGATTGTGAGTCCTCTCGGCATGTCCATCTATACTCATGTATTTGAGTTTCACCTAAGAGTATATTGTTCTTCCCATTTTCGGGTGGATAGAGTTTGTAGAGTCAAAGTATAATGCTAGGACATAGTGTTCGGTGACATCCTCAAGTCCAAGATGATCCGCACTACCAAACGATGAGAGACTTTTCATATCCAATGATACTCTCTATAATGAATCTTTGTGGAGTCTCTCGGCAGGTCAGTGCGGTGCTATTTGTTCTCCAACAGATCTACCCACAACATCAGGTAAGACATGACTATGCCTGTTTTCCATGAGATCCCTACCTTGTATCTCTATACAAGTAGTGTTGGGATCCATACACGCAATAGAAGGATTTTCATCCATTTAAATCTTACGAATCCATGAGAGGATCCATCAACGACATTTAAATCAAGTTGGAAAAGAACCGTACCTATGCGAATTAATAAGCGTCTCATTCAATTTGATCATGTGGGCTACCTACTCATCAACAGGAGCCGACTCTGTGAATCCACTCCCTTTATCGGTATCCACACCGAATAGTCTCCAACACCGATGGCAGTGTGCTAGCAGCTTCAGTATTCTCGCGTCTCTCCTTTTTCTCTCTAGGGTTTCTCGTGGGTTTTCTAATACGTTTGACAAAATGTCCCATAGGTTTTTCAAAACTCGATAGGCGTATTATATATTCAAAATTAATCTTTATTAATCTTGAAATTTGAATTTGGATTAAAATAATATATTAATTAAATCTATCTAATAGATCTAATCTAATCTATTTATTTAATCTGAATTAAAAAGCCTTCGATTTAATTTATCTCTATAAATTAAATGAGAAATGATATCTATCTATTTAATTAAATATGAGATACTATATCTCAATTTAAATTAAATTAGTTATATGATATCTTTATTCGAAAATTAAATCTAAGATACAATATCTCTATTTGTTTTAGATATTTAATTTATCAAATAAATTAAATACAAAACAAATATTATATTATAATATTATAATATCTTTTAATAATATCATTATTATTTAATTTTGAATTTATATTATAATATTATATATATATATATATCCTAGATTAAAGTTGTATTCATTAAATCTTAGACATATCTAAAATTCAATGAATTTGGCCACTATTGCTCATGTTGGGCTCTCCTTGTGTGCGACCCTGCAGGCCCACATGAGATTGGTAGTGGGCCAATACTGTATCAACCCACAAGCCACAACCTGCCTCTAGCAAAACATTACAACTACCCAATTCATATGGGGATCGATGATACGACACAACCTATCGTACAACCATGTCACGTCCTTTTTGTCATGCGATAATTTGGTTAAGGATGAGGCATGGATAATGTCAACTTTATGTTCTTGACCATTATTTTCTCGATTCTTGAGTAGTCTAACAAGTGAAATGGAAACTCATTTCCATCGTAGTATGGCCATATATTTCTCAGACTCACTCATCGAGGGGCCCAATATTATCTCTCTACAAATGTGAGGGACAAATTCCATCTTGACCACGAGTCTTGATTGAAGCCTTTATCATCACCCGGTTAAAGGTGACTTTTGACTAGGTCAAAGATCAACGACTCTCATGTAGGAATTCATGATGATCTCAGGTCAAAGGGCGTTGTGACGCGGTTATACATGAGAAAAGCTTATGACTAAATCCATGCAGCTTTCTCATAGTGGCTCGATCCAAAGACCTTGTACTCTTAGAAGTGCAATGACTTTGATTCATATCTCCATACCTCATCAAAGTCATACTCGTCTTATTTCATCTTCGCTCCTGCGTAGATGACCGACCAGGGACATTTAGAATAATCCATAAGATATATCCAAGGATATAGTTATAACTATAAACATGAAAATGAAATGATAACTAAAAGGAGAATACTTTAAATAATATTAATGTCTAAAGTACAATGACTTGCCCCTAGGGCATAATTTCCAACAAGTAGATGATGTCATACTAGTTTTATTGAGATCATCAATGCCCTTTCTTGGTGATTCAAGACTAGGAACAAGTTTTAGGAAATATATATGCAGTGTTCTCAAGTCCTCATGATCATGATCTGTGTCATTGATCCCCGAGATTAACACATGCTCTATTCTTAGGATTTTCATCTTTAAGCGCATATTTAAGTTAAAATAAAGGCAAGACATAAATATGATAAAGATAAAATGTGCTCATTTATTAATAATGAAATACTACAATATAGAAAAGGTGATCATCTATCCTCACAGAGTGTCTCTAGAACACCAGAATACTAACAATAAAGGTGTGAAACCGATCTTGGAAGCATCGGTAGAGAAAACTAAATTTTGGCCCTACAACCCTAATGTTTCGGCCTGGCTAAGACATAGGGAAGGCATGTGATTTTGCCGTTGTTGAGGTCTCCAATGGATTTCTTGGGAAAAATTGTGTGGGAATAGGCTATGATCATGATTTTAAAAGGATTGGATTGAAAACCCAAAGAATGAAGTTGATGTAGTGGTGCTACTAGATTTGTTTTCTATAGGTAGTCTAATTGTATCATGTTCTTGGTGACTTAATGTTTTCCAATTATGAAACTTTTCAAAACTTTAGTAGACGTTTGAAGCTTTAATTTTATATCTAATATGTGTTGTTTGGGTCAGTAGATCATTGTCAAAGTTGTGGCAATAAAATTGGAATGATTTTGGAACTATTTGGTTGTTTGAGGATTTCTGGGTTGTTTTGCATCCAATTGGCTAGGTATACCATTTTTCCTAGTATCAAAACTTAGTAACGGTTGTGTATCCCTTGGAACCACCTCAATTAGGTGTGTTTAGATTTTCTTATGATTTTTCAAAGATAGACTAGGGAAATTGTGAACTCTATTCTCCAGAATTTGGGTTCCTATTATGAGTGAGGTTTTGAGCAAGTGAATGACCCTGTATGTTTTTAAAATTTTTTCAGAAGATAGTAGACCTTATAAGCTTTAAAATGAGTCTTAGAACACATTAATCGAAGGTTTGGAACTCAAGTTATAAATTTTCTACGTTTGATCATGAAAACTGAAAAATTCTATATTGACTTACAATTTGTGAATGTGTACTTATAGGACCCAATAATTGCCCAGGACAAATGAAGGATTGGGAGCCAATTTCGAGAATTGGAAAAGCATCCAGGTGCTAACTCTTCTCTCACATACTATGTGTGACATTACATGCATGTGTGAACCATGTTTGTAATTCATGTTGTGAATATGTATTAGGTAGTAGGGCCTAGTGGACAAGTGGTCCTTAGGTCACGAAACCTAAATTGCATTTAGTTGATGTGGGTTGATGCCCAAGATCTTGTGGTATGGATTATGTGTTCTTTGCGATCGATGTTGTGTGTGAATCTTTGTTAGTTACCTATCATGTACTTGTGCATGCATATTATATGAAATTAGTTGTTACCCGAGATTCCTTTGAACCCCAATCCTTGTTATTATTTTTAAAATGGACAATGCATTGGACGCGACTCCTAGGGCAAGGCGACGTATACTGGCGACTGAAGGTTCCGGTCTAGTTCAAGAGTTATTATGGGTTAATTGTAATCATGTAATAGTAATTTTAGAATTTGTACACAATAATGTGTATAAACCTTATGGGAATTCTTGTAATGTAATCATGAGTTTCAGATCAGTACATTGTGCTATTTTTGTTTTGCCTATTGAACTACATATAAATACTCTAATAAATGACGGTATACTAGTAGGGTATGACATGAAGAGTCAAAGATCTGAAGAGTCACCAAGTTCTCGCCATCGGATTTGTTGCCAAGAAGGTCATGGTAGCCTGAAACTGTTCGTTGGATCGACGGTGAGAACAGAGCGAGACATAGAAAGAGATGAAGGGAAGAGATATATATATATATATATATATATGAAGGGTCACCAAAATCTAAAGAGATATGAAGAGTCGTAAGTTCTCATCGTCGAATTTGTCACCAAGAAGGTCATGGCCGACTGAAACTTGCCGCCGAACCCCTCTCTCATTCATTTCTCAGTGAAGGTGAGACATGTAAGGAGATCCCCACCAGTCGCTCTCTTTGGCCGGCCTATTGATGGAGCGGGACTAGGGGTTCACTTTAGTATTTTATTTCCAAGCTAAGCCTCTGGAGTGGCATTTCCAGTTGGTGGGCAAGCTATTTTGAAAGCATTTATTTCTATTCGTTTAGTTTATTAAGCTTAATAAAGTCAACAAAATAGGTAGCTAGGGAGGAGAGAGAGACAAAGAGAATAGATGCATAGTAGGTATTTATGATTGAAAGAATTGGTTGAAGTTGGGTGGGTTGGAGACTTAGTTGTCTCAGTTTAGTTTTGGTTTGACTCCAGTCTAACCCAATGACCCTTGACGTAATACCTCGGTCGGTTTAGTGGCCGGTCTGTATTTCAGAACCTTGCTTTTTATAGTGCATGTTAGGTTGGTATGGAAAAAACCAACTTGTTTATATATCTCTATGAAGTGTACAATAGCATATTGCCTAACTAAGCTTATGGCCAATAAAATGATTGAAAAGTATATGAAAGCCCTAGTATGCGTAGAATATTAGAAAAAAATACTTTTTAATTTATGTAATATCTTTATTAAGCAATGAAAAAGTACTTAATTGTCATTGTTACTATATGTGTTAATAAAAATATACTATTTTGAGTATGTTGTATAAGTTAATAAGGTTGGCTCTCTCATACAAGTGATCGCATGTGCATAAGAAAAAGACCACTTCATGGTTTTGTAGTGAAAGTGCATAATGAAGCGGATACCAAGCTATAGCATAGTAAATGCTCACATCTACACTAGCAATACAATGCGACCACTATGCTGTAGCATTGTAAATGATGCAGAATTATGTGCTAAGTTATTCTAACCTTTCCTCGTGAGTTTTCAGGAAATTTAGACAGGTCACCCAGATGCACGTGGAGAAGTTGATTGACTGAAGCTATATCCAGAAGATGCGGAGAATCAAAAGAAAGATTGAGAGAATCCCATTATAATAAAAGAAAGACTAATTAACCAAATCTAGGATCTTGGTCAACTTGCCATAAGAGGAATTTGACCAATATCCACATAGTGTTATTTGGGAAGAATTGTACCCCGAATATTGTTTTTTGATATGAGTTCTATCTCAAAGATTTTCCCATTGACTGTTGTGAGAGGATAGTGAAATGGAGCCCAAGATTCTTTTAGAAGAAGATGGGGCTTAAGGATAGTAGCACAAGATCTTGTATCTATATGTGTTATAGTGTTATGGGTTTGTCATATTTGGTGTAAGGATTTTTGCTCGACATTAGGCCTAGGAGTTTTGTCAATTTGGGCTATGCCCAAGGATCCTAATGATCCAAGGACTTTGGTGGGTTCTTTGGTGATTGAGTTGAGAGAATAAATGGGTTGTGTGGATGGTATGTACTATACTTATCTTTTGAGGAGGATTCAACTGAACTGGAGTTTAAATGGGCAAGATGTATTAGGTGTCTTCATCTTGCTTTGATTGTTCTTCAAAGATAGACTAAATGTCTTCTTCTTCATCTATGTGTAAAGCATTGTTGAAAGATTATAGAATCTTGACTTCTCTCTTCTTCTTTTTAGGACAAGCCTTTACATAATGTCCCCTCATTCCATAAAGGAAACATTTATCAAGTTTTTGAGATTTAAGAGACCTTCTCTTGAAGAACCTAAACCTTGGCCTTGATCTTCTCTTTCTTCCATGGCTCTTTATAAGATTATACTTGTGGAAGTGAGACCTTTTCTTGGTAGGATAATGGCAAGTATGCTTGTCTTTGAAATTGATTCTTAAATGAGAATTACTATAAGCAAATTTGAGCTTAGAACTTCCCTTGAGCATATATTTGAAGAGTTTATGTTGTTTACATAGCTTGTCTAGTGTTGCTAAGGCAATTTGATATATTTCTCCAAGCATGAGTTGAGAAACTTTTTTCTAGAGAGAGTTAATCATTCTATGTAGCTCTAGCTAAAGTTCTTCAGGAAGTAAGGCAACCAAAAACATGTCTGAGATTGGGATCATAAGAACCTCCCAATAGATGATATTTCTCTGACATGTGAGCAAAATGGTTTTGTAAATCCTTACAGCTAAGCGAGCAACATTTCATTTCAAAATATTCTTGATAATGTCTTCGTTGACTAACATTAACATCTCCTAATAATTCTTTATGAATAGCTCTAAGAATTACTCCTGGGCTTTTTGCTCTTATGAGCTTGAATCTTTTGATACTTGCTAAGTTTTGTAAATTATTCATGTAAATTTATAGTCATCCTAGAGATAAACTCTGCCAATATTTGCAAGAGAGTAACCAAGGATCGGGTCATTTGTAAATTGATCCATACTCCAAATTCATGAAATCTTTCTCGCCACTTATATAAGGGAATATCATCAAATGAGAACCATGGTTTAGAGGAAGGTCTTCCTTCTAGATTTGTAGCTCCTGAGAGCTTTGATTCTCTTATTTGATCTTCTTCTTTAGAGGGTGGGTCTTCAATTACAAGAGATCTGTGAGAAGTCTCAGCTTGTTCTATGATGGCAAAAGTAGACATATCAGCATAATGTTGTTCATCATTGGAAGTTTCTTCTTCTAATATGGAATGATTACAAATGCCAGTCTCAGTATCAATAGATTTTGTTGTGTCTATTTCTTCTTTACAAGAAGTCGTACTTGATGAGAGAATAGGGAATTTATCCTCATTGGACAAGAATCCAATTGTTCTAGATGAATTAGTAGCTACACCTTTTCCTCTATTTGTTGGTGGTGTTGTGGTTTTTTGTAGAGATGTTGGGGGAGTGTTGATTCAAGGTGATGGTTGGGGCGTTCTGGGTTAGACATAGTTGAATATAGGTCTTGTATAGAGTGCAGATCAAGAAGAATGTGAGGTTATTGGATGGATTTCGGTTTGGGTACCAAAAGAAGTTATCACCTTCTTCTTTGATGTCTTTTTGGAACTAGTTTCTCTAAGTTGTCTGGATAGAGGGTAGTTGGACCCGAAGATGGAATCATAACTAGGTTTTATGTAAGGAGGCTTATATATTGGGTAGGCTAGTGGCATAAAGGAATATGGAGATAAGGGATTTATGGTAGGTTGTGGAGGAGGTTGTTGTAGCTTAGATATATCAACTTCTATCTGGCGTAGCTTTTTTTTTTTATGTTGGAAAGTTCTTGTTCTATCCTCTAAAATTCAGTGTCATAATACATGTGATCAATGTATCTCCTTAAATATTCATCTAGTTGCTGAGCCTGAGTAGAAAGTCTTTTGTTCAACTTTTGACTTCTTCTGTCATTGAGTCAACTTGAATAGCAAGGTTTTCAGTCTTAATCATGAGATGATCAAGTTTTTCATCTATGTGATACAAGACTTTGTTTTTTTTTATACACATAGTAGGGGAGGGGGCGGGGTTCGAACCACGAACATAGGGAAAGGAGCCAAGCTCCCATGCCACGCGCTACTACGGCTGCGGCATGCAAGACTTTGTTTTGGCTAACAACATTTTTCAGTTTTCCAGTTCAATACTTCATTATCGGAGTGACTGGCTCATAGGTTCTTTGAGGGGTAACCTCTATTGCAAGAATATAGGGTCTTGTGTATTGGATATGATTAGTTTTGATGATGTCTTATACAGATGTCATTATTAAGAGAAAAAAGCTTGTATAATATATTTATCTCCAACATTGACTAACTACCATATTTAATGTAGATTAGTCCAAATTGAATTGTGATAATTGATCAAGAGAAGAGAAGAAAGAAAGAGTTGAATTATAGAGAATGATCAAGAGAAGAGAAGAAAGAAGGAAGAACTTACTGAATGGAATGAGAATATCATTATTCAAGTTCTTAGATTGATACTAGAAGTCTCCACGATCAAATGGAAGTTGGAATGGCTCAATTCGAAGTTAAAATAAGCAAAATCAAGCTTCGGGATGAGCAAACTCGAGTCTTTGAATGTTAACTCGAGTTCCCTAATTTGTTACAATGATTTGATCCAAAGCTACGAGTGATTTTTGAGCTTAACTCAAGTCAAAATTTCATGAGTTAAGTTAGTAACTCGAGTTAGCCACTAAATACCTCAAGTTAAAGTGTATTATGGCCACTTTGTTCAACTCGTTTCACGTTTCATTGGGCGATGTCGGTTATTTGATGATTCTCTCAAACCAAAGATCCAATTGAGGTGAAAGCAATTTTGAATGAAACTAGACTCCTAATGTGTCATTTTGACGTAAAATTAAAGAGTTAAGATGATGAAGCTATTGATTGTAGAAGTTGGAACTGATATTCACGCCACACAGCAGACCTAACTTGGGTATATTGGGTATATCTCGCAAACTACGAATCCAATTGAGTTGAAACTAGTCGCATATGAAACTAGACTAAAAATGAGTTCAACTACAATTTAAACCAACCAAAACACAGTTCAGACCAAGGAGATATGGCCTTCAAAATTTGACATTGGAAATTCTAGAACCATTTCAAAGCATAGGCTTGATTTTATGGATATAGCTCACATTTTACACAACCAAATGAAGTGAAACCAATTCCATATGAATCTAGACTCAACAATTTTTTCACAGAATTTAGAAGCAACAAAGTTTTGATGAGCTCTTACCTCGAGTCAAGGTTTGTCTGACTCGAGTGAAAGTCAGACAAAGAGCAAGACTTTTTTAGAAGAGTTTTTAACTCGAGTCAAGGAGTAGATAACTCGAGTCAACCTCAGGCAGAGAGCAAACCATATTGAAAAGGAGTTATAGCCTCGAGTTTAGGCGTGTTTGCCTCGAGTTAAGGGAAGGTAGAGAGCAAACCATCTTAAAAAGGAGTTGTTGCCTCAAGTTCAAGCATATTGGCCTCAAGTTAGGTGAAGGCAGAGAATAAATCATCTTGAAGCATTGTTGCCTCAAGTTCATGCATTTTGACCTCGAGTCAATAATGATTAGAGAGCAAACTCCTTGCAAGATAAAAATCTACCTCGAGTCAGGATTTAATTGACTTGAGTTAAAGAACTTTGTTCAAGTATTCTCGATACATACTTGATGTCCAGGTAAGTATTGTTTGTTACCTCGAGTCAATCTTATCTTACCTCGAGTGATTCACTTGAAGTTCATAATTATTACCTTGAGTTAGCCCTGCGTGAAATGTTTTCAGAGTCATCAGGTTATGAGATAGAACAGTTTAACTCAAGTTAATTACCTTTAGAGACATCTTCTAGTTCTGGATTCAAATTTTTATGAGAAGATGATATGGACTCGAGTCAATATATTTTCACCTTGAGTCATTAACTCAAGTTAACATTGATTTAACTTGAAGTTAACTTTATTGGTTTTCGAAATCACCATCTTCGTAAATCTAAAATCATTGCTTGCGATCGCATTACTTCTTATTAGCACTCATTACTATTCCTAACTATTTTTAATTAGTTTGTTAATGAGTTTCAAATGATTATATGAAGGATTAACAACAATTTACAAAAAGCATATGATTACATCAAAAGCTCCAACGCCTACTTCCTACAAACATCCAACGGTCATATTCTAAACTAGAAGAACATCTCAACAGTCAAATGCTCACAACGGTCGAAACATAATAGCCTATAAATTGCAAAGTCTTCAAACCAAAAGATGTGACAATTGATGAATGACTCGACGAAGCCAACGAAATGATTTTACTACTTCACCGTCGATATGTCAATATCTCATCCACTCTTTATTTCTCAATGTTTATATAATTTACAGTAGAGAGTAAGATGAACGATTATGTACTTTAGTGTTAATCATATTCACTTTTAGAGAAGATTCATTACTTTAATGTTAATCATATTCAATTCTAAGAGATAAGATTCATTGTAATCATTTTATCTGAGAGTTATTCAAGATTTGGTGATCTTGATTGGTGAACTGATCGTATCCTTACAGTGTGTAAGGCGGAGTATCTCGATAAGAGATTCAACTTCACAAGTGACTGGGTGAACTTGTGGGTTTGTAAGGGCTTCTCTTATGCTCGGATTAAATAAGAGGATAGTGGATTAAAAATCTCAAGTGAAACTTGGGGATTGGATGTAGGTCAAGGATTGGGCCGAACCAAGTATAAGTCATAGTTTGCATATTCTCTTCCCTTATTTCTTATATTTTCAGTATATGTTTATTTGAATATCGATGTTGATTTAGAAGAAGCGAAAAGATTTTTAAAGTTCGCGAGTTTTTAATCATTCACCCAATTCACCCCTCTTGGGTTTAGTGGTTCTTACATTATGGTGACCTTTGTTAGTTCTCGGAGTTTTGATGATAACAAGACTTAAATAAAGTTTTTTGTTGTTGAAAATAATTGTGTTTTTGAATCAGTAAATATTAATTATGTTAAAATTATGATTACTCGAGTAAGGCGTTATAATTACTCGAGTAACATCCATCGATAAGGTTGTTCAATGTTCACGAGAATGGTACTTGAGTAAAGGATCAGTTTTTACTCAAGTAATATAAATTACTCATGCAAGCCCTCTAGTTACTCGAGTACTATCAATGAATACAAAGTTCGAAGTCTCGATATAACACTACCCGAGTAATAGGTAAATGTTGCTCAAGTAACTTACTCGAGTAAGGTGAGTATATTACTTGAGTAAGCACTTCTCTAATTTATTCTTTGCTCTCTATTTGATAGTTCTTCGAGCAACATTATATATTACTCGAGTAAAAACGTTGATGAAGCATTCATTTTGAAACCTTATGATATTACTCAAGTAACATATTGATGTTACTCAACTAATCACGTTCCAAATAATATTAATTTGAAACCTTGCGATATTACTCAAGTAACAAAATATTGTTACTCAAGGAATATTTTATTACTCAAGTAAGAAAATTTTGTTACTCAAGTAATATGGTTCCAGTAGCATTTTTTAATTGAAAGCTATGCAACGTTACTCAAGTAACATGGAATTGTTACTCAAGTAATTTCGCTTCAGAAGCTATTATTATTTTGAACACCTATGATATTACTCAAGTAACAAATATTGTTACTCAAGTAATATCGTTGCAGCAAGCATCCTAATTTAAAACATATCGATATTACTCAAGTAACAAATGTTGTTACTTAAGTAATATTGCTTCAGTAAACATCCTGATTTAATCCAACATGATATTACTCAAGTAACAAACATTGCTACTCAAGTAATATTGTTGCGATAGGATTTTAACTTGAAAATGTGCAATGTTACTCAAGTAACATGGAAATGTTACTCGAGTAATGATCTTCAAAATGTCGACTCCTCTCTACGTAACATTAATTTTGATCTTAACTGTTTTGGATCATTATCTATTTCTATTTAATCTCACTTAGATTCATTTATATCATATCTAATTATCTTTTTGAGTGATTTACAATTGATTAACTATATTTAACCTAAGATTAGCCAGAAAGTCATCCGATGTGTCGAAGCATTTATTGCTCGTAAACAAAGTCAACAAACAGAATAAGACCTCATAGCGAGACAAAATCATTCCATAGAGGCATACCTATTTCAGCAATCTTTTTTAGTCAACTTCGAGCACAAGTACATTAATGACAAACCAATTCATGAAGCAACAATCATTGTACTCAATGGAAACCATCTGTGCCTAATGAAGTTCGAAGAGACACAAGAAAGCTTCACAATGGAATTAATGGAAGATTGGTATAAAAGCTCATCACATTCAATTCCGCCATCAAAATTCAAACTAATTAATTACTTGTATAATATTGAGGACTAATTGTTCATTTTTTATTTTCAAAACAACTTTAGGTGGTTGTACGCCCATCGGCGAGATTTGGGAAAAGTTTATAATTACAAAATAGGCGAGTGGTTGTCTAATAAGGAAAGGTAGATTGGATTAATCCGAGATTGCTGCACAACTCGAGTTAAAATGGGTCGCCGATGAGAAATGACAGCAGAAGTCTATACAAAATAAGCTAAATATGTCCCGATTGGATGGACCCTCATATACTAGGGGCTCCATTTCAATACTTCAGCGTCATAGAAACATTGTAAGTATAATTTCTTTCTATTTTGGCATTTAATATTTTGTACTTTGAAGTAATTAATTAATTATCCTCATTTGTATTTGTAGGAAGCTTCTGGGGACGTAACTCCTAAAATGGTTGATTAGATTACCTTTGAGCAGACCTATTCCCAAGAGTGCGGTTGGTGAGAGGTGCTTGGATTAACGCCAAGTCAAAACAATTAGCGGTGAGACATTTACTATATTTATTATTTGTTTCAAATAGCAACATGTTTATTTCATTTTACATGCTACATTTGTGATGTATTTTTGTGCTTATAGGAAAATTAGGAGAAACTTTCAATGAGAGACACGCAGATTGAGACAAACCCTACATCATCCTCTCAGTCCAATAACGAGAAACTCTTCTTTAGGATGGAGGAGGATTTGATCGACAAGAAAGACAGAGTGTTAGGGTTGGGTGCCTCTGCCAGCCGAGTGAAGGCTAGCAACTCATCCAGTGATGTTGGAGGTGTTGCTACATGTACATGTATTACTTTTGAAACTAATTGTTTTACATTACACTCCTTGGTCCATTTAAATCAAGTAGAAAAAATAAACTTACTTCCTAATGTTGTATTTGCGAGATGAGCTTAAAAGGGTCAAACAATAGTTTGGAGGCTACAAGACAAAGCAAGTGAATCAGCAAACAGAGATGATGAATCAGCAAGCGGAGATTATGAAGTAGATGTAGGGGCAACTCCAGTCTCTTTTGAAGGACAAGCAGGAAAACAACAAGGATAAGCGATTGTCTCCTAGTGATGATGATGAGCATGACCAAACAACTACTATTGCAATTTGCGACGGATTTTTTGTTTCATTGCAATTTGCAATAGACTCTTTTCGTTGCAATTTTCCACTTGCGACGAAATAATTTTCCATCACAAAATGCCTGATTTTAATTCCATTGCAATTTGCAATGGATTATTTTCCGTTGCAATTTTCCACTTGTGAGAATAATTTTCCTTTGCAAATTGCAACGGATTTTTGTTCCGTTGCACAATTTGCAACGAAAAAATTGTTCGTTGCAATTTGCAAAACGGCTTTTTTCCGTCACAATTTGTGACGGACGATACAAAATCCATTGCAAATATTGTTTGCAGCGACCTTTTTACAATGGAATTTTTTCCGTTGCAAAACCGATTTGGAGCGAATTTTCTTTAATTCGCGATGGATTTTTTCCGTCACTAAAAACATTTTTTGTAGTGAAATGACAGCATTACATGAGATTTGCTTGTGTCAAAAGCATCTAATGCGAAGCTCAATGGTTACATGAGATTTGCTTGTGTTAAAAGCATCTAATGTGAAGCTCAATGGTTACCTTGCTAAGGGGAACAATATAGCTTCAACAATCATTGAAATCTTCCTACTTATAAATAGAAGAGGAATGAAGATGGAGCAACTACCAAACCAACAACATTTACTTTGCATTCAATTTTCTTTGTTTAAGTGTTATGATACTCTATTTTATTGAACTTTAATGACTAGCTTATTTACTCAGAGAGAGAGAGAGAGTGAGTATGTCTATGTTTTCTTCATTCATACTCTTTCATGAGTGACAATAAAATGTGGAATCTTGAATGGGTGTTATCTTACAAGTTGTAAGGGGGAATATTTAAATCTTTGAGAGAAATTATTTGTAATGATCGCCAAGAGCCCATCCAAATATTGGAGAAGATAGTTGAATAATCTCAAAAGTGTAATGTAGTCGAGTGGTTGAGATCGAACCAATATAAATCTTTGTGTTATCGGCTCTTACTCTTCTCGGTGATAACTTTTCAATAGATTCTTATTAATTATATGATTTAGAATTAATTTTTTTAATATCACCCAATTAATCCCTTCTTAGGTGAAATCCTGTCCACCATAACGCTATGGTAAAGTTAGATGTGATATAAAGGTTTTACGCTAAGAAAGCACTTGCTTCATATCAAAGTGAAATATATGTGTATAATAGGAAGATTATATGAAATATACACAATTATACTGATAATTGAGACATGTTGCTTATAATATTTTCTAAATTTCATAAGTGTTGGCTCTATGAATACGAGGAAGGCAATAAGTTTTATATTGACTCAAAAGAGATAAGATATTGATCATGAGAAAAGTGTATATGGCTAATTAAATCTAAGACATCTTTGTATCATTTAGATGTTAATCTAAGTTTTATAATTAAAAGTTGAACTAAATTTGTGATCAACTATAATGAGTTTATTGTAAATTTAAGCAAAGAAATTGTATTAAAAATAAATTAAACCTAAAAGTAAAACAAATAATCAATCATTCAATAGTTGAAATTTCCAAATCCAAATATTCATACCTTATAAACAAGACCAAATCCACCTTCACCCAATTTGGAATCTTCTGAAAAGTATTGAGTGCTTTGTTGTATCACAAGCAAAGGGATTGTGGGAAGGTCTGTGTTCAGTGAACTATCTCTTTGAGAAAGGTCATAAACAATAGGAGTGCTCTCCAACGGCTTTTCATCTACAAGATAATCATATTTAGAGTTATATTTTGATTGTATGGTCATATATATATAGACAAGGGCGTCAGAGAGAGAGCTTTGAGAAAGTATAATGGTGTGTTTGATGATGTGGTGCGGGAATTAAAAATAAACAGTGGAAAATTTTACTGATATTATTAGATTGAAAGTTCCTATTTTATATATATTGAATGGAGCATGTGTATATTTTTAAAAAATATACACACAAGGAATTGTTTCTAATTCAATTGTTTTTGAATTGCTATCAATTTAAAAAAACTAACCCTGCCTTAGTAGCGCAGTGGCATGGGAGCTTAGCACCCCTTCCCATGTCCAGGGTTCGAACCCCGCCCCCTCCCCCCTTGTGTGTATCAAAAAAAAAAAAAAAAACTAAACGCTACAACTGCATTTTCCTATAATAGTGAATCCACATAATTATTGGGATAAATACCTTTTATACTCTTGCTCCTCCTGAATAGATAGAAAGAAAAACATAGTACAGCCACAATCATAAATACACTTCCGCTTATGATCAAGGCTTTTGACTTGCTAACTCCTTTATTGGCTGCAGCATTTACAAAACAGCATGAAGTTCTAAGAATATATGTCGATATATATTGAACTTTAAAGAATAAAAAAAAGCTAACAATATTCAAATTTCATGTTGGATTATTATGAGTTAAGGACATTTAGCCTTCATTACAATTTAAGAAACTCACTACTACAAAAAAATGGCTTTTATTTTCCCAAGAGACGTTCCTTTTTGAAAAAATGAAATAAAAAATAAAGGTGGTGAAATTCTTATAATTATATGATGGATTTTTAGGTCTTAATTTTGAAATAGGACGCTAAAAGTAACTTTTGATGTCCTAATTTAAAATTGGGAAGGCTAGATAAAGGACATTTGGCGTCCTAATTTAGATTTAGGACGTCAAAAGTGAACCCTGATGTCACATTTGACACCAAAAATAATATTTTTGGCACCCTAAATTGATTTTAGAAGGCCAAAGTAATATTTTTGGCTTCCTAAATTTATTTTAAGACGCCAAAGTCAAGTATATTTGGCATCCTAAATAGATTTTAGGACGCTAAAGGCATTTCAAACTCCCGCATCATGATTCCAATTCTAAAGCACGGCGTGTCCCTCACTTCTTCATATTGTTAGTGTGCCTCCCTCACTTCCTCAGCTCAAACCCTTTCCTTAGCTCACCCAGTCTTGATCCTCTTCACTCACCCAATGCCGCCACGAGCTCCTCTTGTCGTCTTGCCGTCAAAAGGTTTGTAGATCTGGAATTTGTAGATTAGAAAGGTTTGTGCTTTGTTCTCGTTTTGTCTCTCTCTAATTTTTCCACTCTTCTTCCTCTGTTTTGATGCCTGGTACTATCCATTTGCTCAAGTAGGAAGAATCAGAGTCGTTGAGGCACCACCTTCGCCAACAGGGCGTCGGAACTCTAAAGTAACACTCCCCCCAGAATCATAGAAACCCCAACGTAACGCCCCACCGAAAGTGAGCCAGTGTTGCTTTTGAATTATTATTTTTTTTAGGAAAAAAAAAACAACTTACATCGACCTAAATTAATTAAGGACGCTGTAAATCTCTACTTACTGCGCCTCCTACATAGGCATCCCCCTAAAAAAGGACGCAAAAAAGATTTAAAACAGACGTAAAAAACACTTTTTTGTAGTAGTGATTGTCTGGCCTAACCTGAAATTAAATTGATCTTCTGGTCTCAAAATTTCATTTCTCACAACGCAAGATTTGTTTATCTCACTATCGTATACCTACCTGTCTTAGGATTATGGGAAGATGGTGACAGGTAAAACATGTCATTAGTGTACTTGATTATACAAGTTGGCGACCACACTTGCCAATCTTGCTTCTGCTCACAGCATTGAATAGCTTTATTCAACAAAGCCTCCAAACACTGCCTGCAACCCTCGTTGGAAAGGTCCTTACTGCATTGTACCAACGCATGCCTTGTTCTTCCACCACCTTTTTAAAATACGGCCCACATTAAATAGTTAGGCACTGAATTAAGAGGGAATTACACACAGGTCCCAACAAAGAGAAGAAATCACTAGCAGGTTCCTTGAAATCCCATGGAAAATAGGCTATAGATTAATTGAAATTGAGAAAAGACCACTTTTCGCTTGTTAATTTAAGTAACCAATGATAAGTCATTGAGCAACTAATAACAAGTAAGTTAAGGGTGCCACAATATCATGTTATTGAGCAACTGATGATAAGTCAGGGTGACACCGATAACTTGAGACTTGCATTTGTTGCTGAAATTAATATGGGTAAAGTGGTATTTTCTCAATTCATATTAAGGTAGTCCAATTCTCAAATTTCAATGTAATTTGATGATTGTAATGGACCTACTTATGATTTTTTCTCTTCTCGGGGACTTTTATGCAATTCCCCTTGAATTAAAGGTATATACAAAGTGAGTTATGTCATGTCAATTGGTTTAAGTCATTTTGATAAAAAGACAACGATAGCTTATATATATGTGTATCTATGAAATTCAACACACCTAAACTAAACTCTCCCCATGCGCTCAACCTCTCTGCCTCCTCGGTCACTTCTTCGATCAGACTCCTTATGTAACTTTCCGCCTTCTTTCCCTCCGTCGGATCCGACACGTTCTTCTCTCCAACCCCAGACCATAACGGGGTCAACGCCGCCTTCCCAAAATAGTTCTCGTTAGAGTATCGCAGGATGCAATATGTGTACCTATATGTATGTTGCAGTTGCAACCAAAACACACACTTGCATAAGGAATAGTCATTAAAGTGATGTTAGGATTCATCTATTGTATCAAGTGAAACAAGGCTATTGGCTATTTTGAAAACCAAGAAATTCACCGACTATGTTGAATCCAATATACTGGCTAGTATTATGATTATGTAAAGTACTCCTCCCCTATTATAAAGTACAAGAAACATGAACCGAGACTTTCATAATAGATTATTATTATTATTATTTCTTCTTATTGTCAACAAGGGTAACTGTAGAATATTCTGTACTAATATAAGAAGTTATGTGTCTAGCAAACAACTAGCTAGTTTCTCTCTTCCATTAATTTTCAATTATCGTTTCCTTGCTTTCCTATTTTTAAATAATTATAATTAAATTTCAATGAGTTTTATTTTATTTAAATAGACGGAAATTTAGATAAAAAGTAAAGGAAAACAAATCCTTGTTAAGAATCTTATTGAGACAAAGATTTCCTAACAATGAATGTTCACCAACTCATGACTTCAGAAAAATTAAATTGCTCATATTTAAGAAAACTAGCATAAAGAATAAAAACAGTTGACTGAAGAATATATGATTTCCTAATTAAGTTGCTCATATCGTGTTACATATTCTTTCTCTAAGAACATTACAATCAAACAAAAAACATAGTCAAATTATCTATATTATATTTTGACTTGTTAAACTAGATTTCAAATCCCCAAAAAAAAAATTATAGTCGTTAATAAGCATATTACATATTAAACTTCAACCCAAACATATATATATAGGCGTTCTTAATACACAAGTTTGGTACCATATTACAGCAGAAGATTGATTGGGGCAACGTTGGAGAACATCTCTGGTAGCAGTAGTGACGCAGAACTGGCAGAAGTATCCGGCAACATCATCACGGCAGTCGTATAGGCCATACACCATGGCGTTGGTGGTGTTTCCGATGGTGGCATTGCTGAAATGTTTGCTCATGGAAGCATCGGCGGACAGCCTTGTGAGTAGCTGGTTAAGGTTGGCTTTGTACGAGGAAGGAAGAGTTTGTGGGGTTTTGTTATTGCAGTCATCTCCAACGTAAAGTGTCTGAGAAGTACTTGTTCTGATGAAGCTTATAACTATGAAGAAGATCATCGAAATTCCTGGAACGATGTTGGGTTTTGATGATTCCATCATGGGGTGATAGAGGTTGTTTGAATTTTGAAGTACGGTGTGAATAGGAATTAATTAAATCGATATTAAATTGGTGATGAACTGTGCAAAATATAAATGTGGATGAGGTAAATGTTTACTTAGTGCTATATGTTGGAGTTGTGTGGTGGAAATTAAAGTATGTTTGTTGGAGTTGTATACTCCTAACTTTATCTTTTCTTATACCTCACATTAATTTTCTTTATTTTTTATTTTTTTTTAAAAAAAATTAGAATGCGCGTCAAATTTGAACTCAATAAATTGAGTTTGTGGGCACCCACTAGTCTAAACTTGAAAACAGAAAGTCTTCCGTTTTCTCCACGAAATATCTCGGGTGAATTATAGGAAAACAATTGAAATTGCAAAATCTAAAATAAAGTATTATCTCCGGTCTTAATTATAAGAACTAGTTGATTTTTTTTTGGAGAAATTAAGGAAGCTAGAGAAGTTATTTAATATTTCATATATTGTGTATTCTTAAATTATATATTAGTTTATTAGTCAAACTAATTAGTTTGAAGAAAAGAAATACAAATATAAATACTCTAAATTAATTTAATTAGCTTTCTTAATCTTTCCAAAAAAGTCAACTAGGTCTTATAATTAGGACGGAGAGGAGTATTTTTATAAAATAAGTTGTAAATTGTTTATCAAATTTCATAATTACTTTATTAATTCTTAATAACAAACCTGATTTTATATTTTACAATTTCACAATTCTTTTTTTATCATCTTCCCAAATATCTTTCTTGTTGTACACACACCCACATTTTCTACATTGACCTTGACTCTAGCGGTGACTTTTGTTTTGTTATGGTCTTTCCTCAGTCTGTATACCAATGATCGGTAATGTGAGCTCCAACGTGTGTCCCCTGGTCGTGACAAACTCATTTCTTGATTCAAGCCTTTCCCTGAATGAACATCATCGCTTACAATACTTTTGACCAATTCTTCCAATTGGTTTTTTCTCAAAATATCTGCTCTTTTGCAAGAAGCACCAACTACATTACACACCAACGGTATAAAATTAAAGAAGCCGTCAATGCGTAAACCTTTTTGGCACAAGCTACTAGAGCTAAGCGAAGTTGATGTGCAAAGCGTTGAACATAATAAGCGAGAATTATTTTCATCTAAAATCAAGCTTTTGAGACCACTAAATTGACCACTCATATTGCTTGCGCCATCATAACCTTGACCACGAATCTTTGTCAAGCTCAAGCCATTTTTGGAAAAAATCAACTCAATCAATTCTTTAAGTGAACTAGCTGTAGTATCTGAAACATGAACAAGACCAAGAAAACGCTCAATAATGTCACCGTTGCAATTCACATATCTTAAAACAATGGCCATCTGTTCTTTAATTGATATATCACGAGCTTCATCAACTAGTATAGAAAAGAAATTATCCCCAATATCGAAATAATAGCTCTAGTAACTAAACTAGCGGCAACATGTGTAATATCTTTCTGAATTGAGGGAGCTATCATTTTGAGATTCTCTGGGGCATTATTCAAAGAAACATTATTTACTTCCTCATTGCTTTCACAAAGGAATTTTACAAGCTCCACAAAATTTCCCTGATTCATTGAAGCATTTGTCTCATCATGTCCCCGGAAAGCCAAACCTTGTCGTATGAGATATCGAATACATCGAATAGAACCATTCAGACGAATACGATAATCTTGTTTGGCTTTGTCTTTGTCAGAAATGTCAGACATAACAGTGTCAATATGTTGGTTTTGATTCATCAAATCTTTTGCAGCACTAAAGCACAACCTATGAATGCTTCCAACATTCCCAACATGTTTAAGAAGTCGTTGTTTCTCCTTCCAATTGCTAAATCCTTCTCCCATAAATGAATCCGACCACCCCTTCCATAACCATGCTCACAATTAAATAGATAACAATGCAAGCAAAACACAGCATCTTTTGATTCACTATACTCCAACCAACTGCCAAACTCATTGTACCATTGAGGATTGAATCTACGCATTTTACGCCCAATTAAGGATTGAGGAAAGTTCTCAAGTTTTGGTTGACAAGGACCATTCGTTAGATAAATTCTTGAATCATTTCCCTTTCTTTAGCACTCTTTGCAAGGCTCATAATAGGAAGTCTTTTACCCGGATCGGGAACATACAAATCCGGTGGACCTTCTACTATTGGTTTGTTCGACTTGAGGAGTAGCACACTCGTCTTGAGTTAAATCAATAAATGAAGATTCCGGTTGAGAACGTTTAGTTCCACTACCACTTGGCTTTGTAAAAAAAAGAACCTAAATATCTTTCCATTCTAAAATATGGAAAATGACAAAAAATGAATCAATAAATAATATATCTACCAAGCACATTTGCAAAAATGTAGGATATTGTTGCATAGTAAATTGGGCAGAGAAAACAGATTTGGACAAGTAAGGTACAAGTAAAATGGTTGCGGTGGAGGTAGGCCATCTATAATTATAATTCTTAGCGAAAAGGCATCTCCTTTTTTGGAACTAGGACTGAAGGAGTACCTTTTTATTTTATACAATTTTATAAGAATGTTGCAATTGTAAGGTCAAAGAAAATTTGGCAGACAATCACAAACCCAATAAAAAAGGGGGAGAAAACAATGGATGGAATGTATGATAAACAAGTATGGTCAAATGAATAAAACAAAAACAATGTATGATAAACAAGTCTGGTCAAATGAATAAAACAAAAACAATGTATGATAAACAATAATATTCAATATTCCAGAGGACAGATCAAATGCATGAGCAAGAATTTGAACAATTTCCGTTGAACCGCACGATTTTTTTAGTTTATCCTATACTTGATGAACGTCAGCTTATTCAAACGCAAAATTATTTTATATAATATTTTTGTTCTATTAAACTATTCAAAAGCTAGCTAAGATGAGACAACCAATGCAAATTAGGATCTTCCTTTTCTTTTCTCAATTCCCAACACAGAGAAGAACAGCACAAAACAAATTTATTTGGAAATTTTTGAAGCTTAACATCCCAAGCAAAAATTCATCCATCATCTTATCAACAAGGAAATCTCTAGCACAGAATGACAGAAGCACCAACCTTCAAGTTCAAGACGAACAACTAGAGGCGGACTGAACGGCGAACAGAGAACAGCCCCTGCGCTGTGCACGACAAACGGCGAACAGCCCCTGCGATGGACGAACGGCGAACAACCAAACTCAATCGATGGGATGACGAGAGTCGAACAAGAACAAAAGCTCCGATGACCTAACCCGCGTCTGCCTCTGTGTCTCACGATTTCTGCCCTGTTTCAATTTGCAAAAGCCCTAAATTTTACAATTAAAAAAAAAAAAAAAAAAAAACCGTACGACGTCGTTTAAGGGGGCACGTGCCCCTAGTCATACACTTCGGTCCGCCTCGCCTCCCGACCTCAATGTCCATGATTTAACATGTCATGTCCCGCCTAGGGATTTTATGTCGGAAAACAAATATTTCCCCAATATAGCTGAAACCCATCAGCTTCCCAAACAATACAAGGCAAAGATTTCAACTGTAATAGAAGCATTTAATGTCATTGTCTTCAACATATCCATATTCTAAATGCACGGAAGGACAGATCATTCCACAAGCCCATGGGCTCCCCTATTTCTCATTTTTTTTAAATTTTTTTTTTTTTAGGGAAAATCCATCTCAGGGCCCATATTAACAAAAAATGTCAAAAAAAAGGCTAAGAAAAAGTTACATGTCAAAAAAGGCCCTAAGGCCTTTTGTGGTATTATTTCATAACCGTTAACAACTAAATCAGTTCCATTAACAACTAAATCAGTACCCGTTAACAACTAAATCAGTAGCATTAACAACAATATCCTAACAACTAAATCAGTCTCATTAACAACTAAATCAGTACTCGTTAACAACTATATCAGTAGGCGTTAACAACTAACGTTTTATGAAATAATACCAGAAAAGACTCTATGGCTTTTTTTGACATGTGACTTTTTTTGGGCCTTTTTTTGACTGTTTGTTTTGCCAATATAGGCTATGAGATGAATTTTTGCTTTTTTTTTTTTTTTTTGGGGGGGGGGGGGGGACTGTATAGCAAACATCAAAATCTTTAAAAAGTCAAATTTAGCCCTCATAAATTCATTTGGGAGGCTCAAAAGCCATCCTAGACATGATGTCCCTGCACTGCAACAATGATTTATGGCCATCGCTTGGGTCCTTGGGACTGTTTGGCAGGGAGGAGAGAGAAAGTGAGTGGATAGAAAGAGAAAATTAAGGTGGATTAAAAAAAATAGAAAAGTGGGTTATAGTTTATTTATTAACTTTTATCTTACATATTCTATCTATTATAATTCTATTTCGTCAATTTTTTTTTTAAAAAAAATTCAACCCGTAAAACTTTCCCCACTATCCTCCAAATCCCTAATATCATACAGACTCTAAGGGTCCTTTAGAGTACCTGTTGACAAAAAAAGAAAAAAGATTTTTTTTTTTTTTTTTTAAAAGGTCCTTTAGAGTACCAACTTGCTGTGACCATCCTTCCTTTAAAAGAGGAAGTTGAGGAATTCATTAAATGGCATGTTTACTTTTGTTCTGCTATTCTATCCAGTTCGGGAACTTATTGGATTCAATGTGCTGCACATTTTTTCCTCCCGAATTTAATTTCATTTTCCCCATTAAACTGCGATCATGTTTCAAAATTCTATAGGGAAAATAAGATCAAAGTTGCTCTATTTGTCCTTATTTTAAACTTTCCCTAAATTTTTTTTTTCTTTTTAGTCAATAAAATTTTCAAGCAGAAATTTTTTAAAATAAATTTCTGAAGTGAAAATACTAGATACCATAACATTTAAAAGATAGAAAAGAATGGAATACTAGTACTACTACCTTTTGGATTATCCTATCATAATTAAGATTTTAAAAGGAAAAAATCCTTTTAATAGCCTATTGAAATACAGTTATTAAACTTCACAAATAATTCATTATGGCAAATGGAGCTAAATAGGATTTAGAGATAACAACAATATTTCATACCTGAAAAATTGTTAGTTAGGAATATTAACAGTTAATTAGAAGTATTTGGATATATTCAGTTATTAGTTGATATATTAATTATTAGATTGTATGTGTTAAGGTTGTATCTTTATATCGAGGGAATCACTGACCTCTACATACATATGGCCTTGCATTCATGTGTAATACATTTTTGCTTTCTAGTTCAAAAAAGTGTCATTGTTCAGCTAATTAGACTCCATATATATGTGAGAGTTTACACGGTCCCATAGCCAGCAATGAAATTGGTCCCCGTAGGCCAACGTTTTTGTTTTTGTTTTTTCTTTTTGCACAAAAAATCTTAGTTGAGTTGGGTTTCGTGGGCTCATAAAGTTAGGATATGCTCCAAGCTCAAAAAAACACTTACAAATGTATTTTACAAATCCCTCACTAATAAGGTCCTCACATTAGTGAGATTTGAACCCACAACTTTGTATTTATGAGTCAATCAATATATCAATCGGACCAATCTTTGGACGTTGTTCTTTTTTTTTTTTTTTTTTTTTTTTTTTTTTTTTTTTTTTTTTGGATATAAAAATGGTGGCAAAGTGTGTAACCACTCCGAGATTCTGTTGGGCGTCGAAGCGAGCACCTCTCCCGAGAAAAGTTTTTTGCATTTCAAAACCAAGACTTTTTATTTAAGTGACCTGGGCCATCATTGTTGAAGCTGAGGTCTAGAGATGATTGCTTCCTGGTCTTTGTTGTAGAGTTTTCCTAAATAGGTTGTTGTGCCTTCTCTGCCAAGGTTCTTGATTCTTCGATCTTGCGTCATTATTGTCTCTTGTAAAGTGGCACTAATTTATAAAATATCGCCAATTTTTTTGGGACTTTCTGAACCAAAATATTCCAAAAGGTTTTTTTAATTCAGGGTAAAATGTTTCTAGATTTGGCTAACCCCAACTCGTAAAATTCAATTAATTATTTTCAAATATTTAAACAGTATATAACGAATCCTTCTCCACAAAAGAAGATCCATGCATATTTTGTAAATGAACAAGTATTCTGCAGAATTTAGAATCAATTAATTATTCAACATAACAAGTCAAATATACATATACACAATAACTATTATATACATACAAAATTAAATTTCAAATATAGTGTATATGAAAAGCCTTCTCTCTTAAAAAACGGAGAAAAAATTCCAACACTTTTTATTGGATGATTTTATAAAGATCTTAGATAACAATATAACACATGAGCGTGTCATAAGATACATGGGCGTACATACACTTTAGGTAGGCACAGTCAAATGTGAATTTCTCTCACATCAAAATCTAGATGCCTTATCTCATTAGTTGGTCTTCATGGCTAAGTAAACTTTGTTCCAAACTCTGTCCAATGCTTTCATGAAATAGTTTAAAGACATGGTTAGGTAAATCGAGCACCTGAGGTATTTTCCCAAATGCGTCCAGCATCCTAAAGTATTTTGCGGCCAGTAAAGTATTTTTTCTAAAGTAACTATAACATGTTAAAGTATTTTTTTAGTGCATCTAATATCATAAACTAATTATTTTTCCCCACATGCATGTTATGTCCAATGCCTTAAAGTGTTCAATATACCACGAAATACTTTGGGGTCTTGAATAGACCTAAGATTATACTCCAAGTGTCTTCTTTGGATACGGGGGGCGGATTTTGGGGGCTAGGGGTGGCCCCCCTAAAATTACAGAAAAAACCCAGAGTTTCAGAAAATTATATTTCAGCCTCATAAAAATTTTAATATTTTCACTTTAATTCCTGCAAAAGGTTTCATTTATGAACTAAAATAAAAATATTGTAACTTTTATGAGTTTGGAATGTGATTCCCGTAAAGTCTAGATTCTTTTATGTAATTTTTGCCCCCAAATTTTAGTTTCGGCTCTCACTCTTTTGGTTGGATGCACCTTAACCCAAAAGATAAAGAAACCAAAGGGATCCACATATCAAGTCATCATTATTAAATTAGTTTTGTCACCTTGGTCTTATGGATGATAAGGTTACCTCATTAATAGAAGCATCTTTAGAATCTTTTGAAGTAGATAAATCTTTTGTTACCTTTCTTCCAACTGAAAATGCAGGACGACTAGGCATGGGAAATGACATTGTGTTACTTGCAAGCATGACGACAACATTGGACATTGTTGGCCTATCTGCTGCATCTTCTTGAACACAAAGCAAGGCAATATGTATGCACTTCAAAACTTCATTTTCTACATATGAATCTTCTAGGATGGGATCCATTAGTTCCAAACATTTTCCTTCACACCACAAATTCCAAGCCTGCAAGCAATTGCAAATTTTGGCATTTTGAAATAATGAATGTCCTAACATTGGGTTACTTGTTACAAAATCAAAATTCCTTGATTAGATAAGATCAGCAAAATAACTTACATAAGATAGAAGACTTTGACCATGTTCAAAGACATAGAAACCGCTACTCTTTTTTCCACACATAATTTCTAGTAGAATAACTCCGAAACTAAAAACGTCGATTTCACCGAAAATAATCCTTCCATAGCATATTCTCGGAGCCATGTAGCCACTTGTTTATCAATCAATTCAAATAGTTGTTCAGTTATCCAAGAGCTGACGTTTCTTTAGGCAATTTAAACACTAATTTAAAAGTAAAAACGAAAAAGAAAAATGATTAAGTTGCATTAAACACTTACTATGTACCCATTATTCGTCTTGTGTCACGTTGATTTTGAGGTCCTTCAAAAGTCCTTGCTAATCCAAAATCGATATTTTAGGGTTCATCTCATAATCTAAAAGGACATTGCTAGGTTTCAAATCTCTATGAATGACTCTAAGTCGGGAGTCTTCATGCAGGTACAAAAGTCCTCTTGCAATTCCATTAATAATATTTAGTCTTCCCGTCCAATCTAGTTTCTTTCTATTTTCATCATCTAACAATTTTTTCCAAGAAAATATTTTGTGACAAGAGCATATGGGGAAGAAAGAAAAACTGTTAGTTGCCTTCTAAGAAACTCATTTGAAAATTTTGTTGCATAAATAATACTTAACAAAACAAAATTTATAACTAAAATGTGATGTCATCACTTGTTGATGTCTAAATTTGGTTATGAAATAGTTTTATATTATAAAAGAAGGATCTTACAAAGATGAAATCATATACGTGCAAAACTTGTATATTTATGATGTGAACTACAATATGCTACTCACATATCTCATTATTATTAGTTTTCAATTTCAAGGGATGCAAAATGCAGCATTAAAATGTTCTCTAATGCCAATTTGGTCATCATAACAAATGAAAAGTATCTGTATCTAACAGATGTGTCTATATATAAAATATAAGCCATTCAAAGTTAGTATAATTGTCAAGAGATGAATAGCAATACGGAATGTACTGCAATATCAACATAATAGATTCTATAAGTGCAGAACATTGTACTTCAATGCTTGAGAATCCTTTTAGTGTATGTTTTCATTTGTACTACGCTAGAAGACAAGAGAATTATCAAGCATAATGTAGAATTCAATAGTAGTTAAAGTTTTTATAAGTAGGACCCACTGTTGTCAGCATCTAATTACAATAACGTACACAAATCTATTTAATGCTCTTTTTAAATGTGGCTTGATTTTGAAGTAGTAATGAAAGCCAAGGAATGGACTAATAATCAATGCAGTTAATCAATCACCTAAGGCATTAAATGATATAATATAAATGGAAAGCATATTTGTAGTTTGAATGATACGCACTCTTAGGTAACTGTAATCGTAAGTTAATAAATTATACAATAAACTGAAATAGAGAGGATATATGGTTGGATACTAAGAAATAATTATGGATAATTCTATGTCTCTTCATTAGTCCTAGAATCATCACTATTGTCTAACTATATGTAAAATTTAATTATGTGAAGTTGAATTAATGTGGTATTATGGTTCTTATATGAAGTTGAGTTTGTAGGAAACTGATCAGAAACGCGGAAGCGTATCGTACCACGCGATGTAGGAAAAGATGAAACCTTTCATCGTTTTGCTTACCTGGATATTGAAGAGCTATCGAAAGATTCTCCACGAGCAAACCTTGTCTACGAACGGTCCTCGTATACGAACAGTCCTCGTGCGATCTATGATTGATCTTCCGGACTATCTCTCGAGGGGGATGAGATGGTTGTGTGGGCAACCATTCGGATGATGAACGTACGCCTCTAGGTTTTTTGTTTCGATGAGAGCCTCCTAACTATTTGTGCGGCCGTATCTTTTCAAGCGGCGAAAGTTAGTTTATATGCTACTACACCCAAGGCCTAACCCTAATCCACATGGGCCTTAGAGTTATTGGGTTGTAGTCTCAATTAAGCCTTATTGGGCTTAAGTGACCAAAGAGCACATTAACCCAACAATCTCCCACTTGCTCTTTAAGATACTAACTTGAGTTCGTAAACCCAAGACCATATAGCCCATAAGCCATCATCATCGATAACATACCCCATCCCTTGTCTCAAGCTAGCTGGGGACCCACCATTTGTCATTCATCAAGGCTCATGATAATCTACGAGAAGATTATCTAGTTCGGTGCTACTCCACTAAAAGCCCGAACGTGATCTCCAAGAACAATGACACTTATAACAAGAATATGCACTGCCGCCTTTATAGAATGTCTATAATTTGATTGACTAGTTTTACGTAACCCAATCAATTATTTATTCCCTTGACTTTGATAGTTTCTCTAATGGATTACATGCCGGCCGGTGTCTTCAATATCCAGGTTGAAACATATCAAGGGGACATTTCCTATAAATTCCATGTTGTTTATCTCATAAACACCGATAACCAAATAGTCTCAATCCCAAAAAACCGAGTTGTTGGCCGTCATATAGATCAAACCTCACCCGTTGGTAAATCAAAGAATGAAAACTATTCGACTACTGTTTAAAATAAACTCGGGATTAAGAGCAACTACATAACTATAGTTATCCGGAGATTTGATTCCTTATGACGAAAGAACAACCTTAATCAAATCTCTCCTTGATCCATTCAATGTGAGCATTAACTCACACCAATGTTTTATAATGATTCGGACAAAACCATTTCATAAAACATTGCAGCCTAAATAAAGTGCCCAACTTAATTTAATAGTTGTGAATCATTTCATCAATTGTGAGAACCTATGACCATGTCCTCTATGAAAGTATTCATATGATCATATACTCCACAATTGATCCGGACCTTAGAGTTTGTAAATAGTGTGCAAAATAAATGAAAAAAGAATACTCCATTTATTAACATTCAGAAAAGAAATGTAATGTCATAATGTCATGCTCAAAAGCACAAAATAACAAAGTAAAATAACAACCGCCTAAAGCTATAGCAAAACGGAATCCTCCTAAGACCCATAGATGAAACATGCCTCTCGAACACATGCTCGGCAAACTCTTAGTAAAAGGGTCGGCGAGATTCTCGTCGATGCTATCTTTGCTACCACCGTATCTCCTCTTTTAATTATTTCTCGGATCAAGTGGTATTTCCTCTCTATGTGCTTTCGTCTCTTATGACACCTTGGTTCCTTGGACTGCGCTACCGCCCAGTTTGTTGTCACGTAGAGTGTGATAGGACAATTTACACTGGTATCACTCGAAGGTCCGTTAGGAACTTCTTTAACCATGCAGCTTCCTTTGCGGCCTCGAAGCGACTACATACTCGGCCTCGTGGCGTGAGTCGCCACACATGTTTGTTTTACACTTCTCCAACAAATGGCACCGCCATTAAGGGTGTACACATATCCCGAGGTGGATTTTCTTGAGTCAATATCTCCTTGGAAATCGAGTCCGTATAACCAATGGTTTCAAGACTCCCACTTGAGTAGACCAACATATAATCTCTCGTTCTCCGTAGGTACTTGAGTATATGTTTAACCGCTACCCAGTGTTGCTCTCTAGGGTCCGATTGGTACCGGCTTACTACTCCCACTGCATACAGCGATATCCGGTCCGGTACATAGCATAGCATACATGAGACTACCTACCGCCGAAGCATAAGGTATCCTACTCATGCGTTCTCTCCGCGGGGAGTTTGAGGAGATTGCTTCTCGAGAGAGATGAATCCCATGCCCGAAGGGTATAATTCCCCTCTTTGAATTCTCCATGCTAAACCTGGCAAGTATTTTGCCAATGTATTGAGCCTGGGATAATGCCAAAACCCCTCTTCTTAGGTCTGCAAGAGTTTAATACCAAGAACATAATTGGCTTCCCCAGGTCCTTCATATCAAAATGTTTGCTCAGCCCAGGTTTTTATGCCCAACAATACCTCTCGTATCATTTCCGATAAGGAGTATGTCATCCACATAAAGTACCGGAAAAGATACCGCATTACCTTGGATCCTTTTATACACACACGGCTCATCGGGACTTTTCTCAAAGCCATAAGACTCAATGGCTTGATCAAATCTCGATGTTCCATGATCTCGGATGCTTGCTTAAGTCCATAAATGGACCTCTCGCAACTTGCATACCATTTCTTCTTGCCCTTTGGCCGTGTAAACCCTTTTGGTTGCTTGCATATAGATTTCATCTTCCAAATTTCCATTTAGAAAAGCAGTTTTGACATCCATCTCGCCAAATCTCATAATCAAGATTGGTCGCAAGCTAAGAGAATCCGAATAGACTTGAGCATGGCAACCGCGAAAAGGTTTCATCATAATCCACTCCTTCTCTTTGGGAGTACCCTTTCGCCACCAATCTAGCTTTGAAGGTTTCAACCTTCCCGTCCGATCTTCTCTTTCTCTTGTAAATCCACTTACACCCAATGGGTCTTACCCCTTTAGGTGCATCTACAAGAGACCAAAGCGAGTTGGAATACATAGAATCCATTTCACGATTCATAGCCTCGAGCCATTCTCGAGCATCAACATCTCCTAGTGCTTCATCATAACTCGTGGGATCACCATCTTCTCTGCGATGATGTCATCCGATTTGACTCACCCAACAAGAGATATCTTGCAGGTTTACGAATCAATCTCCCACTACGACTTTGTCGCACTTGATGTCGTGCATCTACAGGGGGTCCACATTTTGTGGGTTGACAACTTCTAGATGAGGACCCTCATTAAGTGGATCAACTAATTCATGATTTTGTTCTTCATTTAGTTGAACATCATGCTGAACTTCTGGTTCTGTCTCTGGTTCCTGTGTATGTTCGATACATTTTCCCCTCTTTGAACAACCACGGGAACAAAAGCCGGAACCCCTTGAGGTTGAGGTGAAACTTGATCGAGACTAGCTCATCAAGAATAACCTTACTTCTTGGCTTATAGTTTGTCATATAGTCCTCCTCTAAGAAAGTCGCGTGAGTGCTCACTATGACCTTCTTTTCTTTTGGACTATAAAACAACCAACCTCGGTTCCTTTAGGATAGCCTACAAACATGCATACTTCAAGACGCGAGTCCATCTTGTCCGGTTTTGTTTCAAGACATGTGAGCAGCACCCCAAATTCGAATATGATTCATGGTGGGCTTACACCCTTTCCACAATTCTATTGGTGTCTTTGAAACCGACTTGGACGGAGCTAAGTTCAATAGATACATAGCTGTTTCTAAGGCATATCCCGGAATGAATCGAAAGTGATGAATAATCGAGCATAGATCTTGTCATTTCTAAAAGGGTTCTATTTCTCCTTTCAAAGAACTCCATTCTGTCTGGGTGTCCCCTGGAGAAGATAATTGCGAAACTATCCCCTCCTTGGTCGTGAGACCTGAACTCTTGAGATAGGTATTCACCCCTCGATCAGATCGAAGAGTCTTGATTTGAACACCTAGATGCTTTTCGCCTCGGCCTTGAACTCTTGGAATTTTTCAAAAGCTTCGGACTTGTGACGCATCGGTACACATGTCCAAATCTAGAATAATCATCGGTAAATGTGATGAAATATCGATACCCGCCTACGGCATGGACATTTATTGGTCCACATACATCGTATGTACCAATTCGGTGAAGTGTGGCACGTTTTCCTTTGGCCTTGAAAGATCTCTTGGTCATTTTACCCTCTAAACAGGATTCACACACTGGTATCGGCTCAAAGTTCAGGGATTTTAAAATCCCACTTTCGACCAAACCTTGGATCCTGTTAGAGTTAATATGACCAATCTCAAATGCCAAAGATAAGTTTCATTGGAAACTTTTCTTTTCTTTGACGAATTGATATGCTCAACATTTTTTAATTCAACATGATTAACTTCATGGGTATAGGACTAAGGAAATAAAGGCCATTGAACTTTACACAGAACATATAAAAGAAGACGAACTTCTTATTGAAACTCGAGGAATCAAACTGAACTGTCAAACCATGTTTATCTAAACAACTAACGTAAATTAAATTCCTCTTAAAATCGGAATAAATAAACAGTCTTCTCACTACTACAAAATACTTAAAAGACGACCTAAAAAAGACCCAATTAACGTCCTTATTCTTAGGGACGTTGGGGAGAGTGTAGTAGTATATTTCCATATGAGGAGACACGAAATGGGTTCAGGTCACCTCATATGAGGCGACTTTGAAAAGAAGTTCGGGTCGCCTCATATGAGTATGAGGCGACTGAAATGGTTTAAGGTCGCCTCATATGAGGCGACCGAAACCTTTTTCAGTCGCCTCATTCTCATATGAGGCGACTGAAACCTTTTCGGGTCGCCTTATTTCCGACCTGGTTTCATGTGGCCTCATATGAGGCGACTCCGAAATGGTTTCAAAGTCGCCTCATTGCTCATATGAGGCGACTTGAAACCTTTTCAGTCGCCTTATTTCCCATATGAGGCGACCTGAAACTCTTTCAGGTCGCCTCATTGCCCATATGAGGCGACCTGAAACCATTTCAGGTCGCCTATTATCACCCAAAGACGCCCTGAAATCGTTTCAGGTCGCCTTAATGTATTTTTTTTTAAAAAAAAATGCGCTTGCTGTTTTGTTTGGCCAATTTGCTGCAAATGCTTCACAAAATAATTAAGCGCATATTATATTATGTATGTGCATTCCATCAAGAATACCGTGGTTCAATAAGAAAATTGTAAAAGTGACTTCAACAAAAGAATTGGCTCCACATACAAGAGAAACTTTTCAGCAACTTCAACAACAGAATATAAGAAGGCAAGTTCGGGAAAGTCACTTAAGAAGGCGATCGAAACTTTCAAAGAACTTCAACAACGAAAAGAAAGAATGTATGACCTAGATTTTGGTTACTAAACTAGACCAAAAACAACAAACAAAGCACCACCATGACAACAATTTTTCTCACATTTGGAGGCAATTAATCTCCAAAATTTCACAACAAGCTTTCACAATTTAATGCAGCAATTAGATAGCATCAACATTCCCTTCAATTGGCAAATAACACGATATGCGACAAAGAGGCAAATATATATAGCGAGAAATGACTTTTGAACACGAAGCTTAACAGAATTTCAAGGTTTCGGCTAAAGTGAATGAGAGCCACCTTTAAATCACGGTACCACACAAGCGAATCAAACCCTCCCAAGCAAAAACCCCACATAAAACTTGCAGCAAATCAGTTATGATGGTATGATTCAACAAAATTCTCAAGTCTTGGTTATTGGAAAATCAAATGCAGTAAGGTGTAATGGCAAAATCAAACCTCATATGACAGTGATCTATTTCCAGAATTAAACAAGTGATCTAACCTCATATTCACAGCAATTATAGTGGCAAATTCAAGAGCAACACCAATAATTTACAGAAACCGATGTCATCACAGCTTAATAAGTTTGAAAATGACAATCACCCTAACAAGTAATGACTTGCCTATATATTCACATTGAGCCATGTTCAAGAAGATATCTAGCCATCATGTCTCGAATCGAATCGATGTCATCCGTGAGTACGGATCCTCGCACGAAAAAGCGTAAATTGGAAAACAAGGTATAATTAACAACCGAAGTACCACAACAAAAAATATCATCATTTGAGGATCACGGAGCATTACGTACATTTTGCAAGCCGGTAGTACGTCCGCGGAAACGATAGATTGCATCCAATTGATAACGTAGTATCCGCACTCGGTGTGGCCTGGTTGGTGATGGCACTATAAATAAAAAACAAATTGTTAAACAAAAGCTACCGTGTCTCGAGAAAAAACTTGAATTGAAACTACTTACCTTAGGATAAAACCACTTCGGTCCACCCCGCTCCCGTGCTCCAAAGAATCTGTCTATATGTCCTAAGACCACTATCATTAAAATGGAAATTAACAAACATGAAAACAATTCATTTAAAAAAAGAATCGATGATTTAGACAAAAATTTACTTACTCGGCAAACATGGTTTTGATATCCTCAGTTGGCCTGCCACCTATGGAATCGAACCAATAACATGCGTTCTTGGCGGGACAAACAACGCACGAGGGTCCAATGAGCACTACAACATATACATATTAATATTAAACTAAGATAAAAAAGCATTTTTTCCTTAAAAATCTTATATAGACAAAAAAAAAAATACGCACCCTTCATGTATTGGCGCTAGATAACAAGAAGATTTTATGTCGCCCATTGTTAAACCAACATAAATGGCCCTCCGGCTAAGATATTGCGAAAAGTTTGTGGATCCAGGACATAAGAATCCATACGAATCCAATAGGTCTCCCTTTTTTGCGGATGTCGTGGCGACACTACGATCGAAATAAAATGATAAGTGTTGTTGAATATATTAAACAAAAAAAGAAGATTGACATAATTAAAGGGTAAAAAAAACTTACAAGATTGCAAGTTGAAGCCTTTGTATATCTAAACAGTCCATATGCATAAACTCTGTCAAATCTTTCTGTCAATTGATATCGGATATGTCTTGTCTGCACCGACAATGCCCGAAGGCATCGCAAGCCGATAGAGACGATGTCCTGGTAGAGCTCTCGCAAAGATTGATAAGTATGGAAATCGCATGACTTGTTCATGCTATGAAAACATAATAAACAAATTATGAGTGGGTTAGCAATGAAAATCAATCTTAAACCCTACTCATCGTCAATCGTAATGTATTTCTTACCATTGGAGGTGTCGTCCCCACCTCAATAAGATGATGCGGCCAAAGGATGAACGATGTGGTGGCGGCGTCTAGCGTGCGAACCTCCTCATCAACAATAGGGATGGCGGTCTTTTCTTCCCCCTCTCGCACACTTGTCGAGTCACCCTACGTTGGTCTTGTGGAATTTGCATATGGTGGTGTGTGGTTTGTTCGGGTAAACAAGACCATCGCAACAATCCGCCGGTGTGGGTCATCCAAATATAGGCGCGGGGTTGTCCCCCCGTGGAGTGTGAGAAGGCTCGCCGGGCTCGTCAATAAGTACATCCGGGAGAGTGATGAGAAGGTTCGCCAATAGGTACGTCTACGGAGCGTGAAAACTTTCCTTGCTTGCTTGGGAAGGCCGGGGATTCCTCGTTTGAAGGTTGCGTTACCTTCCCTTGTATCATCTCCCTCATTTCACCCCGTAGTTGTGCCATAACCTCATCTACGAGGGACGCTCGAATTTTGGCTACAAGGCGAGGACTAGGGTTGTCATCGTCATGCGAACAACTCGAACGCCGTCCAAAGTATTTCACGACACTAACTCCCCTCGGCTCCCCACGAAAGCATCAAGGTAATCGGGCTTCCCAATCGCGTGGACAAAATGTCCATCCGTGTACCCGGCGTGAATGAACCTTGGGTCGCTTTCTTTGCTCAAGCACATCCTGTATCATAGGATTTTTCATAAATATTAACTAATTAAACTCTAAAAATATGAAACAACCGAAGCTATTTAATACTTCTAATTTAACTACTTACAATCTTTGAAGCAACCTCGGCCACATCTTCATTTATGTATTTCTCGCCCTTCTTCCTCGCGGCTATCCATTTTTTGTGGCGAGGAGGACGATCAGGGCCTGGATAACGGTGGAAGGATCGGATTGCGCGGCTTCCTTCATTCTACGCAACTCTTCTTCCATCGGCCTCCGTTCAAGCTTCTTATAGCCACCCCTAGACATGCAATGCGGATACTTATTTCTCGCTTGCCTCTCCCTATTGGCCGACTTTTTTCCGTGACACGAAAACAAATAAAACTGAGCCTTCAATGTCAAATAGATTCAAATAAAAGATAAGATATGAAAGAAATTTTACAAGAAATTCGGGATTCTCGCGTGACGCCACAAACTCCCTCCAGTCCTGGACTAATGTAATCATAGTCCGACATTGGTCCTTGTCCCTCTTTGCCCCTCGAATATACTTTCTAGTGAGCTTGTTCTTAAAGTCTTTCCAACGTATACGAACCTCGCCCATCCAATGCTTGTACATGGCCTTATTGTTAGGCACATCATACGTTTCTGCAAGGTAAAAGAGAAGATATGAAAGAAATCAAGTGATAAAACTAAAGATACAAATGCATAAGATATCGAAAGTGAGATACCAAAAGTTGTGCCCAGATCAACTCCTTCGTTTTAGTAGGAACCAACTTCCAATGAGAGAATACAATGCGAACTTTGCTTCGAGCGGATAGCCTACGTAGCTAATGAAGTTGTCTTCCTCCGGACCAATTGGATTCATATTGGCATCGAACTCCACATGCGCCTCTTTTTTTCCGATCGTCACGACGTGCAATTAACGCACCCATATGTGTGCTACCTCTACCCTTTCTCCCCATCGGTACATCATTCCCACCATCACTCGATGACTCGTCAGATCTAGACATATTCCTGTTCATCAAAGACAAATCAATAATGTTAGATAGGGTTATTATTAAATAATAAACAAATGAATAAAATGAACTAACATGTTAAACCCGTACAAAAATAACATAGGACTTTTTCATAACTTAAGACCTTACTTTATATGGTTTCCCATATTCCTTCGAATGATCCTTCCTTGGAGCATATTCTTCATCATCTACCAATTCTACTTCACGTGTTGTAGGTGGATTTGTTGTGAAAGGGAGTGTATCGTCCTGTGTTCAAGGATTCTTCACCATACGTCTGTTTTTTACTTTGAAGTACAATGGACATTTTGTTATTTGCAGGGTCTGTAACATAAAACACTTGTTTCGCCTGGCTTGCTAGAATGAATGGCTCGTCTCTATGACCAAGTCTTTGAAGATCAATCGAGACAAATCCAAATTTAGGATCTATTACAACAAGATTATTGTTAACCCACTTGCATTTAAATAAAGCAACTTTGAACTTGGTGTAGCTCATCTCCCATATTTCTTCAATAACTCCATAATAGGTCATAGATGCTAACACCGGGTTTTTGTCTTTCGAACTCGAAAAGTGCATGGATTCACTTCAACCATCACCCCACTATTTTGCACGTAACTCCTGTCATCTTGGTCTTTTGTGTAGAAAGAATATCCGTTGATATCATAACCTGTCCAAGTGATGACCGATAAGAAGGCCCCAGGCTAACCACTCGATTGTAGCCGACACACCGGTCTCGTGCAATACCTTCTCCTCGAACCACTTTATAAATGTCTTCTTTTGCTCATTAGCTATCTGCATGTCATTCTTCCTTGGATTCATATTCTTCAAACTCTTTCGCGTTCATCAATGTATGGTTGAACTTCTTCCGTATTATTCAAGATGTACGGGTGTGCTTGCAACACCTCTCGCACGAAGCATATTCTTTGAGTTTGATTCCTCGAGTTCCCTCACTTATCCCCTTATCATGCCGAGATTGTAACGTCGCCCCGATAGATAATCTTTGAGTAACTCCATAGCCTCTTCCACTACATATCTCTCAACGATTGAGGCTTCCGGCCGATAAGGATTTTTAGAATACCCTTTTAAGATCTTCATGTATCGCTCGAAAGGGTACATCCACCTTAGGTAAACCGGACCGCAGAGCCTTACCTCCCTTACCAAGTGCGCTATCGTGTGCACCATTACATCGAAAAATGCAGGAGGAAAATGCATCTCTAGTTGGGACAAAATAATATAACCCTCGTTTTCCAATTCATCCAACTTTTCAATGTCAATGACTTTGTTACATATAGCATTAAAGAAAATACACAATTTTGTTATAGTGGTCCGCACTTCATCTTTCATAATGCCCCTAATAGCTACCGGTAATAGTTGTTGCATCAACACATGATAATCATGAGACTTCATTCCCACTAACTTCAAATCGTCCATTGAAACACACCTTCTCAAATTTGAAGAATATCCTTGTGGAACCTTAATGTCATATAGACACCCACACAAACTTTTTTCTCCGCTTTTGATAGTGTATGAGCTGCCGGCTCCATGTATGCCCTCTTACCATCTTCCGTTACTCGTGGATGTAACCGTTCTCTTATTCCCATATCAACCAGGTCTAGTCTCGCACTAATTCCATCCTTAGTCTTCCCGGTATGTGCAAAAGAGTAATCGACAAGGCTATCGCAAACATTTTTTTCCACATGCATCACATCAAGATGTGTCTCACATCAAGACTACGCCAATATGGAAGATCAAAGAAAATTGATCTCTTCTTCCATATATTCTTCTCACCCGCAATCCTTTTCTGTTTACCCAATGTGACATTGATATGCATCACCCAACTATAGACTTCCTCTCCGGTTAATGCCTTTGGAGCCGTTCTATGCTCCTAAGCCGTTAAAACGCTTTCTTAACTTACGATATGGGTGGAACCGATCAAGAAACCTCCCGTGACCGAGGTAGACCGTTTTTTTTCCATGCTTTAATTGCTTTGGAAGTTTGTGTCACTTCACATATTGGACATGCTTTATGCCCCTTCACACCTGTACCTGGACAAATTTCCGTATGCGGGAAAGTCGTTGATCGTGGTAAAAATCATTGCACGCAACTTGAAGGACTCCTTCTTATATGCATCAACCACATCTACGCCTTCCTCCCACAATTTCTTCAAATCCTCAACCAAGGGCGCCAAGTACACATCGATATTGTTCCGGGCTGTTTTGGTCAGAAATCATCATAGAGAGCATCACATACTTGCGTTTCATACATAGCTAGGGAGGTAAGTTGTATATTACAAGGAGAACCTAGGCCATGCACTATGGGTGCTGCTAAGAGTCCGATACGGATTGAAGCCATCTCGTACAAAGCCCTGCACGAAGGTTTCTTGGCTCACCGCCAGTTGAGGGAACATTTCGTCTATTTTCTTCCATTGCAGAGTCACCGGTGCCGTAGATATTTTCCATCGGATATTCTCTCATCGAATGCCATCTCAACTTCTTTCTTTGTTGCTTCACTAGTAAACAGACGCTTAAACCGAGGAATTATGGGAAGATACCACAAGGCCTTCAAAGGTTGCCTTTTTTTTGTGTGATCTCCAGAACCACCACCTTTCTTCACTTTGTATCGTGAAGTTTTACACTTCGGACAATTACTAAGGCCTTCATACTCATTTCGTACAATATGCGGTCATTAGCAACCGTGTATCTTTTTATACTCCATACCCATCGTAGATAAGATTTTCTTGGCCTCATACATACGATTTGGAAGTACATTATTATCTCGGCAACATATCACACAACAATTCAAGCAACGTCGTGAAAGCGCTATCGGTCCACCCACATGTTGCCTTTAAGTTGACCAAATGTAAGGTCCCAGTCAACCGTGTATACTTAGTACACACCCAGGGAACAAAGGTGTCTCGCATCACTCCGCACGCTATCATATTCATGCGGTTGTGCAAAGGATTCGACCTCAACATCATGAATCATTCTCTCCATTCCATCATCATCTACCTCAACTTCATTTTCGTAGGATGCACCGGGAGTTACCTCCTCACCATGCCATATCCACGTTGTGTATCGAAGGTTTATTCCATCACAAATTAGGTGGTCCCTTATATCAAGCAATATCCCTTCGAACCCCATTTAAACAATTAACACATGGACAATAGTACATCCCATTTTTTGTAGCCACATTCCTTCTAGCAAATTCAATAAACTCTTCCACCCCATTCTCATATTCTTCACTAGTTCTCAAAGCATTCATCCAACTATGAACCATTTTCTTATCACCTAAGACATTTCCAACAACAGTCAAGTTCATAACAATTTCAATAACGACATGGTTTTTTCTCAATCTTGTAAAATAAAATTCTATAAAGATTTCCCCTCAACAAAGGTGAGACATCCCAAAATTTCAACAACAAACCATTTCAACTTAATTCAACAAAACTTACTAACTAAGGCAATTTAGAAAATATCAGCTATTAAATCCAATAATTTCATCAATACAAAAAACTAAAATATATCTAAGTTGTCTAAGTCATAAACTATAAATTATGGACATCTAAGCATCATTATCCATACTACAAAGATTACCTAGTTCAATGCACATCAACAACAAAACAATATTTAACTATAATTACCTCAACTTTAAATTCCTCTCCTTGAAATTTATTTGCTCTAGTCAACCTAAAGACAACAACAATAAAGACAACATTAGAATTATTCAAACTAACATTGAACTTAGGATATAACATATGAGAGGGAATAATTGTATGACAAAAGCAACATGATTAAAAATACCTACCCTAGGACCCCTCAAGCTCTTGTGGGTTGTTGTCGTGGCCAAGTCACAAACAAGTAGTCGGTATAAGATCAATATTTATCAACTAAATCCCCCAACACCGATTTGTTCCATTTCCTTGCAATAAAACAACCATTACAAAAGCATGAGAAGAAAGCATGGATATGGCATGGTGAGGAAGTAACAAGTCTATTATTGAAGTAACAAGTCTACCAAATTAAAGTGGTGTGTTTTGAAACTAAAAGCAACATGAACACAAATAAAACTAAATACTATGTAGACTTACCCTAATTTTGCAAGACTCATAGACCCTTTTTATTTTTAAGAAAAATTGGTGTGTTTTGAAAAAGAGGGAAGATTTAATGTAATTGCAACAATACAAGAATGCACCATCAAAATCCTCTTTTTGCCGCCGCTGCTATAGCTTCTCGCCATGTGATATACGTAATCTCTACCGAGGGGGCTTTCTAGTAAATAATAGTAGGGAATTGCTCGAGTTAGTTAGAAGAAAGAGAAATTAGTAGTGACGTGGCATAGGCGGGGAATTATACATAGTGTAATGTGACCATTGCATGTTTTTCGTGAATGAATTCAGTCCTTTTTCCTCTTCGTACTATCACAATGTGAGATTTTTATTCTAAGAATTTGTGGAGAATGACACACTTGACACATGTCAAAAAACATAATCCTCTTGGTCCAGGGAAATCCACGACATAAGAGCCACAATTCAAATCTTCAAAGAACAAGATTGGTTTGACTATCATGCATTAATCATACACACCACATATAGAAAGTGAATAAATGAAATAAGTTTAGTGTCAATTTACTTGAATAAGTACTTTTGGGGATCTTAACTTAATTCCAAATAAGCACAAACTTGAAAGACGAAAACATGGGAAGTCTCGCAAACACGCATTCCCTATCTACAACCAGATCTAGATTTTAGTTTCAGTTCCGGCAAGGTCTGAGTTCGAAAGTCGACAAAACACTTAACTAAGCATATCAAATAGTGAGGAATACGATTTTGTTTGTCCATCTACATTATTACCAAGAGCTATAGTCATAGTGATCATCCTTATCCCATGTTTTAGATGTTCAACAATGCCAAAAGCAAAATAAAAAAAGAAAAGAAAAGCATTACGAGCGCCGTAGAGATAGTCGTGAGAAGGTGGGTGGACGCGGCGGAGACAGAGGTCGCCGACGACGCCGAGAAGAGAGAAGACGGAGGAAACGACGGACGATCCACGACCGAGTCGATAGGGTTCGCCGGCGATGAGGGAAGATGACGGAAATGTTGACCCTAGATATCAACTTGGGTTTTTGACGGCGACGAGGGAACCGAGAGGAGTCGCAACTTCGAAAACAAAAGAGAATACATTCGCGGGTTGGAAAAATAGGGTTATGAGAGATTTTAGGCGACTGATTAGGCTTCAAGTCGCCTATATTAGAAAATAGGCGACTTGATCCAATTTGAAGTGTCTCTCTTTTTTAATAATAGCGACGAAAACGGATCGTCGCTTTTTTTCAAATATAGGCGACCGAAACCCATTCAGTCGCCTATATTTGACAATTTAATAATTTTTTTTTTTTAAAAACAACTTGGCCCTTTAATTAGTTGTGCAAAATAGGCGACTGAATGCGTTTCCGGTCGCTTTATATTAGAAAATAGGCGACTTGATCCAATTTAAATGTCGCCTATTTGGGAAAAAATAGCGACCCGAAATTATATCAAGTCGCCTATTTTCTAATATAGGCGGCCGGAAATGCATTCCGCCGCTTTTATTTTGACAATTTTTACAATTTTTTTTTTTTAAAAAAACATGTCCCTTCAATGCTCGGTTTTGGTTTATGGCAAAATTTTTTTTTTAATTGGCAAATAGATAGGCGACCTGAAAATGTATCGTGTCGTTTGTTTTTGGACAATGGCGAGCCGATTATTGTTCAAAGTTGCCTATTTTTTTCAATGCTTGGTAATTTTCCGCGTAAACAAAATATCCCTCCGCGCGCCATATTTTTTGGCATATTTCGATCGTCTTGAAACATTATCGTCGCCTATTTTAGAAATTTTTTAACAATTTTTTTTATAAAAAAAACCCTATGTCCCTTCAATGCTCCGTCTCTCGGTTTAAGGCAATTTTCTTCTTTGTAATAGATTTATAGGCGACCAAACGTGTTTCAGTCGCCTATTATCGTATTTTTACACATATGGCGCACAAACAAAATATTCTTCCATATTTCCTCGGCGCCAAATTTTTTATCGATTTCAGCGTCTTGAAAAATTATCGTCGCCAAAATTGATTTTTTTTCAAAAAAAAGTTCATACCATGGCTCCAAAGGCAATTAAAGCGTCCTTAAAAAATTTAGGATGTCAAAAATTAATTTTAGAAGTCCTGAACAATAATTCAGGATGTTGAAGGCTCATTTTCCTTGTATATAATTACAAGATTGCCATTGGCCTCATTTGTTACTACCTATTTCTTATTTAGGACGTCTTTGGGGGAAGTAATATCACATTTTTGTAGTAGTGTCTAAAACCAAAGTTCTATAATTATTAAAAGATAAAACAACTTGTCCCACTGCTAGTGTGCAGACACAAGTCGCCTGTTCCAAGCTTCAAATCTCGTTGTCCTTTACTCACCGGCAAGCTTTGTTTGAACCACTTGGTTTTTTCATTTGTGGGCAATCTTTCTTCCAATGCCCCTTTTGTCCGCACTTGAAGCACTCCGCCTTTGGCGCTTCATTGGTACTGTTTTGGCAACGGAGTACCTGATTTCTTCTTTTTCTTGTTCTTGTTCTTTCCCTTGGGTTTCCCCTTAGGTTTCACAGTAACTTTCACTAACAAACAATGCACTTCCTTGCTTGACTAGAGTCCGCTCAAGACTCTCAAGCTCGTGCATTAGTTGAGTGAGGTCAAGATTCATTTTGTTCATATTATAATTCATCTTGAATTGGTTGAAGTATTCGGTAGTGATTGTAAAGAGAAGGTCAACTTTTACTTCTTGTTCAAACTTGATACCATGGTCATCAGCCTTCTTGAAGTTTGCTATCATTGTTAGACAATGATCCCAAGACACTTCCTCCGGACATGATTTGTCTTGGTGTGATTCACGCATTTTGCCTAGCAGAATCGCTAGGTGTAGCAAACATGGCATCAAGAGTCCGGAGCATTGTTGCTCCACTCGAATTATGTTCATTTGCTCCCGAAGGTGACAAGCAAGAGGCCAAAATGTAGCGACCAATGCATACACATTCGCCTTCTCCCATTTTTCCTTCTCCCCGTTGAAAACGAGTCCGAATTGCATCGGACGACTGGCAGCACGGCCGCACCGGCATAGGGGTAGTGAGAATGAAGTTGAGCTTTTCATATTGAAGAACAATATCTAAA